>CM060402.1:192449394-193049394 GCA_030545235.1 Helianthus tuberosus
TGGGTCGAAAAATCTACCAAATGATGAAAACATTATATCCTTAAAGGCCTCTTGTATTATACGTGTTGAATAAATCTAATTTTACATAGCAAATGATAAAAAGTTATATCTTTAAAAACTTCGTGTATTACACAGGTTATATAAATGTAACTTTGTATAGTAAATAGTAAAAAAAAGTTATATTTTTCAAAACCCCGCATTTTAGACTTGTTGAATAAATATAATTTTGTATATCAAATAATAAAAAATTATACTTTTAATAAATTAGGATAACATTTAATATTAATTTATTATTTATATATTTAATATAAGATAAGTAGGAAAGAGCGGTATTTGTTTTAAAAATATATTAAATTAACAATTTAGATTTGAAGATAACATTTTATTAAAGTATGATAAGATTTAATATTAATTTATTATTTATTTATTTAGTTATTTAGTTATTATAAGATAAATATAAATTTGAAGATACATTGAATGAATGACACGTGTCCAAAACTTGGTTTCTTTTATTATAGTAGATAGATATGTTGTTCGTATTAATAATAGTTTAATTATTAATTATTTTAAATAAGTTTTTCTTATCATATGTTTAAAATTAAAAATAGCTGAAGTGTATTTAAAATTAAAATATATGAAAGAAGAGGGATCACTAATGAGTATATAGTATAGGTTCAGCTATATATGTGAGGGATGAAAGGAGATGGTGATACGATATTGGGAAGTCATAAATCAAGGAAGATTATAAGACATAATCTAAGAAGATAAGGAAGATTGTAAATGGCATGATTGTAATTAATTACTTCTTTTAAGTTGAATTTATTTCAGTGAGTATCAACTTAATTATTGTTATTATTATTTTTGGAATTGCATGAAACCATCAGATAAATAAGATAAATAAAATGGGCTGAAATTATGCAACAATGGTGGATTATATTTATTAGGCGTCTTTTGGGCTGAATTAAAAAGGCCCAGCAGACTTTAAGTGGGCTATTGCCTGTTAGTGATAAAAGTCTAATTGGGGTTTTTAGGATGGCACAACACAACTTCAGTGCAAAAGAAAACGGTTACTATAATCATAATCGGTTATTAACTGAAATCGATTTAGGTTAGAAAAAATTGCAGGTTAGAAACTGGTTTGAAGATTTTAGAACAAGAACCGGTAGTAACCGTTTTTTAACCTACAATAACCGGTTATTACCATTTTTTGAATTTCTTTTTACCATTTTCCCTCACTCACACACATGCATATTTACACATATACAGATACTCAACAAACATACATGTGTACACATATACATCAAAAAATAAAGTCTATTCGTTAATCCATCGAAAATCCAAAGGTAATATTGGTTACTGACGAGAATTCATCGATGAAAGATTCCTAACCTTAAGATTTATTACGGACGGTTCCTACCTTCACCAATGAACAGACAAATACGCTCGTGTTTGTAGCGAACCAAATTTGACCACACATGCCATAGTTGCATAAAAATGTGCATCACATGCTCTTTTGAATTTTTAACCACGACATTTTAACCAGGTACGTGAATCCAACCATGTCTAGATTGAACCATATTGAACGCATCAAAATGCATCTCCATTTTTATCACTATATGCTAACCTAGTACCTTTTAACTATCTTTTACAAAATTAATTAGAGGAAAATTTTCCAAAATAAAGATATTACTTTTCGACTACCTTAGTATAAAACATTGACTTCACAAATTCCAAATATGAACATGTACTCTTAGGGTGTACGGGGTGGTCGCGGCAAAGCTTGCGGCAACCCCTTTTGCCGCACAGGGAGTCCACCACCACACCAAGATTGCCGCGTGGTAAAGATGAGGGGAGGAGTTTTGCGGGGAAAGATTGCCACATGCGCCAAAGATGAGAGAGAGTGGTAAGTGGTGAGATCTAGTATCTTCTTAATCATTCATCCCTTTTTTTAAATGATTTGGGGGGAAACCACCCCTTGTGTTTTTAGGCAAGTGGGGAGAATGAGAGGACACAATCCCTAATAAAAAATATAGCTCCATGAGCAAAAGCCATAGGACGAAAAGAGATTTTTTTGAGGCCTGATAGCCGCGAGCAAACATATTAATGACGAGGCTTTGTAGTACCCGTTCAATTGACATATACCCACGTTCTCTAGTAAAATGAAAATGAGGATCAAATGACATGGCATATTATGATTGGTGGGTGAAATTTCCCCCCATCTCATTAGGGTGTAAGGGGCACTCCTCTAAGACCTTGTGTTATGGGGCTGCATATGGCGCCCAAAGCACAGATAGCGCCCCAAAAACGCCCGGAACACCAAAACCATCGGCGCTATGTTTCAAAAATGGGGGGAGGGCGCGAGATTTTTCGCGGCGTTATGTATGTTTGGTTACTTCATTTGGCCAATCAAAAATTAGCAAGGGTTTTTATAATTAATTAATAAATTCAAAAATTCATAATTAGGTATTGATGGGTAGGGGCTTTATGACTACGGGCTTTAGTGATATAACGCCCAATAAAGCCCCTGTGTGACGTGGCACGACACGTGTCGCATAACGCCCCACTAGGGGCTTTATGACTACGGATGGCCTAAGTGGGGAGTGACCTCTCTTACCCACAGCCAATGAGCACGCGCCACGTCAACTCCCCACTTAACTCCCCCCACACCCTCAATTTGATGGCGGCACTCCTCTCTTGGGGACTTGGTTTTTTTTTTTTTTTTATATAAATATTTTTATAAAAGTATCACAAGGAAAAAAAAAAAAAAAAACTCAAGTTTCACACGGTGAACCCTCCCCCGCTCCCCACTCCCCGATTTGGGTCACCGAGGGGTCGGCGGCGGTGTTCCCGATCGGGGAGTACACTCACCGCACCCCTCCCCGCAGACGCCCCGGACACCCTTAGGCATGCACCCCTTACACCCTTAGCACAAGCTGTACTCTCCATGTGAAACTTTGTGCGAAAACGCACCCCGTGTGGACATACTAGGGACTCGCCGCATGTATTTTTGTGCAAATATAAATTAATTTCTAACATCTTTATGCGGCACGCACAAAGAAATCAATAGCGCGACATCGAGATGCACGAAGAATACACATGCATGTACATGTGTCACCAGCTAAGGTGTACACCTGTCGCACATATTTTTTCCCAAGGTCGTTTTCACACAGTGTACACGTGTCCCGCTGCTAAGGTGTCTGTGTGGAGTTTGCTTTCGCACTAAGTTTGACACATGGAATACGATTTTGCATAGAGAGTAGATGTTCATTTTTAGAATTTGAAAAGTCAACGTTTATTTTTGGTAGCTAAAAAGTAATGTACTTATTTTAAGAATTTTACGTTTGTTAAATTTTTTTTGAAACAACGTCTATATGTAAATATAGAGCCCAACATAAAACTTGAAAAGAAAGAAAGAGTCCCCAATTACATCAGATCAACAACATAAACAAGGTATTTATCATTTTAACATAGTTCTATTTTAAGCCAAATAAACGAATCTATTTTGATAATCTCCACCATCTTTGAATATGGAAGAGACTTTCCGTTGAACTCTTTGTCGTTCCTATCGTCTTCACAATCTTATTCCACGCCTTATACCCAGGTTACTCATCGAAATACTTAAGAATCTCTTCCTCCATGGCTAGGAAAAGTAGTATAGAACCCAAATTTCTAGAAATTATTTATATCTTATTTTATTGTAATCTTTCTTAACCCGAACATTCAAAAGCTAACTAAAGGTGTTTTTCCTAATTTTAAGGTCATTTAAGGTGTGAAATTATAATTTCAATAAAGCCATGCGTTAGAGACGAAAACTACATATATTTTGGTATGAGGTTAAGAAAGATTATCAGTAAAAAGTATCACGCATCACAGTGGTGAATCTAGAAAATAATTATACGGCAACGTTTCATAAAAAATATCTATAGGAGAACCAAAATCGAAAGAAAGGTCAAATTTTCAAAAAAATTACACTATCGATGGAGCTTCAAGGGGTAGCGGGGACTACCCCTTGTTCTAAGCTATATCCGCCACCGATGCATCACTTATTCACTTGCAAAGGGATGCAAGGATGCGACGAGGCGGTTTCAATAGTGGCATTCGACTGTGAAGGACCATCAGGTTATTAACAAGCATAATATCGCCGTTCTTCCAAGGAATGCTTACACATTCTTCTTCCAAGATTTTCAAGCAGTCTCTCATGGCCTCATTAGGCACCGCTTCACCATTTCCGAGCTCAATAAATATATCCTTATCGTAGATTTTATCTTCACCATTGACGGGGCTAGTCAGATTATTGAACCACGTTTTGCGTTCACTTCCCTTGTCGAATCTAATGGCCGGTAATGGACCTGTGTAGGGTTTGTGAAAATTCACCACAAGTTAGTATTTTATTATTCACGACTATTTAGAGTTAACTATTATTTTCTTCTCTATAGTTTGTCCAATTATGTCAGTTCAGATCAAATTTCAAATTTGTACCATTTTCGTTCCTGACATTCTTGAAACATGCCAGTTTCGTCAAAAAAAAAAACATGAGTTAGTTGCCATTTCGACGTCCAATTATTCGATTCAACCTAGTGTTCGTATCACAGAATGGAATGGAATCCTGAGGGAATTGGAATGTTGATTTCACTCTTTATTTTGTTGGTTTCAACAAGAAAATGAATCTGAATTGAACAGCAACATAAGGAAGAGAATCTACATTCTAATTCCATCCAAATTTTATTCTGTTTTGCAAAACAAACACACCTAAATTACAAATCAAATTTCGATTTCTACGCGAGTTCCCATTCCAGTTCCATTACAATCCATGAAGTGATGAAACGAACTCTACCTTAGTTTTTTGGACGGGATTGGCATCTTTCAAGAATGTCAGGGACGGAAACGGTACAAATTTGAAATTTGGTTTGGACTGGTTTAACTGAACAAACCACATAATCGAACATGACATTTAACTCAACTTAACTAGATAACCTGTTATAGTTTTTACAGCATTCTCGGTCCATTCAAGCTTTGTTCCCAGCTTTGCAGCCCTATCAAGTATATATCAAAGACAACTACATGAGTTTATATTCATAACAAGTACGACGTAGCGTTTAATGTTGTAAAACACAAATTAAATGGAACCTTTGTTGAGCAACTTTCTTGTCATCGGTCATGTATGCAGACTTCCAGCTACTGCCAGTAAAAGAAGATGGGTGGTCGTCATTACTCATCATCATTATATAAGTCACTCCATGCTCCTCGAGTCGTGAAACGAAAACCGGGTGTGTCTCTTTCATCTTTTCATATATAATATGACTTAATACTATCGGGGTCTCTCCCCCGCTTCCTGGTTCTTCTTCGCAAAAGAAAAATAACTTGGACGGACAATCCGGAACCTGTTAGTATCAATGAATTAATTTGAAGAAAGTGATTGAAAATCTAATCAAAACAAAAAAGTAAGATACAAAAATGTAATTGTATACATCCTCAAGGGTACATTGTAGTGATAAGTGGTGTATTCCCCAACCAAAGGTACACGTTGAGAGTTAAGTGTACTTATTGAAAACCTAAGAATTGTTGTTAAAAAGATTGTGTTCTCTTTAAGGCTATGTGTAGTCATAAAGCCCTTTGTGGGGCGTTATGCGACAAGTGGCGAAACGTGTAAGAGAGTGGCTTTATGAGGCTTTATATAACTTGAGTGTGTAGTGGGGATATATATGTATGGGGCTTTATATATGTATGTATATATATATGTGTGTGTGAGTGGGGAAGGATGAAACACGCCGTTATGCATTTTGCGAGAAGGAGAGATTTCAGCACATGACGCCGCCTATAATGGTGTTCAGGGGCGCTCCCGAAAACCTAGGAATTGTTGTTAAAAAGATTGTGTTCTCTTTAATAATTTAATCCAATGACCATTTATAATTTATAGTAGTTAACCACCCAACTAACTCACATCTCTCTAACTAACTCTATTTTATTCACTCTAACATAAGTCACATAATTGAAAAGGGAAGTTGAGAGATATATCAAAGAATATACATATGTCATCTCATGATGGAAAGGAATTCGCATTTCCGGAGGGCATTCATTCGCGGTGTAAATCCGGCCAATGACTTTGGTTCGAGAGGCTCGGCCTCCAACATAGAGTGACTCTGGGAAGCCGAAAGCTTCAACAACGTCGTTGAAATCAGAAGGAGAGATAACAGGGAAGCCGCGGAAGAGTATAGCACCATTTTTCTGGAGTAGAGATTCCAGCCATGGCTTGTGTTCTCTAATAGCTTCTTTAAAAGCACATAGTTTTACTTGTGCAGTGTTTGGGGATAATACCAATGGGAAGATAATGTCGGCGTCATATGATTTTTGCTCGGGTAATTGTATCTCTTGGAATAATCTTCCGGTCGCCATTTCCATTGTGTTTATAGTGCCGAGAGTTTGATCTTTTGCCTCTCCTGGATGTATGTAAAGATATGTATATATATAAACCTCAAAAAGACACTTTTCTCATTAAATAAACAAACTGAAGGTTCTGAAGATTTCTATACGATGATAACTAGGAAACAAATAGGGAGATAGTCCAAGAATTTATTCAACAAGTGAGGTTGGCATAACTTAGTTGAGTTACGGTCCATAAGTAACGGACAAAGCTCTAATTATAAATTTGACGGTTTTTCTTAATTAATTGAGTTTTTAGGTGGGTATATCGTGTTATTGTAAAAACAACTGAATTGTGGATATCTTTCAAGGCTGCCAATTTTAATATCATTTAAGGCAGCCAATTTTTAATATCACTTGAAAAGACCAATAATGTACATTATAGGGGTGTGGGGTGTGAATGAGTTTGATAACGCCCTTAATACCGTTCTTTAGGTGTTATAGACGCATGAAAATTGATAAAGAGAAAAAAATGGAAAATAATAACTGAAAGGGTATTAAGAGGCGTTTACCATTACATATTTTTTTGAAGGGGCATTGTGATCCTAATGTGACAAAAATATTCATTGGAGGCATTAACCATTACCAATGGTATAAAGTTGCCAATTTTAATTTACGAAATTTGACTAGGGGTACGCAAAGTCGGTTAACCGTGAGTTTGGTTAACCAAGAGTTCAGTTAATCGAAAAGTGTTAACCATAATCGATGACCAGTTAACCGTGGTTTGATTAAACTGTCAATTATGGGTCAGTTTCAGTTAAGTTCAGTTAACTGTCCAATGTATTTTTTTTTTTTGTTTATTTATTTATTATTATTGTTGTTGCTGCTGCTGCTGCTTTGTTCATGCCGAAATGGTTTGATTATGATGTTCCAAGCTAGGTTAAACATTATGGAAATATGCATCATGTCGGAAAGTAAACCATATGTCATAGTGTAGGGGTTGAATGTATAAAATGGTGTTCTATATAAACACCTTATTCTGTAACCCTAGTTTTTGTTCAATACAATTTCAATACAATTCCAACCCCAATCACAGTGTTTATTACCAGACAACATGGTATCAGAGCAGTGTTGATTCTTGAACACTTTGCTCATCATCTACAATCCAATCTCAAACCATAAAAACCCCAAAAAACCAAAATCAAATCAAAGTTCCAAAATCGAACCTGCAATTTCTTTTCAATCCATCAACCAACAATAGCAGCAGCCGCCGATATCAACAGTCACCGTCATTGTCGGTTGAAAAAATCCCTTTATAGGCTAAAGCAGTCTCATCGGGCATGGTTTGGAAAGTTCACGTTGGCCATGAAAGAGTACGGGTATCACCAAAGTAACGTTGATCATACTATGTTCCTCAAGAGAAGAAACGGCATTGTAACATGCTTGATCATATATGTAGACGACATGATTATTACCAGAGATGATATAGAAGAAATAGCACGGCTGAAAAGGAATCTGTTTTCAAAGTTTGAAATGAAAGACCTTGGGAATCTTAAGTATTTCCTCGGGATAGAAGTTCTCAGGTCTAAGCGGGGGATTTTCATCTGCCAAAAGAAGTATGTCCTTGATCTCCTAGCAGAAACTGGGTTGAATGATTGTAAACCAGCAGATACTCCAATGGTGGTGAATCACAACCTTCACATGGAACTCAATGGAGAACTTGCAGACAAAGAAAGGTATCAACGGCTTGTGGGCAAGTTAATTTATCTCTCTCACACTCGCCCTGATATAGCTTATGCTGTTGGAGTGGTGAGTCAGTTCATGCATCAACCTCAAGTTGCCCACATGGAAGCTGCTCAGAGAATTTTAAGATATCTCAAGGGAACTGCAGGCCATGGAGTGTTGTTCAAAACAAATGGACATTTAAATGTTGAGCTCTATACTGACGCAGACTGGGCAGGGGATAAGGGAAACCGAAGGTCAACATCATGATATTTTTCCTTGGTTGGTGGAAACCTCGTTACCTGGACGAGTAAGAAACAAAAAGTAGTCGCTCTGTCGAGTGCAGAAACGGAATTTAGAGGTATAGCTCGAGGGTTAAGCGAAGTTCTGTGGATCAGGAAGCTGCTAGAAGACATTGGTTTTTCCCAAAAGGCCCCTAGTAAAGTTATGTGTGACAATACAACTGCAATACAAATCTCAGAAAACTCAGTTCAACATGATCGAACAAAACACGTGGAGGTAGATCGACATTTCATCAAAGAAAAGTTGGAAGCAAGAATCATAGAACTCCCTTATGTTTCGTCAAAAGATCAACTCGCAGATATACTCACAAAAGCCGTCAACGGAAACACCTTTAGTAGTTGTTTGAGCAAGTTAAGTATTGGTGATCCCACTACTCAACTTGAGGGGGAGTGTCGGAAAGTAAACCATATGTCATAGTTGTCACACCCCAACCGATGGTGGAAACATCGAGGTATGGCACTAAGCGAAACAGATTGTCCAGAAGTTTCCATAACAATTATCATTACCAATCAATTTAAAGTAACATGTCCTATACCATGTCTCAAAAGGTAAACAAATTATTACAGACAAAATCTAGGCAAATAGTTCTATTCCGACAACTCAGATTTTCAAGTAGAACAATTGTTTATCTGCTTCTAGAGACCCTTGATTTAATTTGTACAGACAACTATTTGTTGGCCTCTAGAGCCTTATTCTAGCCTCGATTTCCTAGCAGATGTGCATCCTAAGCACCTGTCACATACGTTAAAATAAAGTCAATACATATAATGTAAAGGTGAGCATACAAGTTTGATAATAGCATATAGAGTTCGAAATTCGTTTACGCATAACCAGCATGTACACATAGTGAAATGAGGCATGTTAGTTATCGACATAGATCCATCGATACCAATGACTGCGGGTTGACTGCCTGAGGCAGTTCGCAATACATGATTACCACCGTAATCCATGCAAGTAATTGTCCTTAACAACCCCTGCGAACAGGTGCTGAGTCCAAACTATAGTACTATCGTTGCTAGGCAGGTAGACAGTATTCCATGTGTAAACATAACAAACAAGCATTCATAAGCCACGTATAACATGCATTGACGGTTAGCGTTCAAATAGTATTGAGTAGTGTGTTTATTGTGATTTGAATATTCGTAACGTATGTAACACCCAAAAGTGCGTAAAGCAAAAAAGGATCGAGTATACTCACAGCGATGAATGGATTAAAGGGAGCGCTAGAGAGTAGGGTTAGCCTGAACAGATTGATAGCATAACGATAAGTGACGCGTAAAACGATGCAAAGTGTAAGTGGCTCAGACAGCAGCTCGGTCGGATGGTAATCCGACCGGATGGTCCAGTCGTGTGGATGACAATCCGTTCGGATGGTCATCCGGTCGGACAGGTTGTCCGGTCGGATGACTGTTCGAGTGGATTGTTTCTTCCTTTGATGTGTTTGTGTATGATGACTTGTCCTTTGAAGTTTTCGTTGTAGCATTTTGAAAACATTGAAGTATCTCTACCTTTCAAGTCGGTCGATCGGACGGTCAGTCGTGCGGAAGACAAATCCGCTCGGATGATTTATCCGGTCGGACGGCGACTCAAGTGGCGAGGGTACTCAGTGAGAACAAATCCACAGCAGGTTGTCACTCAATCGGACAGCAGTCCAGTAGGGTGGCATCCTTAGTGCATTGAACATGTTGAAAACTGTTCGAGTGTTAAAGTTCAAGTATCTCATGATCCGAAGAGTAATCCGGTCGGATTGGTAGTCCGATCGGATAGCAATTCGTTCAATACTCAAACTTCAGATAAAGTTGGTTAAGTGTGGACCCAAGGTGTAGTCGTTCGGATGACCTAGTCGCTCGGATGGCTTATCCGTTCGGACAGTAGTCCGGTCGGATAGCACTCTGTGCTGGTCGTTCCGTTCGTCTTTCACTTGGCCGTTTTGATTGTTTGTTGCTTTTATCGAGATGTTTTGACAACGTGTTAACCAACAGAACCCCATCTTGACCTAAGTGACCCGATCAAACAGGAATCACCCTAGTTCGACAGTTAACCGGTTCAAGACGGTTGTTCTTGGTTAACCCGAAATCGGTGGTCTCGTGAGTAGAATCCAGATCTTGAGCTAGCACAACACTAAGATTAAGTAGAAGAGTAGAACAAGGTCCGATTCTATCGGTTTTTGAGTGCATTGAGTGTAAAAGAGTTGAAAGAAGGTTAGAAACCATCTTTCAATCCTTTTTCACCACGAATGTGTTTAGATCTATGCAAGATCTTTGTTTATTTGTGTGGAAATCGATTAGATCTAAGTTGTTCTTGGTGGATTGAAGCCAAAACATGAAGTTCATAAGAACACCATGATGACGTCATCCTATAACACCTCAAATCTAGTGATTTCACGGTTAAAAGTTAAGATTCAAAAGATAGAAAAGTGTAGGAGTGCGTGTAGATCAAGAAAGTACAAGATTTAGGGTGAGATCTTACTGGAATCGAGAGAAATCGAAGAAAAGGTGAGGAGCACGAGCTGGTCGGTCAGAGAGTTTCCAAAAGTAGAAAGAATGAAAGTGGCATGGGTATTTATAGAGTTCCAAAAGAGGAAAGTGTTGGTCGGTCGGATGGCATCCCGCCCGGATGACTTGTCTGGTCGGATGGCGCCCTGGCACCATGATCAAGTGGCAGCCCGGTCGGATGGCAATCCGACCGGACGGCACTTGGTTCGGGGGTTCGGCGCGACGATTTTTGAGGTTTCGATTTCGATTGTGATCGATGCGAATGCGATAGATTTTCTTAGTCAAATTACTTTTAGTCCCAACTATTCATATGTAGCACTGTCTCTTCTCCACTAATTATCATAGTTCGATTTTGATTGAGTTCGATTGCATTTCGAGTTTCGATTTGATTGCGTTTTGATTGATTACCACACATACATAAATTAAACATGCACAAGTAACACATAAGGCACACACACGTATAACAATAACCAAAAATCGTATTTCGAGTTGCGAGTACGATTGTAATTCGATGCCGATTTGATTAGCATAGTTTGATTATCGTTTAGTTAGCTTTATCGCATTGTTACTTTCTATAGTTCACATTCGTAGTCGATTAGATAGCGAATAACATACGTCGATTATTGTAATTATTGACACTTACTCCACATAATACAACTAAAATAAACACATAAAAAAAACTCACTACTAGTCAAGTCGAACGAAATCGGTCGTTGACTTTGACCTTGACTTTGACTTCGAAAACACGGGGTGTTACAATAGTGTAGGGGCTGACTGTATAAAATGGTGTTCTATATAAACATCTTATTCTGTAACCCTAGTTTTTGTTCAATACAATTCCAACCCCAATCACATTGTTTATTCTCTATACCAGACAACACATCATGGGGCCCGATAGCAACCATGGATCAATTGATGAAGTTATTATTCTGAAAACTTAAAGGTATTTTTTGTACAGAAATTTTAACCAGCAAACTAGAAAATAAAAACAAATTTTACACTTTTTCCAAATTAGCAACCACTTCAACTAGCAACCAATTTACAATATAAATGCTGAAAAATAACAAACATACAATGTTCGATTTGGTTAGAGTCGGTTAAGGAAGACACATTAACCGTAAACATAACTAAATGTTGCGTAATCCGATTCGCTTAACCATAGCCGCTTAGTTTGTCGGTTATGATTGTAATATTGTTTATCCCAAAAAAATGTTTATCCCAAAAAAAAATGTAAGAATATGATATAAACAGTATCGTTAAAAGGTCCTTTTAACTGACTTGTAACAATCTTCACAGGTGTTTTAAGAATGTGCATTACTTGATAACGAATATCTAATTGTGGTCCTGAAATGGTTCTCATTGATCAAAGTGTTACAAGTTTAACAAATTCGTAATTTTTTTTGTTCACAAACTCTCTAAAAATTATAACATTTTCACAACCCTGCTAAAGTCTAATAACATATGTTTACATAAATAGTTGATGACATACATAAAGACTTTCAAGAGTAGCGACAAAACTAGCCATAGAAACATATGTTCGAAAACCTTGGATCCTTTTAAGAGTAGTGACAAAACTAGCCACTAGCCAGCACTTAGTATACACAATATAGAACAACATATGTTCAAAAGCTATGAATATTTTTTAGAATAGCAACAAAGTTAGCCAACACTAAGTATAAAATTTTCTTGTTAGATCAATTACATATGACAAGCCCAGGCACCTTTCATTACAATAATTCAAACAACTTAAGCAAAATGTTAACAACTATGGTTGCATTTGGCCTTTTTTTTTCTTCCAATAACAAGCTGAAGTGGAGAATCAGTAGCTAGAATTTTGATAATTGATTGAAGTAATACTAATCTCATTACTTTAAAAGAATAATAATTTACATCGAGATAGTTGGTAAACGGGCTACAAGCTGCGCCGCTACCCCTTTTTGAATAGCAAAACTAAGCCTTTTAAAAACTACGTCCATAGATCTCGGGGTCATAACATTACTATGCATGACCCTTTGAACTCGACTAAGTAGGTCCACAGCCTCTGGCGCCAGAAAACCAAAAGTATCAAAAGCAAATGGGATAAACGCGCGCTGGTTGTCAAGGCACGCTTTCTCATGCTTGATCACTTTACCCGAAGCAGTCTGACCCACTGTGAAAGCACTACTCCCTAAGCCCACAAGCAGGGAAACCCCTGTTAGATCCACACATGCGTGTTTTCCTCCTACCCATCCAAAGACCAGAATGTCAGCTGGTCGAAGGGTAGATCTCCCTTCCAACGGGTCTGTTAAGAAATTAACGGGTGCCTCTTTCTTAGCAGAAATGCCAGCGCACCTGAATATGTCAAAAAGGACATCCCTAACCAAATCATGTCGGTATTTGAACCCCGGGAGCTCTCTACAATGAACTGCATGCTCACCAAAAGAATCCAAACACGCCTTATGACAAACCGGGCATACCTCATCAACTGGGAATAAAGGAATCATGAGGCGATACTTAAGAATAGTACGGTACTCCACCGGCGACATATGCTGGCCTAACCCATCTATAGGTATAGCAAGAAGAAAATCTTGTGCATGTGGTGCCCGGAGACACTCAAAAACGGCTCTTTGTCTAACGGTCAAGTCAAGCTGTACTTCAATTTCGTGGACAATTTTACTAAAAAGAGCACTCGCCAATGCATGTTGGGCTTTAGGGGGGCGGTGTCCTTATTAGTGAAACCGCTGAAGTCAAAGCTTGGAATCGTATCACGAAGACACGCCAAAGCACAATCATAATCAGAATCCATACCGCATATGCCACTGTCTCTTAAGATGTGGTCCTGTAGCACCCACGATTGGGCCCTCGAGGCCACAAAAGCATAGGATGAAGCCTCTACAGCCGAATACAACCCCAAACCTCCAAACCTAATAGGTAAAGAAGCAAGTCGCCACTGGAGGTCTCCAAAGAAAGGACCTCCACAAACCACCAATTCCTCAATTGCCTCACGCAAACCTTTGTCAAAGAACAACGCTGCATCTTCCATGTGTACAGGTTGGCATGTCCTTAAGCCAAAGAAAAGTTTGGCAATGCCCATACAGGATCGAAGCAAGAGTAGTTCACTCTGCGGGTCACCTAATTTCGGTAGAAGACGCATCAAATCTACTGCCTTAGCAGCTATTTTCTTTGCCAACCCACTAATAAAGCTTGCATCTCTACTAACAGCTCCCCAAGAAGCTTCACCCCCACTAATGGCCTTCCGATGTCCTTAGGAAATAACCCTTCACGAAACTTGCTACCATCACAAGAAGGCCAAAATAGCTCAGTTTTCTTAATATTAAGTTCAAGACCCAATGTTGGACCCGACACCTTAATGATGTCCAACACTCTAGCCACCTCTTCTGAACCTCCAATGACAGTCCCATCATCAAGATACCAAGCATGAAGGAGAAGCTTGCATTTGTCTCTAATCTGATGCACAAGGGGGTGCAAAACAAGCGCGAAAAGAAGTGGTCCCAATGGGTCCCCTTGTTGAACTCCCGTGGTAGACCAAATGTGCCCATCTCCAAGATATAATATTGCTGGCTGCCCATATAGAAATTCCACCCACAAAGAAATAGAAGGGCACCTCATCCTGACCTCCCGAAGTAAGGCTGATCTATCTACCTGGTTAAAAGCATTAGAAAAATCTACCGTAAGCATTGCCAGAGACCCATCAGTGTGACGTTCACTTAGAACCCTATTGACGCTGTGCAAAATGGCCTCAGCGCCACCCGACACGCCGACTCCAAACTGAAAATCATTAAGGTACTTGGTCCTTTCTTTACCAACACCCTTCATAGCAACCTTAGAAACCAAACGCCTCCATATAGTACCCACTGCAATAGGTCTAATCCCATTGTCGGGTTTTAAAAGCGGTGTAAGTGGAGCAGACGCGACAAACTCTGCCAAACACGATGGGCATTTCCCCCTAGCCATAAGTTGACTACCGCAGTGATAGCGCATAAGAGATCAGTGGCAATAGCAGACCCCTCTCCACAAAAAGCATCCAAAATGTGTTGTGCCCTCAAGCCATCCCTCCCACATGAAGTAATACAGAATTTGTTATTTTGACCTATATGTGCAAAATGCATGAAAATGGGTTAAAAAGTTATAGTTTATAGAGTAAATTACTTTTTGAGTTCTTGTGTTTTACTGGTTTTAACCACTTGAGTCCAAAATCAAAAAGTTTACACCTTGAGTCCTTAACCGTTTATTTTGTAACGTTTTGAGTACATGTATTTTAGTGGTTTTAACCACTTGATTTCAAAATCAAAAGTACAAGTGTAAAAAGTTGGACTCAAAATGTTATAAAATGAGTGGTTAAGGACTCAGGACGTTAAACTTTTTGATTTTGGACTCAAGTAGTTAAAACCACTAAAACACAGAAACTCAAAAAGTAATTTAGTTAACTTATAAGCTATCAACTACTTAGTGCATGTTTGGCTAAGCTTTTCAAAGCAACTTATTGGCTTATTGACTTATCAAAAAGCCAATAAGCTCCTTATAATGTTTGGCAAATGGAAAAGTGCTTTTGAAAATGACTTCTTGATATGAATGAAAAGGAGTTTTTGAAAAGTCAAGTGATTGTAACTTCTTGATCAGCTTATAGCTTTTCAAACAATAAATTACCAATATACCCCTTATTTTTAACACCTCTTATGAAAGAATGTCCATTTTAGTCATTTTACATCAATAAGCTAAACCAAACACTTTTTAAAAAAACAACTTATTGACTTATTGGCTTTTCCCACCCCATAAGCTAATCCAAACATTTTTTTTTAAAAACTCCTTTTCAAAAAATACTTTTCCTAAAAGTCATTTTTCCAAAAGTCATTTTTAACTCTAATAAGCTTAGCCAAACATGCCCTTAAAATAACAAAAGCAAACTCATGTCTATTGTAAAGGTTCATAAATCATATTAATTAAATAAATACTTAGCAAACTCAAAAGGTTGTTATTTTTGAAAACTCAAACCCTACAAACCATGGCATTGTTATTTTTGAAAAGCTATCAACTACTTAAAATAACAATGCAATAGTTTGTACGATCAATTTTTTTTTTTTCAAAAAGTAAAAGACGACGATTTGATGGAACGATTTCAAGCTATGAAAAAAAAAGAGAACAAATCTATTAAGTATATATTTTACTTTAATTATTTATTGTCATTTTTTAAAATTGTATGATTGCACTGTGAAACTTTTTTTTTTTTTTGGATACTCATGTTTAATAATGGGCTAGTTCTACCATTGTTGATATTATCACCTTAGGGGATGTATCACTTTGATGGTTAGCTGGTTGCGCTTTTGGGCTAGTTCTACCATTGTTGATATTATCACCTTAGGGGATGTATCACTTTGATGGTTAGCTGGTTGCGCTTTTATTTATTACCACTTTGGTTAACCGATTTTGCAACATTTTTTTTTTGAATGGCAAATGTTACATTACTTTTACTTCTAAATTACACCAATAAATATTAAACTACACCCATGTCAGGATTTGAACCCTGGTCTTTTCTCCAAGAGACAAAAGCCTCTACCACCCACTATATAGTTGGAATGGCATTTTAACTCTTAATTTTTTGGTATATGCATGATAGACACATGACGTACGGTAGCTAAAATTCCAAGTACAAACTCGAATGAAATCAAACCCCTCCTCTTATTGTAATAAAGTTATATGTAACGCCTCAACAGATCAAAGCTCGTTGATAAACATTTTGTGTGGATGCTTTATTGAATCACTTGCACAGCGAAGCTAGTATACGACGAGGAGGCTTTATTAGTGGCCACCGGCTATGAAGAACCGTCAAATTATTGACCAAGAGTACATCGCCTTTCTTCCAAGGTATCGCAACACATTCTTCTTTCAAGATTCTCAACATGTCTTTCATAGCATCTTCATCCACAGGATCGCCGCTACCCAGCTCTACGGATGTATTCCGCTTCTCACTCGTAGGAACATTGTAAGCAACAGCAAGACTATTAAACCATGTTTTCCTGCGAGTCGCCTCCTCAAACCTGATCGCAGCCACTGGACCTGTTATAGTTTTTGCCATATTCCCCATCCATTCTAGCTTTGTTCCCTGCTTCGTCGCCCTATCAATTACGCCATTCTTGTAATGTTTACCAATTGGATGAAATTTGTAACATTTATTGTAGAGATACAGTTATACAAACCTTTCCTCTGCAACATTCTTGTCACTGGTTTGGTATGCCTTCTTCCAACTACTACCTGTAACGGATGATGGATCGTCCCGATCACTTGCTATCTTTACATATGTCAATCCATGCTCCTCGAGCTGTGCAACGAAAACCGGATGTCTCTCTTTCATCTTTTCGTATACGATATGACTCAGAACTATAGGGGTTTCTCCCCCTTCTCCTGGCTCTTCTTCACAAAAGAAAAATAACTTTGTGGGGAAATCTGGAACCTGTCATAATTAATCTCAACTCTGTTCAGGTATACCATTTCTAAACTTGTGTTTGTTTTTCTAGGAGTCTGCTAGTAAAATGGAACATGCACATTCTTTTGAGTTTTACCATATCATGGGAGTTCGCTTGCCACATGTGAATACATGATGTTAGATTATTTGTTTGGAGTTAGCTACGAGTAATGAACTTCCTAGAAACTATGGTGTAAACGAGCCGAGCTAATTAATTAATGTGTATACATCTGTAATTAGTTTTTATATATTTTTAATTAAAAGCTTTGTATATAGCATAAGGGGATGGTTCAAATGAAAACCACTTTTATCGTGAAAACTCGAAAACTAACTAAAAAAACCTAAAAAAACACACCAATTTTTTTTTACAATTTTTTTATTAAAAATCGCTAGTTTTTATATATATATATATAAAAAAAAAATTCAAAAAAAAAAAAAAATTGTAGTACACATACACATGTGCATTACAATTTTTTTTTTTTTTGAAATTTTTTATATACTTAAAATAGCGAAAATTGGTATGCAAAAAAAATGGTATGTTTTTTAGGATTTTTTAGTTACTTTTCGAGTTTTCGCATTAACTAGTGGTTTTCATTTGAACCTTCCCCTGTAACATAATATATATTACTTAGTTAATTTTATTATAATCTTATACAACATAATAATAATAATAATAATAATAATAATAATAATAATAACTATTATATGAATTATATAAATAAAACCTCGTTTAAACTCGCGAGCCAGCTCATGCCAAGAAAGCTTAGCTCGGGCTATAGGCTCATTTATTAAACAAGTTTATTATAGGCTCGGGCTCAAACTTTTTAAAGCTCGGCTAGATTCAAGCTTTTAGCGAGCCTAGCTCGGGTTGGTAACAAGCTACTTGACTCATTTATACACCCCTACTAGAACAAAAAACACTTCCTAAAACCTACTAGAAACACTTATCATTCTATTAAACCATTTAGAAATAACTAAAAAAACTTACGTAAGACATCTCGTGATGAAAAGGAAGTTCCATATGAAGAGGGCTTTCGTTTGCAGTATAAACTCTACCAACGACTTGCGTCCGAGGGGCTCGGCCGCCTAAGTAGGAGAATTCTGGGTAGCCGAAAGCTTCAAGGACGTCGTTGAAGTCGAACGGAGATGTAACTGGGAAACCTCGGAAGAGAATAGCGCCACTTTTGAGTAGAATAGATTCCAGCCATGGTTTTTGAGCTCTGATAGCCTCTTTAAATGTAGAGAGTTGTACTGCAGTTGTACAGGAGGGTGATAACACCACCGGAAAAAGAAGGTCGTCGTCGTTCTGGGATTTTTGCTGAGGCAGTGTTACTTGTTGGAAGAAATTTCCGGTGGCCATTTGGTGGTTCAAGTTCAACACTGATCGATGTTAATTTAGAGTGTATATAGACAAGTGAACGGAAAATTTTAACACGTCTCATGAGTCATGACTGGGAACGTGTAGGAAAATGTAGGTAAACCGTCACTTGTGGTAAGAAAAGTACAAAATTAGTGGAATATGATGTCGCGTTGGTTGACGTGGAGAAGAGAAGAGAGTCACTTGTAGTAAGGAAAGTACAAAATTAATGGAATATGATGTCGCGTTGACATAGAAAAGAGAGATGATCCAGTAAGAAGAGTATACGTGATATATAAACACTACACGCTAACTTCTTTTTCTTTTATTTAATAAGTTATATAGGATAACACATTACCAAACAAACATAAGCCTTTGATTTTTTCTTAATCACAACATAAGCCATTGATTTTTTTCTTAATATAAAGACTATATCAAGTTGGACGGTGCTAGAAACTTGTAATGAATTAATGACCGGTAGAAATTTGTCAACCTAAATAGTAAATACGACTCCTGTGTATAAGCGCTAAATTATAAACTCTAACGAATATATACTTTATCTAAAAATGTCAAAACTCATTAATTAGTAAGTTGAGCAACATGTCTAAAATCATAATTGTTAAGCAATGATAACTACCATATTACAAGCACAATTACCTTCATTACAACAACTTAAACAAGGTAAGCGAAATGTAAACATTCAACCTTTTATTTATTCTTCCCATGACAAGATGAAGTGTACATTCAGATTCCCATTAGCTAGAATCTGGAAAATTCATCAAAGTAAGATAGAATTTGTTGTCTTGACCTATATGTGCAAAATGCACTAAGATGATGAATTGGTCATGTTCATTATTTGATCATAGATAGTCATTGATTAAGAAAGTTGCCAAGGTTATGGAGGCTTTATTACATCACTTGCACAGCGAAGCTAGTATACGACGGGGAGGCTTTATTAGCGGCCGTCGGCTATGAAGAACCGCCAGATTATTGACTAAAAGAACATCGCCTTTCTTCCAAGGTATCGCAACACATTCTTCTTTCAAGATTCTCAACATGTCTTTCATAGCATCTTCATCCACAGGATCGCCACTACCCAGCTCCATCGTTGTATTCCGCTTCTCACTCGCAGGAACACTGTAAGTAACAGCAAGACTATTGAACCATGTTTTCCTGCGACTCGCCTCGTCAAACCTGATCGCAGGTACTGGACCTGTTATAACTTTTGCAGTATTCCCCATCCATTCTAGCTTTGTTCCCTGCTTCGCCGCCCTATCAATTACGCCATTCTCGTAAGGTTTAACAATTGGATGAAATTTGTAAGGCTTATTGTAGAGATACAATTATACAAACCTTTCCTCTGCAATATTCTTGTCATCGGTTTGGAATGCCTTCTTCCAACTACTACCAGTAATGGATGATGGATCGTCCCGCTCACCTGCTATCTTTATATATGTCAATCCATGCTCCTCAAGCTGTGCAACGAAATCCGGATGTCTCTCTTTCATCTTTTCGTATACGATATGACTCAGAACAATGGGGGTTTCTCCCCCTTCTCCTGGTTCTTCTTCGCAAAAGAAGAATAACTTGGTGGGGGAATCTGGAACCTGTTATAATCTCAACTCTGTTCAATTATACTAACTAGTTGAAAAGGTAAACTTGAGTTTGTTTTCTAAGGAGTCCACAGGTCAAATAGAACATACTCTTTTGAGTTTTGCCATATCATTTGAAGTTTACTTGCCTCATGAATATATAATGTTAGATTTTTTTAAGAGTACGCTACCAGTAAGAACTTCCTAGAAACAAGGGTTGTAAATGAGTTGAGCTAATTAATTAATGTATACACATCTGTAATTAGTTTTTATATACTTTTTAATCATAAATTTTATATATAGCATAATATACTATTTAGTTGTTTTTATCATAATCTTATTCATAATAATGTTATAACCCCGAGATCTATGGACGTAGTTTTTAAAAGACTTAGTTTTGCTATTCAAAAAGGGGTAGCGGCGCAGCTTATTGCCCGTTTACCAACTATCTCGATGTAAATTCATAAGTTTAACTATCCTTTTATTAAAAAAAAATAAAACATTAACCACCATTGTTCATAATTATACGGTGGGTTTAGCTACAAAGTCCATTTTTCCTACAAAATGTACAAAGTTATAACACACAACAATTTCAGCAATAAAACACACTCAAACCCCACAAATAACAGAGCGAAGATCACTACAACAAAATATCCAAACTCTAACATTCCATAAAAACTTCAAACACACCATCGTAGAACTATGAATATAAAACAAAACATTATAATCAACATAAAACACACTAATGTTAGTCATTCTATAATCAAAGCCTTATCATCTAAAACACAATACAAAACCCACAAATATGACGTTTTAGCAATCTTCACTTTGTTATTTGTGGTTTTTAGTGTGTTTTATGGTTGATATTATGGGGTTTTATGACTTTATACACTTTGTAGAAAAATAGACTTTGTAGTCAACTCCCACCCCATAGTTATAATCATAATACTGTGAGGTTCATTGGGGAACACTGGAGAACCAAGGAACCATGCATTTAACATCTTAAAAATTCAACTTAACATGGTAAAAATTAAGTTTTTAAAATGTTTTTTGACGCTTTTCCTTATAAAAAATGTGTAGAAGCTATTCCAATAAAAAAACAATTTTTGTAAAAAAAATATCTTAAAAGTTCAACTGAACATGTTTAAAAATCAATTTCTTTTAAATGTTTTTCGACGCTTTTCCTTATAAAAATGTGTAGAAGCTATTCCAATAAAAAAAAAACATTTTTTTGTAAAAAAAAAAAAAAAAAACCTTTTTTTATTGTTTTTAGAAAATATATATATTTTTTGTTTTTGAATTATTTATTAAAAATACTTCTACTTGTATTTATAAGAAAAAGCGTCGAAAAATTAAAAAAAAACAATGATTTTTAAAATGTTAAGTTGAATTTTTAAAGATGTTAAATGCATGGTTTCTTACTTTTTTAGTGTTCCTCAAAGCTCTCTCCCCTATAATAATGTTATATATTAAATAAAAATTATATGAATAAAAGGCTTGTTTAAACTCGTGAGTTGGCCCGTACTCAATAAGCTCAGTTGAAGCTCGTTTATTAAACAAGTTTATTTTAGGACCTCAGATTCGAGCTTGTTTAAGTTCGGCTGAAATCCAGCTTTTAGCAAGCTGATCTCGAATGGCTGACGAACAAATTGGCTAATTTACACCCCTACTATAAAATATAAACCAAAACATTTCCGAAAACCTACTAGAAACACTTATTATTTTATTAGGGTGGGGTTCGGCTACAAAGTCCATTTTTCCTACAAAGTGTACAAAGTCATAAAACACCACAATTTCAACCGTAAAACACACTTAAAACCCACAAATAACAGAGTGAAGATCATTAAAACACAATATCCAAACTCTAACAGTCCATAAAAACTTCAAACACATCATCGTAAAACTATGAATATAAAACACAACATGATAATCAACATAAAACACACTAATGTTAGTCCTTCGATAATCAAAGCCTTATCATCCAAAACACAACACAAAACCCACAAATATGACGTTTTAGTAAACTTCACTTTGTTATTTGTGGGTTTTGAGTGTGTTTTATGGTTGACATTATGGTGTTTTATGGCTTTTTACACTTTCTAGAAAAAATAGACTTTGTAGCGAACTCCCACCCTATTTTATTAAACCGTCTAGAAATAACTATAAAAAATCAGACTCTAAACGATTACTCAAGTTCTAGTATATCAAACAACTAAACGAAATAAATAAAGCAATTAGAGATAATAATAATAATAATAATAATAATAATAACAAAAATAATGTAGAAAATCAAAGAACTTACATAAGACATCTCATGATGAAAAGGAACCTCCAAATGAAGAGGGCTTTCATTTGCAGTATAAACCCTACCAACAACTTGGGTCCGAGAGGCTCGGCCGCCAACGTAGGGGAATTCCGGGAAGCCGAAAGCTTCAACGACGTCGTTGAAGTCGGACGGAGATGTAACCGGGAAGCCTCGGAAGAGAATAGCGCCAGTGTTAAGGAGAATAGATTCCAGCCATGGCTTATGAACCCTGATCGCCTCTTCAAATGTAGAGAGTTGTACTGCAGTGGTACAAGTGGGGGATAACACCGCCGGGAAGAGACCGCCGTCGTTATGGGATTTTTGCTCAGGCAGTGTTACTTGTCGGAAGAATTTTCCGGTGGCCATTTGTCGTTTAGAGATGAAGTAAAGGGAAAAGTCTAACACGTCTCATGAGTCATGACCGGTTTGTACTTTTGAAAGAAATCTGAAAATATAAAAATGGCACGTGGGAGTTTTTAAGAGATTTTTATTCATGTAAATTGTTTCTTTTCTAGTGGTTGGTAAATCCATAAGTCCTTTTACAATAACTTAAAGTTTGTGTCCTAAAAAGCCAATTTTGAGATGTATACCGAGCTGTAGCACGGGCTACGGCTCAACTTTTCATCGGTAGTGTAATTTTTTTTTTCAGTTTTTATACCAAGATACCCCTGAACAACTATGAGGACACCCTAAAAAAGTCTGTAAGCCTAAATTCCAATTGCCCAATATACCCAAATCAATTGAAGATTGTAAATAATAAGTCTAATTGCCCACTATGTTAACCCAAAATAATAAAAGATTGTAAAGAATTGCCCATTGCCCTAAAGTTTCAATTGAAAATAATAAGCACAAATCCCAATTGCTCATTTCGTCACACTATAAGGGATGATAAATTTGCAAACTTAAATAAGTGATCTTGCGCGTGTTATGGTTGAAACGAGAACGCATAGTTCTTGTCCTTCAGTTTATCGGGTAGTGAAGCTAGCTTTGCTTTTACCGGTTGCAACCGCAACCGTTGAAAAATGTTTTTCGTAATTGTAGCTTGTCAAGACGGATTTACGCAATCGAATTGGCCCGAAATTTTTGAACAATGCTATGGTTTGTGCGGTCGAAAAAGATTTTTTACGTGAAGTAAAAGACGACGATGTGATGGAACGATTTCAAGCTATGAAAAAATGAAGAGGACAAATCTATTTATTAACTATTTGTTTTACTTTATTTATTTATTGTCGTTTTTTTAATATTGTACTATTGCACGGAGAAAAAAAATTTTATACCCCTGATTTAGTGTTCTAGTTCCGCCACTGAGAAGTCAGGATTTGTAACTTCTCAATATGAAAAAGGACTTTTGGAGAAATATTACCATAAAACCCTTTTTGCCGCCTCCAACTTCAATTGTTTTGCTTAACTAGATTAATTTTCGTTCAAGCAAATGTTGAAGAAGAGACAGAGACAATTGATTTCTATGAAAATAATGCTTTGAATTTGAAGCACAAGGTGGAGAAGAATACTACGGCTCGGACAAATTAAGTTAAAATGCGCTTCAAGTTATTGAGTTAAATTCGGATACGTTAAAATGCGCTTCAAGTTTCGTCTTTGTTTGCTCCAACTCAACAAATTAAGTTTCACAAAACAAACAAAAAACTACTAACGTAAATAATAAATAATTTGAGTACATTGTAAGACCGTGGGGTATGGTGGGGCGGGGGTTTGGGGCATGGGTTGACACGTGGACTTCGAGGGACACTTCTGGTCAGTTGCATGTTGGGTCGGTATGGCGGGGCGTGGCTAGCCCGCGTGGGTTGGCCATGTTTTATAAATTTTTTTTCAATTATTATAAAAATACACACAAAATTAAAAAAAAAACCTAGCCGCCTATAGCCTAGCCAACCCAGCCAATGAGAACCGGCCACGGAAGACTGCTAGGCCCGCCCAACGCCCGGGCTGAAACCCCGGCCCAAGGGGCCACGCCGAAACCCAAGCCCACCCGGGATGGTGACTTAGGCGTTTGTACCCAACCCACGCCCCAACCCCCGCCCCATGCCCCATAGTATAAAATAGTTTTAACTTTAAGCTAAATGATTCTTTGCGTTATTTTTATATTCTAACTAGGTTACAACCCCGTGTATTAAACGGGTTTAAGTTAATAATATATTAAATTATTAAATAAGAAAAAAAGTAGAAACATTGGAAAAAGAAATAGTAAATAAATGAAATATTCATAAAGTAAATATTAATAAAGAATAATAAATAGCTAAGAAACAATAAGCGGAAATAATTTCATTTAGTTACTATCAA
Source organism: Helianthus tuberosus (assembly GCA_030545235.1). Classification (NCBI taxonomy): domain Eukaryota; kingdom Viridiplantae; phylum Streptophyta; class Magnoliopsida; order Asterales; family Asteraceae; genus Helianthus; species Helianthus tuberosus. The sequence continues at coordinate 192,474,287 of CM060402.1, forward strand.
TATTTCTTATTTTAAAATCTTTACCTTAATATTCGACCTTTAAATATATATGTTAAACTAATCAATATTTTTTTGTTAGATTAGGTCTCTTAAACCTTCTCACAGAATCAACCCATACCTCAAATATATTTTTATTTATAACTTATAATGTTATTTTTTATTTAAACCTTACCAAAAATAGATTTTACGAAAGCGTTTTTATATTAGATTTATAATGATGACCATTATTTCATATATAAGCTAATTTTAAGCCTTTAATGACGGAAATTTATTTAAATTCAGTCCAGGACTATCTAAACATGATTATTTGTTGTTATTTAAAAAAAAATATAAATAAACAGTTTTCATTATTGAAACCATTGGATCCATATAATACACAAGACTATAACAAAATATTTAATAAAATGACAAAAAAAAAATTAAAAACCTAACTATATATACAATTTTTTAAAATAAACTAACAAACTAAAAGTAAAAAACCTTAATTTAATTATGCCCTCTAGTCATACCGTCCTGTGCGATAGTATTAATTAATAATAATATCATTTTTTTTTTTGAACGGAAAGAATAATATTTAACTATGCCCTCTAGTCATACCTTAATGTTTTTTCTACTTAAATCGATAGACAACATATAATTTATGTTATTTAAATATCTAGCAATATGGCTTATTTTTAGGAATAGAATAACAATAAGATGATTATGATTATTTTTTTTTATTTTTTTATTTATATCGATACACAACATATAATTTATGTTATTTAAATATCTAGGAATATGGTTTATTTTTAGGAATAGAATAACAATAAGATGATTATGATTATTTTATTTTTTATTTATTTATTTTTTTTAGGTGAGAAACAAAAATTAAGAGTGATTGAGAGATTGACATGTGTCCTCAATTAGGTTTCTTTTATTATATGTATAGATGATAATATTTTAATACATAAGTACAAAATATATATAGCATTGGTCCATACATTTTACCTTTATATTTACATCATTACCCAACACCTAAAGTGAAAAAAAAAAAAACTAATATTTTACGTGCATATTTTTATGTATGTGTCCGTATATATTTGATTTTGTCTACGTTTCGACATAAATTTTTTTGAAAAAAGAGTCGGGTCAAATATCATACCTTTTTCGTTTTTAAAAAAAATCATTTTTACATGCATATTTTTATATACGTGTCTGAATAGCAGGAATGGCAATGGGCCGGGCTTGGGCCATGTATTGGTAATCCCAAGCCCGTACCCGGTTGTAATTCTTTGTCCCATACCCGACCCGTTACCCATCGGGTATTTTTCGGGTAATTACACATCGGGTATCGGGCATACCCTCGGGTATCGGGTATACCCGTTAATTTCTTAAAAATACCCATGGGGACAAATGTGCAATTTTTACTTTGATGTTTATATAATTTACTATTTTAATGACTATAACAAAGAATATATGATTAATAACTTACATATCATATTCAGAGCATAAATACTAAACTAAATTAAAACGATTACTTAATTAAGTAATTGTATCAGGACCACCTGATTGCATAAAACATCCACATAATAAAAGGTGATAGCTTCCATAACCAATATACATGCTCAAAAATAAGTTATATGTTCACTAAACACTTGCCAAATACGTATCCATATATGACTATAGAGAAGATAACAAGTACATGTACTAAGTTTATATATATGGAAATCTATAATGTGATACTTTCGGGTATTATTCGGGTAAATGGGCCGGGTATCGGGCGGGTATTACTAAATCCCATACTCGTACCCATACCCGAATTTTTTCTATTTTTAAGCCCGTACCCGGCCCATACCCATTGGGCTTCGGGTATACCCGGCCCATATGTTTCGGGTTTCGTGTATACCCGTCGGGCTTGGGCTTTTTTGCCATCCCTACTGAATAGAGTGGAGTCAAATTGTGATATCGTTTTTTTTTCCTATTTTTAAAAGCTCTAATTAATCTCTTTTGATTACATGTGTTAGTTTTTTCCTTTATACAATATGCTATGATTGTACGGTGTAAATTCGGTTTACTTTGTGTTCAAATCAAATCGCAATGTTTATATAGGTTAAATTGAGTTCAATCGCATACGTCGAAACACGCGTTTTCATATGGTTAACCAATCATATAACGCTTGAACTAATCAATTCGATGTACCGACGCCACAACGAGCGTGGATCTTATTGCTAGTTACCACACAAACATAAACCATTGTTTTTTTTTTAAATATCATAGCTCTACTTTTGAGTTTATCGAATTTTCTTAATTTTAAATTTAAGGTTGGGATGCCATATAGGTTACAAGGTTAGATTACCAATGTTTTGCATGAGTATGTATAGTTGAATAAGGAAAAATTAAATAATTAATAATAAAGATTTATTGTTTATAAAACGATATTTTGAAATAATATATAATTGAAATTTAACTTTATTAAATTAATAAGAGTAAATTGCTAAAATAATCCCTAACGTTTGTTCACAATTGTTAGATCCATCCAAAAAAAGTTTTTTTCTCATATGAACTACTGAGGTTTCAAAAAAGTTGCTAAATACATCCAAACTTCAGGGACGATTTTAGCAATTTAATAAAACAAACTTTTTTTGGATGAATTTAGCAAATGTGAACAAACGTCAGGGACGATTTTTGCAATTTACTCTATTTTTTTATTTTCATCTTTTTATTATATCTCTTAATTAACATAAAATATATTTATTTTTTTATTTTCGTCTTTTTATTAAATTTCTTATTTAACATAAAATCTACTAGTTTTTTTTTTGAACGGCGAATTTCTACAACAGGCGATAGATTCGCACCTGCTTTTGTAGGCCCTCCACCCCACTCTGGCCAAGACTATGTTGTCTTAACCGGGCTCACGTTTGGCATCAGAGTTTGGCTTGGCGCTCCCCGACAAAATTTCCAGCCTACTGCCATATGCGAGTAGTTGCACCCTCCACAAGAGCCGAAAACTCTCTAGAGTAAATGCACTGTAATAGAAAACTCGGGTGTGCTCTGCGGGTTTCGAACCTGTGACCAGGCCTTCACCCACTTCATAATAAAGATTAATCATTTATATTTTACAATTATGAATACGGTTTTATATTTATAATCATCTAACCATCTAACCAAGTCTTTTAAAATGTAAACATTTTACTCATTACTAAACCTTTAATAAAGTTAATTATACGACAAAATCTTTTCAACGGTTTAGCTTGTTACTTGTTTAGCAAGAACGTGTATTTTATTTTATAAATGAACAAAAAAATACTGGGTGAAGGCCTGGTCACAGGTTCGAAACCCGCGGAGTACACCCGAGTTTTCTATTACAGTGCATTTACTCCAGAGAGTTTTCGGCTCTTGTGGAGGATGCAACTACTCGCATATGGCAGTAGGCTGGAAATTTTGTCGGGGAGCGCCAAACCAAACTCTGATGCCAAGCGTGAGCCCGGTTAAGACAACATAGTCTTGGCCAGAGTGGGGTGGAGGGCCTGCAAAAGCAGGTGTGAATCTATCGCCTGTTGTAGAAATTCGCCGTTCAAAAAAAAACTAGTAGATTTTATGTTAAATAAGAAATTTATTAAAAAGATGAAAATAAAAAAATAAATAGATTTTATGTAATTAAGAGATATAATAAAAAGATGAAAATAAAAAAAAATAGAGTAAATTGCTAAAATCGTCCCTGACGTTTGTTCACATTTGCTAAATCCATCCAAAAAAAGTTAGTTTTATTAAATTGCTAAAATCGTCCCTGAAGTTTGGATGGATTTAACTTTTTTGAAACCTTAGTGGTTCATATGAGAAAAAATCTTTTTTTGGATGGATCTAGCAAATGTGAACAAACATTAGGGACTATTTTAGCAATTTACTCAATTAATAAATAGGTTACAAATTTTGACTTAGACCATGTGCTGTGAAATAGCAAGGGGTGCCAGCTCACCCGTTAACGAGCAGCACATCGCCGCCTCCGTTATTAGATCTCGTTAATGAGGCATTAATTAACCCATTAACGACGACGATTGAAGAATTGGAATGTTGGGGGAGCTTTTCAAGGAGAAATATGAACTTTAGGGGGTAAGGGACCGTTGGGGTTGGGAAATAGCCAAAATAGCCAAGACTTGGTCAAAGTTTCAAAAATAGCCAATTCAAATGGCTCTTTAAGACTTTTCCTCAACCTGAAACGTCTCAACCAGCAACCAATCCACGAAAGCCACGTGTCCACAAAAGAAAATAAACAATCATGACAGTCTTGTCTTGGGAACCCACAAAAAAGTCTTGTCTCCACCCACAAACGTCTCAACCAGCAAGAACAACCATCACACAACATTTTGGTTACTTTTCTCTCTCATCACCACTACTTTCTCTCTCATCTGCAACTCAAAACTCACTTCAATCTGAGCTCGTTAATGGCGGTTTTTCCTCAGATCTGAACCTATTTCACCTACCACACACACTAACTACTTCACCGGCTCACCGGACTCCTTTTCCGGCACCTTTTCAACCGTTTTTTCACTTTTTCCGGCGATGTTTCCACAAGTGCTATAACACTTGTTTGACTGTTTTCGTCTTTCATTTCACAGTAACCCAAATGCCACCGGAAAACATCCAAGGCCAAAGAGGGCAGCGACAAATGGGATTTTACGTGGGATACGAAGTTGCAGTGGCAAATGGGTTTCGGAGATTCGGGAGCCACGTAAAAGCAAGCGTATCTGGCTGGGGACTTACCCAAGGCCGGAGATGGCAGCGACAACATACGATGTGGTTGCGTTGTCGCTCAAAACCATCTGGGTTTTATCACCCACAACTTCGCTGACGTCAAAACTTAATCGCCGGAGAGGATTGCAGGAAAACGAGCGGTTGTAGAGAGAGAAAACAGCAGAGACGTTTCAAAGTTCTGAGACGTTTCACCTGAGACGTTTCAGTTTTCTGAGACGTTTCAGCACTTGTGGACACGTGGCTTTCGGTGGGTGGTTGATGAGGAAACCTCTAAACTTTTGGTTGGAGACGTTTCAGGTTTGAGGAAAAGTCTTATTGAGACGTTTGAATTGGCTATTCTTGAAATTTAGGAAAAGTCTTGGCTATTTTGGCTATTTCCCCTTAAAAAAAAGTGTTCTAAAATTTAACATTCACTCCTTTAAAATCTACACTCTTTCAACGGAACATATGAATCTTTGGGATCCTAGACACCTGGTTTTTGTGAACATGTGGTTGGATGTTAATAACACGTTTTTTGAAAACACACAACCAATCCACACCTGATGAATGATGTAAACAACCCTTTTAATCTCTTCAATCCAAGGTTTTTTGACCAAGGCTCTGTGTATCGTCCTATACAAGAAAGCCAACACTTATCAATGGTCTTAGTTCGATTCCAGAGACGCAATTTATTTCCGACAGACAACCGCTACAGCCAAGCGAATCAGAGTCATCATGAAAGTAAAATCGTGGCGGTAACAAGAATAGGGACCCGAAGAGGGTGTGCTCTGCAAATCGCATGAGAGGTGGACGAGTAATGAAGAATATGCTTTAGCACAAGCGTGACTCCATCTTTCCGAAACCCCTATTGTTGGTAATATTTACTTTTTATTTTTATACATGTTATAGATATGTACATTATCTTCTTATAATTTATTTTTAAATTGTACATTATTTTTTAATGTTGATTGCATATTTTATAGAATATTGTTGTAGGGTTAGGTTCATTTGTGAACAACACACTTGATAGTGAACTGTGTGAACTAATCCTAACCCTTGATTATCAATACACAAGTGTAAATCAATTGCCAGGATTTGATGATGAAAATACACAAGTGTATTTTATGATTTGATGATGTAAATCAATGGCCAGGATTTGTTCACTTAGTTCACAAATACATTAATGTTCACTCTAGAACCTCACCATATTGTTATAAATATATAAGTTAAAGGGCTCGAGATTTTTGGAAGAGGGGTCGTGCAAAGTTCCACGAAGTTATGCAATGAGAAGAATACCGTGGCTCGGACAAAATATCGGGAAAATGGGCCTGATGAAACATGAGACAATCACTTTAACACGATCCACAATTGGCTTGTTAATAGCAATAATCGAGGAAGTGGAAGAAATTATGCGGACGTCATGGTGGAGGCTATTGATCAATTTAAAGCTCAATAACATGCCTCCTTTGGGATGAAAAGATATGAGAATTTCTTAGAAAATCCTTAAAGTATCATTTAATAGCAATGCTAACACCAGCCAATCCGAAATCTAAACGGCCAAAAACTACATGATCAACCGAGCTGAATTCCTCCCACGTCACATCGGATAGTTGTTCGCATATAAATCTCAATGAGTTAGACTTGGGCGAAGAAACCGAACCAGAACCACTAGTACTACATCTAAACCCGATAAAGTTGTCGTTGTTGAAAGTTTAGTCAAAAAAATTGACCTGCTAATTGGGTATAGAGAAGACAACCTCATTGCGGACACCCTTGCTTTCCTCCAAAAAGACTACTCGGGTTTACCGGAGCAAGATCAAGTATTTTTTCGAACAAAGGAAACAACAAATTTGTGAACGCCTCCGAAAACAAACTTCAATTTGTCTTTATTTTAATTCCTTTGTAGTGGTTTTTTAAGTTTGTTTTATTTTAAGTCTTTTTTTAATTTTAATGTAACTTTTATTTTAAGTCTCTTTTAATTTTATTTTAATATAATGTAGTTTTATTTATTTATTTATATGTCACTACTTTTTAAATTATATTTTAAATAAAAAATCAAAAAGTTAATATTAAATGATTGTAATGTAGTTAATCCACAATGCCTAGTTTTTGAACAGTTTAGTTATTGGCACTTTATTGAGTTGGCGTTAAGGTGACGATACTTTTTACTAGTTATTGGAATCCATTATTAATCCACAACTCATAGCCTTGTAGAATTATAACAAGTGATCATGATTTACTCAATTAAGTTCATCTCCAAGCTTACCTTGTTTAATTTACCAGATTTGATGATATCTATCAAATTCAGAATTCCATGTACTGATTTTCTCGTTCAACAATATAGAGTTTCCTACTTAAAGGTATTTTCATATTATCACTTGGAAGGAATTTTCTTTTTTCTGATTTTTTTTTTCTTGTTTGAACAGCAAACTAATCTACTTATAAATACTTGCATACGCGCACCTTAGGATTTAAACACTCCATCTCATAGACAGAGAAAAATAACCTTACTCCCACACAATGTACCTTGGGGGATGTATCACTTTGATGGTTAGCTGGCTGCGTTTTTATTTATTACCACTTTGGTTAACCAATTTTGCAAAATTAACTCTTAATCTTGTAGTATTGCTTATCCAAAAGAATTTAAATTGTAAAAATATGATAAAACAATCATCAGAGGTTTTACAAAGCTGCTAAAGTTGGATAACATATGTTTAATAGATGAATGCAGATATCAACTAAAAACTACTTGTAAGAGTAGCAAATTATAAAATAGCATATGTTCAAAAACCTTGGATTCTTTTATGAGTAGTCTAATTGAGTGAGAGGACTTATGGTACTAACTACCGTTAAATTGGCTTTTTAGAACGGTAACTGCCGTTAAATTGTTGGTAGTGCAAGTATCATTTTGACCAAAAACAATGATATATTGTAAAACAAACTAAATGGTTTTATTGAATCACTTGCACAGTGAAGCTAGTATACGACGAGGAGGCTTTATTAGTGGCCACCGGCTATGAAGAACCGTCAAATTATTGACCAAGAGTACATCGCCTTTCTTCCAAGGTATCACAACACATTCTTCTTTCAAGATTCTCAACATGTCTTTCATAGCATCTTCATCCACAGGATCGCCACTACCCAGTTCCGCCCTTGCATTCTGCCTCTCACTCGCAGGAAGACTGTACGCAATAGCAAGACTATTAAACCATGTTTTCCTGCAACTCGCCTCGTCAAACCTGATCGCAGGTATTGGGCCTGTTATAAGTTTTGCAGTATTCCCCATCCATTCTAGCTTTGTTCCCTTCTTCACCGCTCTGTTAATTACGCCATTCTCGTAATGTTTAACTAACAACTGGATGAAATTTGTAAGGTTTATTGTAGAGATACAATTATACAAACCTTTCCTCTGCAGTATTCTTGTCATCGGTTTGGAATGCCGTCTTCCAACTAGTACCAGTAACGGATGATGGATCCTCCTTATCGCCGTGTATCGTTATATACATCAATCCATGCTCCTCAAGCTGTGCAACGAAATCCGGGTGCCTCTCTTTCATCTTTTCATATATGATATGACTCAAAACTATGGGGGTTTCTCCCCCTTCTTCCGGCTCTTCTTCACAAAAGAAAAATAACTTGGTGGGGAAATCTGGATTCTGTTACAATCTCAACTCTTTTCAGTTATATCAGTTGTTTCAGAAATTTCTAAACTTAAGTGTTTGTTTTCTAGGGAGACTGGTAGTTAAATGGAACACACTCTTGTCATGGGAGTTCGTTTGCCACGTGAATACATGATGTCGGATTATTTTTTTAGAATCCGCTACTTGTAACGAACTCCCTAGAAACTAAGGGTGTAAACGAGCCGAGCTTAATTAATTTATATACATTTATAATTATTTTTATTTTCAATTATAAATTTTATATATAACATAATATATATTATTTAGTTATTTTTATTATAAATTGTCCATAATAATAACTATTATATAAATATATATTTGATATATTAAATAAAAATTTTATAAATAAAGGCTCGTTTAAGCTCCCGAGTAGGCTCATGCCCGATAAGCTTAGTTCGGGCTCGTTTATTAAACATGTTTATTTTAGGCCCAGGCTTGTTTAAGTTTGGCGGCATTCAAGCATTTAACAAGCCGACCTCGAGTAGCTCTCGAGCACAGTGGCGGAGCTTGAACAAGAACTCAATAGAGGTCAGACTCTCAAAATCCAAATCGGTGAGGCCCAGACTCTTAAATATCAATTATTTTACACTAAAACATAAAATAAAATTTCGGAAAAATCAAGACTACGAGCGAAGAATCAGTGGAAAGCTTCGCCCCCGCTCGAGCCGCTTGACTCATTTACACTCCTACTAGAAACCAAAATACTTCCAAAAACTTACCAGAAACATTTACTATTTTACTAAACCATCTATAAATAATTAAAAAAATAATCAATTGGCTCATGAATGTTTAAGATAAAAATATATTTAACTAGTATTTAACTCCCACGTTGCGGGATGTAAGTCGTAAAAATGTGCAAAGCAGGAATCAAACACCGACCAAAACCCGGAAAATCGTAAACAAAAACACGAATTTATAAACACCGACAAAAACCTGGAAAATCGTAAACAAAAACACGAATCTTTACCGCCATGTGACGTCAAACGTAGAAAAAAACACAAACTTACGCCGTGAGCTGATATAAAACGTAGACGAACTTGAAATTATAGCAAGAAGACTTCGACATAAAAAAGGACAACTTGAAGAGAAAAAATAAAATATAGAAATCTAAGATAAAAAAATTGTAACACACAATAAAAGACAAAAAGAAAAAAAATAATAATATGTGCAACACAAAAACAAACACTACAACCATCAATCTGTCTCACTTCATGGTTGAAAAATATATAAAGGTTTGTTTTTATATACTGTAGATAAGGATCAACCCAAAATGTTTTATTTAGTATTTAGTAATATATCAGATAATAGTTATATAAATAAAAGGCCGGCTCGTTGGCTCATGAAAGTTTAAGATAAAAATATATTTAATATATAACGACCGCTAGCCTCCGGTTGCGGAAAAAACGTTTTTGCCCATAAAACTCTTTTGGCCGGAAAACTCAATCTTTTCGTCTCAAACCTCTTTGTAAACTTATTACGCACATCATTTAGGAACCCTTTTCTAGTAAAAAGCCCCAATTATTAACGTCGCCGAAAAAACTCATTTTTCAACGAAAAACTTTTTTTTGCTAGAAAACTCAAAGTTTTCATCCCAAATCTGTTTGTAACCATAGATCGGACTTTAGAAACCTTTTTCCGACCAAAAACGTGTTTCCGGTGACCGGAGACTAACGGCCTTAGGGTTCTGAGAGTCAGGGTCCATTGAAGGCCAATATGTCCATAGCTGCCCGTAGTTATTTTTGAAGTTGAGACCGTAGTCGGCCAACGGCGAATAGTTGGGATTATTAAAATCTAATATTCCTAATAATAATAATGTATAGAGTCAAAGAACTTACATAAGCCATCTCATGATGGAAAGGAACTTCCAAATGAAGAGGGCTTTCATTTGCAGTATAAACCCTACCAACAACTTGAGTCCGAGGGACTCGGCCGGCGACGTAGGAGAATTCCGGGAAGCCGAAAGCTTCAACGACGTCGTTGAAGTCAGACGGAGATGTAACCGGGAAGCCTCGGAAGAGAATAGCGCCAGTGTTGAGGAGAATAGATTCCAGCCATGGCTTATGAACCCTGATCGCCTCTTCAAAAGTAGAGAGTTGTACTGCAGTGGTACAAGTCGGGGATAACACCGCCGGGAAGAGAACGTCGTCGTTATGGGATTTTTGCTCAGGCAGTATTACTTGTCGGAAGAATTTTCCGGTGGCCATTTTTGGTTGTTGGATATCGTCGGTTATAAGTTCAAGAAAGGAAGTAACGGAAAAGTCTAGCACGTCTCATGTGCAACGTGGAAATTTTTACGATTTTTATTCATGTATTAATTGTTTCTTTTCTAGGTAACTGTTTATAATATAAGGACAACACATCGATATTTTGAGTCGACTTCAAAATCAAATAGTTTTAACGTTTCGAGGAGCTTTTGTTTTTTCTTTTTCTTTTTTTTTTTTACTTTTTATTTTGAACAACATCTCGGTCTGGAGTATACTAGCTTATTTAGATTTTTCTCTCTGTCTTATCCATCTCTCTCTCAAAATATATATAGCATTTACCTGTGTATTTACATCATTACCCAACACTTGAGTCAGGGCCGTCTCCGAAAATCAGAAAATAAATTTTGGCCCTGTTCGAGATAAAAAATTTAGGCCCTATTCGCAAATCTTCATATAATATAAACCCATCAATCATTCAATCAAATAACCCATAATACTACGATAATTGTTATCAAATAGATAAAACAAATTAACAAAAATAGTGTAGCAAAAATATCAAGTTATCGAACCTACTTGCTAACCGAAAAGTGTGGTTCTTCTAGCGTTTTTTTGAAGCAAAGCTCTCGATCAACTCCTTGTAATCCATAGTATCTAATGTTTCACTTTCAATAGAAATTGTCGCTAACCCGTTTAGCCCTTCTTGTGACATTGTAGAACATAAATAGGTCTTCAACAATTTCAACTTTGAGAAACTTCTTTCTGCCGATGTTACGGTTACCGAAATTGTCAACAACACTTTATATGCATTTATAGCATTAGGATAAGTAGTACTGCGTTGGAAGATATAGTCTAAAACATCAAAAGGGTTGTCAATGTGTCTCGGTAAAAATGTATTAATCAAGTTCAACTCCGTATACAATTCTTTAGCATCAATATCGGACTCTCTTTCATAATTCTTTAGCATCAATATCGGACCCTCTCATGTTTGCCCCATTATCGTAGCCTTGACCACGCATATCACCAATATCAAGATCAAGCGACTCTAATTCCTTACATGTAACTTCAAAAAGTCCTAATCCCGTGGTATCATCAACAACCAAAAAACCTAAAAATGATTCCTCAACAGTCACAGAACTAGAGTTAAAATTCACGTACCTCACAATTATGGACATTTGCTCTTCTTACGTTTTTGATGGCCGGATGGGTATTTGTATTTAGGAACGGGAGGCATAATTTCTAAATATTAACCAAAAAAAACATTAATTCAATATTTCAATCACATTCACAAGAGTCAAGACATCAGTTAACAAAAAATATACATTCATTCAATCTTAACAAATAACATTCATTCAATATTTCAATCAAAAAGACATTCATTCAATAAAAACATTCATATGAAATCAAAAAGAAAAAGACGTTCATTGATTCAATCAAAAACGAAATCAAAAAGACAAAAAAACATATGAAATCAGGCAATTAGCGACTGATATTAACATACCTCCGATGACCGATTCCAAAAGTCAGAATGTCTGATGATAATTGCGACTAGAAATCCGAATCACTTGATATTATGAACAAAAACTGATATACCTCCTGTGTTGTGCGTGCAATATACTGGCTACTGCAATTGATATCATCAGCCGATCAGCGTCTTTTTGTTTCCCACTTTCCCTCGTCCCTCCTATGCGTGAAACATCAGATCACATATTCTGGGCCCTTATTGTTTACTTGTTTGTAATTGGGCCTATTTAAATATATAAAGGAATTTCAATTCAGTGCATGTGCAACCGTCTGGATTATGCAACCGTCTGGTATCTTGTAATTGGGCCTATTTCAATATATAATGGAATTTTCGTTTTATTTTTGGGCCCATGCTGGTTTGGGCCCTGTGCACAGGCCCATTCTGCACATGGGCTTAGCCGGCCCTGACTTGAGTGAAAAAAAAAACTAATATTTTACGTGCATATTTTTGTGTACGTGTCTGTATAAATTTGATGGTCTACGTTTCAACATAAACTTTTTTCTGAAAATACCTTTATATTTACATCATTGACCAACGCTTGAGAAAAAAAAAAACTAATATTTTACGTGCATATTTTTGTGTACGTGTCCGTATAAATTTGATGGTCTACGTTTCAACATAAAGTTTTTCTAAAAAAAAAAGTCGGGTCAAATATAATATGTTTTCGTTTAAAAAAAACATTTTTACGTGCATATTTTTATAGACGTGTCTCAATTGAGTCGGGAACCAAGATAAACCGTTGGATGGAATGCGTATTATTGTGAATTGGGATATGCAAATTATAGAGTATGGAAACCGTTGGAAGGAATGTTTATTTTAGTGAATTGAGATTTGCAAACTACAAAGTATAAATAAGGAGAATAAGATCCCACTCCCACAATGAAGTGAGACAACATGCATACTTGGTTTCAATCTTTTGACATACTAATTTAGACAAAGTTTTCAAATTATTTATTTTCTATTTTTTACTTTCATTTTTTTCTTTGTTCTTTCTTTCTAATTATAGCTAACTAATTTAACTTTTCATTTAAACTAGGTTTAAAGAAGTTCGCCGCTTTTGTTATTTAGTCTGTATTTACATGTGTTTTGAAATCACTACGAGCGTGTTGCGAACGAAACTGCTGACAAAAATAAAAAGAAAATTTAGAAAAAACACTAACAGATAACCGAAAGAAAATCAACCAAAAAAGTTATATGGTAACGATGTTGTTCCTATGAAACCCGTAGTCAGAGATGAGCAAATTGTTCTGGGTACCAATACCAAATTTGCCGAACCGAAAGATCTTAAGTACCAATTCGGTACCGACTTTTGGCGTTACTGGTACCGGTTCACTGTCGTTTTTTACCTTCATATACTGGTACCGTAACCGATATTTTCGGTATCAGTACCAATTCTGTATCGGTTGACACTGAGCTCATCCCTACCCCTGAAACTAAAAAAAGAAAAAATTAAAAGTTGAAGAAAATCAACAAAAAAAAGTTGTACGATACCGTTGTTTGTACGGTAACCGTGATCAAGGATGAGCAAATGGTACCGGGTATCAGCACTGAATTTCCCGAACCAAAAGATTTCCAATATCAATTCGGCACCAATTTTTTGCGTTTTCTGTATTAGTGCCGGTTTTTACCTTCATGTACTGATACCGAACAGGACCGTACCGGTATTTTCAATATCGGTACTGGTTCGATACCGGTTAACACCAAACTTATCCCAACCCCTGATATTAAAAAAAAGATTAAAGTTAAAAAGTAAAGAAAATAACTATTATTGTAATATTGAAATGAGTTAATTACTGTTTTCGTCTCTGTGGTTTGTCGAAAATCACTATTTCAGTCCATTAGTTTAAAAATTGCGATTTCAGTCCCTGTGGTTTCACTTTCGTAACCATTTTAGTCCCTGTGGTTTCACTTTCGTAACCATTTCAATCCATTATTCTGTTAAGTACAGGGACTGAAATGGTTACGAGTTGGACTGAAATGGTTACGAAAGTGAAACCATAGGGACTGAAATCGCAATTTTTAAACCAATGGACTGAAATAGTGATTTTTGACAAACCACAGGGACGAAAACAGTAATTAACTCTATTGAAATAATAAAAGTATTAAAAAGTAAAGAAAATAACTATTATTATAATATTGAAATAATCAAAGTATTAAAAAAACTATATATTATTATAATATTAAAATCACTATTGATTTCAATTCGTTTATTAATATTAAAATATTAAAATAATTAATTATTTAATTAATAATTAATAATAATAATTAGTTAATTAATATTAATATTAATATATACTATATAATAAAAGAAACCATTTATGGGACACATGTCACTCATTGGAGCCATCTATTTTTTAGTAATTAATTTAATTAAAAGATAATTATAGAATTGAATTTAATATAAATTTAATTATACGTTTTACATTATATTATTTTTACATTATATAAATTTAATTATTAGTTTTACATTATATTAATTTTACATTATATTGGGGAGTTGTAACATTGGACATTCGTTTATTCCTTAATGATATAATTGTTTACGTAATTATAGGTAAAGCAATATTGAAACAATAGAAACATAGTATATAACAATGTTGTAGTTTGATTATGACTTGAATATTTTTAAAAAGAAAACAGAAGATCTATATCTATATCTATATATTAAAAGAAATCATTTATGGGACACATATCACTCATTAAAGTTATCTATTTTTTAGTAATTAATTTAGTTAAAAGATATTTATACAATTGAATTTAATATAAATTTAATTATTAATTTTACATTATATTAGAGGATTTTATTCAATTTCACGAATCAAATGTATCACAATACAATTCGATTCCCTTGATAGATTATAAAATTTTCAATATTATACGGACTAAACGTAACTATATCTTTATTTCTTTAGAGCAAGTAAGATTATATATATTGCATCCATCCATTTTCTTTATTACCCATACTAGGTTAGAACCCCGTGTATTACACGGGTTGAATAAATATAATTTTATAAATTAAATAATTAAAAACCCCGTATATTTCACAAGTTGAATAAAACTAATTTTATACACCAGATAATAATTATAAAAAGTTTTATTTTTAAAACCCCCATATATTACACGGGTTGATTATATGGAATTTTGTATAGTAAATAATAAAAGAAGTTATATTTAAATAAAAAGCTTTGTGCATTACACGTGTTGAATAAATCTAATTTTATATACCAAATAAGATAATTATAATTATTATCTTGTGTATATAACTAATTTTATTCAACTTGTGAAATATACGGAGTTTTTAATTATTACATATATAAAATTATATTTATTCAACCCGTGTAATACACGGGGTTCTAACCTAGTATATAGTAAAGTAATAACATATAGTAATTTGGTTTCCTTTTTATACGATAGAGATGTCTCTCTTAAATATTAATTAGAAAAAAAAAGACTTTATGTAAACTTTGTCATAGGTTTCTTGCCTTATTATAAAACATTTGGTATAACTAGAATGAATTATCAATGTAAAATGTAAATAACAAATGCAGGGCCGGTTTTGGGCCTGTGCAAGAGGTGCCATTGCACAGGGCCCAAAACATTTAGGGGCCCAAAATTGTTTAAAAGTTCATAAATATTTTATATATAAATTTGCTCTTGGAAGACTTGTACATATTAGTCATTTGGCTCATTGGATACAACAATTAATTTCAAAGCAGGACATACTGAGTTCGAATCCCCCTGATGGTTTTTACATTTTTAATTCATTTTTTTGTTTTTCATTTCTAATTGACGTTTTTTTTTTCCATTTTTAATTCATTTTTTTCATTTCTAATTGATGTTTTGTTTTTGTTTGGCCCTTAAGTGGCTGATATGTTTTATCAGTAGGGGAAAAAGTCTCATGTGTTCACACCAATTGCAATTTTGTAAGCTTATTTTTTAGTTTTAATTTTGATTTATGCTCACATCAATTGCAACTTTGCAAGCTTATTTTTTAGTTTTAATTTTGATTTTTTACATCTAAATTTGGGCCTCCACAAATTTGTAAGTTCATTCATTTTTTCTTCTCATTTAAACATTTACGTAACAAACTTTACATGTTTTCTTGTAGGTTTTTTTATTTCTCATTTAACCATTTAAAGTATAAACTTAAAAGAACTCAGTATCTAGTTCTATTTTTTTATATGAAAAGGTTTGTGTAGCCAAACTAATTTGGGTATGTTTACATATATTCGGTTCTTTTTGCTACGCTACTTTTGTTTTATTTATTTTATAACAAATATAGTCGTATTGTGGTTTTTTGATATATGATTGATCAGTTTATATTATAGGGAGGGGCCCAAATTTTTTTTGTTTCGCACGGGGCCCAAAAATATTTTATCATTCTCGAGGACGGCCCTGAACAAATGTATCAATATTCTATCACGACACTTTGAGTGAAAAGTTCTAGTTTTGCCATCGAGGCAAATGATAGAGTAGATAGAGAAATCAAAGAGATAAAATTGAAACTTGTTGCTAGATTAGTATTAGATTATTGTAACTTATTTGTTAACGTATACTATAGGGAATATAATGATGGCATGATTTCTCAAAACTTGTTGCAATGATTAGATTATTGAATTTGACATTAGTTTTGGCCGACGCAACATGTTTTGCCTGATCCGAATCATTTTTTAATAGATGATGATAGACAACTAACTCTTAAATCCCCTCTTGTGAAAAAAAAAATATGGGTCCGCCACTGAATATAGTTCTCATCGATCATGGCGTTAGACTATCACCAATGCAAGGTGTTAAATGAACCTAAGAATTGGTCCAGTTAGCTGCCACGTAACATTTTCATAAATGCATCTAAAACCTTCAATTTCTCTCAAATCCTACAAATATCCTTACCAATACGGCAATACACACATTTTCACATCATCATCAATTTTACATTTCTTTTAAATAATCATGTTATTTTTATAACTAATCATATATTATTATTTTTTTATTATGGAAGTTAATAGAATATACTTAAAAATATAAGTAATTTAACAAATAGAAAGTTATATAAAAACTATTTTAAAGTAACTTTTTTATTAAACTGTTTTTTTTTTCAGTAACTTTAAACATATGTTATTAAGGCACAAAAGCATATGCGTACAAGTGATGAATGCGTCACAAATCAACTTTAAAACAGAAATTAAAGCCCAATGATGTAGTGGTGGAGTGGTTGAGAAAAGACTTGGTGCATTGGGTTCTACACGGTATGGGGGTCGTCCCCCTACCGTCTTGGATCGGCGACGCCTGCTACACCCCCCCCCCCCCCACGTCCAGTCCTCAACGTCTGAATTCCGACGTTCTCGACGCACACAAAATGACAAAAACAAGTGGGGACCATCTGGCATATGACCGTTTAAAAAAAATTAATTTCAGAATTTATATTAATTATATAACGGCTATAATTCAAAAAATCCCCCAATTCACTTCCATTTTTATAAATACTCACCTCTTTAACCATTTTTTTTCACAACTTTTCACCCACTACCACCCCATCTCTCTCACATTTTATAACCACTCTTCCCTTTTTATAAAAACTCATCATTTTTATACCATTTTTTACCCGCTACCACCCCATCTCTCGCTCAAAAATTATCATGTCTTCACCTTCTTCAATTTCTTCCATCTCTTCATCATCTTTGTCTACGGGGTATTCATCATCTTCGGAAGAGGGTGCTATTATGCATAACATGATTATGAACGCGGCTCAGGTCTTCATGGCGGGTGATGAAGCGTCGTCCCAACGGCTAACTAGACGAGCAAAATATAACCGAGACCAAGAAGGTATTTTACTATTTTTTCCTTATTATGTTTTATATAGATTTGATAATTAATTTCATTTATGTTTCGTTTTAAATTTATAGCCGGTCACGTTAAACTAGTAGCCGATTATTTTGCCGACGAACCCGTGTACCCAGCCGAGATTTTTCGACGTCGGTTCCGCATGAGTCGTCCACTGTTTTTACGTATTGCAGGCGACATGGCCCAGTCTGATCCGTTTTTTACATTGCGAAATGACGCTAGGGGGCAAAGGGGTTTCAGTAATTTACAAAAATGTACGTCGGCCATTAGCCAACTTGCGTACGGTTACGCACCTGATGCATTAGACGAGTATATTAGGATGTCTGGTAGAACCGCACGTCGATGTTTGCACAAGTTTTGCGAATGGGTTGTCAAATTGTATAGCAAGCGATACCTGCGGAAACCGAACGCAAACGACGTTCAAAAATTATATCAAGCACACGAACAGAGACATGGTTTCCCAGGAATGCTCGGGAGCATTGATTGCATGCACTGGCCGTGGCAGAACTGCCCAATTGCCTGGCAAGGTCAGTATACTAGGGGAGATCATGGACATCCGACTATTATTCTAGAGGCTGTTGCGTCACAGGATCTCTGGATATGGCATGTTTTTTTTGGTCTACCTGGTTCGCTCAATGACCTTAACATCATATACCAGTCACAGATATTTGAGGATGTAGTGACGGGTACAGGTCCAGACACAAGCTTTACGGTTTCGGGGGTGGAATACATGCGAGGTTACTACCAAGCCGATGGGATATACCCAACGTACTCGACAATCGTTAAAACTATTCCGCACCCGACATACGACAAAAGAAAAAAGTTTGCGAAGTATCAAAAGGGTGCGAGAAAAGATATTGAACGGGCTTTTGGTGTTCTACAAAAAAAAATGGCACATCATTGAACATCCAGCACGTTCGCAAACACCAAAGAGGTTACGACACATTATGTACGCTTGTATCATCCTTCATAACATGGTCATTGAAGACGAAAGTAGAGCGATATGCGAGTACGACGAAAACACATCTACTGGAAATTCTGTTCGAGTTAGTGGGGAACAACAAGATTTGAACATGTTCGCTCTACGTAACGAGTACACACATCATAACCTACAAGCGGACTTGGTGGAGTACATTTGGAACAACGCTCAAAACGAACCCGACCACGACATGGAAGACGAAGACTAGTAGCTTATTTTAATATATTAGGATATTTTTAAGTTTATTTTTTTTTAAGTTTATTTTTTTAAATTTTTTTTTTTTAAGTTTATGTAATGTTTTTTAATATTAATGAAAATATTTTGTTACTTTATTTGTTAAATGTTAAAAAAAAGTTGAAGATTAAAAAAAATAAAAAAACATAAAAGTGGTGGAGGACTATGACTATGATCATCCTCCCATGCCCTCTAGTTTTGGAGGATGAACCATCCTTGGGAGGACTATGACGTGGCGCCTACATGGCGGATCATCCTCCAAGGATGGACCATCACCATACCCACTAGCCTTACAAGTTTAATTAACAAAATCTCATTTGTTTTTTTTAAACGTTATAAGCTTTTTACAAAGCTGCTAAAGTTGGATAACATCTATACTATATAATAAAAGAAACCACTTTAGGGACACTTGTCATCATATTAGGCCATCTCTTATAGATAATTATTTTTTTCGTATAATCTCTTCTAATTAATTATAGATAACCCTTCTACTAAATATTATTTAATTTAATATATTGTATTATAGATAACCCTCTAACTAAATATTATTAGTTTAATTTCTTATTAAAAATATTGAACTATCAAATGGGTCCGCATACTGATCTTAATACGTGAAAATGGGCTAAGCCCACTTTTGATTTAGTCTAACTTAATTAGAACTAAAACAATTTAAACCTTAATTATGTCTAGCAATATATTAAAGTATTAGATATTAATATAAAAAACTTAGTCTATCTATACTATATAATAAAAGAAGGGTGCTACTTTCTACACCGCCTAATTACTTTTTACACCCCCCAACTATCACATACTTACAGGTGGGGCCCGCGTGGGACCGGCAGTTTTCCTCTCACAAGGGGGGGTATAATCAGGAAGGAGGGGGTGTGTTTAGAATCAGCCTAAAAGAAACCACTTTAGGGATACATTTACGGAGTTTTAAATAAAGGGTTAAATTTATTGAGATTTCGTTAACAAATTTTGCAACAACAGAATAATCTATTTTTATCACGAAAACCAAATTTTGTATTAATATATTAAATATTTTTATTTTCACTATACAAAATTATATTTACTCGACCCATGTAATACATGAGGTTTTTTAAAATATAACTTTTTATTATTTGATATATAAAATTAGATTTATTCAATTCGTACAATACACGGGGTTATTTTAAGAATATATATTTTTTTATTATTTAGTATAGAAAATTACATTTATTCAAACCGTGTAATGCACATATTTTTAAAGATGTAATTTTTTTATTATTATTTGGTATATAAAATTACATTTATTCAACCCGTGTAATAAATGAGGTTTTTTAAATATGTATTATTTTATTATTTGGTAAACAATATTACATTTATGCAACTCGTGTAATATACGCGGTTTTAAAGATATAACTTTTTTATTTGGTATATAAAATTACATTTATTCAACCCGTACAATATGGTTCTCATAGATATAACTTTTTATTATTTAATATATAAAATTATATTTATTCAACCCGTACATTAAATGAGGTTTTTAAAGATATATTGTTTTATTATTTAGTATATAAAATTTATTTATTCAATCCCGTGTAATACACGGGTTATAACCTAGTATGTTTAATAGATTAATACAGATATTAACTAAAAACTTGTAAGAGTAGCTAATTATAAAATAGCATATGTTCAAAAACCTTGGATTCTTTTAAGAGTAGTCTGTCTAATTGAGTGAGAGGACTTATGTTACTAACTACCGTTCAATTGTTTTTTTAGAACTGGAGCTGCCGTTAAATTGTTGGTAGTGCAAGTATCATTTTGACCAAAAACAATCATATATTGTAAAACAAACTAGATGGTTTAATTATATGCACGATTCACACACGACGGTAGCTAAAATTCCAAATGGTTAACGCCCCATGTAATCATGCACTTAGCATTGCTCAAGAAGCGGCTTTATTGAATCACTTGCACAGTGAAGCTAGTATACGGCGAGGAGGCTTTATTAGTGGCCGTCGGCTATGAAGAACCGTCAAATTATTGACCAAGAGAACATCGCCTTTCTTCCAAGGTATCACAACACATTCTTCTTTCAAGATTCTGAACATGTCTTTCATAGCATCATCATCCACAGGATCGCCGCTACCCAGCTCCACCCCTATATTCTGCTTCTCACTCGTAGGAACACGGTAAACAACAGCAAGACTATTAAACCATGTTTTCCTGCAACTCGCCTCGTCAAACCTGATCGCAGGTATTGGGCCAGTTATAAGTTTTGCAGTATTCCCCATCCATTCTAGCTTTGTTCCCTTCTTCACCGCCCTGTCAATTACGCCATTCTCGTAAGGATGAAATTTGTAAGGTTTATTGTAGAGATACAATTATACAAACCTTTCCTCTGCAATGTTCTTGTCATCGGTTTGGAATGCCTTCTTCCAACTAGTACCAGTAACGGATGATGGATCCTCCTTATCGCCTTGTATCGTTATATACATTACTCCATGCTCCTCGAGCTGTGCAACGAAATCAGGGTGCCTCTCTTTCATCTTTTCATATACGATATGACTCAAAACTATGGGGGTTTCTCCCCCTTCTTCCGGCTCTTCGTCACAAAAGAAAAATAACTTGGTGGGGAAATCTGGATTCTGTTTGTTTCAGAAATTTCTAAACTTAAGTGTTTGTTTTCTAGGGAGTCTGGTAGTTAAATGGAACACACTCTTCTTTTGTGTTTTGTCATGGGAGTTCGTTTGCCACGTGAATACATGATGTCGGATTATTTTTTAGAATCCGCTACCTATAACGAACTCTCAAGACGCTAAGGGTGTAAACGAGCCGAGTTTAATTAATTTATATACATTTATAGTTATTTTTATTTTCAATTCTAAATTTTATATATAACATAATATATATTATTTAGTTATTTTTATTATAAATTGTCCATAATAATAACTAGAAAAATTGGTTTTTAATAAACCAACCTTTGCCCCATTGGTAAATAATAATCCTACCTACAGATTTGTTAGTTAATAATCCTACGTTTCAATATGTTGGTACTCAATGGACCTCTGTTAGTTTTTTTTAACTGAAGTTAGTTTTTAAGTTTTATTTATTACACAAACAGTCCCTGTAGTTATAATTTACTAGTTTTAAGTTTTATTTATTACACAAACAGTCCCTGTAGTTATAAAAAAAATCATAAAAATTAAAAAAAAATCTAAAAAATCAAAAAAATTCTAAAAAATCATAAAAATTCTAAAAAAATCAAAAAAATTCTAAAAAAATCATAAAAAATCGTAAAAATTCTAAAAAAATAAAAAAAATTCTAAAAAAATCAAAAAAATCATAAAAAACCGTTTCGACCCGTACCGTTTCGACGCGAACCGTTTTCGACCCGGACCGTTTCGACCCAGACCGTTTTCGACCCGGACCGCCACCACCACCACCACCACCACCACAGCACCGCCACCACCACCACCACCACCACCGCACCGCCACCGCCACCACCACCACAGCACCGTCGAAACGGTACGGGTCGACCCGGTCGAAACGGTACGGGTCGACCCGGTCGAAACGGTACGGGTCGACCCGGTCGAAACGGTCCGGGTCGAAAACGGTTTGGGTCGAAACGGTACGCGTCGAAACGGTACGGGTCGAAACGGTACGGGTTGAAACGGTACGGGTCGAAACGGTACGGTTCGAAACGGTTCGCGTCGAAACGGTACGGTTCGAAACGGTTTTTTATGATTTTTTTTAGAATTTTTTTGATTTTTTTAGAATTTTTATGATTTTTTTGAATTTTTTTGATTTTTTAGAATTTTTTTTTATTTTTATGATTTTTTTTTATAACTAAAGGGACTGTTTGTGTAATAAATAAAACTTAAAACTAGTAAATTATAACTACAGGGACTGTTTGTGTAATAAATAAAACTTAAAAACTAACTTCAGTTAAAAAAAACTAACGGAGGTCCATTGAGTACCAACATATTGAAACGTAGGATTATTAACTACCAAATCTGTAGGTAGGATTATTATTTACCAATGGGGCAAAGGTTGGTTTATTAAAAACCAATTTTCCTAATAACTATTATATAAATATATATTTGATATATTAAATAAAAATTTTATAAATAAAGGCTTGTTTAAGCTCCCGAGCCGGCTCATGCCCGATAAGCTTAGTTCGGGCTCGTTTATTAGACAGACAGGTTTATTTTAGGCTCGGGCTTGTTTAAGTTTGGCGGCATTCAAGCATTTAACAAGCCGACCTCGAGTAGCTCTCGAGCGCAGTGGCGGAGCTTGAACAAGAACTCTATGAGCGAAAAATCAGTGAGAAGCTTCGCCCCTGCTCAAGCCGCTTGACTCATTTACACCCCTATTAGAAACAAAACCCTTGCAAAAACGTACCAGAAACACTTATTATTTACTAAACCATCTACAAATAATTAAAAAAAATAATCAATTGGCACATGAATGTTTAAGATAAAAATATATTTAATATATCAGATAAAACTTATATAAATAAAAGGCCGGCTCGTTGGCTCGTGAATGTTTAAGATAATAAATATTTAATATATCAGATAATACTTATATAAATAAAAGGCCGGCTCGTAGAGGCCAGACTCTTTTTCGCCGGAAAACTACTTTTTCGTCTAAAAACTCAACTTTTTGGCCGGAAAACACAACACTTTTGACTCAAACCTCTTTGTAACGTTAGATCAGACCTTTAGAAACCTTTTTCTGGACAAAAACGGTTTTCCGGCGACCGTAGACTAACGGCGTTAGGATTCTGTTAGTCAGGTCCACTGGTGGCCACTATGTGAATAGTTGAGACTGTCAGTGGTTATTTTTTAAGTTGAGACTGTTGCGGCCAACGACGAATAGGAAGTATTAAAATCCAATATTCCTAATAATAATGTATAGAGCCAGAGAACTTACGTAAGCCATCTCATGATGGAAAGGAACTTCCAAATGAAGAGGGCTTTCATTTGCAGTATAAACCCTACCAACAACTTGGGTCCGAGGGACTCGGCCGGCGACGTAGGAGAATTCCGGGAAGCCGAAAGCTTCAACGACGTCGTTGAAGTCAGACGGAGATGTAACCGGGAAGCCTCGGAAGAGAATAGCGCCAGTGTTGAGGAGAATAGATTCCAGCCATGGTTTATGAGCCATGATCGCCTCTTTAAAAGTGGAAAGATGTACTTCAGTGGTACAAGTGGGAGATAACACCGCCGGGAAGAGAACGTCGTCGTTATGGGATTTTTGCTCAGGCAGTGGTACTTGTCGGAAGAATTTTCCGGTGGTCATTTTTGGTTGTTGGATATTGTCGGTTATGGAAGTAAACGGAAAAGTCTAACACGTCTTGTCACAGAACATGCTATTTATTGTAAAAGTTTTTGTTTTTACTAATAATAAAATACTATTAAAAAATTGTAAAAGTTTTTGTTTTTACTAATAATAAAATACTATTAAAAAAATATATTTAAGTTATCATAGGTATCGGTTTGTAATTTAATTTTGTCCTTTTGTAAACTTTGGAATCTCGTTTAAGTTTTTTGGCTATGCGAAAAATTATAAGGTTAGGTAGTGTACTATCATCCCTCACTTGTGGCCTAATGGTAAGAGACTTGGTTTTTCAATAGAGACTCAAATTCAATTTCCACTTATGTCATATTGGGGTGGATATTGAGCAATTATGGTGACAAACCCACCGACGCACCCCGGCTTTCATCTAGCTGTTACATCAGCGAGACTTCTCGTGTGGAGGCAGTACGGTTTCCGGGGAAACGCCGAAACCAAGTATGACCAACCTAGCGCGGGCCTGGTTAAGAGAACGTAGTCTGGGCAAATCTTGTCTAGGGCCGTCATTTAGACGGTGTGTGACATTGGATCACTAAAAAGAAAGTTAGTGTTCAACAGAAAGTACTGTACTATCGAAAGAACATTTGAAAAATATAAAAATGAAATGCAACGTGGAAATTTTTGTTAAATATGCAAAAAATAAACAAAGTTGACTAGTTGAGGTTGTTTGAATATGCGAAAAATTAATAAGGTTAGGTATTGTACTTTCCAAGGAATATTTGAAAAATGCAAAAAATTACAAAGTTGAAGTTGTTTGGCAAAAAAAATACACTTTCGAAGGAATATTTGAAAAATACAAAAAATAAAATGCTACGTGGAAATTTTTAGAGTTTCGTTCATATATAGATTACTAGGTTTTTACCCGGGATTGCTTCCCGGGCTCGGGAAAGTTATTTAGATTAATTAATTACAATTTGTTATTAATACGACCACATTACATCAACCATCTTATTCTATTCAACAACATTGTCTTAAAATCACGGAATTAGATCTATTCAACAACAGGACCACATGAATAACATTATTTCCAATTTTACTTCAATGCACTTAAATGATGGGGTGATTTGGGATTTTGTAAAAATGTTTGTTCTTGTACTTCTTAACAAAATAAGATGTTGACCAAAATTCAAACAAATGTTGACCAAAAGTAAATCAGATCAGATGTTCAACATAAACACTGAATCTATAACAACAGACACTGATTATATTCAAACTACTGATACATAAACATTGATTCTTCATTCCACTGTTGTAATCTAAGCACTGATGTTGAGGATCAGTGCTATTTTCAAAGGGTGATCAGAGCTTGAATGACAATGCTTTGATCTTCAACAATGCTTGGATCCCATCAGTAGTTTGAGGTTCAATTTTTATGCTTCATCAGTGGTTGGATTCCAATGTATGTAGAAGCTTTGCTGAGCTGTCATCTTCAAGTGCCATTGTCTTGATAGCCTGTTTAAAATATACAGCTTCTTGCTCTTTCTCTTCTGCATCAGTCAACTTTTGCCTCTTTCTTTGGTTTAACATAATGACAGAGGTATCTGATGATGTGAACAGTGGTTCAGAATTGTGGAGCTGCTTCTTTGACATGTTAATAGTTTTGTAATCAGGCTTCTTTGGAAGGCTAGGATCTGTTTCTCTCTTTTTTCTAAGCCTTTCATAAGCTTCATCAGTGTACTGCCTTGTCCATTTTGCTATGGCCTTGGCAGTTGCAACCTTTGCATCAACCAACTCTTGTTTCTTTCTTTTATACTCCAAGGTAAGATCATCAATAGCCTTTTTGTATTTACGCCAATTTGGTGCTGACCTTTTCATGCTTGGATCTCTTTTTACTCTTTCAATTCTATTGAGTTCTGCTTTGAGACCAACAAGTGGCCAATCTTGGAATTGCTCTTCCTTGGCAGGGTAGAACTTCTCACTCATGATCAATGCCAGAATGTCTTTTCTCACATCTTTTTGCAGGCCAGGTTCTGGTGGTAAATTTGACATTTCTTTACTCAAATCTCTAGCATAGTCTTCCATGAGCTTGACTTTGGTTAGTAAAAACTGATAATGACTTGAATACACATTGTCATTTTCTTCTTCGCATTCAACCCTAGCTATTATTTGAGCTTGTCTAGCTTTTAGTTTTAGATATTCATCCATGTTTTTTGGATTTCTAAAACCAACCAGAGAAGGGAATTTCCTTTTTGAAGGATCATCAACTGTGTAGAACTGCCTCATTTCATTCTTTACTGCATGGAGTTCCAGTGGATAACTGGCAGCTGCTGGGGTACCATCTGCAGACTCATATCCTTGAAGAGCTATTGGATCTTTGATTGGATTGACCAATTTTGGAGGAATGAAAGATTCAGGTTTGGTGATTTTGTAAGGTACAGATGAAACAGGATCAGGTGCTGGTATATCATCATCATGCACTTGAATATTTTTTCTTCTAGTATACACATTTTCAGGAGGAGGTGTTTCTATTTGAGGTTTTGGAGCAAACAGAATTATGGCTTGGGAAAGATTGTTAAAAGTGGTAGGTAATTGACTAACAGTTGTCGAAACAACTGGTGTCTCAACCACTGTTGATGTATCAACAGTTGTCTTTTGCTTTAAGGCGGGTGGTGAGTTTTGTGATGATGGTTTTGTTTGGGGTGTTTGAGTAGTGATGGTGTGTGTTTGACTAACAGCTGTTGAAACAACTGGGGTTTCAACCACTGTTGCCATTACCACGGATGATGTGTCAACTGTTGTCTTCTGCCTTTTAGCAGGTGGTATTGGTGGTGGTGAAGGGATTTTTCGTAATGGAGATAAGACAGTGGATGTAGTGTGTGTTGAAGTGGTAGTGGTGAAAGTTTGGATAACAGATGTTGAAACCACTGAAGAAGCAACAACTGTTGATACAACAGGTGTTTTAACATCTGTTGGTTTCGAAGATTGATGTGTGGAGCTTTTAGAAGGTTTGGGAGTTTGTTTTGTGGATTTGGGAGGTGTGGTTTTGGGTTGTATGACTTTTCTAGTAGACTTTCTTATGGGCTGAGAATTTTCTTGATCCTTTGGCTCAGAAGTACCCTGTTCATTCATCTCCATAAAAACTCTCTTCTCCTGTTCAAACCTTCCTTTATCCTTTGCCTCCATATCCTTTTTCACCCTTGCTTTTGCATCAGCAATGGCATTTAAGGTTACATAAACCTTTTTGGAACCATCTGGCAAAGGGATGTGTGCAAGCATTGTTGAATTATCTGGTGCAATGTACAGACCATCTTCATATCCCTTTTTCTTCAACTGCCTCATTTTCTCCGCCTTTTTGGCATTATTTGGTGGTGGGCTGTCCACAAAGATGATAGAGGGAGGAGCAGTGCCAGTGGTGTTCATAAATTGAGCCTTCAGGGTTTTTATATCTGCCTGAGTGTCTTTGAACCTGGCTTCCATTATATTTCTGATATTTTGAAGCTGAATTTCATGTTTCTGATCAGCATTTGCTCTTTGTTGGTGAAGCAGAGGTTGAAATAATGCCCAAAGGTCAGTGGGAGCAGGTGGTGCCTGCTGTTTTTGTAACAACTGTTGCAGTATGGTTTTGATTTCTGCAATAGATGTATCCAGTTTGTTAAGCCTCTCCCTCAATTCTCGGTACATTAAACCATCATCCAATTTAATGGGATCATCTGATTTCCCACCAGAGGTGGTTGTAACAGTGGTTGATTGAGGGAGACTTTCCCAAAAGTCATCCCCTGTTGCCCCTTTTTCTTGGAACTGGGGACTTCTTTCCTCAGCAGAGGTTACCAATCTAAGCTCACCAGTGTATACATGATACACACCAGTATTTAGAAAGGTTCCCATAGAAGAAATTGCCTTCAAGGAAGTCTAATTAATGAAACTACTGTCCAAGTGTAAACCAGTGGGTTCAACACTTGTAGTAGCTGCTTCACTTGAACTATTGACAGGAAGTACTTGTACATCCTGCAGTGTAACCTCCTCAGGTGTTGTTGGTGGGTTAGCAATGATAGGGAGTTCAGACACAGTCACTTTCTGTGGCATGCTCTCAGTGATAAGGGGGTTGAGAGGAACTGATTGCTATCTGATTTATACCAACTGCATCCAACAAAAGTTTTGTTTGTGGTGGAATTGTAACAGTGAGTACGGGAGTGGAAAGAGGATTTGCCCCGGGCAGTGGGCTGGGGATGATGGATTCAAGTGAGTCCAAAGCAACATAATTTGATGTCCCTATTCTTACAACCTGTTCTTTTTGAAAAGAAACAGGAGGAGTTTGAGGCTCAGGTTGAGATATTTCTACCATCTGCTGTGAGGAAGTAGCAGCAGTGGTTTCTGGTGACTTTTGTGTTTTCACCGGCAGTGGCTCTGGGATCTCATCTTCCAGAGTTGCCTTTGTTTTAGGTTTGAGGGGCTTTTGTGTTTTCTTTTGTCTTGGTCTTTTGTTGGATTTAGGTGTCGGTTTCACAACAGTTGTTTTGCTGCTGTGATCACCTTGAGCAGTGGGCTCAGCAGCAGGTGCCTGAGGAGCAGTGGTAGCTGCTAAAGTCTGCTCAGGAGCCTGTGCTTGTGTTTTGGACACTTTTGATAGCCTTGTAAATGTTAACGGTGTAAGGCCATTTATTTGAAAAGGTTCACCCTGGATGAGTACATGAGCATCATCCTTTCCAAATTTCTTTTGAAAATAAAAGCTTAGGAACCTTGGAAATAGTAAAAATGATTTGCTATCAACATTTTTTACCAAGTCATTAAAGATCTCCTGTGAATAGTTAAAGTTTTCCCCATGCAAGATAGCATATGCCAGGTATTGGATCTTTAATGGAATTTCATTGAAAGCAGTGGTCTTATTAGAAACACACATTAAGAGGGTATGAAACAAAAACCTTGGGGCATGGGGAAAACTGCCTTTTTGCAAAGTGTTTTTTTTTTCATTTGCTTTGCATACCCTCTTTCTAAAAAATCTGTTTGATACTCTATTTTAGGGAAAGAAGTCTTACCTTCAAGATCATTGAGTTCAAACACCTCAGAAATGGTTTGTGGTGTGATTTTAACATCAACACCCTTTATCGAGGAATTGATAGCTATGGGTGTTTTATCTTGATATTCAAGTTTTGCATTTTTCCAAAATTCCCTCTGGGTTGCCAAGTAAATCGGAGCATCAGAAGTCAACAAAGTTTTGTATTTTGAAGACGAAAGGGCATCTATGACGGAATTGAACGTTTCAGTGTTACTTGGTTTTGTCAAGAGACCCAAGTAGTTATGGGGAGCTTTGTATTGAATTTGTATGACCTTTTGACTGGATTTCCATTTAACTGATGAAGACCGTGATTTTGCCATTTGAGGAAGAAGGACGATGAGGAATTTTGAGAGAAATGGAGGATAACTGCTTTGAAAAAGGAAAAATGAATTCGATTCGACAGTTAAAACCTTGATTGGGGGTTTTGATCAGGGTTTTATAGCAGGAAAAGTGAATGCTGACGTGGCAGCGGTTACAAAAGATCTGACGGCTATGAACTGTCCACGAGCCAACCCCTGATGAGTAATGGAACACAGTTGTTTTATGAAGACACTGATGGGATAATAACAGTGGTTGCAATGATTACACTGAAAAACAGTGGGAGACTTTAAGTTATCAGTGGATAGCCTTAAAACATTTTAATGCTTATAATTCATAAAAAAAAAATCATTTTAACTATTTTTAAGATGAATGTTGAGATTTTTTAAATAAAGTATTACATATAATCAGTTAGCATGCTGGGGTGATGTGATAAATACCGTTACATATAAACAACCCTATGATATGAAATTTAACAATCTAACAGAGTATAAAATACTGATGTTGAATCCACTATAGATGCTGAAGCACTGCTGCTACTGAGCAATGTTTTTCCTTTCGTTGATCAGGCTTTAGGAACATAAGTGCTTGTCTTTAACATGGCTTTGTCTTCAACAGTGGATAGGCCTCATCAATCTTTAAGAACATCAGTATTTATAAGGAGCAGTGGTTAATTATAACAGTCCTTAGCATGATCAGCTGTTATAACGACTCAAAAACCTCTTTGAGAGGAAGCATTGAAAGTATTAAACCTCTGTTGTCTTATCAAACAGATGTTCAGACACAATTCAACATCAACATAATTTAAATCGTACTCAAACACTAAATAATAAATAAAAATAGAATACAACATAGAAACACTGGTACATAAATACTAAAGTTGAATCCACTATAGATGCTGAAGCACTGCTGTTACTGAGCAGTGGTTTTCCTTTCGTTGATCAGGCTTTAGGTACATAAGTGCTTGTCTTTAACATGGCTTTGTCTTCAACAGTGGATAGGCCTCATCAGCCTTTAAGAACATCAGTATTTATAAGGAGCAGTGGTTAATTATAACAGTCCTTAGCATGATCAGCTGTTATAACCACAACATAACCCTTTGAGAGGAAGCATTGAAACTATTAAATCTCTGTTGTCTTATCAAACAGATGTTCAGACACAATTCAACATCAACATAATTTAAATCGTACTCAAACACTAAATAATAAATAAAAATATAACACAACATAGAAACACTGGTACATCAATACTAAAGTTGAATCCACTATAGATGCTGAAGCACTGCTGCTACTGAGCAGTGGTTTTCCTTTGGTTGATCAGGCTTTAGCTACATAAGTGCTTGTCTTTAACATGGCTTTGTCTTCAACAGTGGATAGGCCTCATCAACCATTAAGAACATCAGTCTTTATAAAGAGCAGTTGTTAACTATAACAGTCCTTAGCATG
This sequence comes from Helianthus tuberosus, assembly GCA_030545235.1. Classification (NCBI taxonomy): domain Eukaryota; kingdom Viridiplantae; phylum Streptophyta; class Magnoliopsida; order Asterales; family Asteraceae; genus Helianthus; species Helianthus tuberosus. The sequence goes on from CM060402.1 coordinate 192,505,553, forward strand.
ATCAGCTGTTATAACCGCAACATAACCCTTTGAGAAGAAGCATTGACACTATTAAACCTCTGTTGTCTTACCAAACAGATGTTCAGACACAATTCAACATCAACATAATTTAAATCTTACTAAAACAGTAAATAATAAAAAAAAAATACAACATAGATTCATAAAATAAAATTTATTAATTTATTCATGACCTTAAAACTAAAAGTCCAATAATTACATGACATACTAAACAGTATTAAAGTTCAAATCTAAGAATAACAGCAAGAATTAAGAAACTTTAGTTTCAACTCCATCCATTGCTGAACCTCTAGATGTATGTACTTCAGCATCGCCAAGAACTGCAAGTCTCTATCACCGCACTCTATATTACTGACAACACAAACAAGAAACAAACCTAAAATGCAAAGGTCTCTTCTCAACTGTTGTAGCACATCTAAGTTTTCAAGATATTGCAAGAATCTATCTATACTTTCTATAAAAGAAGAAATCCCAATGACAAACCTGACACAAGAAAACCTGACTTTCGATTTAACGAAAATCGAACAACGCAACTTTTCACGATGTTGCAACAATGATACTTCAACATCCATATTGAAAGGTTGACTTGTGATGGGAATCTTCATTGAAACGACGATGTTGGAACAATGATACTGGAACGATAACATGTTCAACAAACATTCGAACAAAGAAGTGTAATCGGAGATTAGCGCCTAAATCACGAGAAAGATGCATTTGAGAGAGAGATATACGCACACATATATGAGCGAGCGAGATTTGAATGTGATAGTAGATAATTATATCTTATTTATAGGATTAGAATATACGGTTTGAATTTTCAATTTTGAATGTGGGAACTGATAATTATTAAATTATCTTATTTATTGGGAACTGGTGTTTATTGGGAACTGATGTTTATACGTAATCCACAGTAGTATATATCCTTATCCTCTCTTTATTAAAATATTAAATATTTGAATTGTTATGCAAAGTAGGAAAAAAAAAAGGTCAATTTTCATGATGACTTTTCTGTTGTTACTGATGATGATTTGAAAGCAACTGTCATTGTCATGATGACTTTTCTAATTTTTAAAAACATAATAACCGTGAGTTTGAAATTCACATTTTGCATGTTTTAAATGTCCAAAGCTCAAGAAATTAACATTAATTACTGATTTGATTTGCAACAAATAGTTATAAAGAAATTTTTTTATTTTTTAATTTAATTTTAAATTTCATGATCAAAACAATGTTGTTTGAAATCTTACCTCATTGGTATGTAAAGATGAGGTAAAATGGTAATTTTATTGTAATTCTACTTTTTATTTGATAATTTCAATCTATCACTAAACTAAAACAATCAATAACAAAAAAGTGAGCAATGGCCGTTTTTTAGGAAAACCACTGATGGTCAATATCAATAGATCTCAACAATAAAAAAAGTGAGCAGTGGCTATTTTTCCTATCAGTGGATACCCCACAGTTTTTTAAACACTGATGTTTGGTCAGTCAATGGTCAACAGAAAGATGCATTCGAACAAAGAAGTGTAATCGGAGATTAGCGCCTATATCCTTATATACTCCTTTATTAAAATATTAAATATTAAATATTTGAATTTGAATTGTTATGCAAAGTAGGAAAAAAAAGAGAGAACGTCAATTGTCATTATGACTTTTCTGTAATTACTGATATTATCAGTAATTACTGATGATGATTTGAAAGCAACTGTCATTGTCATGATGACTTTTCTAATTTTTAAACCGTGAGTTTGAAATTCACATTTTGCATGTTTTAAATGTCCAAAGCTCAAGAAATTAGCATTAATTACTGATTTGATTTCCAACAAATAGTTCTAAAGAATTTTTTAAATTGTATGATCAAAACAATGTTGGAGGAAATCTTACCTCATTGGTATGTAAAGATGAGGTAAAATGGTAATTTCATTGTAATTCTAGTTTTTATTTGATAATTTCAATCTATCACTAATTAACACCATCAATAACAAAAAAGTGAGCAGTGGCTGTTTTTTAGGAAAACCACTGATGGTCAATATCAATAGATGCCAACAATAAAAAAAGTGAGCAGTGGCTATTTTTCCTATCAGTGGATACCCAACAGTTTTTTAAACACTGATGTTTGGTCAGTCAATGGTCAACAGATTTTGAAGAAACATATGTTTCGCCTTAAACAGAAGTTTGCCCATAAACAGAAGTTTGACCATAAACAGGTGTTTGCACATAAAGAGATGTTTATCTGGTGGTTTAAAACCACTGTTGGATCAAACAAATTTCACAACAGGACCAATACTCAAATAGATGTTGACCTTAAACAGATGTTTGGTTTAGAGCCAAACATCTGTTAAAGCCCAAACATCTGTTTAACCCTGAACAGATGTTTAAGTTAATAACATCTACTGTTCAACCTAACAGGGGTTTCCATTAACTATTGACCAAATTGCAAACAGATGTTAAAACCACTGTTTGTTATTGTACTTCTTTACAAAATTACATAGAATTCAAGAAAACGAAACAAACACTTAAAGAACTATAATTTAACACATAATCTAATCGGGCAAAGCAATCTATTATCTAAGAATTCCCTGATTCTTACAACATGAAACAAACTCATAATGAAATACTAAAGTTACATAAGAACCACTGATAATTAAATACTAAATTTGAATCCGTTGTAGATGTTGAACCACTGCTGATACTAAACAGTCGTTTTCCTTTGATTAATCAAACTCTAGGTACATAAAGTGCAAACAGTCGTTTTCCTGAACAGATGCTTAAGTTAATAACATCTAATGTTCAACCTAACAGGGGTTTCCATTAACTATTTACCAAATTGCAAACAGATGTTAAAACCACTGTTTGTTATTGTACTTCTTTACAAAATTACATAGAATTCAAGAAAACGAAACAATCACTTAAAGAACTATAATTTAACACATAATCTAATCCGACAAAGCAATCTATTATCTGAGAATTCACTGATTCTTACAACATGAAACAAACTCATAATGAAATACTAAAGTTACATAAGAACCACTGATAATTAAATACTAAATTTGAATCCGTTGTAGATGTTGAACCACTGCTGATACTAAACAGTCGTTTTCCTTTGATTAATCAAACTCTAGGTACATAAAGTGCTTGTCTTTAACAGGACCTTGTCTTCAACAGTGGATAGGCCTCATCAGTCTTTGTTCATAAAGAGCTCCTTTAAAACAAACTTTATGCTTCTTTTAATACAAAAAAGGTAGGAAACACCATTACTCTAGACTCTCTAGTAACATAAAATCTTATCTTACAGCAATAGCAGATCCTTTCTTGCGTTTAGTAGGAACTACTGTGGGTTCTCCATCATCATCTTCTGCACAAGTCAATTATAATCATCATCATCATTTAGACATAAGCAAAAATTATTTTAACTATAAATTTAATAATCTTTCTTTGTGTTTAATTAAACTTTATGCTTCTTTAAATACAAACCTATAATAACCCGCAGCAGATTGTATGAATTTCAAACAACTGTGATTAGACTGAAATATAAACCGATAATTAGAGTATATCACTTCAAAATAAAAAACTCAAAATTGAAAATCAGAGTAGCAAAAAACACATACTTTAAACGATGTTGGAACAATAATACTGGAAACAACCGTGGAACAATCATCATCATTATATGAGAATACCCTTAATTTATGGAACCTGTAGAATGAAATGCTCCACTGTTGGGTTATTAACTTTCAACCTCACTTTCCCTAAATTTATCAATTCTAATTTTCAACATGATGTAATACAATTATTACCTTAATTAAGATATCTTCAACTGCAAACAACAATAGCAAACAACATCAAACAATAATAGCAAACAACATCAGACAATAATAGCAAACAACATCAAACAATAATAGCAAACACCTGATGTTGAATCCACTGTAGATGCTGAACCACTGCTGTTACAAACAGATAATACCTCGAGAACTGGAAATGAAACTCTAATTTCAGAAAGAATAATGGTTGAACATACTCAAACATCAATAATCAACAGATGTTATACTCATATCATCACCATCTAGAAAAAAACGCTAATTTCAAAACATATTCAAACATACCAGCTTATGGCAGAAATCTATCCGCAGCTAAGCGGATTTCAACTTTGATGACAACAACCCTGGAACCATATGATTAGATTACGAGTAGAAATTAGGATTAGTGTAAATAAGAGGAAATCATGAAAGTATTTCAACTAAAAAAAAGAACAAACCTTTTGATGAAGTAATCGATGAACAAAAGAAGATTTTATGGTGGCGTCTGAAGAAGATTAAGGTTTGGATGGAAAGAATTATCTCAATAATTTGCAGGGTTTGTGAAATATGAATTTGAATCGCCTGAATATAGAGAGAGAAAGAACCCAAGGTTTGTAAACAAAGATTAGAAGTGAGAAGAGAGATTATATAAGGAAAAGGGGATGGCACTGTTGGGCGGGAAAAGAGAACCGAGGATGCCCTAATCAAGTGACACGTGGCCCAAATAACTTTCATTTATTATATATAATAGATAAGGGTGGAGATACAATTGGAAGTTTATTTGGCTAGGAAGGCTAGAAAGTGATCTTGACCATCCATTTAGTTAATCAAGGGCTAAGATTAAATCAGGGAAATTGAAAGGAAGAAAAGAGGCGCGTGAGTTTGTTTAGGGGCATTCTAGTCAATCCAAGCCAATAGTTTCTCTCTCCTCCAATTCCCCCCCAATTTCTTAAACGTTAATTTACTCTTTCATACGACATTATTTTTTTTATAAAAATTGCACCAAAAAAACGAGCGTTTTTTTATCTTTAAAACGAGTATACTATTGCTATATTTTCAAAAAAAAAAAAAAAAACCCAGTTGCGTAAAACGCAATAGAAAAACCCCCTGTATCGTAAAACGCAATGAAAAAAAAAACCTAAAAAATGACATTTTTCTAAAACGCAATGCACCAAAAACACAAAGAAATGACTTATTTGTAAAACGCAATGGCCAGAAAACACATAAAAATATGTTTTACCTAAAACGCAATGCACAAAAAACACAAACAAATGTGTTATTTCTAAAACGCAATGGCCAGAAAACACTTAAAATGTCTGTTTTCTAAAACGCAATGGACTGAAAACACATAAAAAAGTGTTTTACCTAAAACGCAATGCACAAAAACACAAAGAAATGTCTTATTTGTAAAACGCAATTGCCAGAAAACACTTAAAAATGACTCATTCTAAAACGCAATTGCCTAAAAAACAAAAGAAAGTGTTCTCTGTAAAACGCAATGGACTGAAAACACCTAAAAAAGTGTTTTACCTAAAACGCAATGCACCAAAAACACTTCAAGAATGTGTTTTTCTAAAACGCAATGGCCTAAAAACACCAAAGAAAGTGTTCTCTCTAAAACGCATTGAACCATGACAATAGTTTGGTCTGTGCTGTGAACTGTCTGTGCTGTGAACTGTCTGAACCAATGCAGTTTCCAGAGGCAATTTACAGAAAATTAATTTTTCTGATGCATTTTTATTACAGCAATTTAATCGGAAATTTTTTTTTCCGAGCCAACCCCAGCCAGGGGCTCTGCCCCTTGGACCCCGCCAGGGGCTACCGCCCCTGGGACCCCGCTACCAGGGGCGCTGCCCCCGCACCCCCGCCAAGATCGTAAAACGCAATGATTAAATAAAAAACCCAGATCGTAAAAATGAAATTAAAGAATTTCTTACATGGATCGAAGTGATTTCTTCAACAATTGACGAATTTTGAATGATTGAAACACTTATCAGCGCTCGAATCGAACGGATCGAGTGATTATCTTCAAAATCACCGGAAAAACGAGATTTTGTATGAAATTAAACTGGGTTTTCTTCAAAAAAGCTGAAGAACACGTTGATCGGGTGTTTGAATCATTGATTGGTGATGAAAATCGCACTATAATGTAGTGATTATTGAGATAGAAAGTGAAGAAATGGTTGAAGATGGTGGGTTTTGAAAATGGTGGGTTTAGAAGTTACTGGGTTTTGAAAAGGAAGAAGAAAGGGTTGGATTGACTAAAATACCCTTTTTCTTTATTTTAAATGTTGGCACATGTCCTAATCCTATTGCTTCCTACACTTCCTAGCCAAAATAAACTTCATATTTGATCTTTTCTCTAGATTATAAAACTTAATTGGTGTTAGAGTTTTCATTCATAAACAGATTAAAACTTAATTGTTCTTACTAGAATTAACATTAAATGTGTCTAACAAATGAACATGTATTATAATTTATCTTCTATTTTAAGGTATGTATTATTCGCAATAATGTCGCCCTATAACACAAGAGGCGGCACACCAAAACACAACAAAACCAAAATTACATGAAACCAAACTTACACCAAGAATCCCACGATGAATTTCTATTTCTAGACCTATTTTTGTACCAAATAAGCTAAGAACCTTGACTTCTTGGATGATTCTCTCGATCGCCACCACTCTATTAGAGAACCGTTTATCATTTTGGGCCTTCCATAAACTCCACATACTAACCATGATACCGTGAACCGTTTATCATTTTGGGCCTTCCATAAACTCCACATACTAACCATGGATTTGCAGCAGGTCTTTGATAAAGGAGGCGTATATTGGCTTGATCCTACACCAGCGACTCACACTCTCCCATATGATAGCAGCCGCACCACAAGAACAAAAAAGATGTTCAGCCGACTCCCGCTCTCTGAATCGCACAACACACATAACTCGCTTCTAAAATAACAATTCATTTTTGCCAAAGCATCCAACGTCGCGATGCGCCCATACCGGCTCTCCACGCCAAAATATTACATTTTTTTTGGGACCCACGTACACCATTTATGAATGAATCTCTTGCTGAAAACTTGGCCGCTAAGCAAATACTTCTTCACAGCACTGACCGAGAAACCATCGTTACCCCCTCCCAACCATTCCCACCTGTCCTTACAGTCCGATAACTAATAATTATCCAAAAGATCGATACACTTGTTCCATTCATCCAACTTCACCGCCGACATCCGTGGTTTACACCAGTCCCACTGACGCGTAAAAATTCTTTCTTCGTTATTGAATCGATCTTTCACCTAGCATTTCTTATTTTTTTCAAGTTTGAACAAATTAGGGAAATACTCCTTAAGGGGACTACTACATGCCCAAGGTTCAAGCCACATTTTAGTGTTTTTTTTCCATCACCAAGAATGCCTTTAACAAGCTGATTAAACTTGACCAGGCCACCTTCGTTTTTTCGACATCATTCCTTGTACTTTTTCCGCTCCCGTTTAAAGACTTATTAACCGGCACTTGCTCCCCACACACCTTTGTATTATGAAAAGCATCAATAACCGTTTTCTACAAGCTATATTCTTCATTTTTATACCGCCGCACCCACTTCGATAAGAGCACCACATTTGTATCCTTAAGCTTAGAAATCCCAAGACCTCCCATATCGATTGACAAGGCCACCCGATCGCACACAACCCAATGAGTCTTCTTAACGTTCCCGACCCCGCCCCATAGAAATCTTCTAATGATAGCTTCAAGTCCCTTAATAACTTAACTCGGAGCCTTGAATAAAGAAAAGTAATAATTTGGAAGATTCTCCAAGACAGGTTTTATAAGGGTAACCCGCCCACCCATAGACAAGGTGGATGCTTTCATTAGCGAGAGGCGCGCTTCAAAGATATCAAAAATACATTGCCAATTCACCACACAGTTCATATTAGTTCCCACCAACACTCCTAAATGCACAAAAGGGACTGACCCAACCCTACACTTTAGAACCGACACCATATCCTTCACTTCTCCCGAGTCCACTCCAAAACCAAAAATATTAGACTTGCTCATATCGGTTTTTAAGCCCAAACATACATAGAAACATCTAAGCAATTTCACTATGTTTTTAATATATGACCGTGACCACTCGCATATCACCATACAATCATCAGCATACTTAACATGTATAGGACAAGACATTACCACGCAAGGATAAGCCATTTTTCATATGGGGTTGAAATTTGAAACTTCGAGCTTGTCTTATGTGTATGTTTTAAATTTGTAAACTCTAATGTGTAGATACTTCAAAATTGTGTAATATGAGTATTACCTGTGTAACTTAATAATCTAAGCATGTCAAACTCGTCAAGTGGTTAATTAACTAACATATCTAAAATCATACTCGTTTAAAATTTAACATGTAAAGTATATAAAAATATGATAACTATCACATTTATATTTACATATTATTAATTAGTAACTGGTTTGTGCTTTTTGTGGCTTTGTGTCCGTGGGTGTTGTATATTAGCAGAGAAAAATGCCCGGATAGTCCCTGTGGTTTACCTAGATTTCACCTATAGTCCCTACATTTTTAAAATTACAGCTATAGTCCTCAAGTTTTGCAAATTTGTTCTCGGATGGTCCCTGACGTGGATGGGGTTAGTTTTCTCAGTTAAGTGGATGTGAAATGACAAAAATACCCTTATCATTATAAAATAACAATTAAATCAATAAAAAGTTGATATTTAATTTAGGTGGACATTCTTTTTTATTTAAAACATAAACCATCACTGTACCTTCTTCCATAACCACCGCCTCCACCCTCCGCACAACCACCTGCAAATCCACACTCCGCCATATGACACCTCATCCATCCCACAATAATCTCATCTTACCAACAACACAAAACATATACCAGCCATTCATACACCCACATTCATTCCCTTTTCACTAATTTGTTAGTTTCTGACGGAATCGTTTTATTGTGTTGATCGCCTCTTCTCCTGTGCTCAACTCTCCGTTCGCCGGAACTTTCTACCGGAATCCAGAGGCTCAAAGTTAAACATCAATTCATTCCGCTCGTCTGGATCTATGAGATTGAGATCGAAGTTCGGCCATCGAGGTGGACGGATCGTCTATGAAGCACAGGAAGCACCAGTACAAGGTTAGAATTGTTTTATTATGTTGATTTTTATGAAATTTGTGCTAATTTCGGTTATATTATGCATTCTAGACCTTCTGTAGCGAGCAGGACTCTCGAATCTGAACCAGGTGAAGGTAACCGACTGGCTCTCGTGATCGAACATTGATAACAACTTTTTATTAGTGTTAATGGGCATGAATTGTTGTTAATTGGGGGTGCTGTTCAAATTGAGCATATGGGTTTTGGTCTTGTTGTGAAAAGATTCAATCTTTGTGGGGTGATTTGATAATATTCAAGCCTTTACTGCAAGTTTGGGTTTTTTCCTAAGTGGTAGTTGATTTTGGGGTGGTGATGTTGGAGAAAGAGTGCTGGTTTTAATGGTCGAAATGGAGAAGAAAGGGTGGTGATGTGTGTTTGTGGATGGATAGGTGCGGCACATGTATATTTTAATCTTTTAATGTTTTATATGTTAGTTTTTTAATATAAAGGGTAATTTGGTCATTTCATACTCACTTAACATCAAAAACTAACCCCCATTCACGTCAGGGACCATCCGAGAACGAATTTGCAAAACTTGAGGACTATAGCTGTAATTTTAAAAATGTAGGGACTATAGGTTAAATTTGGGTAAACCACAGGGAGTATCCAGGCACTTTTCTCATATTAGCATATTGAGGTTGTACTTTCTTTGGGTATTTAAGTTGTTTTTTTTTTTTGGGAGCTTCATTTGCACCTCACCGCTCCACTTCGAATCCTATAAAACCCGACTTGTTTTGTAAACTGGATCTATGCGAATTTTTATTATTTATATTATTATTGTGTATTAAACTAACTAATATAATTAATTTCGGAGAAAAATGCTCGGATAGTCCCTGTGGTTTGCTCTATTTTCATCTTTAGTCCCTAACTTTCTAAAATTACACATATAGTCCCCAACTTTTACAAGTTCGTTCCCGAATAGTCCCTGACGTGGATGGAGGTTAGTTTTTAATGTTAAGTAGGTGTGAAATGACTACAATGCCATTACTGGTTAAAAAAAAAGTGAGCCCACCTTTATCCTACCCATACCCCACTCCCCTTTCTCTCTTCCTCTTTCTCTTTTTTAGTCTGCAAGAATCAAACCACCATCACTTCATATTTCCCATCCTCCACCACCCTTCACCACCATCCAGACATTTCACCACCACCACCATCCAAAACAACTTGCAAATCAACATAAAAAATTACGTGTAATTGATTTCTGAAATCAATTATTTTTCAAATTTTGTTTTTCTACTTTTGCCCTTTTATTGTTTTGTATCCAAACAATAGTTCTACCTCTGATCCTTGAAATAAAAAAAAACCAATCGGGGACTAGAACCCTTCCGATTCAGTTACCTCCTCTGACTTAGATCAATCGATTGTGATTAAAACCCACAAGTTAAAGTTGTTGCAAAGTTGCTGCACCTGGTATCGTTGCAGCTAATTATCCAACTCTCATTATTTTACCGTCTCGTATGCCTTCTCTAAATCAAGATTCATCATAAGCATGGTCTTTATAGTTCTATTTCAGCATTGACAAATAAATATTCAAGAAATTATGTAAAACATATAATTATAAGTTAAGATTCACCTTTCAATTGAACCACCAGGTGCAGCAACTTTAACCTAGGTTGTCGTAGGTTTGTCTGCAGAGGAGGGAAAGGGGATGGGGGTTAGTTAGTTATGGTGGTGGTGGTAGTGAGACCACCCGTAGTGAGGCGGTTTTTTAAAAAAAAATTCAAAAAAAAAAGGCCAAATAACGCCCCGGAGCCATTACACCCGGCGTTTTCCGGCGTTTTATTTGACAAAAATTGATTCCGGCGTTATAAAAAAAACGCTGAAGTGGTCAACTCAAAATTGCATGTGGCCAATGGGAGTGGTCCAAGTGTAAGTTTCATTTTCTTATTTTTTTTTTATCCTTTTCTCTATAAAAAAAATAATTGTTTAATGATTGGAAGGGGCGTTATTGGGCATTATTCCCACTACGGCACTTTTGCAATAACCCCCAATAATGCCCCATGCTGACTGGACTGCCACGTGTCGCAAAACGCCCCATGGTGGGGGCATTATTTGGCTAAACCACTACACATGGTCTAAGGGTGAAGAAGATGAAGATGAAGTGGTGGGGTGGGTGGTGGGTCCCACATAAATCTTTAAATATAAGTTATATTTATTTTAATTTTTTGGTTATTAATTTAACAGTAAGGGCATGTTAGTAATTTCACACATATTTAACACCAAAAACTAACCTCCATCCACGTCAGAGACTATTCGGGAACGAAATTGCAAAAGTTGGGGACTATATGTGTAATTTTAGAAAGTTAGGGACTAAAGGTGAAAATAGAGCAAACCACTGGGACTATCCGAGCATTTTTCTCTTAATTTCGGTTTAAAAGTATTAGTTATATATATAGGGTTAGGTTCATTTGTGAACCTTACCCTATTTGTGAACAAAACGAACACATCTTGGCCCTTAATCTAGTTTAATATTTATAAGGGTAGGATTGTCATTAGACATTTAAGAATTATTTATTAATTAAATTTAATATAGATTTCATTTTGAATAACTAAGGGCAGTTACCAAATACATATAACTTCCCCTACAATCTTGCATTCTAAAATTTGACTTCATATTTTCCAAAAAAATAAAAAATAAAAAAAACCGCGTACATCTTTATTTCAATTGCCTTTCATTGTCTTCTTCCATATTGACTAAGGGTAAAACCCTCATCTAACGATATGTAAGACCATTTAACCATATGCAATTTATTGTTTACCAAAAAACACTTACTAGTCCTCATTTTTTATCCTTATAAATCACCTAAAACAAACCAACACGAAAACCAACTCAGAATGTATTATAAACAAACAAGTCTTAACCATAATTATATGAGAAACTAATAAAAAATACTATGAAAAACATATCAATCTATTGCTACACGTACATATATGTACATCTCAGTTTGCCCAACTGTAATACACATGTGTACTTTGTCATTTACACATGTGTATTATTACAATCGTTAAGTTCACAAATTACACCATTTTAAAATTGAGATAAATACACAACTTATCACAATGTTTCATGATGAAGTTTGAACAAATACACCTCTCATCGGTTCGTTTTACCCAGCACACTTAACTGTACAAAGCAATATATTGCATCACCTACATATATATACAATTCAATTTGTCCAACTTAAATACACATGTGTATTTCCTGAAAATATGGAGGCGTTTTTTTTTCCATGATGAATTAAAATTGAATTACGAACTGAACATGATGGGGTGGTTATTTTTTCTGGTAACTGAACATAATTTTTAAGAACAAATAATTACGATACTGCCCTTGAGCAGTTATTTTAAATCAGGTTTGAGGTTTTTATTAATTAAAAAAATCCTTAAAAACCTAAGATTAAGGTCTCCTCATCCAACGACTAGGATCTGTTCGTTTTTGTTCACAAAATTAACAATGTTCACTCTTGATCCCCACCCTATATATATGTATATATATACACACACACACACACACACTCCGTTAGATCAGTTAATTATATAAAAGGAAGAGTTAAATGCTTGGTTGGTCCCTGTGGTTTGCGAAAATTGCAGACTTGGTCCTAAGGGTTTACTAATTACACACTTGGTCCGAGTGGTTGCAATTTTTAAACACGGGTGGTCCTTAACACTAACCTATGTTAAGTTTTTCAGTTAAATATGTGTGAAATTACTAGATTGCCCCTGAACAAGTAAAAAAAGACTAAAAAAATAGGCTCACCCCTCATCTTCTTCTCTCCTCCATCTCTCTCTCTAACCCACCACCACCACCTCCACCTTCAACCCACAATCACTACCACCACCTCCACCTCCACCTTCAACCCACAGGGATCGACGAGGCATTTATGTAACGACTCTCATCAAAAGTCATAATTATTAAATTAATTTGACCAATAGGAAACCCTAATGGAGACACCCAAGTGATTCCGCACAAACCCTAAAATTTCTAGAACAATTGGAATCAGGATTAGGGCCCCTAAAACTCAGGGAGGATAAACCCTAGTGGATGATTATCCACTTAAATTGTTGTCAACATATGAGAATTCGATTTTGTCAAGTCATCAGGCCTAGTCCCACACGTGGCTACCCTATAGCAGCTTTGTGTCCCTTACGGACCGTAAAGCTGTGAGTCTTACGGTCCGTAAGCTGTCATACAGACCGCAACATCAGGAAGCTTACGGTCCGTAAGCTAGTCAATTTTTGTGTATAAATAGCAGGCTGTGGCATTCGAATTCTGGCATAAAAACGACGTAAATTCTCGCTGTATGCACCAAGATACGTTCTGTTTATCACAATTAACACACACGGTTTAATAATCGACGCCGCAATCAGGGTATTCACACAATCGCTATTACGATTCATTGTCCGATCGATCAATATATCCAATGGATGTTTAAGTGCCGCCCACATTAGGGTTATACTTTATCGTTCGTCATTAATTTGACGGATCATCGTTAATTCGATGGATAAAGTATTATACTTTGTCGTTCGTTGTTAATTCGACGGATCATCGTTAATTCGATGGATGAAGTATTGCACTTTGTCATTTGTTGTGAGAATTTGATCTCGTAAGTTATCGTAAATGCTGGATTGATTACTAACCCCGAATTGTGTGCTTGTTATTAAATTTAGGATAAAAGGCTAAATCAGTAGGCCAAACGCTGCCCGTATAAATCTGCAATGTGAGTCATTCACTTTTTATCAAATGTTTTACAATACTCCAAATTATTTTCAAGGTTATAATTACAGGGACTAAGTCGTGGATATCTTGAATTACTGGTTAGTGGGGTATTGTGCACATTACTAATTTTCTCCCAGTTAGGTTCATTGACCTACTCGGGATAATCACTGTTAGGTTCATTGACCTACAGTGATAATCATCACTATTTAGGTTCATTAATCTAAATAGTGGTATGACCATCGTCACCATTGTGACTTGTCACCATAGTGACAGAATGCCAGATAAAAATAAGATAGAAGCCATTGTAATCGCTCTTATGCTGTAATTAATAACTATGCATCATTATGCAAAATAGAATGATTCACTCAGTATTTCCCGCTGACAAAACCTTTTTCAAACATGTTTCAGGTGACCTATTATGAATCAGGAAAAGTGCCATATAGCACTACAAGCTCAAGGAAGTGGCTCAGTATAAAATAAAGAAATATGTTTTGTAAAATAAAAGATTTCTCCATGAAATCAAATGATTGTAAATTACCGGGTTTTATCCCGCGTTGTAAAATAAAATAATCGGGAAATATCTACATTTTAAAAGATCCTGATGATAAACTTCCGCTGTTAAACTCAATTAAAGTATACCACGGGAATTTCTGTCCCGCGGCTCCTGAAACGGATCAAACCGGGTCGGGGGCCGTGACAGAAAAAGGTGGTATCAGAGCCACTTATCGAGCCACTGATTTAAGCCAATTAAGTATTTAGAAAATACTTAAATTTTATTAATTGCTATTTTGTGATTATATGTTCTATTATCTAGTTAACTATATACAGTATGGGCAGATCTTTATATGCTAATTAATGTAGCAATTAATACAAATTTTTTTAATTTGACCCAAGTTTAGCACTTTTATTATCTACAGTCTATAAACCTTATTCAGTAAATAAAATTACAAATAAAATCTAGTGTGTTGTTTTGGTAGTTAACCAGTATGAAATAATATTTAAAAAGGTTTTCTATGAAATTTTATTATAAAATTTTTTTACTTAATAAATTTTGATTGTTTTGCATATTTAAAACAGCATGAGTGACTTGTCTGACGCCCTTCAGAAATTAAATCTCTATCCAGTAAGAATAGAAGTTTCCAGAGATTTCAATAGGTATATTCCAGACATAGAAGAACCTATAGAATTCAACGTTTTACCTCTCGAGAAACCCAAGCCTAAGAAAATGGAAATTGGGGAAAGCTCTAGACAAATTGAGGAGTTACCATCTCAAGAAGAACTAGATTTTATAATGGCAACTGATGATATTATTGAGTCTGTTAATGAAAATAATTTTATGAACTTAGAATCAGTTATTCCAAACCCTTCGAACCACTGGAATATAGACGAATGGTTGAATAATGAAATACTGTTACAAAACCATCCCTATAAGCTTTTTCCTAAATACAAGCCAGAACCCTTACCAAATTCAACAATAAGTAACGAGAATATGGCTGAATCCCGTCATTTTGACGAAATGGATGCTGGGAATAGGATCCAAGAGACTTTGGGACAGATCTCCTGGAAATACGATGAGAAGGAACGCCGTTACTAGAACATCACCTGATAAAAGATAGGGGATTATGAAAATATGGTTATGTAATCATAATAGAAAAATCGGTATGTGTAAAATAAATAATAAAACGGGTGTATATAGAAGCAAGATATAAGAAAATTTTAGAAAGTTACAATTTTGTTGTATATTTGTTTACGTGATTATGTGCAATTAAATTGTGACATTGGATTATTTCCTTTATACTAATTATGTATCTATAAATTAGATATCAGATGGAAAACGCTAATAATGAACCAGTTAATGAAGTTAATCAATCTGAGCAACAACCGGGGGATCAATATGTGACTAGGCAAGATATAGAAAATATCGTTGCTCAAGGGATAGCCAACGCTATTCCAGGAATAGTTGCTCAAAGGATAGCCAATGCTATTCCATCAATCATTGCTGCTGTTAAAAATCCAATTGAACCGCAACAAATTGTTCCGAGTAAACGTATTTCTGAAGATAACTTCAGTAATAGCGTAAATGGAGGCGGTAATCATGTTAATCATGATAATGAACCACGGCAAGCTCCGCTCCCTAAGAAAAGGAAAGTTGCAACACCTGGTTGCACTTACAAAGAATTTCTTGCTTGTAAACCCACTGAGTTTGCAGGCAATGAAGGAGCGACTGCGACACTGCGTTGGTTAGAGAAAACCGAGGCAGTAATTGCCATAAGTAAATGTGCTCAGGATGATCAGGTTATGTATGCGTCAAACCTATTCAAAGAAGTGGCGTTAGAATGGTGGAACACAGTGTTACAGGCAAAAGGAAGAAGGATGGCGTATGCTATGAACTGGGAAGAATTTAAAAGTCTTGTAGAAAGAAAATTCTGTCCCGAATATGAAAAAGATCAAATGGCAAATAAGTTTCTAACCCACCGGATGGTGGATATAGATTGTCAAGGGTATACTACGACATTTTTCGAATATGCTCGAGTGGTACCAACCCTGGCTTCGCCAGAGCCGGTACTTATCTCTCGTTATATTTGGGGATTGATTTCCGAAATCCGTAATATTGTCAAGGCTGCGAAACCTTGCACGATTGATGATGCAGTAGAATTAGCCAATACTCTGACTGACGAGCTAGTACGGACAAGGGAAGAAAATAGAAGGAAGGAAGTAGCCCAAAAGATTACCCAAGAATTTCGTTCGGGTAACCATAACAATTTTAAGAAAGGAGGGAATGGGCAATCTTCTACTAACCCATTTTGCAATATTTGCAAAAGGAAGCATTTTGGAAGATGCAAAGGATATTGCAATTTTTGCAAAATTCCGGGGCATCAAGAAGAAGACTGCAGGAGGAAGAAATTTTCAGTCTGTTACAACTGTGGAGAAGCTGGACATCTTAGGCCAAATTGTCCAAAACTGAATAAACCATTTGACAATCAAGCCAAACCAGCAGAAGGAGCAAAAAGGAATACGAGAGCCTTTCAGCTGACTACTCATGAAGCCGAGATGATCCCAGATGTGATAGTCGGTATGTTCTTAGCTTACAACGTTTACACAACAGTATTATTTAACTCTGGTACAAACCAAAGTTTTATAAATACTTTACTCTGCCAAACTCTTAACTTACCATTAACCAGCATTAGGCAAATTTCTACAGTAGAAACGGCAGATGAGAATTTAGTTAAAGTAAATAAGTTTCTACAAAACGTAGAAATAGAACTTTTAAGTCATAAATGTTCTGCAACCCTATTATCTATAAAATTAGTTGAAATCAAGGTTGTGCTAAGAATGGATTGATTAGTAAAACAATTATGCTCGAACTATCTGTGATAAGAATTTGAGCAATCACTGGGGAAGTAATAATGATTACAGGAAATAAGTCATAAAGTTCATAAGCAATAATGGAAGTTGCTAATTATGAACGAAAGCAAGGAGTAGTATACATGATTTCAATAATTATCAATACTAAAGATAAAGAATTTAAGGAAATTTCTGTAATTTCGGAATACCCAGATGTAATTCCATAAGATTTACCTGGATTACCACCAGATAGGAAGATAGAATTTAAGATTCATTTAAATTCAGGAATTATACCAATAGCTAAGGTTAACACAGTGTTGATTGTTAAGAAAAAGGAGGTTTTGATGAGAATGAGTATTATAGGAAATTGAATAAGGTTATAACTAAGAATCGATACTCATTACTTAGAATTAATGATCTATTCGATTAATTCCAGGGAAATAGATATTTTCTAAGATCGACATCCGTTCCGGATATTATCAGTCGAAAGTACCAGAGGAAGACATACCTAAAATTACTTTCAGAATTAGATATGGTCATTACGAGTTTACAATCATGCCCTTCAAATTAACGAATGCACCTCCAACATTCATGGACATGATGAATAGGATCTGTAAACTATATTTGGATAAATTTGTAATTGTCTTCATAGATAATATACTTATTTATCCCAAAAGTCAGAAAGAACATTATTAGCACTTGTATGCACTCTTAGTATTTTTAAGAAAAGAGAAGCTTTACACCAAATTCTCGAAGTATGAATTTGGTTACCAGAAGTACAGTTTCTAGGTCATATGGTGAATCATGAAGGTATTCACATAGATCCTGCTAAGATAGCAGTAATTACCAAATGGAAGATTCTGAAAACCGCAATGAAAATTAGGAATTTTGTACGTTAGTATTATAGACTATTTATTAAGGATTTTTCCAAAATAGTATACCATTAACTAAGCCAATTTGTGAAACAGTTAAATTAGAATGGGGATTTAAACAAGAAGAAGCCTTTAGAAATTTATCAATGATTTAATTCTAGTCTTACCAGAAGGAACAGAAGATTTTGAAGTATACGGTAATGCTTCAAAGCTAGGATTTGGATATATGTTAATGCAACGCAAAAAGGTAATTGCGTATGCCTCAAGGCAATTGAAAAAGTATGAAGAAAATTTTATCACTCATGAGTTAGAATTAGGAACCATAATTTTTGCCTTAAGATTTGAAGATATTATCTGTATAAAAGTAAGGGTACTATCTATACGGATTATAAGAATTTAAGATATATATTTCTTTGGGCAAAAAGAATTAAACATGAGGCAAAGGAAATGGATGAAAATCTCAAGTAACTACAACTGTGATATTCAGTATCACGAAGGAAAGGTTGAAGACGGCCAAGGATAGCTAGTAGAGTTATACAGATAATAGACAAAAGCCGTTGAAGTTCGAGTTGGAGACAAAATACTATTGAAAGTATCTCCTTGGAAAGAAGTTGTTAGATTAGGAAAGAAAGGAAAGTTAAGTCCAAGGTACGTAGGACCATTTCCAGTGATTCAACGTATAGGAACAGTTATTTATCGTTTACAAATACCAAGAGAGTTAGTTGGAGTACATGATGTATTTCATGTATCCAATTTCAAGAAATATCTATCAGAGGAATCTTTGGTAGTACCTTTCCAAGATATAAAGATAAACAAATAAGTATTAGTTTAAGTAAAATGGGATTCAAAGATAGGACCCTAATATACTTGGGAACTGGAATCCGAAATAAAGAGAAGGTATCCTTATTTATTCCAGTAAATCTCGAGGACGAGATTTTTATTAAGTTGGGGAGAATGTAACGACTCTCATCAAAAGTCATAATTATTAAATTAATTTGACCAATAGGAAACCCTAATGGAGACACCCAAGTGATTCCGCACAAACCCTAAAATTTCTAGAACAATTGGAATCAGGATTAGGGCCCCTAAAACTCAGGGAGGATAAACCCTAGTGGATGATTATCCACTTAAGTTGCTGTCAACATATGAGAATTCGATTTTGTCAAGTCATCAGGCCTAGTCCCACACGTGGCTACCCTATAGCAGCTTTGTGTCCCTTACGGACCGTAAAGCTGTGAGTCTTACGGTCCGTAAGCTGTCATACGGACCGCAACATCAGGAAGCTTACGGTCCGTAAGCTAGTCAATTTTTGTGTATAAATAGCAGGCTGTGGCATTCGAATTCTGGCACAAAAACGACGTAAATTCTCGCTGTATGCACCAAGATACGTTCTGTTTATCACAATTAACACACACGGTTTAATAATCGACGCCGCAATCAGGGTATTAACACAATCGCTATTACGATTCATTGTCCGATCGATCAATATATCCAATGGATGTTTAAGTGTCGCCCTCATTAGGGTTATACTTTATCGTTCGTCATTAATTTGACGGATCATCGTTAATTCGATGGATAAAGTATTATACTTTGTCGTTCGTTGTTAATTCGACGGATCATCGTTAATTCGATGGATGAAGTATTGCACTTTGTCATTTGTTGTGAGAATTTGATCTCGTAAGTTATCGTAAATGCTGGATTGATTACTAACCCCGAATTGTGTGCTTGTTATTAAATTTAGGATAAAAGGCTAAATCAGTAGGCCAAACGCTGCCCGTATAAATCTGCAATGTGAGTCATTCTCTTTTTATCAAATGTTTTACAATACTCCAAATTATTTTCAAGGTTATAATTACAGGGACTGAGTCGTGGATATCTTGAATTACTGGTTAGTGGGGTATTGTGCACATTACTAATTTTCTCCCAGTTAGGTTCATTGACCTACTCGGGATAATCACTGTTAGGTTCATTGACCTACAGTGATAATCATCACTATTTAGGTTCATTAATCTAAATAGTGGTATGACCATCGTCACCATTGTGACTTGTCACCATAGTGACAGAATGCCAGATAAAAATAAGATAGAAGCCATTGTAATCGCTCTTATGCTGTAATTAATAACTATGCATCATTATGCAAAATAGAATGATTCACTCAGTATTTCCCGCTGACAAAACCTTTTTCAAACATGTTTCAGGTGACCTATTATGAATCAGGAAAAGTGCCATATAGCACTACAAGCTCAAGGAAGTGGCTCAGTATAAAATAAAGAAACATGTTTTGTAAAATAAAAGATTTCTCCATGAAATCAAATGATTGTAAATTACCGGGTTTTATCCCGCGTTGTAAAATAAAATAATCGGGAAATATTTACATTTTAAAAGATCTTGATGATAAACTTCCGCTGTTAAACTCAATTAAAGTATACCACGGGAATTTCTGTCCCGCGGCTCCTGAAACGGATCAAACCGGGTCGGGGGCCGTGACAATTTAACTCAAAGTTCAATCAAGATGTAACAATATACACGCCGAGCCAAGATGAAAACCGGCTAAGCAGCAACCGGAAACAGCCGGTAAACAACCAGTGAAAAGAAAGAAAAACAATAAACTGTACACACTGTCTTATTCATTTGCAGATCATTCCAATGGCAACTGGTAAACATTTAGTGTGTGTATTACTGTGGTCCCCTAAAACCCAACAATTTCCCCCAAATTTTGATCATTTTGTGTTTGATTTCCCCCAAAAGCCTACACACTCTGTTTCAGGTAATTGTTGTTTCTTAATTGATTTGATGATTTTTGGTAAGCTTTAAGAATAAACTGAATGTTACTAAATTGATTTTAAAATTGTTTAGGTGGTGTTGTGGTGGAGGTGCTGGTGGTGGGTTACAGGTGGCGGTGGATGTGGTGGTGGTCGGTTGAAGGTGACTGTGACGGTGGAGGTGGTGGTGATGGGTTGAAGGTGTCGGCAGAGGTGGAGGTGGTGGTGGTGGGTTGAAGGTGATCGTGGAGGTGGTGGTGGTGGGTCTTAGAGAGAGAGAGGAAGAAGAAGATCAGGGGTGGATCTATTTCTTTATTTTTTAAGTGTGCAGGGGCAATCTAGTAATTTCACATATATTTAACTGAAAAACTTAACATAGGTTAGTGTTAAGGACCACACGTGTTTAAAAATTGCAACCACTGGGACCAAGTATGCAATTAGTAAACCCTTAGGAACAAGTCTGCAATTTTCGCAAACCACAGGGGCCAACCAGGCATTTAACTCTAAAAGGAATAACAAACTAAGTTAATAGAGTGGGTTAACAAGTCAAGGGACCAGTACTGCATCGACTTTCAAACGAGACCAGTCTTCACATCCGTTTGGCTCGACCAAACGACAACCTTGTGACATCAAACGACATTGGTCGGTATCAAATGACATGTGACAATAAAGTCGAGTATAAAATACATAGGGTAAATTACACTTTTCGTCCTTTATGTTTGTAGCGGGTTGCAATGGATAACCTTTAACTTCAATAATTACAGACACAATCCTTTATTTGGAAAACTCATTACACCTTTAGTCCTTTACCCTTAACCAGATTAAAATTTTAAGTTAAGTTAGATCATATAAGGGCAATATTGTCTTTTCTCTTCCTTTTTTTTTTCATTCCCTTCATTAAATATATGAAAACAAATATACAGAACTAATAAATTCTGAAAAACCAGTCTCTCTCTCTCTCTCTCAGACACACACTCTCTCTCTCTAAAATCTTCAAATCACCACCACCATCAACAAGCCTCCATAACCGCCATCAAACACCACCGACCTCCTCACCACTATCAACCACCACCGACCTCCTCACCACTATCAACCACCACCAACCTTCGCTGCACCACATCCACCTTTCACCCCCGATTCCAAAGTTTCCCAACACGAAAACCTAACCTGTGACCACCATTGAACACCATCAATTCTGACAACCGCCACTTATGACCACCACCAAACCTCACCAAATTCGACACCGTGACCCAATTTACACCCACACAGTGAACCGGTTTGAAGTGGCGGCAGAAGAGAGAGTGATGAAGAAGAGAAAGAGATAGAGCTCTGGTTTAAGTGGTCGTGGATGTACGGCACCAGGTAGTTGAACACTGTGAATTTGGCTGAATCTGGTTGTAATCGAATTGATTTCAGGTCTTCTTCCATAGTTTTGAATTTGAATCCCTAATTGCGTGAATTAGAGTTTGTTGGAACAAAAAATAGGGGAACTTGATTGGGGATGGGGGTTGGAATTGGGAGGTGAAATTAGGGGTTTTTTTGGTTGTGATAACTCCTATTTACACATCTATGGATACAGAGGTGGAATCTCAATGGGAAAAAAAATTAAAGAACACACATTTGCTGTCAAGAATAAATCAAGAATAAAGTTGGGGTGATTTGCTGTCATGTGACAGTGAAATGGTGGACTACAAAGCATGGAGTTCATGCGATAATGGAAATGGTGGAGAACAGATCTATACAACTTTTTTTTAGAGAGAGATAGGTGAGAAAGGGTGTGGACTCTTGTTTATGTTTTGCATATATATTTTTAATATAAAAGGTAAAATTACCAACTTACCCTCATGTGCAATGCATATGTCATATTTAACTGGATTAGTGTTAAAGGACGAAATGTGTAATGAGTTTTCCAAATAAAGGATTTTATCTGTAATTATTGAAGTTAAAGGCTATCCATTGCAATCCGCTACAAACATAAAGGACGATAAATGTAATTTACCCAAATACATAATAAAAAAATCAAACTAAAATGTTATTAAAGTCGAGTATAAAATACATCTTAACTTCCAATGAAACGAAACGCCCAATCCTGAAACATTTGAAATTCAGCCGCTCAAGTTACCGTTAGAACCCGTGAACGACCGGAAGAATAATAATGCCAATCACCGGCGGCAAATCCAAATCAAGAATGAAGAGGAAGCCCCTCCGAGATGTATCAAATGCTACTGCTTTCAAACGTCCCGTAACCACTCATTCAGTTATGAAGAAACAAGAATCAGTTACGACTTCCGACGACCCTCTCGATCGACTCCTCCTCGTTCACTCCGATCTATCTGTTCTTATTCACCAGGTACCTTACTCCGATCTATTGTTTGTTGTAGTTTACTCTTTTGAATTAGGGTTTGTTTCTTGGGTTTATGGTGTTTTAGTTCGATGACTAGGGTTAGGGTTTTTGTTAGGTTAATTTAACTAGTTATGTGACGGAGAAAGAGGGGTTTTTTGTAGGATTAAATGGGTGAGATGTTGTTATCGTTGGTGTTAATTAACCATGATATGTGACTGTTAAACTTGAGGAAATTGGGTCATTATGCACATGATGAGCAAGTAGCACCCGTGAAATTTTGTAGTTGATTATAAAGTTATACGTTAGGGGGCGAAAGTTCTTTAATTTTTGGGCGAGAATTTGGCAAGATTTCGGCCAATTTCTCGAAGTAATTTTTGCAAATCTTTGGCAAACTTGTCTAAAACATCCAAAAATGGCATAGAGTCGGTCTAAACTAGCCCTAAATAAGCCTAAAACATGTCTAAAACACCGTATGTTTATGCTATGCACCTTGCGTATCTCGAGCCCTCACTTTTTAAGTGCCTTGTGCCTAGGCTCAAGGCTCACCCTTTGCGCCTTTGACAGCTATGCTTGGAACACTTTATTTTTGCAACTTGAACTTAGCTTTTTATTTGCAGTCAGTAATGCACTTTTCTTTTCTCATGGAACAGTCTCCTTTTGCTTGATTTTGTAACTTTCTGCTGCACCAAAGTTTTCTCCCAGCACAAGCATCATTGCTAGTTTACTACAAAAGAATGTTGATGTTATTGTTAAACTTGTAATATCAATTCAGTACTAGATTGCTAGCAGGTTTTGACAAGAATGAAGAATGTTGTTTTTGAACAGGACTAGAAATCGCTCATGAAGTTACTCAACATATACAGTTATACACATATTTCATCCACATATGAATAATGAAAAACAGAAATCAAATCAGAGATGCAGGACAAAATATATACTTTAATTGTGATGGAAAAGAGTTATATAGAGGCTTTAATCGATGGCAGCCTTTGGATTACATGTATATGTGTAATTAACTTTGTAGGATCTTTTGTATGTGAGTTTTTGTTCATTGGAATCATTATTGTATCAGGTAGTAACATGCAATTCATAGTTCATAGAAGTGTGTACAGGTTTATTGAAAAGGATAATCTGCACAAAACTCCAAGCAATTCACAAGTACAAACTGATACAAACATTCAAGAGATAATAAATTCATTTAACACTCAAAAACTTGAGTTTGGTTTTCTTCACTTCTTTGTATTTGTATTTCAATTGTTTATACCTTATAGCACACCTTCAATATTTTAAATCGTTTAACAGGTAAAATTCTTATGTGCAGATCGACGAACTCGTTGTCCAAGCGTTGGAAAAAAAAGTGAGGAACGAGAAGGAAATAGAATCTTTTTCCCAAGTATTGCATGAAATGCAAAATTCATTAAAGGTTAATTTAGTTAATGCTTTTAGAATTTTAGTATTTTCTATGTATCATTCTCAAATTTTGTGTCATACTGACATTTTGAATCCAAATTACAGCCTTGGGTTTCAAGATTCCAGAACATTCTTCCTGCCCGTGTTATAGAATCCAATAATCAACTGGAAACACGTTTCGCAAGTATGAAAATCACTCCTTCCGTAAACGAAGAAACAAGCAAAAATCTAGTCAGCCCATACGTCGACAAGTTTGACTTTTTGGTCTCCCCATCACCGCTTGTGTCTTGGCGCCGTGCTGACTGTGCAGCAGATGGCGGTAGAAACCTGTTCCTGCTAACACCTCTACCTAAACGTACACCATTCTCATCACGATTAAAGAAATCATCCAAATCAGTATTCAAGAAGATAACGAATGACGTTACTGCTAAACCCGTGTGCCCAGTGGCTGATAAGTTCAATATTGCTATAAATGAGAAAAGCGTTACCACATGGGAGAACGTGTTTGCTTCTCCTGAAAAGGTGGTAAGGAGGAGTGATGCCGTTATCGTTTCAACTCCTTACATGAAAATGTCTCCGCCGAAATCTTGTACATTGTTGGAACCGTCTTTGGAATGGTGCAACAAGATAAACAGCACTAAAAAACGACCCGTGGATCCTGTTGGTGGTGGGTCGGGAGATTCTGACTCGTCTAACTGTCCACTACCGTCTGGGCATCTGGCTTTGAAATATCCTGAGATTTTTGGAATTAGGGCTTCTTGTAAAATGGGAAATTCGAGAAAAGCGGTGGAAGCATCACCGAATTGGTGTATGCAGATGTCACCGCCCAAGACGTGTGTTCTTTTGGAACCAAGTGATGATGATCAGTACAAAGACGTTGAAACAGAGTTGAAAAAGGCTGCTGGTGTACCGACTGTTGTGTCATGCAAAGAAGGTATGTCTCTTCTAGAGGTGGAACATTGGGCGGGCCGGGCAGGCTGTATAACTAGCCAAACGGGTTTTGGCTTAAAACGGGAAAGTTTTTAATATGGGTCGGGTCAGGCCAGGTCAGGCGGGCTGGGTAACAGGTTAAATGAATCAGGGTCAAAATGGAAAACTTCCTTGATACTCGTCCAAACGGGCCGGTTGGGCTGGGTTTGGCAACCATTAACATATTTTGATTTGTTTTTTATTAATACTTATGTATTATATAAGTTTATAAGGAACTATCTTGAAGATAATAATTACATTTAAAATATAGATCCAGGAGGTTTTAAGTATTTTTAACAATTTTGTTAACTTTTGACCTGATTGATGCATTTGGCCTGTTTTCATTAAACAAAAACAAATGAACACGAACAACTGAACAAGTGTAAACAAACGAACATGAAAGAGCAAGACCTTTGTTTGTGTTCGTTCATGTAGTTAATCGAACGGAATATCTTGTTCGTAGTTAATCGAACATAAACAAACTTCCCGCCGAACAGTTCAAAACTGTTCGCTGATTGTTAAAATAAGAATCAAATTTACCTTTTTAGAGATTTAGTAGGAGGTTTTAGTCTTTTGTAAGACTTTGAGTGACTCTTGACCCTATTGATGTAGTCGATTTATCTGATATATTTCCGTTTTAGTTAAGTTTTAAAATTTTGCTTGTTTGGCCTATTGGCGAGATTAATATAAAACAAATCAAGCCCGTTTATAGGCACTTGGGTTGAAATTGCCACTTCTAGCTTTTTTGTATTCACGCTTTATGTGTATTTATAAGCAGTGATGGAAAGCACTCCAATGTGTAAGGATCTTGACACCACAGTTTTAAGAGGCAAGCGTGCTGGTGAGAACACTTTGAAGAAAGAACTGTGGACAAGATTTGAAGCAGCAACGGCTCACGGAATTAATTTTAAATCAGCTTTTAATCAAGAAAGTGGTAGTACATCCGGAACCAACAAAGGGTTTATGGACTTGTTAGAAGAGGTTTCTTGAGATGAAACAAACTTTTGACAAAAGTTTGCAAATGCAGAAAGTTTTGGACTATTGAAGGTTCATGATGGTTTGTACTTTCAGTCTAATGATGTTGGTCCATCAGAATATTTGTTAATGTTCTTGAATCTTAAAGTTTGTATTCTATATGAAGTTGCAATTTGATACAGAAACATTAAAATTTTGGACTTGTATCTCTGTGATAACATGTGATGTATGTAGAATATAATATTGTTGTGATGCTTTTTATTTGAACGGAAAATTTGAATCATTGACGGAACACTGGAGTATCATTGTTGTGTGATACTATTTTCCAATTCAAATAAGGTATTTGAACGTCAAGTATGTGACAAAATCTTTAGAGGATATGAACGCTTCTAATACGACCTTGGTGTTCCGGGATACACCTATTATATTGTTAAGTGGTTGATCGCCTTTCGCCAAAGGCATGGCTTTAGATTCAACATGCATATCTTATTAGAGACATGTGTTGTGTACTCGTATCTATATTATCCGGATTAACAATGATTTATCATCGCATGATATGAGCCATTTTGTCAATTGGTCTTGTGAGAGATGCAACTACACTTGGTGATCCTCATTTCATATGACTAAAAGTGGCTTGGGCGTTCATGGGTTTCTTTGGATAATAAAACCGAATATGTTGCGTTTTTTGTGTTAGTGTTGTATTTGTATTTTTTTTTTTGTTGGTCTTTGTATTTTTGTGCAACAAATTTAAACAAACAGATATAATATTTAAGATTATATAACAATAAAAAGTACTTTATTCATAATTTTCTTCTTTTGTAATTTAAGAGGGTGTTTGGGGTTGAGTTTTGATGGAGATTTTTAGATTATTGATTTTTGAAATAGTAAATAATCAGTTTTGAGTGTTTGGGTAAAAAAATTAAAAAATTGATTATTTGTGTTTAGAAAGTTACAAAACGCACTTTTCCAAAAGCAGCCCCCCCCCCCCCCCCTACTGCAACAAAACGCAGTTTTCCAAAAAAAATGATTATTTGCGTTTAGAAAAGGATTTTCACTTGTTTATTTTTTAAATATATATTTGCCAAACACTCAAATAGTTAATTATTTGATTATTTGATTATTGTGATATCAAGCAACGTAATCAAATCCAAACACTATCTTTCAACATCACGTTTTGTTACAGTTAATTATTCTAATTATTCGAAACGCATAATCTATTTTCAAAACTTAACCCCAAACACCCTCTAAATCTAGCCAATCTTATTATTTAAAATTTAATGCATAGCAATGTTTTAAAATCCGGTTTTTATACCGTACGGGATTTGGCTCAGAAACGGTTTAACCGGGTGTATCGAACAGTTCAACCATGTGTATCAGACGGTTTAAGCGGTTCTACCGGATGATTCAACCGACCGGTTTGAACCGGTTTTTAAAACATTGATGCATAGTACATTAATAATCACACTAATAATGATAATGAACAGACTAAAAGCATTCCTTACGTCTCATCAATCCTCTATTAATTAGATATATTATACAATCAAAGAAGGATATACTATTTATTGATATACGTTCGTATAGGGCTTTTTATGACACATATACTTGATGTTTTAAAAATCAGTTCAAGGTTGTACCGGTTCAACCATCTGGTAGAACCGCTTAAACCGCTCGATACACCTGGTTGAACCGTCCGATACCCCCGGCTAAACCGTTTCTGAGCCAAATCCGGTACGGTATAAAAACCGGATTTTAAAACATTGCATATACTCCCATATAAGCTTTCATACGCCCGACAAACACCGTGATCGTATGTATGTATACATTTGTTTATATAGTGATTGATGGTATGACCATTGTAATGGCTAAGGTGCTGTTTGTTTTTTAAGACGTAAAATGTCTACAGTTTGCGGACTACATCTACAGACCTCTGTAGAAGAAAAAGTGGAACAAACCTCTGCAGTTTGCAAGAAGAAGTATGTTTTTTAACGTATGCAAACTTGTAAAATAAACTGGTGGTGGTGTACGGACGATGGTGGTGGGTGGTGGTGGTGCTGGACGGTGATGGTGGTAGACGGTGGTGGTGGGTGGTGGACGATGGTGGTGGTGATGGACGGTAGTGGGTGGTGGACGGTGGTAGGTGATGGATGGTGGACGGTGGTGGTGGTGATGGTGATGGGCGGTAGTGGGTGGTGGACAGTGGTGATGAATGTTGATGGTGGTGGTGATGGACGGTGCCGGTGGGTGGTGGTGTTTAACCCTCTGCATACCTTAGAAGATCTTAGAAGTGGCTGGGCCAAGTCTGCACCAAAAAGAGTCGCGCAAACGTTTTTTAATGAAACGTTTTCGGAAAAACAAACAGTATGCGCGGCGCAGACAGGAAAACCTACGCAGAGCTTTTCAGAAAAAACAAACAACACCTGAAAGAGTTACCATAATCTAGTGAGAGGTGAGTAGATACTTGATATTAAGTTTTTGAGTAAACTTCCGTTTTGCTCCCTGTGGTTTGGTCATTTTAACGGTTTTGCCCAAAACCTTTAAAAATAACCATTTTCCTCCAATAGTTTGCGATTGTTTTTTCATTTTGCTCCCCGCCTCTAACTCCATCCAAGTTGTCTGCTTTTCCATTTTGCTCCCCGCATGAAGGAAAATGGAAAAACCATAGCAAACTAGGGATGAGCATATCGGTATCCGATACTGAACCGATACCGATACCGCCTAATACCGATCCCAAATTTCACCCAAACTAGGTACCGATACCGATACCGAAACATGTCGGTTAGGTATCGGTACGGTACGGTATCGGTATTATATCGTATTTTGAGGGTCGGTATCGGTATAATACCGATACCGTACCGTACCGATACCGAAAACGCCAAAAAGTGGATACCGATCGGGATCGGGATCGGTATGGGATCGGTATTCGATGGCATATGCTCATCACTATAGCAAACTATTGGAGGAAATTGGCTATTTTTAAAGGTTTGGGGCAAAACCGTTAAAGTGACTAAACCACAGGGAGCAAAACGGAAGTTTACTCTAAGTTTTTTTTTTCTTTTCTTTTTAATTTAAAGAATAGAATGTTTGATGCCGATGATCTCTTGAAAGATGCAGGTTCAACTCTCACTTGGTGCATAGTGAGGCACTCGTGGACAATGATAGGAGACCCAGGGAAACCTAGGTTGGATCCTTGAGTCAAACCGGTTTTACCGGTAATTTCATCGTCGTGCCTACAAAATTAGTGGTGGACTAAGGTTACTCTCGGAGTACTCCGTTTGTCCAATGGGTGTCCCAAGAGTGCTCGAGATTGATTCTGTATACGGTTAAAAAAAATGTTTGATTGATGTTAAAAGTTCACGCAGAAAATAATCATAAATTCCCCCAACACAAGTAGTTCTTGACTCAAAACCCTTAAAACCCTATACACTTCCATTCTGCTTCATCCAACCGACTCATCAATGGCCGATTCAACCACAATCAGCTGTGTTAAACACATCGAAACCTACGTCGATTCTTCGTCATCCAGATCTCCATCTCAACAGGTCTGTTAAACTTCAAATTCACATCTTAATTCGTCATCGATTTCATTCTTAATCGATTAATTGTTACTTTCAGGACGCAAGTTTAGATGCACTTGCAAAGCTCTTGCTGAATGATATCATAACTCTCGAATTACTGGTACGTTTCTGATAATAATCAATTAATCATGTCGATTAGTTCATTCATGATTCATTCTGATAATAGTTATGTTCAATGTTTAGGTTAGAGAAATGGAGATGTATTTAACTACTACCGACAACATTATTCGAGCTCGAGGTGATTAATTGCTTTTTAATAGTTGTTTTAAGTTAGTGACAACATTATACACTGAGCCTGTGATTAATGTTACCTTATTGTTGTTTAGGCATACTTCTTCTTGCAGAATTGTTGACGCGATGTTCATCGAAACGTGTGGAGGATAAAACGGTTCATAGCTTGATTGGATTTTTTGCAGATAGATTGGTGAGTTTAATCAGTTATGTTTGTATTTTTTTTTTGTACAAATTGTGTTCGCTTACGTTTACACATATACACAAGTTAATATTGATTGTTCTGTTGTGAGTTGTGAATACATTTGTCATTATGTTGTGGCTTCACTATAGTTTATGATGTAAATCTCTAATATCAGGCAGATTGGCGAGCATTGCGTGGTGCTCTTGTGGGTTGTTTGGCTCTAATGAGGAGGAAAACTGACATTGGTGCAATCAGTAGTAGTGATGCAAATGCGGTTGCTCAGTCGTTTATGCAAAATCTACAAGTTCAATCTTTAGGACAGCATGACAGGAAGGTGATATAAATATATCCAAATTTTTTTTTTCTTTTTTTTTGTTTTCTGAATGCTCATCTGTTATCTTTGATCTTCACTGGTTTGCCTGTTTGAATCTTTATCTAATGCTTTTTTTTGTTCAGCTCTGCTTCGAGATTCTAGAATGCCTTATGGATTCTTATCCTGACACAGTGATGTCGATGGTAAACCTCAGTTATTCAGAATGTATCTCTCTTTTATTAATTATATATTTTTTATGTGATTCTAATATAGTAATTATGTAGGAGGATGAATTTGTTTATGTAATCTGTGAAGCAATAGACAGTGAAAAGGATCCACAATGTTTGTTGCTCACATTTCGTCTCGTGGAAAGACTGGCACAGTTGTATCCAGAATCTTCTAGTTCATTAGCAAGCTATGCTGAGGATCTTTTCAACATTTTGGGATCTTATTTCCCCATTCATTTTACACACGTGAGCTTACTTTTAACATCTTCTAAATTACAAAAATACGAATTTCAAGTATTATACTGTCATCTCATGTTCCATTTTTCATTTCCATTTTCAGCCAAAAGGCGAGGATGATACGAAAAGGGAGGAGCTCTCAAGGGCATTAATGGTATACAATATTACTTAGTTTTCTTGTAGTTCTTAATGTTTTTTTACGGGTATATAACGTTTATACTCTATTTCAGCTGGCTTTTGGATCTACGCCGCTCTTTGAGCCGTTTGCCATACCTTTGCTTCTCGAAAAACTTTCTTCATCTCTTCCATCCGCAAAGATAGAATCTTTAAAGTATCTTACTTATTGCATGGATAAATATCATGGGAACGTAATTCAAGAACAACATAAACCTCTTTGGTCATCATTAAAAGATATAGTTTTGACTTCTGCACCATCTTCTTTGACTGCGGGTTCAAGATACGAGGATAATAAAGTTGCAGATGAAGCTCTCGTTCTTGTACAAAAGCTTATTCAGCAAGATAACAACTCGGTTTCGTTTCTAAAATTGATTTTGAACGATGCGGATGTCAACATGACTCTAAAGAACCTTTCAAATTATAATAATTACGATGATATCACAGTGACAGATAAGCAAAGATTAAACGCAGTTAGTCGAATTCTACATGTGTCGGCTGCAGCTTCAGTTGCTTCATGCAATGCAATATTTCAAAGTGTATTCTCGGAATTAGTAAATGGTTTGCAATCAACGATGCAAGAGAAAGATTACACTCCTGGTGGACTTAAGTTCGGGTACCTTTACGTATGTGTTGATTTGCTTACTGCTTGCAGCACGTTGGTCAAACCGACAGACAAAACTTATCTCGACAAAGAGACATGGTGCACCATGCTTCATAGCTTCTGTCCTTTGTTAACTTCTTCATTTGTTAAAACTATGAAAGAAAGCACTCTTGATATCTATACACATACCGGTGGTGAGTAATTGAGTATCAATTAAAAAATCTGTCTTTCGATTGCTGTTTGATCTTTCGGTAATAACATTAATATTATTATCGTTAAACTTTTTTGCAGTTAGGGGATTACAGATTTTGGCTTCGTTTCCCGCAAATTTCTCGCCGGTGTCAAAGTCGATATTCGAGGAAATTTTGGTGGAATTTACTTCAGTTATCACCCTCAAGTTTAACAATGCATCTATTTGGAGATTTGTATTAAACGCATTAGTCGAAATTGGCTCGCTTATCAAGAAATCCGATGATTCTGAGAAAATGGCAAGCTTTGATGTTATTGTTGTAGAGAAGATGTTGCCTTTATTGTCTTCTGATGATTTATCGATGCCGTTTTCTCTCAAAGTTGGAGCGGTATCCAAAATTGGTATGACTAATTTGAAGTATATGCGGAAAATTGTCCAAGAACTTAACACAGCCATCTCTACCAACTTACAAAAATACTGGGTATGTATAAATAATATAATCTATTTTTTTGGGTAAATTGAATTTCGTTTTTTAATTTCGTTAATGCGTTTTGTTCTTATAGCTTGATGGAAACTCAAACTCAGCTGAACATGCAATGCTCCTTTTGGAATGCTACGTTGACGAGGTGCTTCCGTGGTATGTTTTTTTGTTGTAATGTTCTTTTTTATTATATACGTTTGACCTTTGTTGACTTCGGAAATAACACAAAGCAATGACGCAATGACTAGGTTTCAGAATGTTAAAGATAACGACAATGTGCCTATGCATTTCACATTAAAAATTTGGAACGAAATAGAAGACAACACAATGTTTTGTGACAGCCTCAATGAAAAAGTAAGTCTTTTTTTATATATGGTTTTACACAATTAAGTTATATTACATAACGTTCAAGTGACACATATATTCTGTTGCGTCAGAAACTTCTAGAAACAACAATGAACGGAATGAAGCGCGCGGTGGCAAGTTGTTCAGAGGACAGTCAAAGCACGATTCTCGATAAAGCCTTTAGCATACTTTCATCAAGCACAAGTTTTCAAGTCAATGAATCCATGCAACCCGCTGAATATTCTTGTAGAGAAGAGTGGATCATCTCGTTATTTGATTCAGTAATAATAGCACTTCGTCCTAAAATGCAAGTAAAAAACACCGAAGAAATATTACAGATTATCACGAGAGCTCTTTCCAACGCGCATATTCCATCCGCTCACGCGTTGGGGTCTTTATTTAACAAGATTCCCAATGATAGTTTGGAAGAAGCTATGGATATTACGTTTAACAAATACATAGTGAGATTCGCTAATGGCGATGGTGATAATGAGATTGGAGTGAGTAATTTAAGATTAAGCAATGTAAACGATGGATTAGTAACTTCCGATGCTATTGTCGTTGGGTTAGCTTGGGTCGGAAAAGGATTACTTATGCGGGGCCATGAAAAAGTAAAAGATGTGATCAAGTTTTTTCTGAATTTTTTGATTTCAAATCGTTCAACCTCAAGCGGAAGCGTAAGTTCATCTGAAGATTGTGATGACCTAATGAGAGCGGTTGCAGACTCATTTAGTGTTATAATGAGTGATTCCGAAGCTTGTTTGAACAGAAATTTACACGCAACCGTAAAACCGCTTTATAAGCAACGGCTTTTCAATATGGTGATGCCAATTTTGTTGGCAGCAATAGTGAAATTGGATTCACCGATACCTTATAAATCGATGATGCATCGAGCTCTTGCACATGTTATATCTAATACTCCCTTGAGTGCTATTCTTGGTGAAGCCAAGAAAGTAAGTATATATTTTTTAGAGTAAAATGCCATTTTCATCCCTGAGGTTTGGTCAGTTTTGCGACTTTCATCCAAAGGTTTGTTTTTCCGAATCTGGATCCAAAAGGTTTGAAATCTTGCCATTTTCATCTGGCTCGTTAACTCCATCCATATTTTTCCGTTAAGTCAGGTATTTTCGACTTTTTTCTTCGTTAAGGGTATTTTGAATATTTCTACGTTATGCTAAAATGCTTATACATAAAGTGAAAAAGACTGAATTGCCCTTTAAGTTAACAAAAAAGACGAAATACTCCCGACTTAACGGAGAAAAGTGGATGGAGTTAACGAGTCGGATGAAATGGCAAGATTTCAAACCTTTTGGATCCAGATGCGGAGAAAACAAACCTCTGGATGAAAGTCGCAAAACTGGCCAAACCCTAGGGACGCAAAAGGCTTTTTAATTTATTTTTTATGTGTAATATTTACTTATTTTAAATTTTATGTTTAGAAATTTTTAGTTGCAATGAGCCAATGATGGGTTTTTAATTTTACAGCTCATCCCGTTGATGGTAGATGGTTTAACGATCCTGAGTGAAGATGTTCAAAATCGAGACATTGTATACAATCTTCTACTTGTTTTATCAGGAATATTGACTGATAAAAATGGTGAGACTTGTTATGTGTTTATAATATTATAAACAATGCAAAGAATTATATTGGAATATAGTTTATATATTCATTGTGTGTACAGGTCAGGAAGTTATTGTAGAAAATACATATACGGTCATCATGTGCCTTAACAAACTTGTATTCTACCAACACATGATGGTATGACCTTTCCTTTGACTTGTTTTAAAAACCTAATTTGTTTGTATAATACTATAATTACATTTTTATTCTTTTTATGACATGTAGCTGGTACGTGAGACAGCGATTCAGTGTCTGACTGCAATGTCGGAGCTGCCTTATGCTAGTGTATATCGGTTCCGGCCAGAGGTTAGATTACGTTACTAATCACCAACTGACAGCTGGCTGTTTAGCTGTTTAGACATTTATGTGATCTTTTTTTCACGTAAATTGTTTTTCGTTTTTTAGGTGCTACAAACATTATCAAGAGCCCTTGATGACCCAAAAAGAAGTGTCCGGCAAGAAGCCGTTAGATGTCGACAGGCATGGTAAGAAATTTTATACCTGAAAATTAATTTCTATAAGATTAATTCATGACTGTAACCGTTTTTGTTATTCTTTAATTAGGGCTTCAATCTCATCTAGAAGTCTTCATATTTGAAAGGGTAAGATTTCCTATCGTTTATAGTGCAATCTTCTTTCGTATAATGTCCTTTTGCGTAGCACTTAATAGACGTGTTCTTATGATATTTTATGATTTTGTGATGTAGGCTCATCTTCTAATACTGCAATGTACATAATGCATGCGTCTAGCTAATAGCTTTGGAGGGCATCGGCTGCTGTCTGTTCATCTCTTATTTATGTAATTTTGACCCTTGATTCTTTGTTTTTTCCAAACTATATTTGCGAGTGTTAGCTTGTGGCGGCTTATTATGTTTATTCTGATACATAAAGCTGGTTCTCATTATGTCAAAATTTGTTGAACTCATTCGGTGGTTGCATCATGACACTTCACATGTATGATATGTGGCTATGTGCCATTTAGTAGACTTTGTATTGTACTAATGTTTGAACCTGTAGATTT
Organism: Helianthus tuberosus; assembly: GCA_030545235.1. Classification (NCBI taxonomy): domain Eukaryota; kingdom Viridiplantae; phylum Streptophyta; class Magnoliopsida; order Asterales; family Asteraceae; genus Helianthus; species Helianthus tuberosus. Next base: position 192,541,137 of record CM060402.1, read on the forward strand.
GGCTATTTTTGTCTGTTATTTTTCTTTTTTTAAATGGTAGTTTAGTATCACAGTTCTAAACGAGCCGAAACCAAACTTAAACTCAACTAGCTCAAACCAAGGGCTCATGATCGTCTCAAGAATAATTTTATGCGCAACTCGTTTGCCGTTTGTTATTTTTACTTCCGTATTTATGCATGTATATAATTTTATGCGCAACTTGACCATCAAGGATTCAAATTTACCGTTCAAAAAAAAAAAAAAAAAACAGATAAGTAGCTACCAAAATGGCTATGTTATATGCTATTACCACATCCCTCTACAGAAGTATCTGCTTAATAATGTACACCTACCAACACAACAAAACTGGTCAAACAACCTTAATCCACTTCCAAATAACTGTACCCTTCTGTTTTTTCTCCTCCTAATAACTCAGTTAACCTTAATCTGATTCCAAACAGCTGTTTATCATCTTTATTTATAAGTGTTAATCAGACATGTCATATTCAGCTCCACTCAACTGATCCATATCACCATCACCGTTTTCTTGTTCATATTCCATATCTATTCTTCCATCGTGTCTAGAATTTGAATTCCTCTCCTGTAAAATCTTGCAATATCAGAATCAACGGAATACAAATTTTATACATACACTTTGCAAATACAGAAAATACATGTACCTCGGTTTCGGTCATTTCTACTGAAACCTTTGATCTTTGCCTTACGGTTATACTTGCTGGTACAGGAAAATGCTCCACCTCATCACTCGTTTTTCCTTCCCTCGCTCTCTTTTTTCTTAAAATGAGTTTCGTAGGCAGCGGCTGAAAAAAAAAAGTTGAATTTTCATCACAAAATGATACAATTTAAAAAAGTCTAAATCTAGGTTTATTTATTTATTTATTATTATTAGATTTTACCATGTAGCGAGCCTCGGATTCACCAAATGCCAAGAGGTAATTCGTAGGGTCATCTGCATCCTCACCACGAACCTGATAAACCAACAAATGCAAATAAAGCCACGTCACCTTTTGAAACGCCCCAATATTATTACCTTTTTGTAAAATAACAAGTACGCGTTACATACATCCCAATGATACTCGCGAACCCAAGTGTAAGAAATATCTTCGTTTTCATCATACGCATCCTTGGATAACTGCAATCGTTGGTATAACTCATTAAAAATCAGAAAAAAATTAAAAGAAAATAATTTTAGAAAAAATGTTGCACTGAAAACTAATTTACCTCACCAACTGAAGGAACCATATAAGCTAAAAACTTGTCGGGTTTAGCTGAACCCGGAGTACTTGCCACAAAACTTTTCATTATCGCCTGCAAATTTAAAACATTTAACCAACTAATTTGGATTTAATATAACTGGGGTACAACCGTACATGATAACTAAACTTTTAGATTTGTAAAAGGAAAATTAATAAGATTTTACCTGAGATTCATGAGCATCACGAACAGACTTGTCCATTTTATTATAGCTTTCAGAATCAGCAGTCGGAGCACCATCAAAGGTTGCAACAACAAATTGTTCATCCCACCTGTCCAATTAGATCAAAGATCATATATATTCAATATTACTATATATACTACAAATATGCTATTCCGTCAACATCAAACAACTGTAGCTCCTCAACTTAAATAATAAACAATGTTAGCCCCTCAACTTTAATAAACATGTTTGGCCCCTCAACTTTAATAATGACATGTTTAGCCCCTTAACTACATCAATCAACTTTATCTCTCGCCATTTGCTTGTTTTTAGCTACATTTCAAACCCGCTGCAGAGCGCGGGTGGTAACCCACTAGTTAATTAAAAGTACTTACCGTTCAAAATCAGGAAATAGTGGTAAAATCTCTACGGGCTGCAGCTTTTTATTAGTAGCGTGAACAGGATGTGATTTACACGCCTCAAATGACGCCTCAATATCCTGGATTTTTCTTTCCCTGTTTCAAGTCAATGTCGGTTATAATTTGCAAAAATAAAGCCAACAGCCATATCAAACCTGCATTTTCCTTAAATATAAGTAATAATATACCTGCTATTAAAAGTGTCTAGCATGTTGAGTCCACGTGTTTCCCTGAGTTCTTTTGCTTGTTTTTCACTTAAAGACTGCAAATTTTATTAAAGAACGTCGCAAAACACAATATTTTAACAAAATACTCGAGCCAAAAAAAGTTAAATAATTTACGTTTTACACAACTATACGAACCTGCCTCGTGGCTTCTGTGCTAAGAGAGGATATATATTGTGTTTTTACCAACCACGACATGCCTTTATCTGTAGGGCGTTCCTTTCGTTTTAAGCCATTGCTTTTAATAGGTGTCGCTGAAGTATCTTCTTGCAACAGTTTTTCATCCCCTGGGGCAACGTGCAATCTTTCGTCTTTTGAAGCACTAATCCATGGTTAAAAATATAATGATTAATCGAAGATGAACTACGAAAAATTGGAAAACTTATAATGAATAAGAAGATAATGAGGTATTACTTGTATACAATAAGATCAAGTAGGTCAAGTGGTATTCCAAGATCTGGCTCGACATATAACTGAGGCTTGTGCACTTTTTCCAATGAAGTGATAGCGTATTTAGCAGCTCTGCAAATATCAATTGCAAAATATAAAAAAAATACGTATTAAATATGCGTGTATACACGACATCAAAATTAATGGTATCCAAAATCTATGATCGTGAATGCATACCGATCTTCGTCTCTTCTTAAAGACAGAAGCTTTGGTTGAGCGGTCGTGTTTGGCAACTCATCCCGGAACCTTCAAAGAGCACAAACATGCAAAAAAAATGTATAAAACTAATTAGCTTGCAGATCACATAATACGAACAAAACTGAAACAATGTGTGATAACTGATAACATACTCACTTTAACTTGCAGAGAAACGTCGTTGGCTTTTTCAATCGATTATCACCCCGTTCACCACTCAAAAAAGGCGTCGCCCCCCTCCCACCCATATGCGAACCGCTGATTGAACCATGTGGTTTAACGCTCGAAGATAACTTTTGAGTTTTTTCCATAACTTTATTCTGAGATTCCTTCAATTGCCTCCTATGTTTCTCCATCTCTCTCTTCTTTCTCCTCCTCCTTTCTTCTTCCACCTCAACCCTGTTAACCGTTCTCACCGGAACCGGAGGTACCTCAGAAGCCAACTTAACATGCGGTTTAGAATCAACCTTCTGGTGCGAAGACGGTTCGTGCCGTTTTGATCCTGCCGGTTCCTTGGATGAATCTTGATGGTCACTCTGTCTATGTTCCTTGATTTCATTAGTCGCGGAGACTGACGAAGGAGGCGGTGGAGGCGAAGGCGGGTGTGACAGAGGCGGTGGCGGTGGCGGGATTGCCGAACTCGTTGGAGACGAAGATGGCGGTGGAGGCGGAGGCGGTGGTTGCAGAGACTGCTTATTGAACTGAGGGTACTGTGAAGGTGGAAAGTACATTTGTCCTGCTGGTGGTGGTGGTTGTTGTGGTGGCTGTAGTGGTTGTGGTGGTGGTGGATATGATAAAAACTGTTGTTGGTGATTTAAATTAGGGTTTATAGGTGGAGGTGTGTAATTTGGATAATTCCACATCTGGGTATACATATTTCCTCCCGGTGGTGGCGGTGGTGGACAGGACGGATGAGGTGGCGGCGGAGGGAACGGACGGTACGACGCCATGCCGGAGTTCAACTTTTTCACAAAAAAAGAAAAACCCTAAAACCCTAGAACGAGAATATACATATATATAGCAGCAAAAAAGCTGTAATTTTTATGGTGGAAGCAGGTGAAGATGAAATTAAGTTTACGAAATTGAGATTCATGTATGTATTCTACTTCAATTGAACAGAGAATCGACTGAATTGTCTGAATTTGAAAACCCTTGTGGCAAAAAAAAAAACCAGGGTTTGCGTATTTTTGTTATTGGGTTAAATAAAAGTGGTGAAAGAAAGATTGAGTGGGTGTTTGAGATTCCTTATTCTTTCAACTTATTGACTTATTAATTATTGAATAGTGAAAAAGGACTTTTTGAGTGTTTGAGATTTCTTTTGATGTGAGTGTAGAAGTCAATAAGTCAGGAAATCCTGACTTATTAACTTCTTGAATAGTGAAATATAAGTAATAAGTTGTATTGGGTGGTTTAACGAGGAGACTAGTTAACTTATAATTTTATAAATACTAAAATAGAAGTGTACGACAGATTTATGATATTGGATTGTTGAATGCGTCAAGTTTACGATGACCTTAAAATACGAAATTGGTCATCATCAACATGAGCATAATTGTTTTTGTTTCTATATAAAATAAGAAGTTTTGGTTACCACTAATTATAATATACTAAATTTACATAAGATAAGCAACATATGTAACAAAGTAAATTGCACGGTTGGTCTCTTAGCTTTGCATATGTTGCCTTTTTTAATCCTCAAGGTTTAATAATCACACAATTGAGCATAATGGTTGTAAACGTATTACTTACGTATTTCCAATGGTATGGATTTTGTAACTATGGTAGTCCTTACTGACTAGCATAGTTAGGTGGTGTCTTGTCTTTGTTGTTGATTATTGATTTGGATTTTAAATTGGAGTTGGGTGTTGGGTGACGGTTCAGATTCCGACGACTTAGTATGGTCGAAGATTGTGACTTGAGTTAGGGCGGACGATGGGTTTGACTCTTGTAAGAGAGATATGGGTTTGACTCTTGTATGTTAGGGTTTGGGTCCCACACATATATAAATATGTTATTTATTAATTAATATTAATTATAATAAGGGTACAATAGACATTTCATACTCACTTAACTGAAAAAACTAACACCATCCACCATCAAGAAAAGTTTAATTATAATTTCCAATCAGCGACACCAACTATGCTAACTGTGTAATTATTAAACCACAAGGAGCAAAAGTGCAATATATGCAAAGCACAGAGACCAACCGTGTAATTAACTCTATATAAAAAATAACCTTGTGTTTCAGAACTGGTTCATCCTTGTTAAAACTCAAAATTAAACATGGGTATCAACCGGTTCATCGTTATATACTGGTAATATCAGATTTTCTGACGGTTCGAAAATTATTAATGGTGGTGTTGGTTTAGGTCACAACCGACAATTCAATTGAAGAAGATGAGGATGACAAGTGGGGTCCACCTTAAATAAATTATACAAATGGCTCAACTAATCAAATAATGTTAATTACAAAAAAAATGGTCCTTTAGTACTTGAAAGACCTTTCAAACTGTTCAAGGAAGATAGTGGTAATTCTTTACCATACTTGAAAGAAGTTGCGATTATTTTCACGATATTAGGGAGAAGATAATACACTAACGATGTCTAGCATATTAGAGAGATGATTGTTGAGTAACAACTCCTGGTGAAATATCAACGAGTAAACGTAAGATAGATTTGTTAACATTCACGATACAACGTTGCATTTGCATGTTATTATATCTTTCTATCTCTTGGTATAAATCTGATGACAAGATTTTATGAATTTAAAAATAATGCATCCGTGCATCTAACTTTTAACGTGTTACATATTGTTGCATTAAAAAGCATCTAAACATGTATTTATTAATTATTCATCTTTTTTAACAAACACTTTATGGCTATATCTTCAAATACATTATTTAAATTGTTCATAGATTACAAGTAGATAATTATATAAAAAGAGGGAAACTAAAAGTAGAAAATAAGAAACGAAAAACTAGTATTTCATTCATTTAAGGCCTCGTTTTATGACAACAATACCACTCCTAGTCTACTACTACGTGAGGCCCAATGGGTTACTAGTCCACTACTGGATCACCTCCATTGATAGTCCAAAGCTTCTACCTGGGCCGACATGCCGTCTCAATAGGCCCAACTTGTCTTGACATCTGATGAGACATAAAAAAACATCAACACGTTAGCGGTTAGCATATTTCAAAGTTAAAGCAATCAGAAAATGAAGGTTCTTGTGCAAGGACGCCTAAAAGCGGGTTATGAGAGAGGAGATGAGAGAGAATGCGTGTTTTTTTAAGCCGGGTTTGACTCAGTAAACCCCAGACACTGAGAGTAGATACTTGTGTGGCCAGTTTTTGAGATCGACTGTTGTGGGTGCTCTTGGAGCCGCTAATGACGACATATCATTAAATACACATTTTGAAACCAAGAAAATACCTGAAAATAAGCTTCAAGCTTCTTCCTGAGAGTTGTATACTCTCTCTTGACATTTTGGTAGGTCCTCTTGCATCTGCATTATGTTGCATTTTATTTTTTACATCAACAACAAATAATAATAAAAAAAATATAAAACTAAAAGGGCAGAATGGTAATTATGGTACCCTTCAGCATTTCTAGCATTGCAATAATTTCTGAAGTGGGTGCACTCAATTTTAACCTTCTTGGCTCCAATGCTAGTGCTGCTACTCTTAAACTGATGCATCAAGCTGTCTAGTTTACTGAAATCCAAAGGCCTCTTTTCCCTACATATCATATTTTGCATTATTGATTTACATAACAAATGAACCAACAATTTATTTTTAAATAACGAAAAAGAAACCTACAAGGCTTGATCGAGATTAGAGAGAAAACGAGCAGAATCACGATAGAACAACGTGACAACTTCCTCTACAAAGTTAGGATTAGAATTGTCTTGCAACTCCTCCAATTGTATGAATTGTTCATCGAGATATCCCTAAAAATAAAAATAAAAATAAAAAAAATCTTTATACGCGAAAGTTAAATATGTCTAATTAAGGAATAAAAATAAAACGAACCTGATCGAAAAGGGATTTGCGAGTGTTAGCAACTTGCCTATGCATTTGAGTTCTTTCCATTGCAGTGATGCCAAATACGGAATGGGAGAATGGGGATTTATAGGCCCGTAAAAAAAAAGAGAAATGTCATGTCATTTATGAAATAAATTCCTTTTTTAAGCATAACATCAATATAATAATATGAAATGATTATTATTTTGACACATAATTGAATATAAAATATTGGATTGGTGTACCAAGAAACAAAAGCCGCTTATCTGGTTTTTTGCATACCAAATGGGACGTGGATTCGATTCTTGAGGCGGACGAAAAGGGAATTCAATTAATGCAAGAATAATGAATATTTGTAACCTATTTTTTTTTTCTTTCTACTTATTTTACACTTTATATATAAGGCCAAACAAATTACACCAAGATAGCCGGTAAGCGGGCAACAAGCTGCGCCGCTACCCCATTTTGAATAGCGAAACCTAACCTAGTAAAAACGAAACCCCGATCTCTAGGAGACGAAATGTTGCTGTGAACAACCCGTTGGACCCGTTCAAGAAATCGGATGGCTTCTGGAGCTAGCGCGCCAAAGGTATCAAAGGCAAAAGGGATAAAGGAATGTTGATTATCCTCGCAGACTTTTGCGTGTTTGTCTATTTTCTTTGCTGCCGCCCTTGCAATCGCCTGACCAGGGACAAAACCTGTATCCCGTAAGCCTACAAGGGGGGACACCCCAGTAAGATCAACACAAGCGTGTTTACCTGCATCCCACCCGAAAACTAAAACGTCCGCGGGGCGCAATGTAGATCTTCCTTCCCTCGGATCTGTCAAAAAGTTTACGGGGGCTTCTTTCTTCACCGAGATCCCCGCTCGTTTGAGGATGTCCCCCAAGACATCCCGCACCCAGTCGTGCCTATACTTAAAACCTGGCAGTTCTTTACAGTGCAGAGCATGCTCCCCAAATTGGTCTAAGCAAGCTTTCTGGCAAATCGGGCATTGCTCATCATCAGGGAACATAGGAATCATGAGCCGATATTTTAAGATAGCACGATATTCAACAGCTGACATCTTTTGGCCTAAGCCCTCGATGGGGATGACCGATAGAAAATCTTGGGCGTGGGGGCCCCGCAAGCATTCTAGGACGGCGTTCTGACGGGGGGTCGTACAGAAATCTGATCCAATATTCTGGGCGATACGACAAAACAGAGCACTCGCAAAAGTCTTCTGGGTCTTCGGTGGGGCGGTGTCCCTGTTAGCGAAACCGCCAATATCCAAATCCGGGAGGTGTCTATGCAACTCCCCCAGAGCCATGTCATAATCCCCATCCATTCCAACAACTCCACTCTCGCGCAGGATGTGATCTTGCAGCCCCCATGATTGAGCTCGCGAGGCAACAAAACCGTAAATGGAGACATCCATGGCCGATAAAAGCCCCAACCCCCCATCTTACAGGGTAGAGAAGCAACCCGCCACTGAAAATCCCCAAAAAACGGACCCCCACACACCACAATGTCCTCTATAGCCCCCCGTAGCCCTTTATCGAATACGGATAGTGCCTCCTTTACACACACAGGTTGACAAGTTCGCAGACCAAAAAGGAGCTTGGCGACACCCATGCAAGAGCGCAGCAGGAGAAGCTCACTTTGCGGGTCTCGGAGTTGCGAAAGGCTACTCATAAGGTCCACTGCCCGGGAAGCTCGCCGCGCAGCCAAAGCACTAATGAAACCGGGGTCCCGACTCACAGCCCCCCCAAGGAGTCTCACGCCCCCCGTTGGTCTTCCAATCTCCTTCGGGAATAAACTAGCCTCCAATTTTTCTCCATTGCAAGACGGCCAAAATACATCTGTTTTTTTTAAATTAAGCCGAAGCCCCAAAGGTGGCCCCTCAGTTTGAATGATAGCCAGAGCCTTTGCTACCTCAGATGTTTTTCCCATAATAGTACCATCATCCAAATACCACGCGTGGAAGGGGAGGGTGCAACTGTCTCGTAGACGTTGTGTGAGGGGGTGCAAGACAAGGGCGAACAAAAGAGGCCCCAAAGGATTCCCCTGCTGGACCCCCGTGGACGACCCAATGCAGTCATTACCCACATAAAGCCTAGCGGTTTGCCCATAAAGAAAATGTACCCACGGAAATATAGATGGGCATCGAATCCCAACCTCCCGCAGAAGAGCTGTGCGATCCACTAGGTTGAAAGCATTGGAGAAGTCAACGGTAAGCATGGCGAAGGCCCCATCATCGTGAAAGGCGTTAAGGAACCTGTTCGCGCTATGGAGGATAGCTTCAGCCCCATCTGGTGTCCCAACCCCGAATTGATGGTCCCCCAGGTACCTGACCATCTCTTTCCCTACCTTTTTCATCGCTATCTTGGAGACCAGCCTACGCCAAATGGCCCCGACCGCAATAGGACGGATCCCCCCATCAGGTTTCAGCAAGGGGGTCAGAGGAGCGGAGGCAACGAACTCAGCAAGAGACCTGGGGCATAACCCCCCCAAGAAGACACTGACTACCCCGGTGATGGCTAAAACTAAACCCGAGGAGGTTGAGGACCCCTCCCCACAAAAGCTATCCAGTAAGTGTTGCGCCCTGAGCCCATCTCTCCCGCACGAAGTTCCTTTGGGGAAAGACTTAATGCACCCCAAAACGCACTCTGCATCAACAGTCAGGGGTGCCTGAGGGATTGGGTCTGCTGGCACAATCGGAGGGGGTGTAACCGGGTGTTTCTCCGCGAGGGCCTCCAAAGTGGAGGGCCCGAGGGGGGCAACTCCAGACGAGGACAACACCTTAACCGCAGCTGTGAAATGACCATCTGCCACTTTACGAAGGCACTGCTTAACATTGGTACAGCCCTCCCGACGGTCGGACCCAGTTACCGCCCCTTTCTCTTTTACATCCTGAAAGAGGGAAGCAACTAGCTCGCTGATCCCTTCCCCGTCTTTCCAGATAGAAAGAGCCCGTTGGATGCTAAGGCACTGTAACGTTTTCCTGTTCCCGGACCGACGTTCCTGCCTATTGGCAGGGCACACAACTTTTAAAGTACAGCGAGGCAACAAGAGTAGCTTAACCCAATATTCAATCGACCCAGGGGTAGCAACCACCTTCCGCATAGCTGATGTGAAAGCTTGCGCGAACGCCATTCGACAACTAGGAGGAATGCTCTTGACTGTCGTGATGGGAAGAGAAAAAACCCGCTCCAGAAGGGAGCCATCCACACCGACAGAGGCAATGTCTTCCCCTGAAGCCCCCCTCCCGAACCTTGTGGTTTGGGAATCCCCACAATAAAGTCCTCGGTCCCCCTCGAGCTAGGGACGAATTTAACAAGGTCATCAACATGATGACACCCCCGGCTAAGAGCATGCACAACCATGCACTCCCCGCACAGCCAGTTGTTAAGCGCTTTCAAAGTTTCTCCCACGTCCTCGTATAAGTCGGGATCCTTAGCAATCGCATCCCGTAAAGCATCTTTCCTGTTATCTGACTTGAGATGGTCCCGTTGGAAGTGAGAGAGCAGTCTCACGTACCCTTTGGACCCTACAAAACCATCTTTGCAAGAGTGGAAATTCCTGAAGGGGCAAGGCCTAACACCCCCAGGGCCTCCCCCTTGCACAACACCTTTCACCATACACCTAAGAACAATAACCCAACTCGAGCGAAGTAGGGGGATGCGCCAAAAACTAAAACTCCCTGCCAGGGAGGAAGGAGGGGGAGCAACCACGAGTTGCCTGCCCCCCTTACGGGGTTAGGACCCCACGCTTTAAAACATGGACAAAAGGTGCGACTAGATATATTTATTATTATTATTATTATTATTATTATTATTATTATTTTTTTTTTTAACCTTGAATAAAGACTTCTGAGGAAACCACTAACCAACAACCCTAACTTTTTGAATTATGCAGCCGCCAACAACCCTTGCCGGACCTAAAACCGGCAGAATAACGACGCCGGAAAACGTGCCTTACCGGCGTATTTACCAAATATGCCGGAGTACTTGAACTCGCGTTCAAGATTTAAACACGCCAGCCAAAAAAAGCCACCGGGAAAGGGCAAGAAAACCGGAAAAATTAAGAAAAGGGGGCGGATCTGGCGAAGTTGGCGGATAGGGTGGGAGGGAAGGTTGGAAATTAATTTTAAAAACCCAAGCCTCTCAAGATCTGGATCTGGGTTGTATTATGAAGGTAGGAGGGAAAATATGAAATTTGAAAGGTGAGGTGAAGGGTTAGATGTTAGGAACGAACGAACGAGGGTTGCAGGTGGGTTGTGGGGGGAGGCGGAGGTGGAGGATGGCGGAGGTGGAGGATGGCGGAGGATGGCGAGGGTTGCAGGAACGAGGGTTGCAGGTGGGAGGTGGAGGATGGCGGAGGTGGAGGTTGCAGGAACGAGGGTTGCGGGTGGGAGGTGGAGGTGGAGGATGGCGGAGGTGGAGGTGGAGGTGGAGATGGCGGAGGGTTGCAGGTTATCTTTCGAGAGGATGGACTTTTGTAAAAACTAAAATGGACTTTTGTAACCTATCTGTAGAATAAAATAAATCATGACACGTGTCATTCATTGTATCTATTTATTTTTTGATTTCTCTGTCTTTATCTTCTACTTAATTTTTTATTGATTTCTCTGTCTTTATCTTCTAATTAATTTTTTATAAGAGTTAACTTCCATTTTGTTCCTTGCGATTTGGTCATTTTAACGGTTTTGTCTTAATACTTTAAAAATAGCCATTTTCCTCCCCGATTTCTCTAACTTATCGTCATTTTGCTCCACACCTCTAACTCCTTCCAAAAAATCCATTAACTAGAAGGGTATTTTTGTAATTTTATAGATAAAAACAAGGGCATGTAAGTCTTTTCATCTAAATAAACCTATAACTTGTTTATTTACATGTATATAAGTAACTCTTTTCTGATCCTCCATCTTTCCAACCACTCTTTCTACCGGCCACTACCATCCACCACCACCTGCAACTACCACCTGCCGATCACGACTACCACGACTTTTAACTAAACGTTTTAATTGAGTTAGAGCCAGGGAGTAAACTACCGAAATACCCCTACTTTTAATTGAACGTTTTAACTGAGTTAGAGCCATGGAGCAAACTGGCGACAAACTCGAAAGATAAGGGAGGAAAATGATTATTTTTAAACTACTGGAACAAAACCGTTAAAATGACCAAACCACAGGGAGCAAAACAAAAGTTCTTTTTATAATTAATTTTTAATTAATACCTTTATCTTCTACTTAATTATGGCTAATTAGTATTAATTAAAGTTAAGAGTTAAGTGCCATTTACGTCTCTGTGGTTTGTCCACTTTTGCCATTTCGGGTCATTTTTCAAAATTGCACCAATTTCCTCCCCGACATACTTGAAATGTGCCATTTCGGTCCAAAAAACAAACCTCAACTAAAAAAACTGTTGTTTAATGAAAGGAAAAATTGTCATTTCATATATATTTTTAATATTTTTCTTTTTTTTATATCCCTATTGACACCCCAAACCCTCCATCATCCCTTCTTCTTCCCATTTCTCCCTCACAACAACCACTGCCAAAACCACCACATCGCACCACCCTCACATTCTACCATTAGCCACACCGTTACCCTTACCATCATTGCACATCCACCCTACACCACCATAACCCCATCATCACCAGTGCCATCACCACCGGAGAACCTACATCACCTCTGCCACCTCCAACTACGGCTGCCAAAGGCACAACCGCCACCACCCGACAATACGATAATCCATCCTAGTGCCCCCAACACCACCATCATCTACCCTAAACCACCCCATCCCCTATCCTATGCCAGAAAGTCGAGTTCGCCACCGCCAGAAAATGGAGATCTACTACGACGGAAAATCGAGTTCGCCACCTTATCCTTTATCATATGCCTGAAAATCGAGTACAATTGAAATAACTAGCAAGTTTAAAAAATAATTGTTGTGTGATCTTCTGGGGTTTGGAATTACCGGAAGATGAAGGTACTACGGTGGTGTGCGGTGGTCATTGGATGGTGGTGATACGCCAAAAGATGAAGTGCTTGGATCTGCAACCCGTTTAAAGTTTGTCGGCTAAATCTGTTTCCGGTGATCGGAAACATGAAGAAGAAAAGATTCTGAGTAAGGGTTGGGGTAGGTGGGGGTTGCAGGTGCTTAGGGTAGGTGGGAGATGGTGGCAGCGGCTGGTCGACGAATAATGGTGTAGGGTTGAGAGTCTGTGGTATAATAATAATAATAATAATAATAATAATAATAATAATAATAATAATAATAACAATAATAACAATAATAAAGTTAAAAAACCTATGTATAATGACGTATTTACTCCTGAACTAACTGAGTTTTTTAACTGAGGTTTGTTTTTTGGAATGAAATGACACGTTTCAAGCATGTCGGGGAGGAAAATGGTGTAATTTTGAAAAATGGCCTGAAATGGCAAATGTCACACCCCAACCGATGGCGGAAACATCGGGGCGTGGCACTGAGCGAAACAGATTGTCCAGAAGTTTCCATAACAACTATAATTACCAGTTATTTAAAGCATCATGTCCCATACCATGACATAAAAGATAACATAATTATTACAGACAAGATCCAGTCAAATTGTTCTGTTCCGACAACTCAGATTTCAAATACAGACAATTCATTTATTCGTTTCTAGACCTTTCCTAGCCTCAGTTTCACAGCAAGCCAAGCATCTAAACATCTTAAGCACCTGCCACATACGTTAAAGTAAAATTCAATACACATAGTGTAAAGGTGAGCATACAAGTTTGATAGTAGCATATAGAGTTCGAAATCGTTACGCATAACCAGCACGTACACAGTGTGAAATGAAGCACGTAAGTTATCAACATGAACCTATCAATACCAATGACTGCGGGTTGACTACCCAAGGCAGTTCGTAATACACTCTCACCACTGTGAGCCATGTAACAAATTGTCCTTAACAACCCCTGAATGAACAAGTGCTGAGTCCAAACTATAGTACTATCGTTGCTAAGGCAGGTAGACAACATTCCATGTGTAAACATAACAAACAAGCATTCACTAAGTCACGTATAACATGCGGTAACGGTTAGCGTTAAAGTATTGCGTAGTGTATTCGATGTGATTTTGTATAAGTAACGTATGTAACACCCAAAAGTGCGTAAAGCAAAAAGGGTTCGAGTATACTCACATCGATCGATGGATTGAATGGAGCGCTAGAGAGTAAGATTAGCCTAATCAGAATGATAGCATAACGATAAGCGTCGCGTAAAATGATACAAAGTGTCATTGGATCGAACAGCAATCCGATCGGGTGGCAATCCGATCGGGTGGCCGGTCGATCGGATGGCAATCCGTTCGGGTGGTCACTCGATTGGATAGTCACCTCGTTTTGGATGGGTGTGTATGTGTATGATGGCTTGTCTTTTGAAGTTTTCATTGTAGCATTTTGAAAACAGAGAAGTATCTCTACCTTTCAGGTCGGTCGATCGAACGACTGTTCGATCGGACAGCAATCCGATTGGCAAGGCTTCTCAGGTTGAGAACAAATTTACAGCAGGATGGTCACTCGATCGGATGGCTATCCGATCGGGTGGCAATCCGTTCGGAGTGAACATGTTGAAAATTATTAAGTCCCTAAACGTCACACGATCGGATGGTTACTCGATCGGATGGCAATCCGATCGAGTGGTAGTCCGTTTCAACGTCCGGATCCTTCAATAGTTTGAGAAAATGGTTTAAGTGTAGAACCAAGTGCAGCCCGATCGGACAGCCTGTCGATCGGGTGGCAATCCGATCGGGTGGTAACCCGATCGGACGGTAGTCCGTTCCGACGGTCTGATCGTTCTAACACTGGTTTCCGTTTGGAGTGTTGTAGTTTTGACGTTTTGATGTCTTGTTTGTACAACAGAACCCTGATCTCGTCCCGAGTGAGCTGGCCGGACAGGAATCACCCTGGTCCGAACAACTTCTGGTTTGAGTCGGTTGTTCATGTTCAAACCCGAAATCAACATCTTGTGGATAGAATCCAGATCTTGAACCAACTCAACACTACGAAAGAGTAGAAGGTCAGAAAGAGCTCCGATTCTATCAGTTTTGAGTGCATTAAGTGTAAAAGAGTTGAAAGAAGGTTGGAAAACCATCTTTCAATCCTTTTCACCATGAATATGTTTATATCTATGAAAGATCTTTGTTGATTTGTGTGGAAATCATTCAGATCTAAGTTGTTCTTGATGGATTGAAGCCAAAACATGAAGTTCATAAGAACACCATGATGACATCATCCTAGAACACCTCAAATCTAGTGATTTCACGGTTAAAAGTTAAGATTCAAAAGATAGAAAGGTGTAGGAGTGCGTGTAGATTAAGAAAGTATAAGATTTAGGTTGAAAACTTACAAGAATCGCGAGAAATCTGAAGAAAAGTGGGCAAGAAGCGTTGGTCGGTCGAGAGGTGCAGAAAAGGTAAGTTTGTGATGTTGATAGGGGTATTTATAGGGTTTCCATAAAAGGAAAGGGGGAGGAGAGGGCTGGTCGATTGGGTGGTAACCCGATCGGGTGGCAGCTCGATCGGTTGGCCACTCGATTGGAGTGAACGGCGCGCCGAGTTTTACGATTTCGATTCGCGTGTCGAGCGTTGCGATGCGATAGAGTTTCCTATTCAAATTACTTTTAATCCCAACTACTATATCAACATACAATCATCTTTA
Organism: Helianthus tuberosus; assembly: GCA_030545235.1. NCBI lineage: Eukaryota > Viridiplantae > Streptophyta > Magnoliopsida > Asterales > Asteraceae > Helianthus > Helianthus tuberosus. The sequence goes on from CM060402.1 coordinate 192,556,551, forward strand.
ATTGACTTGCGTTTAGCGTTTGCGATTCGATTACGATTGAGTTCCGATTGCATTTCGATTGATCAGCACGATATAACATAAATAACATGCACAAGTAACACATAAGGCACACACACACATAAGAACAATAACCAGATTGCGTAATTCGAGTTGCGATTGCGATTGCGATGAGCGATAAAACATGCGATAAATATCGAATAAACCTCGATTATTAATAAGTACTCCACATAATACAACTAACGTAAAGCATAAAAGACTATATATAAGTCAAAGAAGTCAAAACAGGATTCGAGCAAGGAGTGACAGATCGCAATCAGCAATCTTGTCTCCCTTTGACTTCAATCTTGACTTTGACTTTGACTTTCGAAACACGGGGTGTTACAGCCTCCCCTAGTTGAGGGAATTTCGTCCCGAAATTAGGCCGAAGCCGTAACAAACAACTGTGGGTACTTCACCTTCATGTCGCTTTCGAGTTCCCAAGTGAACTCTGCGCCTCGTTTGCCTTCCCATCGGACTTTCACATTAGGAATGCGCGAACGTCTGAGCTGCTTGGTTTGGCGATCCATGATTTCGATAGGCTTCTCCACGAAGTGTAGTGTTTCGTTTACTTGGAGATCATCAAGGGGTACAATTAAATCATGCTCAGCCATGCATTTTCTGAGGTTCGAAACATGGAAAGTCGGGTGGACGTTACTAAGTTCCTCCGGTAGTTCGAGTCTGTAGGCGACTTTTCCGATCCTTTCCAGAATCTTAAAAGGTCCAACATATCGAGGCGCTAGTTTCCCTTTCTTGCCGAATCTGACCACACCCTTCCAAGGTGATACCTTTAGGAGTACGTAGTCGCCAACGTCAAATTCAAGGGGCTTGCGTCGTCTATCGGCTTAACTTTTCTGACGACTCCGAGCTTTTAGCAGATTGTCTCGAATTTGGAGGACTTTGTCTGTCGTTTCTTGCAATAGCTCAGGACCGGTTAACTGCGAGTGCCCGATCTCGTGCCATACAATTGGCGATCGACATTTTCTTCCGTATAGAGCCTCAAACGGTGCCATTTGAATGCTGGAATGACAACTGTTATTATACGAGAATTTGACTAACGGCAGGTAAGCGTCCCAATTACCATCGAAATCTATGACACACGAACGGAGCATGTCTTCAAGAGTACGAATTGTCCTTTCAGTCTGACCGTCGGTTCGAGGGTGGAATGCGGTACTTAGATTAAGCGTAGTACTGAGAGCCGTTTGAAACGTCTCCCACAGGCGCGAGGTAAACCGAGCATCACGGTCAAAGATGATGTCGCGAGGCGTCCCATGACGACAAATGATCTCATTGGTGTAGATTCGGGCTAATCATTCTACCTTGTAGTCTTCTCGTATTGGTAGAAAATGAGCAGATTTGGTCAAACGGTCAACGACAACCCAGATACTGTCATGACTTGATGGCGTACGCGGAAGTTTCGTTATGAAGTCCATAGCTATACTTTCCCACTTCCACATAGGGATCGGGGGTTGTTCAAGTAAGCCAGAGGGTCTTTGGTGCTCGGCTTTGACTTTCGAGCAAGTTAGGCACTTTCCAACATAGAGGGCGATATCTCTCTTTATGCCTGGCCACCAGTACTTGTAGCGAATGTCCTGGTATATCTTGTCGGCACCGGGATGAATAGAGTATCGGGATTTGTGGGCTTCGTCCATCAAAATTTGTCGCAAATTGGTCCGCTTAGGGATCCAAATTCGGTCCAGAAAGTGGAATATCCCATTTGACTTACTCATAAGATGGGCTCCATCGTGGTAGATTGTTTCCTTCTTCAGAGTGCGCTCATTAAAACAGGCATGTTGAGCTTCGCGGATGAGGGTTTCGAGATCGTATTGGGGTTGGACATTACGGATGCTGAGCAGATAACTCCGTCTGCTGAGAGCGTCGGCAACGACACTTGCTTTGCCAGGATGATAACGAATCTCACAGTCGTAATCGTTGAGAAGTTCTACCCATCGACGTTGACGCATATTAAGTTCCTTCTGATCAAAGATATGTTGTAGGCTCCTATGATCAGTGAAGATCGTACACTTAGTACCATACATGTAGTGTCGCCAAATCTTTAACGCAAAAACAATTGCGCCTAGCTCTAGATCGTGGGTTGTATAGTTCTTCTCGTGGATTTTGAGCTATCGAGATGCGTAAGCAATGACCTTGTCCCGTTGCATGAGAACACAACCAAGATCAAGGTTCGAGGCATCACAATTGACAATCAAGTCATCGTTTCCGTCGGGTAAAATGAGAACAGGAGCATTGCAGAGCATGTGCTTGAGGGTTTGGAAAGCAGACTCTTATTTAGTTCCCCAAACAAAAGGCTTGTCTTTATGCGTGAGAGCGGTAAGCGGCACATCGATTTTTGAGAATCCTTCGTTAAATCGACGATAATAGCCCGCTAGTCCGAGAAAAGAACGGACTTCAGACGGGTTCTTAGGTGTAATCCAGCTCTTAACTGCTTCAATCTTCGAGGGATCGACGTGAATACCTTGACTATTGACAATGTGACCGAGGAATTGAACCTCCTCCAGTCAGAATTCGCACTTAGAGAACTTGGCATAGAGTCGATTCCCTTGGAGTAGCTTGAGAACCAAACGTAGATGTTGCGCGTGTTCGGCTTTCGACTTGGAATAATCAAGACATCATCGATGAACACGATGACGAAGCGGTCAAGATAAGGTTTACTCACGTGATTCATCAGATCCATGAAAACCGCGGGTGCGTTGCTTAGACCAAAAGGCATAACAACGAACTCATAGTGGCCGTATCGAGTGCGAAAAGCGGTTTTCGGTATATCCTCCTCTTGAATGCGTAGTTGGTGATAGCCTGAGCGTAGATCGATCTTCGAGAAACACGTAGCACCTTGTAGCTGATCAAACAAATCGTCAATTCAAGACAGGGGATAGCGGTTATTGATTGTCAGCTTATTCAATTCCTGATAGTCGATGCATATCCGGAACGACCCATCCTTCTTTTTGACGAAAAGGACTGGTGCACCCCAAGGAGAGGTGTTCGGGCGAATGAAGCCTTTATCAAGTAATTCCTGGAGCTGACTCGAGAGTTCGAGCATTTCGGACGGAGCGAGTCGATAAGGAGCTTTGGCAACAGGGTTTGCTCCAGGAATGAGGTCGATACGAAAGTCGAAATCACGACTTGGCGGCAAACCTGGGAGATCATCAGGAAACACATTCGGAAATTCACACACAACGGAAACATCGCTTACTCCCGGCTACCTTTCTTTTCCTTCTCCGCTACTACAATGTTAGCCAAGAAAGCTTTGTATTCCTTGCGGAGATACTTGTTAGCTTGAACACACGACATGAGCTTGAGACATTTCGAAGCAGTTTCACCATAAACACACAATACATTACCATTGGCGAGTGAGAATCGAATCATCTTAGCGAAGCACACAACTTCAGCATGGTTTTCACGAAGAAAGTCCATGCCTATTATGACGTCAAAACTTCCGAGTTTCATTGGAATAAGGTCGATTGGAAAGATGTGATTGTTGAGCTCAAGAGTACAATCACGAAGAACAGAATTAACGGCGACGGTTCTTCCGGTGGCGACTTCGACATCGAACGTCGAGGGGAGATGGGAGCGCTTACGATTAAGGAGCTTCTCGAATTTGAACGACACAAAACAGTTATCGGCTCCAGTATCAAACAAACACGAAGCATAAATACCATTCACAAGGAACGTACCATTGACCACATTGTTGTCAGCCTGGGCCTGACGCACGTTGATGTTGAAAGTTCTGGCACGGGCGGCTTGTTACTGTTGCTGTTGAGGCTGTTGCTGCTGCTAAGGCTGCTGCTGCTGGGGCTCTTGTTTCGCAACCCTGTTCAGGCACATGTTCGCGAAGTGGTTGGATCACCACATGCGAAGCAGACTCTGGCGTTGATCGCGGGTGCCTGAGCTGCCTGTTGGCCTTGAGGAGCTGGAAGTAGAGGTTGATGAACAGTAGCTTGAGCTGGTGCTTGTCGGGGACCAGTACGACAGTTGGCGGTGAAGCGGTCGTACATGTTGCAATGCACACAGAATCGGCAGGCGATGCCCACCAGGTGATGGTAAGTACAGGTCGGGCAAGCAGGGTGAGGACCCGTGTAAGCACGCTTTGCAGGCGGTGCATAGGTAACTGGTGCTGATCGGTGCTGAGATTGTTGCTGAGCCGGTACGGCTTGGAGTGGGGCAGCAGTGGTAGTGACTTTACAGTTATTGTTGCTGGAGCTGCTATTGTTTTTCTTTTTCTTGCGACGTGAGGACTTTGATGACTGAGCGGTGGCGGTTTCAGCGGCTGGTGCGGCGGTAGCTTGGTGGAGGTTCTTCAAAGATTTATCCCAAAAACCAGCTTTGACGCGCTTGTCGTTGATTTCCGCGGCAAGCAAGTAGGTTTCTTCGATCGTTGCTGGCTTGGCAGCATGCACGAAATCTGCAACACAATCCGGCAGAGCGCGGATGTACTTCTTGATTGTCATGTCAGCAGTCTTGACTTGGTCGGGGCATATGATACTGAGCTGCTTGAAGCGAGCAGTCAGGGAAACGTTGTCACCATCTTTCTGCTTGATGTGCCAGAATTCATCCTCCAACTTCTGGTACTCATGGCGAGGGCAGAATTCTTCAAACATAACATTCTTCAACTCATCCCATGACAGACCATAAGCTGCGTCATTTCCGCGTTTGTTTCTTTCGGCCGTCCACCAGTCTAGAGCGCGGGACTGGAAGACGCCGGTAGCATTCAAAGTGCGGAGATTGTCAGGACATCCACCCTGACGCAGGGTGACGTCGATCGAGTCGAACCATTGAAACAAAGCCGTAGGGCCATCTTCGCCAGTGAACTCTTTCGGTCCGCATGCCTTGAACTGTTTGAAGCTGAAAGCAGCTTTAGGAGTGTCGGTCCTGGATTCTTCGGACGATTTGCTCATGTTCTCGTATAGTTCACTCACGATCCAAGGAACAGCCTTTGCCATTTGCTTGGCGACGAGTGCGGCAAGGCGTTTGTCTTTCTGGTTTTGGCGAGCAGTGCGCGTGTGACGGGATCCAGATGACGACATTTTCTGCAACAGACATCGTCATAGGACTCAGACACAACATAGTCGAATATCACCTCACACGTCTATACTACTAAAGCTCAGAAACACGTATAATCACGTAGACACATAGGCACTTAATCACAGATTCACATAAGCACAGAAGCACGTGAGCACGTAAGGCACAGAAACACAGAGGCACATAAGCATGTAATCACAAGAGGTAGTCAGAACACAGAAACCTATCATTCAAAGTCCGCGAGCGTTCGAGTATATCGATCGCGAATAGCATAGCGAGTAGTATAGTATAAGCGAATAACATAGTAATCAAAATAGCGTACGGTGGTTCCTCGTGTAGTAGCGATTTGCCAGCGTTTTGAGGTAAATGTGCAGTGCGAGCCGTGTGTGTCGATTCGAACGAATAGCGAAAAATCGAATAAATCACAATAAATCGAAACATATAAGCAGGTAAGTACACATATAAACACATAAAATCGACGAGTATCAGAGTCAGCAGTTGCAGGCTCAGAATCGAAACACATAAAAATCGAGAATAGATTTTATGCGGCTAATTAGACATCGACTAATCAAAGTGATTTGACTATTCACAAGGACTGTCTGTGTACACTTGACCTCCTGGACTGTGTTCTCGCCTCGAATCTGGGCGAATGGCACACATCCTTCCAGTTTCAGCGTGACTTCAAGTCGTTGGAGTCCGTCGAGACCTTGGTGAGAATTTTGTAAAACAACATAGAGATCGGAACAAGTCGTCGAGGTTTTGGTTTCACCCATTATTTAACGACTTCGTTCCTATCCTTGATAAAGTAAAGGAAGAATTATACGTCAAAGCATGGATTTAACCCCTAATTCAACGTAATTTCTCCTGTTTGTAGATAAAATTGCGGGTTGAACAATCAATTTAGTCGAGAGTTTGCGGCTTTCACACCTAATCTTGACCTAATTGCTCGTTCAAAAACTAGAGTGCAGTGATAGTGTAGCGCATGCGAGAATGGCGAGAGATAGCAAGTAAGCTCGTACATAATCCCTACCGGATATGCACAGGTCGGTCTGTTGGTTCCTAACTATAGACTAGGTCGTTTCTAAGACATCGAACCGGACTAGGTCGAGTCTTGCCTAATTCCCTATAGTTATGGCTCTGATACCAATCTGTCACACCCCAACCGATGGCGGAAACATCGTGGCGTGGCACTGAGCGAAACAGATTATCCAGAAGTTTCCATAACAACTATAATTACCAGTTATTTAAAGCATCATGTCCCATACCATGACATAAAAGATAACATAATTATTACAGACAAGATCCAGTCAAATTGTTCTATTCCGACAACTCAGATTTCAAATACAGATAATTCATTTATTCGTTTCTAGACATTTCCTATCCTCGGTTTCACAGCAAGCCAAGCATCTAAACATCTTAAGCACCTTCCACATACGTTAAAGTAAAAGTCAATACACATAGTGTAAAGGTGAGCATACAAGTTTGATAGTAGCATATAGAGTTCAAAATCGTTACGCATAACCAGCACGTACACATTGTGAAATGAAGCACGTAAGTTATCGACATGAACCTATCAATACCAATGACTGCGGGTTGACTGCCCAAGGCAGTTCGTAATACACTCTCACCACTGTGAGTCATGTAACAAATTGTCCTTAACAACCCCTGAATGAACAGGTGCTGAGTCCAAACTATAGTACTATCGTTGCTAAGGCAGGTAGACAGCATTCCATGTGTAAACATAACAAACAAGCATTCATTAAGTCACGTATAACATGCGGTAACGGTTAGCGTTAAAGTATTGCGTAGTGTGTTCGACGTGATTTTGTATAAGTGATGTGAGTGTGTTTAATCGTGTTTTAAAGTGTTTAATTATGAGGCTTTACATGATTATGTGTATGGAAACAATTTACTTTGGGTTGATTTTGATTTACAGGTACTCGGAGCATAACATATGGCTTTTGGAGCTTGACGAAAGGTTTTCGAAGAGCATTATGGAGTATTGGAAGCATACACACAAGTTGGAAGGCCAAAATATGAAAAACGGGAAGTTCGGTAGCAATCAGCGCGACTAGGTGCTGATTTCAGCGCACCACAGAAGAAAACTACAAGTTGGCGCACTGGGTGTTGTTTTTGGCGCACTGGGCGCTGACTCCCAGATCTGACTTGTGAATTTCTTGTTTTTCCACCATATTTAAGCACAAACACTCCCCAAATGAGTTATCATTAACCCTAGCCATTTTCCACTTCCCAAGGACGGATTTTGGAGTTCCCAACCTCAATCCAATCATCAATCATGCAATTCCTCATCAAGATTGAAGATCAAATCAAGAACATGAGCGGCTAAACTACCCGTGATCATCTCCGGGACTAGGGTTTGTGTTAGGAACCGGGTTGACTTAGTTTTACAAACTTTTGGATTGAGATTTGACTAATCATTCGGTTAGTTTATCTTTATTGTTTATTTGTTTTTTATTAAACATTGTTGGATTATCATTTGCATACTTGCTCATCAGTTATTTGGTTTTGTCATCAAAAATTGGGATTAAATTCTAAGTTGTCATTGTCTTCAACCTTTAACCATTGAACTTGTTCATGTTTATGAAATCTAGGATTGGTAATTATCTAGGTTACTATTCAGTTGCATCAATCTTTAGGTTTTGATCGTGGATCATTGCAATCAAATATATTATCTGTTAATTATTTATCAAAACAAGTAGTTAGCAAATCATGTCTATGTGATTTCCAATTGGTAGTAATTAGGTTACCCGTGTTTCTACACAACCTGAAAACCCAGAGATTGGTCCCTCTTCTTACAATTGTTTACAATCATAATTTATATTTGTTTTCATAGTTATTTTCAAAACTGCAAAAAGCAATTAGTTTAGACATAGATGATAATTAAAACAACGAGCTTTCGTACTTTCCACTGATTCCCCGTGGATTCGACACCCTACTTACCCTTTACTAGTAAAAGGTGAATCGGACACTTTTAACTTTATTTTTGACCGACCTTACGACATCGATCAATAAGTAACGTATGTAACACCCAAAAGTGCGTGAAGCAAAAAGGGTTCGAGTATACTCACAGTGATCGATGGATTGAAGGGAGCGCTAGAGAGTAAGATTAGCCTGATCAGAATGATAGCATAACGATAAGCGTCGCGTAAAATGATACAAAGTGTCATTGGATCGAACAGCAATCCGATCGGGTGGCCGGTCGATCGGATGACAATCCATTCGGGTGGTCACTCGATTGGATAGTCACCTCGTTTGGGATGGGTGTGTTTGTGTATGATGGCTTGTCTACAAAAGGTTAACACTACCGTGGTGTTGGCTGATCAGACTCCCATGTGTCCGAGGGGGATTGTAAGGGATGTAATTGTGAAGGTAGAAGAGTGTTACTACCCAATTGACTTCTTAGTGCTTGATTGTGCCACAAGTTCAAAGAACACACACCCTCCAGTCATTTTGGGTAGACCGTTCTTAGCGACTGCTCATGCAATTATCAATTGTGTTGATGGAAAGGTAAGTATGAAGTTTGGTGACCGTGAATTACGGTTAAACGTATTTTCGTATGCGACTAATCCTTCCATTTCAGGTGAACGCTCAAAAGCTGAAAATGGTGATGAAAATGTCTCTCCTACAAAGGAGATTCAAACCAAACACGAGTGTTTGTCGGTTGACAGGTTTGAAGTGGCAGGAAGCGAAGCAGTGAGGAAAAAGGAAAGTGTGGCTCATGAGGAGTTCAAGAGAGACAAAGGGAAGCGACGAGGGAAGAAGAAGAAAAAGAAACCGCCTGAATGTGACAATGCAAAACGAAGGTTAAAGTTATTCGGTCTAATGTGGAAGACAGTGGACGACTTACCAGAGCAGTGGCGGAGTACATACTTAGAGGCCATGGAACACAAACATCCCACTCGACTACCATGAGAGTATATCAGGTATGGTCTGGCTGAAGACCTATAAACTTAGCGCTCTCGGGAGGCAGCCCTAGGATGTAGAGTAGTGTATATTTGTTTTGTTTTGTTTTGCGTGAGTATTGTTGCAGGTTACCAGGTTATTAATCTCTACGGATGCAATGGTCCATGTGTGGGGATGTTTGGGAAGTCCCGATACGTTCTAGATGCAGTTGCGGACAATGCATGGATCATAGTTCAGTCAGAACTATCCATACTCAATCTCCATTTGGACGGGGATGATTTGAACACTAAAGGTAGAGATCGACCGAGTACTTGTTGGACACGACCGCGAATGGAATGCTATATGGTTGTGGTGGAACATGACGTATGAGGATTCTACACATTAAACCAGGGGAGTTTGTTCCACTCTTATTATTGTTTTTTTCCTTCGTGTTCTTGGTGGTGTTAAATTATTTTATGTGTTAGAGAAGGTGTTATGTTCTGTGTGTTAGGAATGGTCGCTCATGAGGTTTGTTAGTTGGTATTCCCGGGTTTGTTTTAAAAGCACGATACATTGGGGACAATGTCACCCAAGTGTGGGGATATGGAAACCCGGGAAGGGAAAAGTTTGGGACAAGAGTTTGAAAGAGTTAAAAGTGATTGAAAACGATGAAAAGCGAAAAAATTGAAAATTTTAAATTTTTTTAAGAATTTCATCGCCTTAAGTGAACTAAATGGATATGAAAACCGAATGTTTCAATCACTAATGGGTTCCTTGCCGGTAGTAAACTAACATAGTCCCTTGTCATGGTCGTTCCTTTAAGTTTCATGAAAGTAGGTCCGACGGGTGGTTTTAGTTAAAAGAGTTGAAAAGAGATGTCTATTTAGGGGTAACATGCTTTAGATTGCATATGCTACGTGTCGGCAGACTTTTTACCCTTCTTTGGTGAGTATTTTGAGCCTGTAGAATGATATTATGATTTACAGTATGATTTCATTTGTTGAGAGCAGGCCACATGTTATTCTGTGTTAGAACTTGTATGATTTGATGCATGCTGAGACTGTGGTTTGACATGTGCACGTAAATGATAAAGGCATTAGGATATACTTTACACCCGTTGTGTTTGTTTTATGTTTACCGAACAATTACCCTTAGTAGCCATGTTGAGCCTATTTACCGTTCGTTTGTCCATCTAATGTGAATTGCTTGATACCAACCATGAACGACAGATTATCATTAATTGAAAAAAAAAGAAAAAAAATAGAAAAAGAAAAGAACAAAAAGAAAGTTTTGTGAATATCGTTTATGTTCTTGGGTAGAAACCAACCCGAATGTTTTAGTCGTTATGTTGCAAATAAAGTTGTCACGCTTTGGTCGTTTGTTCGTTCGCCACATAAAAATACATAAATATAAACCAAAAATCTTCCTACCTTTAGCCTAAGCCCAAAACCCGAAAGTCTTTTTGATTTGTGCCATGTTATATGATACAGTGGATGTATGATTGTTATACAAGCCTATGATTACAGGATTTCATGTTTGGTTTTGAGTGTATAAATACTAGCACATTACAAGCTAGTTCATATTTTTAAACCGAGAAGAGAGTTTATTGTGAGGGGCGTGTAGCATGTGTATAATCCTAAGCATGTTAGTTTTGAATAGACAAGTCTTAAGTTTTAGAAAGTGCATCAATTGCTTGTCGGACTGTCAATCTTGATTGTGTCAGTCTATGGAACGGGTATGACTTGGGACTTAAACTGTTGCATTGGTTAAGGGGTTTAGAGGTGTTGTTACGATGGTGAGTAGTTCCGTATCAGTTTGCTTGAGGACAATCAAAGGTAAGTGTGGGGATGTGATGTGAGGGTGTTTAATCGTGTTTTAAAGTGTTTAATTATGAGGTTTTACATGATTATGTGTATGGAAACGGTTTACTTTGGGTTGATTTTGATTTACAGGTACTCGGAGCATAACGGATGGCTTTTGGAGCTTGACGAAAGGTTTTCGAGGTTCATTATGGAGTATTGGAAGCATACACACAAGTTAGAAGGCCAAAATATGAAAAAAAAGGGAAGTTTGGTAGCAATCGGCGCCACTAGGTGCTGATTTCAGCGCACCACAGAAGAAAACTACAAGTTGGCGCACTGGGTGTTGTTTTTGGCGCACTGGGCGCTGACTCCCAGATCTGACTTGCGAATTTCTTGTTTTTCCACCATATTTAAGCACAAACACTCCCCAAACGAGATTATCATTAACCCTAGCCGTTTTCCACTTCCCAAGGACGAATTTTGGAGTTCCCAACCTCAATCCAATCATCAATCATGCAATTCCTCATCAAGATTGAAGATCAAATCAAGAACATGAGCGGCTAAACCACCCGTGATCATCTCCGGGACTAGGGTTTGTGTTAGGAACCGGGTTGACTTAGTTTTACAAACTTTTGGATTGAGATTTGACTAATCATTCGGTTAATTTATCTTTATTGTTTATTTGTTTTTGATTAAACATTGTTGGATTATCATTTGCATACTTGCTCATCAGTTATTTGGTTTTGTCATCAATAATTGGGATTAAATTCTAAGTTGTCATTGTCTTCAACCTTTAACCATTGAACTTGTTCATGTTTATGAAATCTAGGATTGGTAATTATCTAGGTTACTATTCAGTTGCATCAATCTTTAGGTTTCGATCGTGGATCATTGCAATCAAATATATTATCTGTTAATTATTTATCAAAACAAGTAGTTAGCAAATCATGACTATGTGATTTCCAATTGGTAGTAATTAGGTTACCCGTGTTTCTACACAACCTGAAAACCCAGAGATTGGTCCCTCTTCTTACAATTGTTTACAATCATAATTTATATTTGTTTTCATAGTTATTTTCAAAACTGCAAAAAGCAATTAGTTTAGACATAGATGATAATTAAAACAACGAGCTTTCGTACTTTCCACTGATTCCCCGTGGATTCGACACCCTACTTACCCTTTACTAGTAAAAGGTGAATATGACACTTTTAACTTTATTTTTGACCGACCTTACGACATCGATCAATAAGTAACGTATGTAACACCCAAAAGTGCGTGAAGCAAAAAGGGTTCGAGTATACTCACAGTGATCGATGGATTGAAGGGAGCGCTAGAGAGTAAGATTAGCCTGATCAGAATGATAGCATAACGATAAGCGTCGCGTAAAATGATACAAAGTGTCATTGGATCGAACAGCAATCCGATCGGGTGGCCGGTCGATCGGATGACAATCCGTTCGGGTGGTCACTCGATTGGATAGTCACCTCGTTTGGGATGGGTGTGTTTGTGTATGATGGCTTGTCTTTTGAAGTTTTCGTTGTAGCATTTTGAAAACAGAGAAGTATCTCTACCTTTCAGGTCGGTCGACCGAACGACTGTTCGATCGGACAGCAATCCGATTGGCGAGGCTTCTCAGGTTGAGAACAAATTCACAGCAGGACGGTCGCTCGATCAGATGGCTATCCGATCGGGTGGCAATCCGTTCGGAGTGAACATGTTGAAAATTATTAAGTCCCTAAACGTCACACGATCGGATGGTTACTCGATCGGATGGAAATCCGATGGAGTGGTAGTCCGTTTCAACGTCCAGATCCTTCAATAGTTTAAGAAAATGGTTTAAGTGTAGAACCAAGTGCAACCCGATCAGACAGCCAGTCGATCGAGTGGCAATCTGATCGGGTGGTAACCTAATCGGATGGTAGTCCGTTCCGACGGTCTGATTGTTCTAACACTGGTTTCCATTTGGAGTGTTGTAGTTTTGATGTTTTGATGTCTTGTTTGTACAACAGAACCCTGATCTCATCCTGAGTGAGCTGGCCGGATAGGAATCACCCTGGTCCGAACAGCTTCTGGTTTGAGTCGGTTGTTCATGTTCAAACCCGAAATCAACATCTCGTGGATAGAATCCAAATCTTGAACCAACTCAACACTACGAAAGAGTAGAAGGTCAGAACGAGCTCCGATCCTATCAGTTTTGAGTGCATTGAGTGTAAAAGAGTTGAAAGAAGGTTGGAAAACCATCTTTCAATCCTTTTCACCATGAATATGTTTAGATCTATGAAAGATCTTTGTTGATTTGTGTGGAAATCGTTCAGATCTAAGTTGTTCTTGATGGCTTGAAGCCAAAACATGAAGTTCATAAGAACACCATGATGACATCATCCTAGAACACCTCAAATCTAGTGATTTCACGGTTAAAAGTTAAGATTCAAAAGATAGAAAGGTGTAGGAGTACGTGTAGATTAGGAAAGTACAAGATTTAGGTTGAAAACTTACAAGAATCGTGAAAAATCTGAAGAAAAGTGGGCAAGAAGCGCTGGTCGGTCGAGAGGTGCAGAAAAGGTAAGTTTGTGATGTTGACAGGGGTATTTATAGGGTTTCCATAAAAGGAAAGGGGGAGGAGAGGGCTGGTCGAACGGGTGGTAACCCGATCGGGTGGCAGCTCGATCGGTTGGCCACTTGATTGGAGTGAACGACGCGACGAGTTTTGCGATTTCGATTCGCGTGTCGAGCGTTGCGATGCGATAGAGTTTCCTATTCAAATTACTTTTAATCCCAACTACTATATCAACATACGATCATCTTTAATTGACTTGCGTTTAGCGTTTGCGATTCGATTGCGATTGAGTTCCGATTGCATTTCAATTGATCACCACGATATAACATAAATAACATGCACAAATAACACATAAGGCACACACACACAAGAACAATAACCAGATTGCGTAATTCGAGTTGCGATTGCGATTGTGATGAGCGATAAGCGATAAAACATGCGATAAATATCGAATAAACCTCGATTATTAATAAGTACTCCACATAATACAACTAACGTAAAGCATAAAAGACTATATATAAGTCAAAGAAGTCAAAACAGGAATCGAGCAAGGAGTGATAGATCTCAATCAGCAATCTTGTCTCCCTTTGACTTCAATCTTGACTTTGACTTTGACTTTCGAAACACGGGGTGTTACAGCAATAGTGGACAAGCCATAGGGACGTAAATGACACTTAACTCTAATGTTAATTACTATATCGTTATCTAAATAAGATATTAATATCTATTTATATTTAGGTCTATCTATATTTGTATCTATTTATATATCAAAATCTAATCTTCTAAATTCTAATTAAAGATTTAAATTAATGTCACATAACATTTTCTCCTTTAACCAAAAAAAATAATTTATATTTTTTTTTAACTTTTACCAATTAACTAATACATAAATATCACTTATCTTTATCAATAATAATAAAATTAATTAAAAAATTATTCCAAATAATTAAATTAATTAATTAAAAAGGTTAAAAGTTTAATTAGTTACAAATCATTATACATGTTTGTGTAGTACCTGAAAGTTAATTTACATATTTATAATATTTACCCACAAATATTAATGTATCAATACAACATAATGAGCAATAGATATATTTAATTGAAATATGTTGTTAATTGTAATACAGTGCAATGGGTTCGTCATATATTGCAACTAAAAAATTAGTTTTTTAATAAATTAATTAAAGAAATTTACCCTTTTTAATAATTAACTAATTCACAATTTCAAATAATGTTAACCCGTGTAATACACGGGCGGTGGCGGAACCAGAAATTTTTTCCTATGGTGTCGTTTTTTTCTCGATATTCGGGTTTGTAATAACTCAGAGTCCAAATTTTCTGATCGGGTTGGGTCGAGTCGGGTCGAATTACATAATAAAAATCAATATCATAATAAAAGTGCCATGTCATTGAAATAACACAAAATAAAAATACAAAGTTATTTACAATATATATAATAAAATACATTTTATAGTTGCTCCATGCGTGTTTTCATGTTTTGAAAATGACCCATAACGTCTTCAATCGCAACTTTCGCAAGCATCAGTCAAATCTTCATCACCCATCCGATTTCGTAAATCCGTCTTCACATGCTTCATTGCCGAAAAACATCTCTTAACACTTGCCGTGGATTCGGGTATAATGGATTAGAGTTCGGAATTCGGTGTAAATCAATAAAATACATATAAGTATATAACACCAAATGATTGAGATCAGGGAATTGCTATTTGTCATGCACTCATGCGAATATGCCATCTTCACACTTCAATCTTGATCTATATATTATAATACATACATATGCATCAAATATTTAAATGAGAAAACTAACATTTACTCATATTATTTGATTGATAATGATCATAATTCAAAATTGCGATTCAAGAGGCAACGTGACTTTTAGTATTATGGTAATTTGATTGCGATTCAATAGGAAGGAGGGAGATCAATCACGCAACTTTTTTTTAAGAGTAAATTACAAGTTTTGTCCTTTATGTATGTCCCAAATTGCAGGCGCTGTCCTTTAAACCAAAACTTGACAGGCGGTGTCCTTTGTGTTTTCAAAATCTTGCACGTTTTGTCCTTTAGGCCAAACTTAGTTAGATTTGTTAGTTAAATCTGGTATCAAGGGGCTATTTTGTAAAAAAAAATTTATTCAGGGACTAAATTGTACAAAACTTAAAAATATAAAAACCCCCAAATTAGGTCTTCTTCCCCATTTATCCCCATTCACCACCGCCCCCAAACACCTGCAACCACCACCGCCATTACCACCACACCCACCGCCCTCCGCCGCTCAACCATCACCTTCCCTCATCACGACCAACCACCGATTCACACCACCGTCAGTCACCCACCGACTTCAACCACCGCCATTACCACGATCTCCACCACCATTCACTCCGTTCAACCTCCTCAGCCACTGCCACCGCCGTTTCAACCGCCGGACCACCATTTCCGACGCCACACCACTCCGCCCTCAACCACCACTGCCTCTCTCTCTCTCTCTCTCATGTATCTATTCTCTCTCTCTCTACTCCATCTCTCGCTTCCTCTGTAAACTTCACCACCACCACCATAACCTCCTTCCTCCAGCACCACCACAACAGATGTATCAATCATTTTCCTACATCAACCTTCGTCATCCACACACATCCTCCAACGACCGTAACGGCGGTGGTTCAACCCTCGGAAGATCATCAATCCAGTAGCGACTATTCTGTTGCGTGCGTCACAACAATCGTCTAACATCGGAATCAACTTTAAAGATTGAAGCTTTCGGTATACCCATCAGAATTTTTGATTCAGATGATAATTAAGGTGGGTTTGAATTTGGGGTTTTTTAATTTGTGGTGTTGGGGTTTCTTCTTCTTCAGATGATTATGATTGGTGATTGTGTTTTTTGTGATGATGGACAAGGGCATTGTTGCAACCTGGGTTTCGGCTTCATACCATAGATGAAGATTTGATTGGTTATTACCTTAGGCGAAAGGTTGAAGCGCTAATTGAACTTGAAGTGATTTTTGTTATCAAATTGTACAAGTAAATTGATTTGTTTTAAAGGTCAAGTTTATGGAACTTTCATGCGAAGAATGGTGACCGAAGAGAGATGACACCGGATGAGTTTAAGAACAAAGATGGTGGCGGTAGTGGTGGTGGTGGCGGTGGTGGTGGTGGCGGCGGTGGAGGGTGGTGGTGGTGATGGTGGTTAGTAATTTACTCAATAATATTAATAATAATAATAATATTAAGTTTTGTACAATTTAGTCCCTGAATATTTTTTTTTTACAAAATAGCCCCTTGATACCAGATTGAACTAACAAATCTAACTAAGTTTGGCCTAAAGGACAAAACGTGCAAGATTTTGAAAACACAAAGGACACCGCCTGTCAAGTTTTGGTTTAAAGGACAACGCCTGCAATTTGGGACATACATAAAGGACAAAACTTGTAATTTACTCTTTTTTTAAAGTTAGTTTTAACAATTGAATTCACTAATTGGATATGGCCTATAATAGTTATTGGGTTATAAAAGTTAGATAAATATGAGTTTTTTGATGATTTAAAGCTTACTATATAAAAAAATACCGTATTGGGCTTAATTTTTAAACTATAAATTTGTTTATTATGTAAAACGTTTAGAAAAAAATATAAGTGTCTCTCGAAAAAAAGTAATGGTGTTGCTCGTAAAAAAACAATGGTGTCACTCGTATTTGTTCTTTTGTTCTTACACGATACATATAAAACGCAAATTTGAATGGTGTCGGCCGACACCGTTGCCGAGTATGTGGCTCCGCCACTGTACACGGGTTTGTAATACTCGTATAATAATTAATTAAAAAGTTTATAATTCATTTTTTTTATAATCAACCTTTGTAATATACGAATTTCAGAAGAATGTTACATATCACTCACTTATATATTAGTAACAACATACTAATCTACTTATTTATTTATCAAGCTCATAATAATTATAAGCAACAAATTAACGATATTATATTTCTTAAAACTATTTGTTTACGATAATATTTATTTATTCAACTTGTGATAATAATTATAAGCAACAAATTAACGATATTATATTTCTTAAAACTATTTGTTTACGATAATATTTATTTATTCAACTTGTACACTACACGAGATTCTAAGATAGTGTAATAATATAATAAATAAATACAAATTGCGTTAGAATTGGAATATAACACTTATTCGCAAGGGCGTAGGATAGTGGGGGCGGGAGGGGGCGGCCGACCCCCCGAACTTTTCGCTTAGTAGTGGAGAGTATGTAGTTTTCGTATAGAAATTTTTAGGAATATACGTTTTCGACCCCCCGTCTTATAGAAACTTTTTGGTGTGTACGTTTTCGACCCCCCTGTCAGAAATCTCAAGCTTCGCCACTACTTATTCGGTTAGTATTTCCCGAGTAAGCAAATCGATGAAAAATGGAATGTAAAAAAAGCATGAAGCAACTGACATTAGTAGTATGTGTATTGGAACATATTTCTATTCCTCAATGCAATAGGAATATTATAATGTTAGTATATTACTTTGCATTAATCCACCAATATCACTTTACCACAAAACTTTATCATGAGTGTTGTACGATCAAGCTATTAAAAGAGGGTGCTACTTTCTACAACCCTTATTTACTTTTTTCACCCCCCTCCTCTCACATACTTACAGGTGGGGCCTGTGTGGGACCGACAGTTTTCCTCTCACAAAGGAGGGTATAATCAGGAAGGGGGGGGGGGTGCGTATAGAATGAGCCTTAAAAAAAACTATATGTTCTGAAATGTACAACTATAATTTTTTTTTTATTTCAGCTATAATTAATTAGGTAATCATTTAAATATACAATAAGCAACACAATAGATTAGATATATTTGAAGTTTGACACCGTCAAATATAAGGGAAAGTTATTGTACAAATAAATTTAACGTATAAAACATACGAATTGCATGAAAAGGAAAAAGTAGACGGTGACATTTTTGTAATTATCAGTAACTATCAAAGTTACTCTACAAATGTACCTGTAGAGTAATTTTGATCTTTTGTAGAGTAATTTTGTAAAATGGTCTTATAGAGTAATTTTGTTCTTGTAGAGTAATTATTAAAATTACTTTACAAATGATACTGTAGAGTAATTTTGATATTTTATACAGTAATTTAGTAAAATGTTCATGTAGAGTAATTTTGATCTTGTAGGGTAATTATCAAAATTACACTAACCCCCCACCCCCCAAAAACCTAAAAAAAACCTATCCCCCACCCCCCAAAAACCTAAAAAAACCTAACCCCCCTCCCCCCCCCCCCACACCCAAACTAAAAGCTAAAAACTAAACCATAAAGCGAAACCCCATAACTAAATGCTAACAAAATTACTTTATAAGATCAAAATTACTCTACATGATCATTTTACAAAATTACTCTACAAAAGATAAAAACTACTCTACAATTTTTTGGGAGTTAGTGTAATTTTGATAATTACCCTACAAGACAAAAATTACTTTACAAAAGATCAAAATTACTCTAAAGTTTTTTGATAAACTTGCAGTGTAATTTTGATTCACTTGTAAAATTAATTTTGATGCAGAGTAATTTTACAAAATTACTCTACAAAAGATCAAAATTACTCAACAAGAGTAATTTTGATAGTTACTCATAATTACAAAAATGACACCGTGCTTTTTTATCTTTTCCTTCAGTTCGTATGTTTAGTACGTTTAGTTTATTTGTATTTGATCTTTATCCATCAAATATAAACATTTGGTAATATCTTTAAGGAAATCCCACACTCGTAGTTAACCAATAAATATCGGGTTAATAACGAATGAACGGCTTCAAATAGGGTCTACATATTTACACACCTTAATGCCTATTTTGACACCCTTCAGGACGCCTCGTATAGACCTATACGAGGCGTATAGGGTTACTTTTCCGACCAACTCTGCACCAAAGCACAATGTCAAATCAGTCACATCAGACGGGGAGTCTAGGTCTGTACGAGGCATGGATACGAGGCAGTAAGACGCCTCGTATAGGCCTATACGAGGCGTCTTCAGTGACTGATTTACTATACATTTGACAAGTGACTTAAAGCTATACGAGGGGTCTAGAGCTATACGAGGCGTCGTAGACTTATGAAAAAGTGCAACATACAGTTTATGCTTTGTCCACCCCCAAGCATTCAACATTTCATTCTCCTTCTGCTTCATTTGCTTCTTCTTCTTTCATTCTGCTTTGCATTTGTGTTCTTATCATCCCGAAGTGTTGAAATGTCATCATACTGGGACGGCAACTATATCTTCGGGCAGTATTCTAGCGAGAACTGGGTGCCCGAAAGCGATCCGGTAACAGTACAGGTACTTAAATGTTTTAATTAGTTTTTGTTTTAGTTTATTATTTACTAATGATGATACGGTTCTTTATTTTGGAGGAGTCTTGCGTTCCCGATTCTAATGAGCAAGAGCAGGTTGTGTCTAGTATACAAGGAGAACAAAACAAACCGTTTATAGATTTGAACAAGCATCCCCCTGTTGATGAAACAGCCCCTGTAGATGACTCATACCATGCATGTCAACCAAGTTATCCGACGCAACAAGGGTATCCGGATTATAGATACGGGTGTGAATACGGAGGAGACGGTGGATACGGAGGAGACGGTGGATACGGTGGATACGGAGGAGACGGTGGATACGGAGGAGACGGTGGTTACAGAGGAGATGGTGGATACAGTGGATACGGAGGAGACGGTGGTTATGGTGGATATGGTAGATATGGTGGTGAGACACCTCCCATCCAGGACAGTCCGTACTTAAAAAAACAGGTATTAATTACTATTTTTTTGTTATTTAATTATTTTTATTATTATTAGTATTATTATTAGTATTATTATTAATATTATTATTATTAGTATTATTATTATTTATTTATTTATTAAAATTATTTATTATTATTGTCGATGTTACAGGTTTTCAACTCTTTAGATGAACTAAAGAATCGGATACAAGAAACAGCAAACGCGGATGGTTTCGTTATTGTCACCCGTCGATCAAAGAAAACCGGTGGAAGAATCGGGAGGGTATGGCTTGAATGTGATCGTGGTGGTGAGCACCAGACTACAGCAACACTTAGAAAAGCCGGAAGCAAAAAAACCGGTTGCCCGTTTTACCTGCTGGCTGTGCGAAACCACCCGTATGAAACCTGGGAGATTAAAGACGGAAAAATTGAACATAACCACGAACTTTGTGAGGACCTGTCGGCCCACGCGTTTGTGCGAAGGTTTACTCCAAGCGAAATGAAACTGATCGAGCAGCTGACAGCTCAAAACATGGAGTCTCGCAAAATATTTCAAACGATAAGGAAGCAGGACCCCGACAGGTTTCATGTTCTGAAATACGTTCAAAACGTTGTGGCGAAGATTAGAGCCGAACAAAGACAAGGATTGACTCCCATGCAGTCACTAGAAAACATACTGATAAACAACGACTTTATTTACGAGACACGGGAGGAACCCGGAACAGAGATCGTAACAGAGATCTTCTTTCTTCATCGGGACTCGAGATGCATGTGGCGTGCATTCCCCCACGTCATGCTGATCGATGCGACGTACAAGACAAACATATACAATATGCCCTTTATCAAGATTGTTGGTATGACGCCTACCAACAAATCGTTTATTATCGCGCATGCCGTTGTTAGTAAAGAACGGGGTGATAACTTTGTGTGGGTGCTTCAGAGGGTCAAGTCAATGTTGGATGAATGCATGGAGCCACGTGTGATTTTAACCGATAGAGACCTAGCCCTTATGGGCGCGTGTGCTAAAGTATTTCCAAACGCCTCCAGGCTTCTTTGCAGGTGGCACATACAACAGAATGTTATGAAGAACTGCAAGGGTGCCTTCACAGACGAAGGCTGGAAGAAATTTTTGTCATTCTGGGGGACATTGATTGAGTCTCCATCAATACTCATCTACGAGTACCACTTGCGCAACATGCGAAAACGACTTGTGGAGTGCAAACGTTCTAGTAAGTTTTTATAATAACATACGACTCACCTATGCAAATTTTATTAAATTATTTTTACGTTTTAGGAGTCTTCAAATACGTGTACGATAACTGGCTAAAAGACTATAAGGAGATGTTCGTCTTTGCGTGGACTGATAAGAGGCGCAACTTTGGTAATCGTACCACAAACAGAGTTGAGAGCCAACACGCCAACTTAAAGAGATACGTTGAAGATAGGAGCTCGCTCGACCGTATAGTTGGTTGTGTCCATGATATAGTTGAGACACAGTTCGGTGAAATAAGGAAGACTTTTCGAGATAGCATCGAAAAAACAATGACCCACCACAAACACCCGTTGTTTCAACACCTACTTGGTAAAGTATCCCATACAGCCCTTGATTTGTTGAGGGGAGAGGCAATTAGGAAGCTAGATGTCTTGGAGCGCTTTCATTCATCATGTGGTTGCCAAATGTGGCACAGCTGTGGGTTGCCCTGTGCTTGCAGGATAGAAAAGTACATGCTTGAAGGTAATAATTGTTAAACGTACAACACTTGTGTGATATATTTCCATTAATCATGTGACTTAAACAATGTTGTTTTTAACCGTGCAGAGCGTCCGATTCAACTCGAAGACATAGACGTCTTCTGGCGGAAACTTAACTTCCAAAGTTGTAAATTGATAGACGATGACGTGGACGTGATCGAAGAGCTAAATATTGTTAGACAACAATTAGAGTCGCACCCCCCAGCTCAGCAAAAAAGCCTGATGTCAAAGATTAAAGCGGTGTTGACTCTAAAGAAATCTACCAAGAAACCACCGGTTGTCCAACAAAATACTCGTGGCCGACCAACAACAAAGCAGGTACAACAAAGGTTGGACGGGGCCTCTCGTATAGATGAAGAATTGAGGAGAAGCTCATTCGGTGATGCAAACACGTGCTTTGAAGGTTCCCGACAAAGTAAGTACGATAAACCTCGCCACAGCTCGTACGTTCTGTCACAGGCCTCTCAACAGTCGGTTATAAGGTCCCAAAAACCCAAAGCGAGCCTAAGCCGTTCAAAGAGTTCTAAGAAGAAAGAGACACGAGATGCTCACGGTTTTCCGTTAATCATTGGGGACGAGTACGTGGGAATCATCGAACAGTTTCAGGATGACATTCCGCTAGTGTTCCATCCGTACGTCTCGTGCATACGAGATGTGATGCCGGACGGTCATTGTGGGTTTCGGTCTGTGGCTGTGGGCTTAGGTATGGATCAGAGTTCATGGGGGCTCATTCGAAGGCACCTTGTCCAAGAAATGGATCAGAACAAATCGATCTGGTTCCCAATATTTGAAGCATGGGATGAAGGTTATTTTTACACGCATCGTCAAGGCCTAATTTGGGATTCAGTGTCCGGTTGTGGGGGGGATCACTGGATGGACTTCCCCTATGCAGGACTTCTTATTGCACAAACGTACGGTATCGGGGTGCACCTGTTAACGACAACCATGGGTGCGAGTTCCACTTTCTTCCCGATACTAAGTCCTCCGGCTAATCAACAACCATTGTTCATAACGCTTACACATGTAAACGAGAACCACTTCATACATGTTAAGCTGGAAGGGGATTATCCAATGCCACCAGCACACGGGCTATGGTTGACCCACCGAACACCCCATACGGAACAATGGGAAGATATGTACTTGCCACGTCTAGAATGGTATACATCGATAATGAATCCTCCGCCAAGATCAAACCCCAGTCTTAATTACATCGATAGTGATACGGAAGAATGATTTTTGTAATTCGAATGTATTTTTTTTATTAATTCCTATAATTTTCTACAATTTCTATAATTTTTTTTTATAATTTGTATCATTTTTCTATAATTTAAACAGGTTAATATCATTTTTAAAAAAAAATTAGAAATATACGACGCGTATAGAGCTATACGTGTCGTATAGTTTTGCCCAAAGGACCATTAAGCCCCTGGTATGCCCCCAATCTAGGCTTATTTCAGGGGCTAAAAGGTCATTCTACAATCCATAGACGCCTCGTATAGATCTATACGAGTCGTCTATTTAAGCGGGTTTTTGAAATTTTGAATTTTGACTATTTGAAAATCAAAATTTGAATTTTTTGAATGAGGACGCCTCGTATAGAGCTATATGTGTCGTCTTTTTTTTTAAATTTGAATTTTGAAAATATTTTATGTTAATTACCATTTTGCCCCTGAAAGTCCCCAGTATAGGCCTTTAACAGGGGCTTAAAGGTAATTTTGAAAACCTAGACGCCGCGTATAGAGCTATACGTGTCGTCTTTAGAGGCGGCAACTTTTTAAGGTTTTGTTTTTTAATTATAAAAAAGGTTTATTAAATTACCATTTTGCCCCTGTAAAGCCCTCAGTATAGGCTTTAATCAGGGGCAAAATGGTAATTAACCATTACAGAAATATCTTTTTGTATTGGTTATTTACCATTTTGCCCCTGAATAATGCCTATACTGGGGGCATAACAGGGGCTAAATGGTCATTTCAGAAAAAACTAGGACGACGCGTATAGCCCTATACGAGGCGTCTATGCCTCGTATAAGGCAGGGGGGTCTAGACGAGGCTGGTTATAACCCCCAACCAAAAAACTAACAAACATACGGAGAATACACCTCTATACGCCTCGGATACGTATTTCGACCGGATTTTCGAAGATTTGAAGCATCACCGGTACGTATTTCGCCCCGTAGTTTAGTATTTTTGCCACGTTTTTGCCTTTAGACCGTAGGTTTGCCCTGGAATTTGATTTTTGTGGGGTTTGGGGGTTTGAGTTTGAGGTTGAAGATGAATGGGGAAGAACAGGACGCCGAGTATAGCCCTATACGAGGGCTATACGAGGCTCTGTAATTTTTTTTTAATTATTATTATTATTACTGTTATTATTATTATTATTTATTTATTTATTATTATTATTGTTATTATTATTATTGTTAATATTTATTTATTATTATTAATGTTATTATTATTATTATTATTTATTAATTATTATTATTATTAGTATTACTATTAGTATTATTATTGTTATTATTACTATTATTTATTTATTTATTTATTATTATTTATTATTATTAATATTTATTTATTTATTATTATTATTGTTATTATTATTATTGTTAATATTTATTTATTATTGTTATTATTATTATTATTTATTAATTATTATTATTAGTATTACTATTAGTATTATTATTGTTATTATTACTATTATTTATTTATTTATTTATTAATATTATTATTTTTATTCTGATTTATTTATTAGTATTAGTATTATTATTGTTATTATTATTATTTATTTATTATTATTATTATTTATTATTATTCGGATTTATTTATTATTGTTTTTATGCGTATACGTTATTTATTTGCAGATTGATTATGGAGGGCGATGATATTGAGATAGAGCTTGAGGGGGGTCAGCCGGCTCAGCAGGTTCCGCCGGTTCAGCAGGGTCAGCCGGTTCAGGAGGGTCCACGACGGAGACGGCGGCCGCCTCTGGATACGCTTCAGGGTTGTCCGTATCTAGAGTTTCCCGCGGGCACCGATGCCGCCCGCCATTGCCAGAAGCTTAGGAGGATGCACATTGGATCGCATGCATCGATCGATTGGGATGCGATGGACCAGCTTGCTGAGACGGATAGAGTGCGTCGGTTTGTACCTCTCGATTCGCCGTGGCATCGTCTTTTTGATTTGGCGCACACGCCGACCTACAGGGAGCTGCTGGTCGAGTTCCTTTCGTCATTCACATTTCACCCTCCTGGGGTCCCAGTGCCGCTTCCGTACCCAGGTGCTCCCCCTCCGCCTGAGATTTCTTTCAGGCTCGCTGGCGTTTTGCGTACGATGACGCTAGCAGACTTTGCGGTGCGTTCTGGTTTATACATGCAGGGGGAGATCGAGACTGAGGTTTACACAGCGGGGCTAGTGGTGGTTGAAAAACCCATTCTTCTAGGGTTTTGGCAGGTGATTGCGGGGCCAGATCATTGGATAAGTCGAAGGGGAGGGTGTCGTTTGTTACGGACCCACTGTACAGGTACGTACGTTTATTACGGCAATTATTGTGATTATGTGCATTGTTTATTAATCTCTGTTTCTGTATTTCGCTAACACTATCTGCAGGTATCTGCACCATTTGCTCGCTACTTCTATCTCAGCGCGCGGGTACAGCCGTGAGTGGTGTACGACCACAGATCTTTTTTTCCTTTATTGTTTGTTGTATAGGAGGCCGTGCGCGCTAGCACACGGTCTAGCCCAGTACTACGCCTCCGCCCATCACCGGCAGGAGCGCGGATTTTTGTATGGCGGGGCGTATGTGACCGTCATTGCCTGTTCATTTGGCCTCGTACTGCACGAGGACCCACATCTACGGACGCCGCCAGTCATGCCGACGCGGATGGGCATGCAGTCGCTGTGGGGGATGAAGGTAATCAAGAGGTTCGCAGTTGGCCCGCGGTTTAAAAACCGCGATACCGGGGGCATATGGACAGAGGAGGCCCTACCAGAGCATTTCGAGCCCGTTTATCCTCCTGTAGATCCTGCTGATGTAGTGCCTGTGGAGGAGCCTCCGGAGGATGTAGACGGTGCAGCGGTGCCACAGCCACCGCCACCTGCCGGGGCGCCTCAGTTTCCACGTCACGCTATTCCAGGTCGTGCCCCAGGAGCTGCGCCGCTACATCCGGAGGTACGAGCCGAGCTTGACAGGCTCAACGATTTGGTAGGTTGGTTGGTTCGGGAGGCGCAGGATAGACGAGAGAGAGAGGGGTTACCCGCGATACCGCTCCCACCAGCTCGAGCACCACAACAGCCGCAGCAGCCACATCCAGATTCAGATTCGGATTTGGATGCATAGACCTGTTGTTGTTTTTATTTTTATCATGGATGTACAAACTTATCTTATATATTTTTGTTATGGATGTACAAAGTTATCTTATATATGTCATATTTATGTTTGTTTTCAGTTATTCGGTTACCTAATGATTGTTGTCTTAAATTGAGATAATACGGAAACAAAATATGTTTTGAATATAATACGGAAACAATATATCCCCTGAATATAATACGGAAACAATATTTGAACGAGATAAAATTTTAATCGGAAGAATAATATTTAAAAAAGTAAAATGTTAAAAAACATTATAATATTTAATCGATATAATATATTTAAAGAGCCGATTTTTAAAATAGTTGATTTTTAAAAAACAAAACTTTTTTAAAAACCAAAAAAAATTTCAACCAAAAAACACATCTTCAAAAACTATCCAAAAAACCATACCAAAACCCACCAAAACACCCCTCATTTCAGCAAAAAAAAAAACCCAAGTCTAGACGCCTCGTATAGGTCTGTACGAGGCGTCTAGGTTCCTTAAACTTTGTGCCTGACACTCTCTCAGACCCCCTTGAATTCAGTGCTTAGACGCCTTGTATAGGCCTATACGAGGCGTCTAGGGCACAAAAGGTGTGGAAATAGGCGCAGAGGGTGTCCAAATATCTCCAGCCTTCAAATATCATCAATATGTTTGTGGGCGTTTTAGTGTTTAGGGCGTTTTAGTGTCATCAATATCATTTTAGTATAGCATAAAAAGATTATATTCAACCCTGGCCCAACCCGAAAAGACCGAGACCAACCCATTCTATATCGTTCTGGTCCTTGGTTTGGATTTTCAAGAAATTTCGGGTTCTGTCTACTTTCAACCCTACGCACACTTCAATTTGCAATGTTAGGCACCAACGAACCCGAGGGTTCAAGGGGGCATAATCCCCAAGTGGGGCTTAAGGGGCACAACACACCTAGTGGGGATATCTTAAGTAGCAATTGAGCGTGTTTGAATAAGTTATACGATACACCCTCATACTGGGCCTGGTCAAGCCATCGCTAACCAGGCCGTTATGATTGACACAGTTCCTTCAAGGGACACATGTTGATCACACCTATCATATCTCTTCTTCCAGGTAACAAGCAAAACTGTGAGCTTTCAAAAAAGTAGTAACAGTTGAATATCAAATGATCATAACTGATACACATCAAGAAAACATGTATAACATACAACATAAAACAAAGTGGTGGCCAATAGTTACTGAAATATGTTGGCCCAAACTTGGATCTTGATCTCTAAATGAGCGTGAATAACTTTGAATAACAACAACTTGAATAACTTGATAATAACCGAATGTATACAATATCGAATTGAGAGTATATACAATTGATTTCGAATGTAATGAACAAGTACAAATGAATCTAACTATCCTTATTTATAGTTTCCTACGGGTACGAGTGAATAGACGCGTCTCTTCGTGAAAGGTCGTGTCTCTTGGATGTGTGGTTGAGATTTGATCTTGAAGAGGTATGTCGATTCTCAGCCATATGATCAACAGTCGCGTCCTTTCCCTTATTGTCTTGTACCGATTGGAATGGGTGTGTGTGTAGAGACATACCCATTCGGTTAGTGAGGGTAGTTTCAAACTTCCATCTTGTCAACTTTGGTCTTTCAACTTCATAACCGCCATATCTAATATTATTTCTAATTATATAACTATCTAACTAAACTATGAGATGTTAAGAGATTAACTGGTTTCATTCACCCCCTTAATCTCGAACATCCATGAGTTGCTTTAAATCTTGAATTCCGAGCAGTTCCCTCATTGTAGCAAACTTGATCCTTGCTAGTGCCTTTGTTAGTATATCTGCCCGTTGTAGTTCTCCGCTTATGTGTTCCACAGTGATATCTTCGTTTTCAACGCATTCTCTTATGAAGTGATAGCGTGTGTCAATGTGCTTGCTTCTTCCGTGAAAGACTGGGTTTCTCATGAGTGCTATTGCTGAAACGTTATCTACTCTAAGTGTTATCTTTTCTTCCTTCCAGCCTGTGATTTCACTTAACAATCTTTTAAGCCATAGTGCTTGACATGCTGCTGCAGTGGCTGCCATGAATTCTGATTCGCATGAAGATAGTGCCACTGTTTGTTGCTTCTGTGTACACCAGGTTATAGGTGATTCTCCAAAGTAGAATACCAGACCAGTTGTTCCTTTTCCTTTGTCTGTATTAACTCCAAAACTACTGTCGCTATAACCTGTGATCTTACATCCTCCTTGTCTTTTGTAGATGATTCCATGCTCTTTAGTTCCTTTGATGTAACGTAGTATTTGCTTTACTGCTTTCAGGTGTTGCTCCTTTGGTTCTTGCATGAATCTACTAAGTAGACTGACTGGGTAACATAGATCTGGTCTTGTATGCAATAAGTACCTGAGAGAACCTATCAGGCTTCTGTAGTGTGTTGCATCTACTAGATCTCCTTCTTCAGTCTTTGTTAATTGAGTTCCTGGAGTCATGGGTGTCTTCGTGTCATTGCAGGATAACATATCAGCGTCTTTGAGTATCTTGTTGATATATCCTGTCTGCTTGATGCCTATCTCACCCCCTGTTTGAATTACTTCTATTCCCAGATAGTATGCTAGCAATCCTAGATCGCTCATATCGAATTTATTCTTCATCTGAGACTTGAAGATGTCTATTTCCTTCTTTGATGTTCCTGTGACTATCAAGTCATCAACATAGACTCCAACTATTAGTGTAGAGGCTTCACTCGTCCTTGTATAGATTGCATTCTCTAAAGTACACTTCTTGAAGTTAAGTGACTTTAGGGTTTGATCTAACTTCGTGTTCCAAGCTCTTGGTGCTTGTCTCAATCCATACAATGCTTTTGATAGTCTGTAAACCTTTCCTTCATTTCCTGGCTTTATAAATCCTTCTGGTTGTGATACATAGACTTCCTCTTTCAGGTCTCCGTGTAAGAATGCAGATTTCACATCTAGATGATGTACCTCCCAACCTTGATATGCTGCGAAAGCCAATATTAGTCGTACTGTTTCCATACGTGCTACCGGTGCAAAGACTTCGTCAAAGTCTATTCCGTGTTGCTGAACATATCCTTTTGCAACCAGTCTTGCCTTGTGTCTGACCACGTTTCCGCTTGCATCTTTCTTAGTCTTGAATACCCACTTTAAACCTATTGCTTTGTGATCTCTTGGCAACTCTGTCAGTTTCCAAGTATTATTCTTGTTTATTGAGTCTAACTCAGCCTTCATTGCTTCAATCCAATTTCTGTCACTAGATGCTTCCTTGTAATTCCTTGGTTCTTCTTCAGCGAGTAATAATTCATGTGGATGTACTTGAATTTCTTCTGTTTCTTCGTATAACTCTTCGAGACTTTTCAGTCTTACTGGAGTGTCACTAATACTTTCTGTTGTGCTTTCAGAGGTGGATGGACCTCCACTTGATAAACTGCTTGAACTTCCTGCTGAATTCTGATTGTACGAATGTGCTGGCGGGGTTACATAGGAGTCTTGTTCTTCTGTTTGATCTACTCCTGAATCATCATGTTGTTGCCCGCTACTGCCTGGACTACTTGGTTCATTTTCTTCTAACTCTGGTGGGTTGTCATCTTCTTGAATGACAAAGTTTGTCCATTTGGGATTCCCTGAATTTACCGTCTCCATATAACTATTCCGGTTCCATGGTTGACCTTCCATGAACTTTACATCTCTACTGACACATATCTTATTCTTTGCTGGATCATATAATCTGTATGCTTTTGATCCTTCTTCTATTCCAAGGTAAACCATAGGTGCGCTTCTATCGTCTAACTTCTTTTGTTGAAGTGGTAGTACCTTAGCGTAAGCAGTGCAGCCAAAAACCTTCAAGTGTTCTAAATTTGGCTTCCTTCCTTTCAATGCTTCAAATTGTGTCTTGTTCACCAGGGCTTTTGTCGGAACCCTGTTTAGTACGTATATTGCGTGTCGTATTGCTTCACCCCAAAAATTCTGTGGCATGTTCATTGCCTTTAGCATACTGCGAGTAGTTGACAACATCGTCCTGTTTCTTCTTTCTACTACTCCATTTTGCTGTGGGGAATATGGTGCTGTAAGCTGTCTTGCTATGCCGTTGGTTTTGCAATACTTGTTGAATTCAGCCGATGTGAATTCACCTCCTCTATCCGTCCTTAGCATTTTTAACTTGGTCTGTGTTTCCTTTTCCACCTTTTCTTTGAACTCCTTAAATGTTTCGAATGCTTGATCCTTGGAAGTTAGTAAATACGCCCACATGTAGCGAGTACAGTCGTCTACAAGTAAGAATATATACTTCTTCCCAGCATGTGTTGGTGGAGTTATAGGACCACACAAATCTCCATAGACTAAGTCCAGAGGTTTTAAAGATCTGAACTTTGCCTGATTTGGAAATGGTGCCCTACTATGCTTTCCTAATAAGCATGCGTCACAGACTTGACTAGCATGGCTTATTTGGGGAACTCCATGTACCAAATTCTTACGAGTCATTTCCTTAATGGCGTCAAAGTGTAAATGGCCTAACCTTGCGTGCCATAGCCATGCTGTGTCTTCTGTCTTTGATAATAAGCAGATTGGTTTTCCCGTCTTCAGTTTGACTTTATACAGCCTGTTCTTCATTCTCTTGACTCGCATTAGCAGCTTTCTATTTCGATCTCGGATAGTCAGTAAATCTCCGTCCATAACCACTTTGCAACCGATTTCTGTAAGTTGTCCAAGGCTCAATATATTGGTCTTCAGGCTTAGAATGTAGTATACTTGTGAAACGATCTTTTGTTCTTGATTCAGACATTCCAGTAGTATTGAACCTTTGCCTTTAATTTCTACGTGTGACCCATCACCGAAACGTACTTGCCCTGTCACCGTTTCATCTAACTCCTTGAAGTGACTTTGCACTCCTGTCATGTGGTTGCTCGCCCCGTTGTCTAAGTACCATAGATTTTCATCTCCTGAGGCATAACTTGTCGGTTTTACATGTTCCTCATTTAGCAGAGCCTTTTCTTGAACATTTTCTTCTTGTATTGTCATCAACAATACGGGTGCTTCGTCTTCCTCGACGAGGTTTGAATGTTCTTGCACTTCATCTTTCTCAGTACAGTCCTTCTTGTAGTGTCCAAACTTTTGACACTTAAAACATTGGATCTTACTTAAGTCGGTTCTTGCAAACTTCTTCCAATTTCTAGAACTTCCATTTCTAGATCCAGATGTAGATCCTTCGTTTCTGGGACTTTGCCTATTTCTGTTGTTTCGCCAATTTCCACGCGTCTGGTTAAATCTACCACGACCGCGGTTTCCAGATTGCCTTCCTCTGTTGTTATCCTGATGTGTAAACATAAGCCTATCTTGGCTTTCTCCTTGACTTCCTTTCTTTAACTTGAGACGTTCTTCATACGTCTTTAGTCTTCCGACCGCTTCCTGTAGCGTCATGGTATCTAGATCGGAGTATTGCTCCATAGAGGCAACGATTTGAGTAAACCTATCCGGTACGCCATTTAAGAGTTTGCGTACTAGAGTCGATTGACTCATAGTCGATCCTACTTCTGTTGCTCGGGTAACGATACTATTGATCTTTGCGGTAAACGAATCAATAGTGTCGTCATCCCTCATTTGCAACATTTCAAATTCTGACATTAGCGTGTGCATACGCGCCTTTTGTACCCGATCTACGCCAACATGTCTAATCTTTAGATTATCCCAAATCTCCTTTGCAGTTTTACAACTTGCGACTTGCAATACAACGTCTTCTGGTATTGCTTGAAACAGATATGCAATTGTAGACTTATCTTTCTTAGCGTCTACCGTTGCATTTTCTGCCGGTTCAATCGTTTCCCACAAACCATTCGCTTCAAGAATCGTCTTGATACGAATAGCCCAAACCGTATAGTTTGTTGGTTTCAGTATTGGACACTGAAACTGGGAAAAAGAATTTCCTTCCTTTTGAATTATAACTTGTGAACTTGGTCCGGTTCCTCCTGACATATCTTCCTGCCGAACAATCTTCACTTCTACTAACTTTTATTTCTTGGTTTCAATATATCTTACTAACCCCACGATTACCCTAACCGTGTAATAATCAAACAACCGAAATAATCTAATTCGCACTAAAACCCCGGAATCAAAACAAACGAACCCTAGATTCCTAACCGTTCGGTTCAACCGACTTCCCTAGAACCGAAAAATAAAATTCTGAAATTGAACTTTGCGAATTTAAAACGAAATTGAAACCTGATCGCGAATTCCCTGTGATGCCTTGCGATTCCCACGCCTAGAGCCTGATGCTCTGATACCAATTTGTTGGCCCAAACTTGGATCTTGATCTCTAAATGAGCGTGAATAACTTTGAATAACAACAACTTGAATAACTTGATAATAACCGAATGTATACAATATCGAATTGAGAGTATATACAATTGATTTCGAATGTAATGAACAAGTACAAATGAATCTAACTATCCTTATTTATAGTTTCCTACGGGTACGAGTGAATAGACGCGTCTCTTCGTGAAAGGTCGTGTCTCTTGGATGTGTGGTTGAGATTTGATCTTGAAGAGGTATGTCGATTCTCAGCCATATGATCAACAGTCGCGTCCTTTCCCTTATTGTCTTGTACCGATTGGAATGGGTGTGTGTGTAGAGACATACCCATTCGGTTAGTGAGGGTAGTTTCAAACTTCCATCTTGTCAACTTTGGTCCTTCAACTTCATAACCGCCATATCTAATATTATTTCTAATTATATAACTATCTAACTAAACTATGAGATGTTAAGAGATTAACTGGTTTCAAAATAGACAAGTGATGCTCATACATTTAATCATTGTTCATCACAAGTCAGCGCTTTCATTCTTTTCTTTTCACCAAATTATATCTCACGACATGACCCTCGATTCCCACTTTCCTCGTTTCTTATTTTGCTTCCTTTTCAATATCAGATTATACCCAACAGAATAAACACATACCGTTTTTCCTATATTATGCTGTCCAATGCCTAAAGCCACTTATGGCTGTGTTTGGGAATGGATATAGCAATCATAGAAGGTGTTTGTTTTGGTTTGAGGATATAAGTTCTAAGATTAGAGACTCAAATGAAAAAAATAAAGTTATTTTGCTCCTGTTGTTAAATCTAGATGCAGGAACAATTCAGTTTCTGCCTTTTCTTCATGTGAAAAAGAACAAAGATTCCATAGCTCTGTATCTATACCCATTTGAACATGATATTAGCTTATGCTATACTGTTTACTTTTTTTTATAAAAAAAACCACAACTTTTGGCAATTTTGATTTTTGTTTGATGTAACAAAAGGATGAGAATAGAATTCATGACATCTTATAAATTATCTCCAGGAAGTTCCACTAACTTTGTATTAAAATAATCACACGTAAACTCATAACTTAAGTGAAAGACAAACTTAGAGCTGGTAAGATGGACAGGTGTGAATTGGTGACACGACACAAACCTAACATGAAATTCGCGGTTTTGGCTTAGTATAAATGGGTTCGGCTCAGTTTCAGGTTTAAACAACAAAATTTTTATTTGTATCATCTTAACATGTGTTTTATGTCACAAATTATATTGGTTGGGTATTTCATGCCAAATCTAAAACTTAAAAGATAAATTGACATAAGATTTTTATGATTAAAATGATATTGTCTTATATACATTTTTGTATTTTTTTTGTTTGTAAAAATGTTAATCTAGTTCATATGCGAATTTTTTTTAATGTTAAACGTGTCGTGTTCGGGTTCAGGTGAAGCCGCCAACTTCTTAAGACGGCCCATTTAGCACCCTAGTAAGATGGAGGGCTTGAGTATCAGAGTATGGAGTTGAAATGGGTCTGGTCGGGACATGACGGGTTGACCTACAAACACTTTTTTTATCCGTTCTAAGAAAAAATATTTTTAGATGCCTTGATTACAACTAAAGCCAATATGGTCACCATGATAATCTAGAATTCTAGATATCGTTACAGCTAAATTTATTATTTTACTTATTTGCAAGCAGACACGTCCATATTATTTTACTTGCACTATATGTTGTATGGTCACATCTAATGCTTTTGATAAAGAACAAAAGCTTATCATGGGTGGGAAGGGATCAGAATATGTTTTTTAGACTTTTAGGGGACAAGAGAAGGAGATTCCCCGTCTCCATCATATTATTGCATTTTTTTAACTTTGTACTTTCAGATTTAACAAAGGCACCATCCTGAAGCATTTATATATATGTATATAATATATAAAAAAAGAGAATAAACAAAGAGTAACATAGCTCAAACTGTTTAACACAAACTATTGTTATGTTGTATGTCCATCAACTTATTAAGATTATACCAAACTGCAACATGTTTTTATGGCTGCCTTTTCAAGTCCACAACAATCACCGAAAAGTTATCGCTGCTTGATCTTGCCAATGCCTCTTTGAAAAGATATTTTGCAACACGTTGTGTTGGTTTTTCATTGGTGCTTGGAAATTCCCGCTCATGTCGCAGCAGACTAGTAGCCATAGTTCCCACAAGCTCTGTAGACATAACATCCCATAAACCATCACTAGCTATTATTAAACACTCGTCCTCATCGGTCCTGGTGGTAAAAGTCACCTCAGGAACCGCGCTTACATATGGCTTCATCGACCCATCTCCTGAAATTGTATACCATGTATAGAATCATGATCAAATGAGAAACTAAATACACATGACAAGTGTATGAAGCAAGCAAACTAATACACCACTTTTGTAACATTCATAAAATTCTAACCTATTGCCCTTGTCATGGCAAGAACACCATCAACTCTCAGTAAACCGCACGGGTCTGGTATAACATGACCCCCACTCCTGACGATTCTTTCATTTTCATCTTGCCTGTAAGGCTGTTAAAAAAAACACTTCACGGGTGTGTTAGTGAAAACACTACATGATTAAAATGGCAAATTCCATTTTTATCTAGACTTTAGCAACCAGGTTTACTATACACGCAAAATAGAAACCAAACTACATTTTGTTATCACTTTTAGCAACTTATTTACATTTTAAAATCTATTGTTTGTATGAATTGCCTCTTCAACCCGTAGCAAGTCATTTGTGGTTAACTTTCAAAAATTACTGAGGTGGCATATTATTTGTCATTTAGTATACATGTATGTTTCTCATTGCAACTGATGTATATTTTCAAATGAGTTTCAAATACAAAATCCTTTAAACATTGTGATTTATGGTGATGATGACCTAAGTTAACCGGCTTTCATGTGACACGTCAGTGTCACATTAGCGTCACATCGACAAAAAGGTCAAAACTTAACGCTGTATCATCGTATTTGACAGCCAACCGGGGCAGATTACCATATCACACAACTTCTGAAATTTTGATGATTTCTTTTTTGCCTATTTATGTGATTAGCCTGGTTTATTTGTACTGAAATTAAAGCCAAGGAAGAGACCTTATGATCAGCAGTCAGAGGAATGGTGTA
Organism: Helianthus tuberosus; assembly: GCA_030545235.1. NCBI lineage: Eukaryota > Viridiplantae > Streptophyta > Magnoliopsida > Asterales > Asteraceae > Helianthus > Helianthus tuberosus. Next base: position 192,592,214 of record CM060402.1, read on the forward strand.
GAACCCACGACAAAGAATGGCCCTACTATCACCGCAATTTGCAGCAATGATTTGGCAAGGTGAAATTAGCACAACTACTGCAGTTGATCCACCTGAAAGATCTTTTACGCAAGCTTTATCAACGTTATCATACGCCTTAGATAGTGCAGATTGCCACTTTTTGTTCCATTCATTTGTAGAGCCTTCAGATCCCCATGCTTCTTCCAATTCTTGGTGCAATGAGTCAACACAATAATCACTCACCTGTGTCATTATCAAAACATAAATTATTAGAATCCTTGGTGGAGTTATATCATCCATTCCACTTAATTTATAGTAGATTAGCAAGGTAAACAATGCGGATAATCACATGTTTTAGCCAAAAGTAACAAAGTGTGTAAGAATGTGCAGTAGAACAATCAAGCAAATTTATTGTCATCCTATTATGACTAATTACATTCAAAAGCCATCACAGATCGACCAAATGAGTATTTATGCTCTTATTATGCTATATTTATATATGGAAAACAACATATAGCCATATAAGAAATAATCATTAATATAACACATAAACTATTATAGATTAGGAAGGGAAATTGTATAGACTAATCACATGTTTTGGCCACAAGTGGAAGTGTGTAAGATTGCTAGTAGAACAATGGAACAATTCCCACTATGGCCAGTTACATCCACAAGCTATAGTAGATGGATCAAATGAGCATTTTTGCTCATAGTAATGGCATGTGAATAAAAAGCAAATCTACGAAATGTGTTTATACACCGTCCGTCCCATTGGGTTGTCATTATATATGGATATAGAAAATTCCCTTGAAGAAACCCTTAAACTAAGACGTCTAATGACTTCGTTCTAACAAAAAGTTAGATCACTTGTTTCACCATCTAGTCCCTTAAAATGAAACCAAATGATACCTCAAATATGTGACCTCAATCACTTGTTTCGCCATCTAATTCATGCACTCACTAAACATGTCCCGAAATCTACATCGATGTCCATTAGAACCCTCAATCACATGATAAGGAACACTTTTAGTACACTTGATATCGCTAGGCTACAATCCCTTTGGTCGAAGATGTTACGTAATTCAAATGTTCTCAACAATGAATATAGAGTCACGTAATAATCATTCATTGACATTATCTTCGTTTAGTTTTTGGTAGCAGAGAAACATAACCATGATACAAATCAATCAACGACATCATTTTCATTTGAATTCATCTGTATGCATTGATTGAATCTCTAGTTTGTTTGATTTTACTTGATCGTGACTTTGTTGTCTTCATTATATTAACTAAATAAAAGCCGATATAGTTATACAACCTTATGCCTGACTAGCTCATGAGTATTAGTTACTAGAACCAAACACTAAATTTGGGTTTTTCCGTGTGTAAGTCTATATCCAATCACTCATTCAACCTTTAAATTCATCTTTAAAAAAAGTTGAAGTTTCAATTTAAACAAAATAAAGGAACATAACTCCTTTATATGGAAATCATAAAAGAAAAATATATAAGTAAACCAAATAAAGATAAAAGACTCGACGCTGGAGACTCGTTGCATACTATATCAAAAAAAACTTTGCTCAAGCGGAAGATTGATTCTGTTGTTACTCTCAAGATCTAAGTATTTATGATGCTATGTACCCAGACTTCAATCCAGGACAAAGAAAGCAACTTTGGGTGAGTTTTCATTTTTTTCACAAATCAACAATGCGAGAAACAATTATTTAGAACCAAATGAGTTGTCACCATATATAGGCATGTATCATCTATTCAACAATGACGCTAACCCACCTCACTTAACCTTGAAATTCATCATTAATAAAAAGAAGTTGAAGTCTTAGTCTACATAAAACAAAGAAAGATAAATCCTATATATGGAATATCTAAAAGCTAGACATATAAGCAAGCCTAATAAAGGTACAGACTCGAAGCTGAAGGCTCGTTGCATACTATTTCAAGAAGAAAAAAAAAGCTCAAGCTGAAGATTGATTGTGTTGTTACTCTCAATATCTAAATATTATTGATGATAAATATCCAAACTTCAATCGAATGACAAAGGAAACACGCTGGGTGAGTTTCCACAATTTTCTGCAAATCAACAATCAATAATAGCTAAATACATTTAATGATTATCTTACTCGTTTAGTCCTTAAATTTTAGATCTCCTCCAGATCGTCTGTACCTCCCTAGTTGATGTTGAAATTTTATCACTCCCTCTAAACATCAACTTCCATAAGTCTCCCTCTTAATCAGTTGACTCATTCTATCTCGATCTACGGCACCATCTTCGGTAAACACATGACTTCCATAGTCATCTTCAGTAGACACTATTATCGTACTTGGTTGCAACATCATTGTCGGTACTAATATCACGTCTTCCGGTAGTTACAACGCCACTTCATCCTGAAAAACCTGAGCGACACACGCTTCGCCTTGGCCAAAAAATGTCTATTCGTTTGGATTCGATTGGTAGTCACGAACTATATGACCCTTTTGACAGGACTTCAAGAGGCCCTCGAACGCCTTTCTAGTAGCACTCAAACTATCCTTCAAACCTACTTCAATCGAACCTTTGAACTTGAACAATAACATAACTCGATCATCTGGAAGAAGGGATAACTTGTCAACTGCCTTCAACCGAATTGAATCAAAGGGTTCACCAAGATCTGATTGAGATATTTACCCCGGCCTTTAAACGAGTCTTCTTATTTTGTTCATCCAACTAAACTACCCCAAGACACGGAGATCTAACCATCCCAATGGTACTCCCTCGTGACACCGGCTGATCCGAACCACCATTCGCCGTCGTACAACACCACGTTGACAACCCTCACCGGTTCACCACTGAATCGTTATGAACTGTTCATCTCCCGGAAAACCAAATCTATTTCTTCTCCGATCAGTTGTCGAACACCATCAAAACATTGCTGCCCGTACCCATCTCACAGCATGCTTTGATCCCAAAACCACACCCAATATACGTAGCCGCTGCCCCACGTTAATCTTTATCCATCGATTTATTTATGGGATTCACAAATTACTTCTACGAATTTGTTATTGAATAAAATTACAAGACTTAAGGGATATAAACAGAGAAAACAATCTAATTCTACTAGGACTCCTATTCTTACTCATATGTATTTTTAAACTATTAGACACTAATCAAATCTAATACTAAAGATAACTCAAATAATAATTAAATACATTTAATTATTATTTTACTCGTTTAGTCCTTCAACTTAAGATCTCCTCCAGACCGCCCCTTCCCGAGAAGAGGGATGTGTACCTCCAGCAACAACAAGATGGAACCATGGGCTTCTATGCTTGGAGCATTTCGGGGTATAGGTCTAACCATCTCAACTCCCCGTTTTTGGCATGCTATAGTTATTTAAGTCTCTCGACGGCGGGAACGTATTCCTAAGCATAATGCGCGAAAACAATAAGAAATTAGCTCAAGGAGTACTAAAAAAGGTGCTAATGGTAGTGGGACTCCTGCGGGTAATAAGAAACTTCAAAAATGAAGCTCGTTTCTTTGAAATCCCACTATAGTAATGCCAATAAAAATAGAAAATGAGAGACCTAAAGTAATCAGAAAATGACTTGTAACTGGAGCGTCCATACCTCCCTAATTGATGTTGCAATTTTATCACAATAGGCATGTATCGTCTATAAAAGCTCATATATCGTCTATAAAATCTCATATTCTACAATGATGTTGCACAACTCACTCAACCTTGAATCAGAAAGAAGTTGTAGTCTCATACTAAACATAATTAAGGAAGACATATATATGCAAACCTAATAAAGATAAAAACTCGAAGTTGATTACTCGTTGCATGCTCCATTATGAAATTTTTGCTCAAGTTGAAGATCGACTAGTGTTGTAATCTCAAGATTTAAATATTTATGATGACAAGTATCTAGCTAGACTTCAATCTAGGACAAACGAAACACGTTGGGTGAGTTTCCACATTTTCACCAAATCAACAATGCGAGAAGCACTTCAATAGAATCAAATGAGTCGTCAACGTAGGCATGTATTGTCCATAAAAGATCATATTCTGCAATGACGTTGCGTCACCTCACTCAATGTTGAAAATCATCTTTAACAAAAAGAAGTTGAAGTCTCAATCTGAACAAAATATAGGAAGATAACCCATTTATATGGAATATCTAAAAGAAAGGCATGTAAGCAAACAAAATAAAGATAAAAAATCGAAGCTGAAGACTCATTGTATACTTTATCAAGAAAATATTGTTCAATTATGAGGTTACAAACAAGAAACTAGCGATACAAGGGAATAAAGAAAGAAAAATATCCAATTATGAGGTTACAAAGTTGGAATTTTGCCATTTCTCCCGATCTAAATTGGATACATTTGCTCTATGTTGAACCAAAAGGAACCCGGTAGATTTAAGTTCTTCATCGACTTTTAAAATAGGAGTTAGGAGAAATTAAGAATCACATCAAATGAAGGCTCCTTAGAGGACTTCGTTGAACGAAAAATGAACCCATTATTTCTGAATTTCCACAACACCCACTAACTCGTTTGAATGATCGTCTTCGTAAGAAGTTTCCTTGTCTTGGAAGCGGGAAACACATCTAGAGATGCTATAAGCTCCGAAGTCTGAGATCACCAAAAATCGGAATGTCTAGCCACTCGAGAACTGAGCACCATACATTCCTAGCAATCGAACATTCCCCAAGCATATGGTCCATAGTCTCCACAAAATCTGAACATAATGGACACAAAACCGACGGAATATCCAAACTTTTATTACTACGAATGCTATGAGCCGAATTAACCTTCCTTGGAGCATAGTTAATCCACCTAGTCGGTTAAGATCCTTCCGGTTAAAGACTTAAATCAAGGTGTTTGCGAATAGCCTTGACTAAAAATTCATCACAACCCTCCAACGCCCCCCCCCCCCCCCCCAAACGTCCAGAGTCGAAGAAAGCGACAAGCCACCCAAAAAGGAACATAAATCGTGGAGTTGGTTCTCATCAATACCTCCTATTAGAGGCCGACGTCAATTCCATATCCACTTCACACCACTCCACTCCACTGATCTGAAACTGAACAATCTTTATAATATCGAGAGCAAAAAGACGAAGAAAAAGGAATGTGTTCACACCATCATCATCATCATCATCATACTCAGTAAATCCCACCAATAGCAAACCCAAGGTATGGTCTGAGGAGGGTAAGACGTAGACAACCTTACCTCTACCAGACATGCACATGTTGGGTTGTTAATCCCTTTATTAGCTAATTCCAAACAATGTTGAGCCCTCCAAATGGGAAAAAATAACTTTGATCGGAACCTATCTATTCCATGTCACAACATTACCCTATATGTTGGCTAAATTGTTGTAATTAACCAACTTCTACCTCATCGAAAGTATTTTTGCTCCAATTCCAAAACCAAAGGACATTGTTGTTTATTAAATCATACATGTCACTTGTTTTGTTCTAGAGCAACCAAGGTTGGAAACAAATCTTTTAACGGGACTTGGCTTGCCCAAACAACTTTGCTCAAGTTGAAGATTAACTAGTGTTGTTACTCTTAAGATCTATATATGATATGTCTATGATAATAACTATCCAAACTTCAATCCAGGACAAAGGATAACACGTTGGTGACAATTTTCGACAATTCAACAATGCGAGAATCAGTTATACAGAATCAAATGAGTCATCACCGTAAGTATGTATAGTCTATAAAAGCTCATATTCTGCGATGATGTGCCGCCACCTCACTGAGCCTTGAAATTCATCTTTAATAAAAAGAAGTTGATGTATCTATCTAAACAAAATAGAGGAATAATAAAAAGAAGTTGATGTATCTATCTAAACAAAATAGAGGAAGATACCTTCTTTATATGGAATATCTAACGTCTGTACATATAAGCAAACCTAATAAAGATATAGACTCGAAGAAGCTGAAGACTCATTGCATACTTTATGAATAAAATTTTGCCAAGCTAAAGATTGATTGTGTTATTACTCTCAAAATCTAAAAGATTATGATGGGAAGTATCCAAACTTCAACCAAAGACAAAGGAAACACGTTGGGTGAGTTTCCACAACTTTCACCAAATTAATTAACAATAGTAGCTGTTATTTAGAATCAAATGAGCCGACACCATAGGCATTTATCGTTTATAAATGCTCATATTCTGCAATGACGGTGCGCCACCTTACTCTCAATTGAATGAAAATATTTTGAGTAAAGCAACGCATTGTCGCATTCCCCTCTTATACAACTGTTATGTTACAATCGCGAGTACACTTTGTGTGAGAATATATAGGGAACTTAGTGTTGCAAATTAGATTGTGTTTTGTTGGCAACTATGATCTACATAGTGACTCTCAGAGTGTCTTCTTTAAGATCTGTATGTCCTATTATTTGAGTCTTTCATTTTACAAGAATTTGAATTATAAACTTTAACACGTTCAAGACGAGTGCATATCTTAAACACTCTGATCTCTACTCACAAACATTTTTCTAAGGGGAAGTTGCATTTTGAAAATTGTACTTAAACAAACAAATACACCAATTAAGACCAAAAATACAACAATACGTTATTAAAGTTATGAAGAGATTTTTTTATGTGTAGACATGAAAATAGATATTATTGCTATTTTATTTTGTCTAGTTCAAGTCATGATGTATATCTATTATACCATTATATATACTTATCAATATGCCTTTAAAAATTACACCTTTTCTTCTTTAATTATTGTATTTATAACTTGTAAACATATAAGTTTGAATGTATTTTAGTATCTTAACTAGTTGGATCCGGTATATCTCATTTCATATGTTTTTTTAAGTCAAACTAGCATCGTTAATATCGGACGGGTCCAAACTCCAAAACAATATGTAACGGTCTGAAAAGTGCCTCAAAATCAATGCTTTGAAGGATAATATCTCTTTTGTATTATACAAAACATTATTTCAAAGTGAATTAATTGGATCATGTTGATTAGTTTCATGGTCATCTATTATACACCTTCATCTTAAGATATGTGTGTGAATGAAGATATGTATATTATATATATTTAATTTAATGTGTATTAACTTCAAACATGTATAAAATTTAAAGACAGAAAACCTAATTAAAAATGATTACGTACTCAGTTGAGATTTTAAGAGTAAATTTGCAATAAATTATTTCATCATTAATACGTTTATAAATTATAAATAATTTAACTCTTAAATATAATAAGATTTTTAATCAGAAACTAAACTCTAAAAAAGTTAGGGTTTTTTTAATTTTTATTATAAATATCTTAAAAAAGTTACAGTTTTATTTTAATTATTATGATAAATATCTAAAAAGTTTATTAATTAATAAATTTACCTGCGATCCACCATGACCATCAAAGACGGCATAGTAATTGATCGGAGACTCCTCCGATGCAAACTCAGAATCCGGCACCGTGCATCCACCGAAACCCTCACACTTCATCGACATGAACGCCGGAATGATTGCTATTCTGTCCTCCATGTGTCTTCTCCGCCCTTGCGCCAAGCAAAACCCACAATTCATCTTATCATTCCTACCTCCGATACACATCAGATTTTCACTCTCCGGATCCGATCCATCACTCCAATCTTCACCACTATCGTCCGATCCAGACACCCTTTTCCAGTCATGAAAATCTTCCTCGGTTGTTTCGTAAGTTTCAGAATCGGTGGCTGAGATCCTGGTAGGAGAGTCGCTTGAAGGTGAGCTGCTTCCGGAAGCCATTGATTGGAGTGAAGGTTGATTTCTAGAGAGAGAGAGAGGAGGAGGAAGAAATAGTTCAAGGTTGATGATGGATCATTTATGAAGAAGAATGCATGAACAAGTTAGGGTAGTGTGACAAAGAGTTCATGTTTGAGGGATGACTATCAAATCATGGTATGACAGCTGGTATATAAGCTTCCCAATTTAGTATGATGGTCTTCTTTTTCTTTAACTTGTTGACTCGAGAGGGTGGAAGCTATTATTAAGTCAAGTTATGTTTGTTTTTGTTTTTGTTTTTTTTTTTTTTTTAATTTTAATTCTAGGTCAATTTTGTGGAAAAATATAAAAAAAAAATATTTTCGAATATGTATTTGATGATATATTATTTATACTTTTTTATGAAGTTAACTTTTGTTATTGATAACATCATCATATTTTCCCATGGGGTTAAGTCGGCCGGTTTCCTCCTTGGAGGTCGCCGGTTCGACTCCCACTTGTGGTCTTAGGGGGGACGTCCCAATGATGGATCGTATCCTACCAAGGCATGGTGCGGTCTTGAGGGCAACCCGGTTTTACCCAGCTGTTACCCCAGCGAGTCTCTCGTGTGGGGGCAGTATGGTTTCCGGGCGGAAGTCAGCTTGCGCAACGGCCGGGGCCCGATCGAACATCGCGTCCGGAAGAGCGGGGCTGACGGGGGATTGTCTTCGACATGAACCCGGTGACCTAAGATCCTGTACATTGAAAGTCACCTTCCAAAAAAAAAAACATCATCATATTTTCATGATTTAGAAATTTCAAACATTTTATGGTGATGATGAAATACATTTAATTTATCATATGTATATTAATTTGTTATAGTTATTAAAAATATAAAATTATAAAGATAAGAAAATTAATTGTACTTGAAAAATTCAAACGAGTATTTTTTTTAAAAAAAACTAATAGTTATTCAGGGAAACCTACGATTATACCTAATACCCGACTAGTATTGAGTCGGATATGGGCCAAAATTTTACAATCAGGTACGAGAGTGAGATTACCAATATCTGTCCCATCGGCATTCTTAATTAAAACTTTGACTCCAAAATTAACAAGACTTAACATAACTAAAATTTACTAATTTATAAATATAATCCTACTTTTTGTTCGTCAACAAAAAATAAGTGGGGGAAAGAAAAAAAAAAGAATAGATACTATTGTCGACTTTAAATAAACTTCCTTTACAACTTTTAAACCACCATAAATCTTTCACATGTTAAATTTTTATTTTTAAAAAACTTACACTATAAAAACGAGTATTTTGTTTTTATTTTTAACTAGGTTATTGCCCCGTGTAATACACGGGGTGAATCATAATTATAATGTGAAATAAAAAAAGTATGTTCATAATATGATCTAAGTATATATAATATAGAGTAATATGCAGACCAAATACGAAATAAATATTGAAATTTGTATAGTCATTCATAATAATATGATTTGTTATTTGTTTTAGGATTTGTCATAGGAACTTAAAATTTTGTACCACTACTAATATTTATTGTGACATTTTCTTGTTCAAAGGTAATGTGTCTGATTTTATCTGATAATAGATTATTCTGACGAGTTAATGTTGGCATAATATTATATTTTCTACCATCCAAATATAGTTTCCTCACTTTCGCTATCATTAACATTAATATAAGGTATGCTCGTATTCAAAGCTATAAACCAATATGAATTGTACGAAATAATTACTTTTATCACAATTAGTAAGGAAACCAATAAAAACTATTGATAATGTAATATGTCCCATACCATTTGAAAGGTCTGAAAAGGGACTTCTAGACAGATAAAACTAATGTAATGAATAGACAAAAATTGAATCAATAAAACCAATTAACTATAGTTGAGAAAATACTATGTATAGTGTAATACTTTACATGTACAATTGAACCAATAAAACATATATATAAGTATAAAAATAAAAATAAAGACATGAGACACCATACGACAACTAAGTAAATCTAAATTTAAAAAAAAAAGTTATGACATTCTGAATGTGAAAATACATTTCACAGACCTCTACATCTTAGTTACAATAGGAAAAAATATGACATATATCTAACTTATCTAAAAATACATGATGTTTTCTATGTGACATAAATAATATGCATATTATTTATTTGACATGGTAAACTTATCTAAAAAACATGATGTTGTCTATGTGACATAGATAATATGCATAGCATATGAAAAGTAAAAAAACATACCTAGTACTTAGAATGAAGTAGAGTTTAATTCTAAATATCTTATGTAATATATTGAATATTAAATAATGATTTTTTATATTCTTGACAAAACTTTAATTGGCAAATTAAAACCTAGATAAAGAGATTAATTTTGCATTATTATCTAATAGAATAAAAGTAAACGTCACCATTATAAAAATTAGCTAAGAGAAAAGGAAAAAGTCTTCGCTACAACCATCAAATACAACGTATGTTTTCCTTTATTAATTTACCTTTTTTTCTTTCTTTTACTTCATCGTTTAAGAGGAAATTAGAATTGAATGTACGCGTTACAATAAATGGTGTGTAAAAAAATAGACATCATAAATTAAGTTATACTTGCATCATAAATTAAGTTATACTTTTAGATGATACATGTTTATATTTTAATTTATATCTTATCTAATAGTATAATCATTACGTTTTTTGTTTTAAATTTTTACACTTATTTATGTATAAGTACGAACAAATCACACTAAGCTTAAACGAAATATTAATTTAAACATTTTTCAAATCAAAATTAAAAATTATAGATTAGATTTAAATGGTTACTAATTTTATGGGTTTTTGTTTAATAATTTCAAAACAAAATTAAATCCATAAATTATAGATTAGATTTAAAACACATTTTACACTTTAGATTCAATCAAAATAAAATTCTAAAATAATATTTAAATCTTTTTAATTTAAAATTTATCTATAAATTATTGATGCCCTCATTGAATGACATGTGTCCCAAATCAGGTTTCTTTTATTATATAGTATAGATTTGAGAAGATTATTGCTATAGTTTTTTAATTATTTTTTAGCATGTTACGTGATTACACACCAATACGTGATTACATAACATTACGTAACATGCCTTATAATTAGAACAAATATAATGTTACGTGATGTGTGCGAGTGTGTATATAAGTTTAAGTATATTTTAACCCATTTTTACACGTTAGTCAAGTTTTAAATTTATAAAACACGATATTTTACTAACACTAAACACACATATGGGCAAGTGCATCTATCGTGAGCGTAGTATAGTGTTGGCAAGATACCGAGGTCGTCCAAGGACACAAGAGCTTTTAGTACCGGTTTATCCTCAACATCTAATCAAATCAAAAGTTAGAAAAAGGTTTAAAAATAAAACTAACTAAAATGTTGAAAAATAAAATAAAAGTAAAAACGGATAGACAAGATGAATCACTTGGCTCCGACTCGTGTTTAGTGTAACCTTTGATTATTTCCGCACTTTTGCATTTTTTAAGAGATTATCTTAGTTATTGTAGTAGGCCCCTCTTTTGAAGGTGACGTTACCCTCAACCCAGTAGTTTGAGTCAGCAAGGATACAATCCTAAAGGGTCGTATTATTGAAAAATAATTAATTAAGTTATTAATGCATATCATGGTAGGCCCCTCTTTTGGAGGTGACGTTACCCTCGGCTAAGTAGTCCGAGTCAGCAGTGATACAGTCCTAAGTAGCCGGGTTAAAGTATTAATAGTAGCTTACATATGAGGGGATCAAAGAGTTTGGACCCCCGCCATCCAATACCAGTGGGTATTGAAGGAGATCCTACTAAATTTGACCCAGGTCCTTGCATGATCTATACACTGAACAAGGCAAGACTCTTACCAAACCGTTCCCTTAACCCCCGACCAGGTAACCAACATATCTCCATATAGACCGTGGAGATATGAATGGTGAAAATCTTTTATTTTATATAGACAGTAAAATAATGCCAAGACACCACGGACAAACGATAAGGAAGAATCACCTTCAACATAAGAAACTAGTTATTAAAGTCATTAATACATAACCAAGTAAAAAGTGCGAAAAGATTAAAAATAAAAAGTATTACGCTAGACACTTGTCTTCACCAAGTGATGTAAGAGACTTAGGCAAACATGGCCTTTGATTGTCAAGAACTCTTACGATCAATCTTGGATCCCGAGACGACTCACACACTCTATGATGGACAATGGATGATGGTGGTGGATGATGGTGTTGTGATGGTGGTGGGTGGTGGGTGAAGTGTGAGAGAGGTGGTGTGCCAAGGGATGGTTTGCAAATGAGCCAAGCACCCCTATTTATAGCCTGAACAGCAGCTCAGGCACGGCCCCGTGTCCATTGGGCATGGCCCCGTGTCCACCTTCTTCTCTGTCTTCATTAATTGCAGTTTGTCTGCATTAGTTGACCACGCCCCCGTGTCCGCTGGGCACGGCCCCGTGTGCAGAAGCGTATCTGTACTATCAAGATTTCCCCAGATTCTGCGAATCTTAGAGTTGATCACGGCACCGTGTCCGCTGAGCACGACCCCGTGGTGGTTGATAGAAGCTTCTACAGCTTTGTCTTTTCTGCTGACACTTGGGCACGCCCCCGTGCTCATTGAGCACGGGGCGTGTTCAGCCTTTTATTTACTTGTTTTGCTTGGAAAGATGCTGTCGGGGAGGCTGGGCATGCCACGTTTGTTCCTTTTCTTGTATTTATGTTAGATTTAGCTGCCTTTTTGCTTCTTTTGTTCATTTGAGCTCATTTAATCCTTAAAGTACAAAAGGAAGACAAAAACATACTTTTTCCAACATTAGTAATAAAAAAGGGTTAGTTTTATGCCACAATTGATGTAATTTTTATGTTGCATTTTGTACATATCAAATACCCCCACACTTGAATCCTTGCTTGTCCTCAAGCAAAACTCTTTATAGTGTGGCTTTACACTCCCAAATGGAATGGGTAGAAAAGAAGTTTTTTTGGGCTTGTCGTAGAGTGTCGGGATTTCCAAGATTCTTTATTAAGTTTTATTTTTATTTATTTACAATCCTATTCGTCATGATTTATTTAAAACATTACATAAATTAAATTACTTATTAGGGCATAACATGCCTTTTTAAAATTTCACTTATATACAAGTTCACATACCTTACTGGAGATCACTCAACACTCGGCCGAAAATGTATTTTAGTGGATCACTCAAGAGCGGCATGGAACTTACTCCTACCATAAGTTTGCCAAGCAATCAATCTTCCTCCTTTTTAACTATACACCTGTGTAAATATCAAGAGGACTTTTGGGGTGAAGGGTTAGGCTTGGGTTAAAGGTAGGTGGTTAGGTTAGTGGTTAGTAAAAAGGGCGAAAGACGTAAAAAGCGTCGGTTTTCGTAAGATTTTTTATTTTTGAAATTTTTATTTTGATGAAGCCATTATTCAAACAAAGTTATTTTTGATAAACTTGTTTGTTTATTTTTCTTTTGCTTCACCATCAATTTTTTTTTTGAAAGTCATAAGAAAAACCGAGCTTGTTACTAAAACAAAGGGTTTAAAAATAAAAAGGTTTTGGTGGGTGAAAGGGTGTTTGTTTTGGGTTATGAAATGAAAAGGTTTAGGCTCAAAGGGGTTAACTAGGGGGATTTTTGGGTATGTAGTAAAAAAATAATGATGTAGAAATAAAAAGGGTTAGTCCTAATGTCTCCATCATTTACTTACTCGGGTTTAAGTTGGTAAGGACCGGGAATGTATCGTCGTGACAAATTCTAGAGTCGTAAGAACCAAGCGGCTATTCACACAAGAAACGAAAAATGAGCATTAGTTTAAAGGTATATATTTGTATGCTCAATAAAGGCTCAAAACTCACTTTTTGTGGGAATGGGTTTTATTTAATCAAGTATATATAATCAAATTTTAATTAAGCTTGTCATGCCGTTTCATAATTTTCTTATGTTGGTTCTTTTTATCACGACGCTATCGGTTGTAAATTTGTAAAAATATAACCTTTTTAGAACTTGAAATTCCCAAATTAAACCTAGACAAGTAAAAAAAATGAAAATTTTTGAAAAAAAATTGGGGTGATAAGCGGTTCCAATAGAGTTTTGTGTAAGGCTTGTTATTAGGACTTGCAAGATTCAAGGTTTTAACATCCCCCCACACTTAAATTACACATTGTCCTAAATGTGTCCCAAAAATAAGTTTTTAGGTTGATTGAATGTGTAAAAAGGTGTGAAAAAGCAAAAATTAATGTTACTGGGCGTCTGGACACGGCCCCGTGGTGTCCGGGCATGGCCCCGTGTTCAGATCGCCAGTAACAGAATTTGTTAAAAAGAAACAGAAACCTGTACACGGGGGCGTGTTCAGTGGGCACGCCCCGTGTCCAGTTACCTGAACTGGGCATTTCCTGCAGATTGTGCAGCACAGGGCCGTGTTGGGCGAGCACGGCCCGTGCTGAACTTGCTGTAATGAAGAAAAATTTGTCGGGTGGCCCTGTTTTCATCCATGGGGTACTGGTTCAAGTTTCCTTGTTATCCTTCATCATCCCGAGTGTGTTTTATTCCTGAAAATTAAAACTAAACTAGAAAACATAAAAATTAATCTAAACTAAACTAAGGATAGTTCCGCGGAATGCCTTTGTGGTGCGCCACGTTTATAAGGGTCATTGGCTAGACCCAGAGCCTGGTCATATGTTACCCAAGTGGGATGTTTTGCATCCCATGTTACACCGTAGGAGAGCATCATCCAAACTTGAGTTAATGACCTTCATGTAGTTGACCGGGTCTTCGTATTCTACTCTTTTTCCGACTCCAAACTTTACTTCCTCGTCCCCAACCCTCAATGTTAGTGTTCCATCATTCATATCTACCACTGCTTGGGCATTTGCTAGGAATGGCCTCCCTAGGATGAGTGGTACTTCGGTATCTTCCTCCATATCTAGTATGACAAAGTCGGCCGGAAAGACAAATTCGCAGAATTTGACCAATAGATTTTCAGCGACACCTTGTGGATATTTGACGGATCTATCGGCGAGTTGTATGCTTATTTTTATAGGACTTGTTTTCCCTAAGCCGAGTCGATTGAACATTGATGAGGGCATGAGGTTAATGCTTGCCCCGAGATCGGCTAGTGCATTACGAATGGGGGATTTCCCAATCGAGCAAGGAATTGTGAAGCTTCCGGGGTCAAGCTTCTTTTGCGAGAGTTTGTTGAGTAGTAAGGCAGAGCATTCTTCGCCTAAGTTAACTAATTGCAATGATTCAATTTTCCTTTTATGAGTGAGGAAGTCCCTCATAAATTTTAAATATTTAGGCATTTGAGTTAGGACTTCGATAAATGGAATATTAACATGCAATTGTTTTAGTAAATTTTCGAACTTTGCGAATTGCTCATCGGTCTTTTGACGAATTAACCGACCGGGGTATGGAACCGGAGGAGTCTTAGTAGGCTCTTGAACTGGTGGAGAAGCCTTCTCTTGTTGGGGTGCGGGTGGAGTTGTGGTTTGGCTAGATTGGCTTCTTTCAGTTGGTGGAAGTGGAGCCTCTTCGGGACCCACGGTACGGTTTCTCAATGTTATGAGATGTACTTGCGCCTTTGGGTTGGTCTCGGTATTACTTGGTAACGCGCCTTGTGGTCTCTCGGAGAAATTTTGAGCTATTTGATTTAATTGTTTTTCAATGTTTTGAATGCTAGCTTGTTGATTTCTAAAATTCGATTCCAATTGTTGAAATCGATCCAAGTTTTTCTTTTCGGTGTCGGAGATGAGGCGAGATACAGTATCTTCGAGCCTTTCTCGTCCACCTTGTTGTTGAGAGAAATTTTGTGTTTGTTGAAAGTTTGTTCGTTGGTTTAGATTTTGTTGGTTACTACTATTGCCGGGTTCTCTCCAACCAAGATTGGGGTGGTTACGCCATCCTTGGTTGTAGGTACCCGTTGGAAGACCCGACGGCCTAGGCCTATTATCAATGTAGTTAACCGTTTCCGTTTGATCATCTAATTCTTTCATACAACTCCAATTTTCATATGGCCCACCACACCCCCTCACAAGCCATAACCGAGACCGTTTTTGCCATTTCTAACTTTTTGATTTTTGAAAAAAGGGTCTGGATTTGAGCTTGTCAAGAAGTGCTTTCATCAACCTTATGGGCGCCCGGGGCAATAGATTATTGCCTCGGGGAGTGTGCCACTGCAAATTGGTTTGAGCAATTTCCTCAATTTGCTTATATATTTCATTAGGGAGACGATTACCTAAAAGTCCCCCGGAGCTAGAATCAAGTGTTTGTCTTGTGTGTGGCAACAACCCATTGTAGAAAGTGGATACTTGTTGCCATACCGCAAGACCGTGATGAGGACACTTTCTTAGTAGCTCCTTGAACCTTTCCCAAGTTTCATATAAGGATTCCTCATCCTCTTGTGAATATGTATTAATTTCAGTCATTAATTTAGCCGTTTTAGCAGGAGGGAAATACTTATATAGAAACTTTTGGGCTAGTTCATCCCAGGTGTTTACCGAGCCAACTCGGAGGGTATTTAGCCAAGCCTTAGCTCGGTCTTTCAGTGAAAATGGAAACATTCGAAGGCGGATGGCGTCGTTTGATGCTCCATTGATCCGAAAGGTATCACATATTTCTAAGAAATTAGTAATATGTAGATGGGGATCCTCACCCGCAAGCCCATGAAAGGTTGCGGAGTTTTGAAGCATTTGTATCAAATGCGGTCGAAGTTCGAAGTTGTTGGCTTCAACATTTGGTGCATTGATAGCGGCGCCGAGATTACCTACGGTGGGTCGTAAGTAATCCATGAGGGTACGTTGGTCTGCCATTGGAGGTGGGTCCCCCAAAACTTTCTCTTGGTTTTTAGCTTTAAGTCTTTTTCTGAGAAAGCGTTCGGGTTCTTCAAGAGGTTCTTTTATGTCTATACTAGAACTGGAGCTCATACACTGCATAGAAAGTTCAGATGTGGCGCCTGGGTTCCAAGTCCTGCAATAAAAACAGAAAAGAACGTTGGTTAGAAGCTTCACCACGGCCCCGTGCTCAGATGAACACGACCCGTGGTCGGAGATACAGTAATTGTTTTCCGGATCCCTGTTACTGGGGAGTTCGACACGGCCCCGTGTTACACCGACACGGCCCCGTGCTCAGCTCCCTGTAACTCGGAAAATAAAAACTGCCAGTAACAATGCTGGGGACGGCCCGTGTCCAACCAGGCACGGCCCGTGCTGAGCTCTGCAGAAACTGAAAAACTAAGGAAATCCTAAAAAAAAAAAATTAGAAAAAATGATTAGGCCGCTGATTCGTAACTTTCTTAAAATCCTTGTGTCCCCGGCAACGGCGCCAAAAACTTGATGTGTGCGAGTGTGTATATAAGTTTAAGTATATTTTAACCCCTTTTTACACGTTAGTCAAGTTTTAAATTTATAAAACACAATATTTTATTAACACTAAACACGCATATGGGCAAGTGCAACCATCGTGAGCGTAGTATAGTGTTGGCAAGATACCGAGGTCGTCCAAGGACACAAGAGCTTTTAGTACCGGTTTATCCTCAACGTCTAATCAAATCAAAAGTTAGAAAAAGGTTTAAAAATAAAACTAACTAAAATGCCGAAAAATAAAATAAAAGTAAAAACAGATAGACAAGATGAATCACTTGGCTCCGACTCGTGTTTAGTGTAACCTTTGATTATTTCCGCACTTTTGCATTTTTTAAGAGATTATCTTAGTTATTGTAGTAGGCCCCTCTTTTGAAGGTGACGTTACCCTCAACCCAGTAGTTTGAGTCAGCAAGGATACAATCCTAAAGGGTCAGATTATTGAAAGATAATTAATTAAGTTATTAATGCATATTATGGTAGGCCCCTCTTTTGGAGGTGACGTTACCCTCGGTTAAGTAGTCTGAGTCAGCAGGGATACAGTTCTAAGTAGTCGGGTTAAAGTATTAATAGTAGCTTACATATGAGGGGATCAAAGTGTTTGGACCCCCGCCATCCAATACCAGTGGGTATTGAAGGAGATCCTACTAAATTTGACCCAGGTCCTTGCAAGATCTATACACTGAACAAGGCAAGACTCTTACCAAACCGTTCCCTTAACCCCCGACCAGGTAGCCAACATATCTCCATATAGACCGTGGAGATATGAATGGTGAAAATCTTTTATTTTATATAGACAGTAAAATAATGCCAAGACAACACGGACAAACGATAAGGAAGAATCACCTTCAACATAAGAAACTAGTTATTAAAGTCATTAATACATAACCAAGTAAAAAGTGCGAAAAGATTAAAAATAAAAAGTATTACACTAGACACATGTCTTCACCAAGTGATGTAAGAGACTTAGGCAAACATGGCCTTTGATTGTCAAGAACTCTTACGATCATTCTTGGATCCCGAGACGACTCACATACTCTATGATGGACAATGGATGATGGTGGTGGATGATGGTGTTGTGATGGTGGTGGGTGGTGGGTGAAGTGTGAGAGAGGTGGTGTGCCAAGGGATGGTTTGCAAATGAGCCAAGCACCCCTATTTATAGCCTGAACAGCAGCTCGGGCACGGCCCCGTGTCCATTGGGCATGGCCCCGTGTCCACCTTCTGTAACATCCCGAAATTTCAAAACTTTATACTAGAATTATAAAGTGTATAATAAACAAGAATAAACTAACTAGGATAAATAACCCAGTTAGTTAGAAGTCTTGTAGTAACACAGAAATGAGTTAAAAAGCCAAAAATATAAACTAAATAAGAGTGGAGGGGTATAGGTTGTCAAAATTGAAACTTAAATTACTAATAATTAGTAAAATAAAAACCAAACACTCCATTTTTGGAGTTCTGGTCGATCAAGAAACCACAGGGGCGACACCCACACTTTCACAACCCTAAATCCTACTAAACTCTCAAATTGAAGGCTCAAATCATGTCGTAATCGAAATCTGAACATAGAATCATGATCTCCTCGTCAAGGAGGTCATAAGGTATGTCAAATTAGGTTGTTTTGATACAACTCAAATTCTTGCATGTGATTGAAATCGAAGGTTGAGCTTGATTATGTGTTGTAAAACATGAAATTGGAAGTAATGTGAAGTCTAGGGACAAACCCTAGATGATTTCTTGTCTAAATCTTGCATGTTAGTTGTAAGGATCAAAATCACTATAGTGGGTGATTAGTAAGTTAGTAGAACTTGATAAACACTAGGATTAAGATTTTTGTTCTAGTGTAAACTGAAATTGTGAGCTAATCTCTGAAATTGTTGATGTTAAAATATGTGTATATTGTCTAATGGAAGTTAATTTGAGTGATAATTTCAAGTTATGAACTTGGTTTAGATCATGTAGAAATCTGACCCGCAAGGTGTTTGATAAAACGCCTAAATGAGGGTTAAAATGTTAAAGATTGCTAAAAACGCAGATTTGTATATGTTATGAATTTATGCGTTAAAGCTTATGAAAGAGTTCTAATCTTGTTATGAATTGAACTCTTTAGGCAAGGAATCCGGAACGTCAAGTGGACACGCCGGAGGTGATACTCGAGGAAAAGGTGTGCTTTAAAGGTACGTGGCTTTAGCCCCGTTAAAATTATGTGTAAATAATTAGTTTTGTTGTGTGAACGGTGTTGTAGTGAAATGGATGCGTTTGATGCGTTGTTAAAGTGGCGAAGTACACTCGACCATCAAACGGGTCAAAGTAAAGATTTGGTATATAGTTTGGCTAGTCAATAAAGTGATGGTTTTCACTAAATAGCCAAACGGGTCAAAATGATGTTTTCAAAAGAATCACGAGAGTAGAGACTTGAAAGTCTTATACCTCGTTAAATGATGAATTGTACCATACCAATGATTTGGTGATATTAACCTAAGTATAAGAACTCAGAATATGGGTCAAACAATAAATGTTAAATGAAAAAGGGTTGTTTGAAACGGAATGCTTGAATTCCGAAGAAACAAGTATTAGCCCTAAAGGAATCGCAAAGCCATGGAATTGGCGCGAATACACTAAGTAGGTGAGCCCGGGTGATTGGGTAATTATGTCTATAAGGTCTTAAGAATGGAAAAGAGGTGCTATGCACTTACACTAATGGATTGGATAATGAAAATAAGGAAATTGTGAACCAATAGTCGGTATCTCGGTTTCCGCGATGTAAAATTTATATGGTTGAATCCGTAATTTTATTACGGACTCGTAGGAAAAAGAATCGGTTAAAACGGACTAACGAGTAGAAAGTTGTGATCTTTTAAAGTTGAAAATTTGTTAAATGGCAAAAGTACAGGGCCTGCCGTAAATTACGGTCCCACCGTAATTTACGGTGGAGGTCTGAAGACTTACGATTAGGGTTGTAAACGAACCGCACGAACACGAACGAGACCTTGTTCGTGTTCGTTTGTTAAAAAATATATGTGTTCGCGAACCGTTCACGAACACTTATCAAACCGGATTTTATGTTTGTGTTCGTTTGTTATGGAAATGAAGTTGTTCGTGTTCGTTTGTGTTTGTTTGTTAATTTTAGGCAACGAACGTTGTCGAAAACAAATAAGCACAAACTAATGTTCATGAACATAAATGGAAACAAACGAACACAAACAATCATTCATGAACATAATATATAATAGACTGACACTTATTAGATATTTAATTTGTCAGAATTTTGATATATTTAAATAGATATAAAAACTAAAATCACAAACGAACTATCGAACACAAGCGAACACGTTACCGAACGTTCACGAACATAAACGAACGAACGCGACCTCTGTTCATGTTTGTTCGTTTAACTAAACGAACGAAATTTCTTGTTCGTGTTCGTTTGTTTAATAAACGAACGAACATAAACAAACTTCCCGCCGAACGGTTCACGAACTGTTCGCCAAACGTTTGGTTCGTTTACAGCCCTACTTACGATGAATGTTTCCTGTGTTACGGCAGACCAGGGTTGTTCAGAGTCTACCGTAACTTACGGTGACACCGTAAGTTACGGTGGAATCCTGAAAACTTGTATTTTGTTTGTTATTTTGAAATGTTAGAATTCATTTATACGTAATGTATTGATGTCAAAACTAATGTTTTAGTGTTTTACCCTAGGTATGGATGAGTTTCTCCCGGATGGTGATCAAGCACTTTGCCAAGAACCGAACACGTATTTTGAAGCTTCCGCACTAAACTTAATCTTGTCTAAACTTTAAACAGGTTGTATATACTTTTGTTAATTGTGTTTTGGATCCTTTAAACTAGTTGTTAGTTGACTAGTAGGGGTTGACTTTAAAACTGGTTATGCACTATCTTGGATGTGTTTGGTACTATCACAAGTGTGTATGGTTTTAAATACGAAAAGTTTTTGTAAACTCTGATTTTTTTTATAAAGTTATTATGATAATTATTTAAATACTGTTCAAATTATTAAGGGTGTTACAAGTTGGTATCAGAGCCCAAGGTTGTTAATAAGTGTTCGGTTCAAGCTTGATCAAACATCCGGTAAGAGTTAATTGTTCTAAGTAGAGTTACTAGTATAAGAAGAGAAGTAATGAATAGAAATGCATGGGAAGAGCGTGTTAACACACTCAAACCCGGAAAGTGCATTAAATAAGAACGGTGAAAACAAGTTATGAACTTGAATAAACCGAAGTAAATAAATCATACGTCATAGGTGAAATGTTTAACGCTTAATGTAAACATTTCAGTTAAAGATGATGGATAAAGGTAATGATGATGCGGTGCCAAGAGTCACCGAGCAAACGAGAGAAGTGATTGCTGAAGAGGTAGGAAAAGCAATCGAAAATAGTTTGTCGGGTTTCATCGACAAAATCCAAACCACGGTATTATCAGTGGTGGAAGAAAGAATCAAGAAATTGGAGGATAATACCAATTTAGCAAAGGAGAAGTCGGGAGGACGAAAATCTTGTTCTTATAAAGAGTTCATGGCGTGTTAACCGCCCATTTACAATGGGGAGGTTGACCCGATCATATGTCAGGGGTGGCTAAGCGATATGGATGGGGTGTTCGAAAGGACTCATTGTGATCCGGATGACTACGTAGCCTATGGGACGGGTCAGTTAAGGGGTCAAGCGAAAGACTGGTGGGATAACAAGAAGAAAGAAATTGGAAGCGAAGCGGCTAAAGCTATGACATGGGACGAGTTTAAGACGCCGTTTCTTAAACATCACAGTCCCAAGGCAGTCATTAACAAGATCAAGGAAGAATTCATGCAGCTTCGACACAAGGGTGAATCTATTGACAAAATCACGGGAATATTCATGGATAAGATGAAGTTTTGTGATGAATTGATAACGAATGAGGAGCAGAAAATATATTATTATTATAATATGTTGAGCACCGAGTATAGGGAGTTTATGACTCCTTCAAAGTATGAGACACTCACCGAAATTATAAACGTTGCTCGGGAACAGGAGATAGAGTTGAAGAAACAGATTGAAAGAGGTGAAAGAAGGGCTCAGATAGTCAATCCAAGCCCAACGAAAAAGGCGCGCACAACAGAATCCTCAAAGAAACAAGAAGGTAAAGGAGGGTCATCAAACTGCAAGATATGCGGGAAGGGGCACAAAGGTGAGTGCCGGTTCAAGGACAAATCGTGTCCTATATGTGGGAAGACGGGACACACGGCTGCATTGTGCCTGGGAAAGGTGTCGGTGTGTTACAAATGCTACCAACCGGGTCACAAGAAATCTGAGTGCCCGGAGTTGGTTGGAAAGAAAGATGACAAGAATACACATACTGAGACACCAAGAGCAAAGGCGAGATCTTTCCAGTTGACAGCAATGGAGGCAAAAACAGAGCCCGATGTGGTCTCAGGTATATTTGCCATAAATTCAATTCCTGCACATGTGTTATTTGATACGGGTGCGAATAAATCTTTTGTTTCACATGGATTTATTCGACATCCTTCTTTTGTACTAACAAAATTGCCTATGCCATTAGAGGTAGAAATAGGCGATAACAAAAGTTTTCTTGTATGTGATGTATGTCGAGATTGCAAAATAAGCGTTGATGATGAGGAATATTTGATAGACTTGATCCCTATGTCAATGGGAGAATTTCAAGTAGTGGTAGGGATGGATTGGTTATCCCGACATCATGCAAAGGTGATATGTTTCCGCAAGGAGATACAGTTGACATCTCCAAGTGGAAAGCAAGTCACCATTTATGGCGAAAAAGGGGGCAGTCCCGTTATGTGCTCAATACTAAAAGCCCGCAAACTTATGAGGCGCGGATGTAAAGCATTCATGATATACGCAAACGAACCTAATAAAGAGACGCCAAAGATGGAAGACGTACCAGTGGTACGTGAATACGCTGATGTATTTCCGGAAGATTTACCGGGAATACCGCCAGTACGGGAGGTAGAGTTCGGGATCGAATTGGTTCCGGGCGCAAAACCTGTGGCCAAGGCGCCGTATCGACTCGCGCCATCAGAATTACAAGAATTGATGTCACAAATTCAAGATCTACTGGACAAAGGGTTTATCCGCCCTAGTGTGTCTCCATGGGGCGCACCAGTATTATTCGTGAGGAAGAAGGACGGGAGCATGCGTATGTGCATTGATTACCGGGAGTTGAACAAACTCACGGTAAAGAATCGATATCCGCTTCCAAGAATTGATGACCTATTTGACCAATTACAAGGTGCAAGTTGGTTCTCAAAAATCGACCTCAGATCGGGGTATCATCAGTTGAAAGTCAAGGAGGAAGATATACCGAAAACGGCTTTCCGTACACGGTACGGACAATACGAGTTTCTTGTGATGTCCTTTGGGTTAACCAATGCACCCGCGGCTTTCATGGATCTCATGAACCGGGTTTGCAAACCCATGCTATACAAGTCAGTGATAGTGCTCATAGATGACATCTTGATACACTCCAAGAATGAAGCAGAACACGCAAGTCATTTGCGTGAAGTGTTGGAGACGCTCAGGAAAGAGAAATTGTATGCAAAATTCTCAAAATGTGCCTTCTGGTTACGAGAGGTGCCATTTCTTGGGCACATCATTAGTGCAAACGGAGTGTTAGTGGATCCGTTAAAGATAGAAGCGGTGTCAAGATGGACTCCACCAAAGAATCCTTCGGAAATCAGAAGCTTCTTGGGGCTTGCGGGTCATTATCGGAGATTCATACAAGATTTCTCCAAAATTTCTATGCCGTTGACTAAACTAACCCGTAAGAATGAAAGGTTTATTTGGGGCGAGGATCAAGAAGGGGCGTTTCAAACGCTCAAGGAAAAATTGACCCATGCTCCGGTATTGTCATTACCGGACGGAACGGAGGATATGGTAGTTTACTCGGATGCATCGCATTCGGGACTTGGCTGCGTTTTGATGCAGCGGGGCAAAGTTATAGCCTATGCCTCGAGGCAACTAAAGACTCATGAGAAGATATATCCTACCCATGACCTCGAGTTGGCAGCAGTGGTGTTTGCCTTGAAGATATGGAGGCATTACTTGTATGGGGTGAAGTGCACTATCTTTACCGACCACAAAAGCTTAAAGTATTTCTTCAATCAAAAGGAATTAAATATGAGGCAGAGGCGGTGGTTAGAAACTGTCAAAGACTTTGATTGCGAAATACATTACCACCCCGGGAAGGCTAATGTAGTGGCAGACGCGTTGAGCCGAAAGACAGATTATACGCCTATTCAAGTACGATCGATGCAACTAATTGTGACATCGGGTTTGCTTGAACAAATCCGAAAATCTCAAATTGAAGCAATCAAGGAAGAAAATGTGAAGAAGGAAAGGATAGTTGGGCAACTAAAAGACATGGAGGATGATAATCAAGGATTGAAAACTCGATTTGGGAGAATTTGGGTTCCAAATACGTGCGGGGCCAAGGTGCGTCTACTTGACGAGGCCCATAAATCTCATTATTCAATTCATCCGGGGGTGACCAAAATGTATAATGACTTAAAACAAAACTATTGGTGGCCCGGAATGAAAAGAGATATTGTGAAGTATGTGGAGAAGTGTCTGACTTGTTTACAAGTCAAAGCGGAGCACCAAAAGCCATATGGTAGGTTGCAACCGCTGGATATCCCAGTTTGGAAATGGGAACAAATCACGATGGATTTGTTAGCCAAATTGCCCAAAACCAATCGCGGGTTTGATGCTATATGGGTAGTTGTGGATAGATTGACAAAAAGTGCTCACTTCATTCCGATTCGTGAGACGTATACATCCGAAAAGATGTCGGAAGTGTACACCAATGAAATAATAGCACGTCATGGAGTGCCGATATCCATTGTATCAGACAGAGATACTCGGTTTACTTCGAAATTTTGGCACGAATTCCAAGAACAAATGGGAACTAAATTGTTCATTAGCACTGCTTACCATCCACAAACGGATGGGCAAAGTAAGAGAACGATACAAACGTTGGAAGATATGTTGCGGACTTGCATTATCGACTTTGGGGGTAGTTGGGATGTCTATCTACCCTTGGTCGAGTTCTCATATAACAACAGCTATCACACGAGCATTAAAATGGCTCCTTACGAAATGTTATATGGAAGAAAGTGTCGAACCCCGGTATGTTGGGGAAAGTGGGTCCACGAGGACTAGCTCCTACTGATATAATCCGGAATACGAATGAGAAGATCGACTTGGTCCGAGCTAACCTAAAGGCGACCCAGGCTCGACAAAAAGCGTACGCAGATAAACGGAACAGACCAATTGAATTTCAAGTTGGTGATAAAGTAATGCTAAAAGTATCGCCATGGAAAGGAATTATACGGTTCAGAAAAATAGGAAAGTTGAGTCCGAGGTTCATTGGGCCATTCAGAATCACTGAACGGGTTGGTAAGGTAGCATATCGCCTCGAACTACCCGAAGAGTTGAGTGGAATTCATAGCACATTCCATGTGTCACATCTCCGAAAATGCTTAGCAGACGAAACTGCTTGCGTCTGCTATGACGATATCGAGGTGGATAACAGTCTCAACTATGCGGTGAGGCCAATTGCAATTTTAGATCGAAAGGAGAAGAGTCTGAGGAACAAAGTAATTAACCAAGTGAAGGTTAAATGGGAGCACAAGAAGGGTGCGGATACCACATGGGAATCCGAAGAAGAGAAGCAACGGCTCTACCCTAAACTATTTGGTACGTATTACAGTTTCGGGGACGAAACCCTTTTTAAGGGGGGTGGACTTGTAACACCCCGAAATTTCAAAACTTTATACTAGAATTATAAAGTGTATAATAAACAAGAATAAACTAACTAGGATAAATAACCCAGTTAGTTAGAAGTCTTGTAGTAACACAGGAATGAGTTAAAAAGCCAAAAATATTAACTAAATAAGAGTGGAGGGGTCTAGGTTGTCAAAATTGAAACTTAAATTACTAATAATTAGTAAAATAAAAACCAAACACTCCATTTTTGGAGTTCTGGTCGATCAAGAAACCACAGGGGCGACACCCACACTTTCACAACCCTAAATCCTACTAAACTCTCAAATTGAAGGCTCAAATCATGTCGTAATCGAAATCTGAACATAGAATCGTGATCTCCTCATCAAGGAGGTCATAAGGTATGTCAAATTAGGTTGTTTTGATACAACTCAAATTCTTGCATGTGATTGAAATCGAAGGTTGAGCTTGATTATGTGTTGTAAAACATGAAATTGGAAGTAATGTGAAGTCTAGGGACAAACCCTAAATGATTTCTTGTCAAAATCTTGCATGTTAGTTGTAAGGATCAATATCACTATAGTGGGTGATTAGTAAGTTAGTAGAACTTGATAAACACTAGGATTAAGATTTTTGTTCTAGTGTAAACTGAAATTGTGAGCTAATCTCTGAAATTGTTGATGTTAAAATATGTGTATATTGTCTAATGGAAGTTAATTTGAGTGATAATTTCAAGTTATGAACTTGGTTTAGATCATGTAGAAATCTGACCCGCAAGGTGTTTGATAAAACGCCTAAATGAGGGTTAAAATGTTAAAGATTGCTAAAAACGCAGATTTGTATGTTATGAATTTATGCGTTAAAGCTTATGAAAGAGTTCTAATCTTGTTATGAATTGAACTCTTTAGGCAAAGAATCCGGAACGTCAAGTGGACACGCCGGAGGTGATACTCGCGGAAAAGGTGTGCTTTAAAGGTACGTGGCTTTAGCCCCGTTAAAATTATGTGTAAATAATTAGTTTTGTTGTGTGAACGGTGTTATAGTGAAATGGATGCGTTTGATGCGTTGTTAAAGTGGCGAAGTACACTCGACCATCAAACGGGTCAAAGTAAAGATTTGGTATATAGTTTGGCTAGTCAATAAAGTGATGGTTTTCACTAAATAGCCAAACGGGTCAAAATGATGTTTTCAAAAGAATCACGAGAGTAGAGACTTGAAAGTCTTATACCTCGTTAAATGATGAATTGTACCATACCAATGATTTGGTGATATTAACCTAAGTATAAGAACTCGGAATATGGGTCAAACAATAAATGTTAAATGAAAAAGGGTTGTTTGAAACGGAATGCTTGAATTCCGAAGAAACAAGTATTAGCCCTAAAGGAATCGCAAAGCCATGGAATTGGCGCAAATACACCAAGTAGGTGAGCCCGGGTGATTGGGTAATTATGTCTATAAGGTCTTAAGAATGGAAAAGAGGTGCTATGCACTTACACTAATGGATTGGATAATGAAAATAAGGAAATTGTGAACCAATAGTCGGTATCTCGGTTTCCGCGATGTAAAATTTATATGGTTGAATCCGTAATTTTATTACGGACTCGTAGGAAAAAGAATCGGTTAAAACGGACTAACGAGTAGAAAGTTATGATCTTTTAAAGTTGAAAATTTGTTAAATGGCAAAAGTGCAGGGCCTGTCGTAAATTACGGTCCCACCGTAATTTACGGTGGAGGTCTGAAGACTTACGATGAATGTTTCCTGTGTTACGGCAGACCAGGGTTGTTCAGAGTCTACCGTAACTTACGGTGACACCGTAAGTTACGGTGGAATCCTGAAAACTTGTATTTTGTTTGTTATTTTGAAATGTTAGAATTCGTTTATACGTAATGTATCGATGTCAAAACTAATGTTTTAGTGTTTGACCCTAGGTATGGATGAGTTTCTCCCGGATGGTGATCAAGCACTTTGCCAAGAACCGAACACGTATTTTGAAGCTTCCGCACTAAACTTAATCTTGTCTAAACTTTAAACATGTTGTATATACTTTTGTTAATTGTGTTTTGGATCCTTTAAACTAGTTGTTAGTTGACTAGTAGGGGTTGACTTTAAAACTGGTTATGAACTATCTTGGATGTGTTTGGTACTATCACAAGTGTGTATGGTTTTAAATACGAAAAGTTTTTGTAAACTCTGATTTTTTTTATAAAGTTATTATGATAATTATTTAAATACTGTTCAAATTATTAAGGGTGTTACACCTTCTTCTCTGTCTTCATTAATTGTAGTTTGTCTGCATTAGTTGACCACGCCCCCGTGTCCGCTGGGCACGACCCCGTGTGCAGAAGCGTATCTGTACTATCAAGATTTCCCCAGATTCTGCGAATCTTAGAGTTGACTACGGCACCGTGTCCGCTGAGCACGACCCCGTGGTGGTTGATAGAAGCTTCTACAGCTTTGTCTTTTCTGCTGACACTTGGGCACGCCCCCCATGCTCATTGAGCACAGGGCGTGTTCAGCCTTCTGTTTTCTTGTTTTGCTTGGGAAGATGCTGTCGGGGAGGCTGGGCATGCCACGTTTGTTCCTTTTCTTGTATTTATGTTAGATTTAGCTGCCTTTTTGCTTCTTTTGTTCATTTGAGCTCATTTAATCCTGAAAATACAAAAGGAAGACAAAAACGTATTTTTTCCAACATTAGTACTAAAAAGGGTTAGTTTTATGCCACAATTGATGTAATTTATATGTTGCATTGTGTACACATCATTACGTGATTTGTATACACTAGGTGATTGTATATCATTACGTAATTACATAACACTACATGATTACGTACTGTTGCCATGCCTCTAGCTTCGAGTACTGCTATCAGAAATTGTGGCTTCGCAGGATTTACACGACTTTTGTACTTTATAGAGGATTGGATCCCTATATATATATATATAGTGGAGGGTTCAAATGAGAAGAAATTTTTTGTAAGCAAACAGGCCCTTACATAGATGATTAGTTTGTAGTATTTCTTTTTAATAACTAATTACATATATATTTTAAAAAATAAATAAATTCACCTAAAGTGTAGGATATATTACAAGTTGTGGAGGATAAATTTTGACATGTGTAGTATAAAGTTCGATAATGTGTAAGATAAAATTTTATGTGTGTAGGATAAAATGAAATTGACTAATTAATTAGAAAGAAGGGTAAATTACTTTTTAAGTCTCTGTTTTTTAGTTGTTTTATTCACTTAAGTCCAAAATCAAATTGTTTAACGCCCTGAGTCCCTATAACCACTTTTTTAACCATTTGAGTCCAAATTTCTAACATTGTTAGAATTATTCTGTTAACTTTTGTTAAATGACCAAAATACCCTTGTACTAAAAAACCATTTTATTATTATTAAAACTATTATTAAATATATAAACATATTCCGTCCACTCACATTCTCTCTATCTCCATATTCACACACACACACTCTCTCTCTACCTAATCACTTTCTCTCTCAACAAAACAACCACCACCATCACCACCCCACCTCCACCAACACCACAGCACAACCACCATTGTAGCCTCTCCACCACTGCTGCAACTCCCTCCACCACTACACCACCTCCTCCATCGCTGCAACTTCGATTCTCCTTCAACCCGACCCATGCCTAGACTGAACAACATTTACAGAGCACCTGCAATTGGAAGCCAAACGAGGGGAATTTGAGCACCTCCCCCTCCTCTTCCCCTTCACAATACATATCCTTCATATCCCAAACATAAAGACTAAACCATAACATTTTAACACCTCTGCTTTCTTCTTCATTCAGATTTCACCATCTTCTTCCCCATGGTTGTTGAAGGAGGAGCTACACTTCCAGACCTGTATAATAGATCGAGGCGGTTACTCTTGAAAACTAGAGATGATCTGGAGAAGCTCGAGCGCCTGTTCGCCGCCGTGATCTGTGGAAAAGGTTTGTTTAATCGTTTTCTGCACTTTATTGTTGATTTTTTGATGTGCGATCTGAATTTTAGGTTTAATCTTGTTTGAAATTGAAGCTGATGTGAAATCAGTAGGAATTGATGTAAACTTGTTGTGCGAAGTTAGGATGATTTGTTCTAAATAAGATATTTGTGCCAAAATTCAATGTGCGATCTGATTTTTCGGTTACTTTTTGTTTATTTTGATTTGAGATTGAATCTGATGATAAATTACTAGGGATTGCTGTAATTTTATTTTGCCAAGTTAGAATGAATGAGCGATTCATTCTAGATAAGATATTTGTGCTGAAATTCGGCTTCGTTAGTTAAGTATGGTGATCTGTAATTGTATCATTTATGTTTTGAGGTGCGATCTTATGGCCATTGATGCAGATATGATGGTTTGAGAGAGACAGGGATAAGGGGAGAGAGATGTATAAGAGAGAGAAATCTAAATAAATTAGTTATTTATTTTTTAATTATAGGGGTAATTTGGTCATTTAACAAAACTTAACGACAAAATTCTAACTGAGTTAGAAATTTGGACTCAAATGGTAAAGAAAAATGGCTATTGAGACTCAGGGCGTTAAACATTTTGATTTTGGACTCAAGTGGTTAAAACCACTAAAACACATAGACTCAAAAAGTAATTTACCCTAGAAAGAATAACTAATTAATATAGGGAGTTATATACTATTTAGTGTTTTACCAACTATATTATTTTCTTACTTTTTTTCTTAAACTAGTATTAAGGGCCCCCGCGTTGCGGGGGCGCCCGGGGGAGGGGGGATACACCGTGCCAAGTAGCACTGATGCTACACAACTATCAGCGATCAACAACACCAGAAAAGGCTCGTTAAAATAAAATAAATAAAAAGAAAAATAACACCGAACGAAAAACATACGTAAAATCGTTGAGCCACGCGTCTTGCGACGAACCTGTCAAACAGGGAAAAATAGACGCGTTGTGAGGGTCCTGTCAAACAGAAAAAAATAGTCGAAAAAACTTTGAAACCCACACGTACGTTACGGCGTGTTTACTCGCAAAAGTATAACAAAACGTAAAACGAAAAAATTGAAAACGATGAAAAATACATGGATCAAAGTTGAAAATAAAAATGTGTTTGGGTTAAATTGAAAGAGATGAAAACTTTTGGGTTAAAAGTTAAAAAAAAAACAAAAAGGTTAAAATGCAAAAACTAAAACCTTTGGGTTACAAATGAAAAATCAAAATTTTTTTTTTGAAAGACTCCCCATGCTTGAGGTACAAGCCTTAATGCACAAACATTTTATTAATTTATAATATGGTAATTCTTCTTTTCATTTGATCCTCTCCCTATGCTACCATTATTATACTGTTTTCTTCTTCTCTTTTTTCTTTTTCTTAAATTCTTCTTCTCATTTACCCTCCCTATACGTATAATAGTAATAAATAATGTTACATAAACGTGTTGATAAAAAGATTGTCTGAACTCCAAGCCTTCTTAACTTGTCAAGATTTGGGTTTTTTTGTCTTTGGTGGTGGTGGTGGTGGAGCTTTGATGAACATGATGATCAGGGTACTCTTTGGTGTTGTTTGGCGGTGGCTGTTGATGACGCATGTGTGGTGTGGTGTTAGACTTGAATATTGATAAATATGTGATGTAGTTTATAAAAATACATGAACAATAACTCAAAGTTAACTTAAATGATTCAAAATATTATATACATGTTCTTTGAAGATTTATAAAATTAATATTTGAAAACGTCAATTGTATATCGGTATATCAATATTTAGGTGGTGTTTGTTTTTTCTGCGGGAAAAGGTCTGCAGTCTGCGGACCACATCTGCAGGAGAAGAGGGTTTGTTTTTTTACTTCTACAAAAACATCTTCTACACACACAACACACACACACAAAACATAGCACATATCTTCTCTCTCTCTGCCTTCATCTCCCCACCACCACCACCACCACCACAACCATCCACCACCACCGTCCACCGTCGCACCCACCATCACCCCCGTCGCAACCACCGCCACCACCTAACACTCAGCACCACCATCTCACTTCCACCTCCTCCATTATCTACCACCGTGATAACAGATGATGGTTTCGATTTGGGGGTTTTGTTAGCGATCGATGATGATGATGATGATAACAGATGATGACGATTTGATTTGGGGGTTTTGTTAGCGATCGATTTGGGTTTCGATCGCGGTGGCAGGGAAGAAGGTGGAGGTGGTGGCGGAGACGTGGTGGTTTCGATTTGGGGGTTTTGGGTGGTGTTTGTTTTGTGGGGGTACATGTGGTGGCGGTGGTGGTGGAGGTGGTGGCGGAGACATGGTGGTGGTGGCGGAGATGTGGTGGTGGAGGTGATGCAGGTCTGTGGGCAGGAGAAGAGGTGAGAAGAGGTCCGCAGACTTAAGGCCATGTCTGCGTGGGGAAGAGGTGAGGCAGACGTTTTTGGTCTGCAGATCTTCCAGAAAACAAACAAGCTGCAAACTTCAAACATCTGCGCGCGTCTACGCGGCGCAGACATAAGTGGCCAGAAGTGCTTATGGCCAAAAAACAAACACCACCTTAGTAAATAACAATTTGAAGATAATTTTTATAAAGTTGTACAAATTGATTAAAGACAAACTTTAATTATCAAATTTAATAAACTTTTTAGATTTTTGTTCATTGTGTAAACATTTTCTATAACAATCAACACTTTTGTTGTTTTCGGTGAAAGACTAGAGTATTAACAAATTTTTTATGCAAAATTTAACATTTTTTTATGATAACAATTAGGGATGAGCAAAATGGACCCGGTACCGGTACCGAACCGGTACCGGTACCGATTTTACCGAACCGGGTACCTTTTCGGTACCGATTCGGTACCCACTTTTGACATTTTCGGTACCGGTTCGGTACCGGTCCGGTACGGTACCGGTTCGGTACCGGTATTTTGTTCGTTTTTACCCTCAAATACCGGTACCGAACCGTACCGAACCGTTTATATTCGGTACCGGTACCGGTACCTACTTTTGAGGATTTTCGGTACCGGTTCTTTCGGTACCGGTACCGGTTCGGTACCGAACCGGACCGAGCTCATCCCTAATTATATATTCGGTACCGGTATTTTGTTATTAACAATTCACTTAATTATATATTTGTTAAATTATTATACGTTTTTATTAAACACGATAATGATTTAGTCAAAACGTTGCATTTAATAGAAGGATGGTTATTTACATAATATTTTTTTAACACCTATGGCTGTTCACGAGCCGAGCCGAACCGAGCGGACCTTTGCTCGTGTTTGACTCGTTTACAAACCGAACCGAGCGGAGCGGCTCATTTAAAACCGAGCCACAAATCAAGCGAGTATTTTCCGAGCAGTAAATTTTTCGAGCGAGCGGCGAGCGAAGTTCGAGCGATTTGGACAACCGTGTGGCCCGATTTAAATTTGCTGGGAGAGATAGTGACAATGTAGGTCTCAAGTTTTTGTCTTAATAACCAAGCACATTTCATGGCATAATATTTTTTTCTTATGAATAACAATGTTGTGGCCAACGAGACGATGATCATATTGCACGAACAATGACGTTGAGAGCAAGAGATGATTGACTTAGGGTAACGACATGAAACATTGAGGCAATGAGCAGACTGTCGTTTATCTGTTTAGAGTTTACCTTTTAGATTTGATATTAATTTTTAAGGTTTAACTTTTAGATTTGATGAGCAGAGTGTCGTTTATCTGTTTAGGGTTTTACTTTTAGATTTGATATTGGCGTGATCGTGTTAGTACGTATAAATATAGTTCTAAATTTGTATATAGTTGACCAAAATCTAATAGAGTAGTATATATAAAACTATAAATTTAATTTATATTTAAGTATATATGTATGTGTGTATAAATATAGGTGTGTGTGCATATGTATAATTTATATTTGTGTATATACATGTTTATATATGTATGTGTATATGTGTGTATATATATACTAACTAAAAATAATAATTCGAGCCGAACCGAGCCGAGCGGACCTTTGCTCATGCTTGGCTCGTTTACAACCGAGCGTCAAATCGAACGAGCATTTTTCGAGCAATTTTTCGAACGAGCGTCGAGCGAGCGACAAGCACCGAGCGGTTTGAACGGCCCTATTAACACCAACGGTCCAAATGGCTAAACACTCGGGATCATCTATCAAATGAATTACCCTTTCATCCGAAAAACATAATGTGATGACCTGACTCACCCACCAAGATGAAACCCACAACTGAAAAACCATTGATTCAATCCAAAACAAAATTTTTCTAAGACAATACTTCAACCCATAACTTCCTATTTAAAAAATAATGAGGCTACCACTCAACCTGAAAACTACATAATATTAGTTTTGGAAATTGCCTTAGATATATTTTTAAACTTTAAAAAATGTAACACCAGGCGGACCCAAAAAATTTTCCATAGGGGTGCGGAAAATTTTTAAAAATTTTAGGCGTCTAGATATATACATAAAAAAATCGGTTCGGGTCGGGTCGGTTCGGGTCGGGTCATGTAAAAAAAGAACATCAAACTAAAATTTATATAATCATCAAAAATACGTCAAACGTTGTTACAAACGTATTTAAAATGTCACCCTACAGGTTTTTAATTTTTGAAATCTATCCAAAGCATCATCTAGAGGTACTTTCTTAAGCAATTCTTTCTTAAACAAGTATTTCTCTATCCAAGTTCAACCGCTTTCCTCTTGTTGAGAAATCATGCCATAACATCCTTACTCATTGTGCCTATTAATAATGAACCAATTAAATCAACAAAAAAAGTGATTTCATTATAATAATGAATGGCAGTAAGTAACAGTAAGGCGGTTTGGCTGGCTTTATTATTTAATCATATTTAGATTTCATTATTGAATGTTAAACAATTAACGCTGTGTTCAATAACAGCCTTATTAATCTTCATAATTCATATTCAATCTTCATATTCAA
This sequence comes from Helianthus tuberosus, assembly GCA_030545235.1. Taxonomy (NCBI): domain Eukaryota; kingdom Viridiplantae; phylum Streptophyta; class Magnoliopsida; order Asterales; family Asteraceae; genus Helianthus; species Helianthus tuberosus. The sequence continues at coordinate 192,627,015 of CM060402.1, forward strand.
AGTTCAAAAGTAGAATCAAGATGATCCGAGGAACAACTCTACAACAACCTTATTTAGATTTTTGAAGAATGAAATCAAGGTACCTCTACAAAATCAAGAGTGCGGTGTGTGGTACTGTGCGGCGAGATTTGTGGGTTGTGGCTGATCGATCGAACAGAGTCTGCACTGATGTTTCTGTTTCTTGAATTCTTGGTCGCTGGCAGCAGAGAGGGGAGGGCGAGAGGGAGGAGATGAATGATCGATTGGTTATTTGGGTTATGTTTTGTTGAATTGATTTAGTTATTTAGGTTGGGCTTTAACATAAACTTATATAATTGGGCTTGATATTGGGTTATAGGAATACAAGATTTATTTAAAGAGATTAGTGGGCTAACTTTTTTACATAATTGGGTCAGGTTTAAATCCGTTTTCACAAAAAAAAAAATTATATAGATTCCTAACATTTTTTTTCCAAGGGGTGCGGTCAGAATTTTCCAAGGGGTGCGGTCGAAATTTTTCAAGGGTGCGGTCGGGATTTTTCGTGAAAAATAACACTAAATTTTTTTTTCAAGGGATGCGGCCGCCCACCCACGGGCTAACTTGGGTACGCCCCTCCAATGTTGATGCAATTATTCACCCCAACGGTCTAATAAGCTTGTGATGATTGTCGGGTCGGATGTAGAAGCGGGCTACAATTGTAAACCCAATTTAGAGCCAATTTTTTAAGAGTTTGCATGACCTTTGGCTAAATGAAAGCATTACTGGCAGTTAGATGTGTAGTAAAGGCTTGATCGGGGCATTTCTTGGGACAAACTTTCGGATCATGAAATCATGATCAACAAGTAAACCATGGAGCTCACTGAAGGTTGTTAGGAAATTGCCGAATAAGTATGGTTGATTCGAGGGAGTTGTACTCTTTACGAAGCGCTGAGAAAACAAGCATAACATCTTTTTCGTGCATTATTTCTCCAATAATGGTTAGGGCATCAGAATACCCACAAACCCTAGTGAGATAGGCTGCAGATGTCTCGTTTTCCTTTATCATAATCTTTAAAAGTTGTGCTCTCAAGGTGAATTCCCATGAAGATGTGTGTGGTAGATAGGCACGTTCAAGGGACAATCATAGATCATGAGAGGTATCCCCTTGAATAGGGTTGTTCACAAAACTTGCGCCTCGCAGCTCGCTAAAAGACGCTCGAGAAAAAAAAAACTAGCTAAATTACCTCAATTTGAGATGACTTGAGCCGAGCTGGCTCATTTTGTAACCGAACCAAGCTCGGCTCAGTTCAAAAGCGATGAATATATAAATTAACAATCACTAAATAGTTTATGTCTATGGTTGGGTCGATATACTACATAGTACATAGTCATAAATATCAATCATAATAACACTGTTTATATTACAAAAAAAAAAAAAAAAAAAACCCAGAACTGTAATTATTGACAATAATTATTTTCACTATCAGACCGTTTACACAAAAATAAAAGAATATAAATATATTTCAAAAAAAAAAACACACTAATCTAACATGCCATCCCAGTCATTAACTTGCATTGCAAGGTCAGTAGGGAACAAGTAAAACCCAAACAAGCACTTGAAGATAATTATCACAAACCACACCACCTCCCTTTCAACTTTAAGCCCATCAATGTTTACACCGGACCACCGTCGCCACCCTTGTTTACACCGCAGCTACCGCCACCGATGACCGGAGTACTAGCATGAAACGCCGACTGCCTTGAGGGTTCCGCCAGTAACTTCAACGACAATGGTGACGGCTCGATGTTGTGTTGATGCTCAGGATCTTTCAAGCTAAGCTGTTTCGACATCCCGACTAGTTCATCTAAATTCATGGGTTCTTTCGAGAGAACTGGGATTGGTTTCACGACCCGATGGTGCGATGCATCCGGTTCGGTACTGTTATAATTAGTTGGTGATTCAAACTGGGCCATGGTTGATGGCCACACCGGGAATGGGACGGGTATGTAAGCGGGATAAAAAGCCGGTATTATAGGTGGAAGCTCGTTCACGGGTTGTTTTGACGATTCTTCTTTGACGTTTTCTTTTAGTTTTTCACTTGTAGAGGATTCCACGCATTGATCGGAATCGGGTTTTAACGAGAGTTTAAGCGAACAGTTGTCAGGATGATCCGTACCGCCCATACCGGCTGCTGGTGGCAGCATGAACTGATCTTCCGGTGTTTCTGCAGCCTGCAAGACGCCTCATATTATATAATTAATGTTATATTAACTTATAAAACTAATTAATATGATAATAATTAATGTTATATTAACTTATAAAACTAATTAATATGATATTAAGAAGCAAGACGAACCATATCTGGAGCCATGTCAAAGAGGCTAGAACGCCTTTTTCTTCGAGAGGCGCTACATTGTCTAATGAAGTATTTCTGGGCATGACTGGCGACCTGAGTAGGAGTTCTGGATAAGACGTAATTACGCGCTATGCCACGCCAGTCTCCTTTGCCTAATTTTTGGAGACCAAGTAGGAACAACCGATGCTCCTCCTCTGTCCAGGGTGTACCTACAATAATGCAAGCATTTAATGCATTCAATATCCTATGTCAAACTTTGTTATCTCACGTGTTTGCTTTAGACTTTTTTTAGAATGACATAACACCCGTATAATCTTTATGGACCATGAACATCTCATACGGTTCACGTAATTTAGACATTTACCAGTACCAAGTAGGGATGAGTTTTTTTTCCCAAATACACATACCAGTACCATACCCGTACCAGTTGTTGTACACTTGTACCCATACCGATTTTAGGTATTCAGTACTTTCGGTATCACTACGGGTACAGGTAAAATAGGGTACGGGTACCGAATTTTATATAGACCTTAAAAAGTTTTTTTTAACTTTTATTTCGTATTACGGTATTTATGGTACTCGTATTGATTTTACCTACTTGGTACCCGTATCGTATTGGTACTCGTACCAATTTTACCTATTTGGTACTCGTACTATATCAGTACTCGTGCCGATTTTGACCTATTTAGTACCCGTATGAGTGCTCAAAAACTAAAATAAAAACAAAGTCGTACCAAAGCGGGTACTGTACCGCAATACCCATACCCCTACCGTACCAATATATTCGTTACTGTATTTGGTACCCAGTTTTGTTCAAATTTGGTACCGGTACTGTACCAATCCCACCCGTAGTACCAAGTGTTTTATAGTAGTACTGAACGAACATCAACTTGACATTCTTTCTTAAGGAAGATAGCTTCAGCTATTGAAAGTTCTTAAACAAGTAAACAACCATCTACTTAAGATTTAAAAATTATTTAGTTTAATCGTGTTTAGACTATTTATATTATCAACCGAGACATGAATGTTGAAACCGGCATAAGATTTTATCCCTACACAACTTCTTCATTTATGTCTATTGGTCTTAAAGTTTTTAAACACAATCTTAGGTCTTAACACCATACAGCTGCAACATGCTAATGTGTTTCACATTATTAGTACGTTAGGTTTACAACAAGGTGGCTTTATACAAAGTTACAAACACATGTGAATGTTATGCTTGTACGAACACCCCCAACTCCTTTCCTAATCCTAACATATAATACCCAACATGTTCGCAAACTAATTAGCCGTCATTTTCACTAATGAGTTACAAATATCACATGTTTGGATAAACCGACATAATTACGTCAATCCAATAACGTTGCCATAAACTCATAAATTTCAAAATCTTTCCTTTTCCCCAAAACTTGTTTCTGCAACCAGGGGCGAAGTATAGAAGGGGCGGGAGGGGGCGCCCGACCCCCCGAACTTTTCGCTCAGTAGTGTTATATATGTAGTTTTCGTATATAAATTTTTTGGTATATACATTTTCAACCCCCCGGTTCTATAGAAATTTTTGGGTATATACGTTTTCGACCCCCCCATCATTCGGGTCAAGCTTCGCCACTGTCTGCAACTCTGTTCTTTCTCTAGTTGACCACTGATAAGAGTGTCAACATGAACACTAGATATAATATAATGAACCCACAAAGTATATGTTACCAATAATAATTAGCATAAACATATCAAAATCTCCCATATTAAAACTATATAAATCACTTAATTTCATCCACTTATATGGCAAATATGCTAATCAAATCAAAACAAAAAAAAAGGTGATAAAAAGGCAAAGTTATCCAATGAAAAGCAACAGCCACATTTCCTCCAATTTCATCAGTAACCAGAGATAATATTTATAAAAAAAACTATAATAAATCAACGATCAGGATCCTAAATCCTAATTATCATCATTATTATTCATTGAACAATATCATCCAATCAGAAGATTGAAGATTCAAAAGCACCTTTTTTGCGATCTTGGCGACGTTTAGCGTGAGCAGGATCATCGGAAAGGTAACCGTCGATGGGGTCAGGGGAGGTGGGGTTGGGTGAAACGGCGGCAGCAGGGGACGATGGGTGATAAAGAGCGGATAGGTTGCCCATACTGGCACTCTTCTTCATGATGGAGCCATCGGTGAGTCTGACACCGAAGAGTTTGATGCCAGCGGTGGTGCGAGTGGGGCAGGTGCGAGAGTTGTGGCCATTGTTGCTGCAATGGGAGCATCGCCGAGTCATTGTTGACTCGACTCGGCTCGGCCACCCGATTTGTTACCAGTTTGTGATTTATTAAGAGGTTTGTTTGATGGATTGCATGTGTGAAGGAGAAGGAGGAGGAGGAAGAAAAAAAGGAATGAATGAATTGGGGATGGATTTGATTTTAATTAAGGAAGCGGTGGGTGTACGTATCGTTTCAGATAACGTCCTGCCCTGCCCTTCTTTTCCTTTCATTCTACCAATTGTCACATGTTTTTATGCTATTAAACTTTACTTTCAATATATTTTTTTATTATTATTTATAAGAATGGCATGACACAAAACCTTTTTAACACTTTTCATTGCAGTAATGGAGTGGACGAGATGATAGAACATGGCCGGCCCTGGGGGTGGGCGGGGAGGTAGAGATGTACAAAAAAACTGATTACGCAACCGAAACCGAAAAATTAACCGAAACCGGTTATTGTGAAAACCGGTTTTTTTTGTAACCGGTTCGGTTACTAACCGGTTTGACCGGTTATATATCGGTTATTGGGTTTGGGTTCGATATCGGTTATAAAACCGGTTATATAAAAAACCGGTTTAAAAACTGGTTATGCGTAAAACCGGTTATAAAAACTGGTTATAGAAAAACCGGTTTAAAAAACTGGTTATATAAAAACCGGTTATAGAACCGGTTAACCGATAACGGAACTATAAAAACCGGTTAATAAAAACCGGTTAAACTGGTTAAACCGGTTAATTGCGCAGGTTTGCAGAAAACGGTCATATGATAATTGTGAAAAAAACATGGCAACACATACGGTCATATGATCAAATCAAAGATTATAGCCGTTTTGACTTTTTACACTTGCATTGTTATGTTTTTATAAAAAAAAACTGCAGTTTTTTTAAAAAAAAAGCCCACAAAACAGAAAAACAGCAACAAATACTGCATTCTGTCAAAGTTTCTGCAGACCGGTTTTTTTTACCGGTTTTTTTAACCAGTTTTTTAATCAGTTTTAAAAACCGGTTTCTGCAAAATCAGTTTTTTTAACCAGTTATTTAATCAGTTCTAAAAACCGGTTTCTGAAAATCAGTTTTTCAAACCAGTTATTATAATCAGTTTTCAAAACCGGTTTTCGTATAAACCGGTTATAAACCGGTTAGAACCGGTTAGTACCGGTTGTTATGTTCGGGGTTGTGAAACCGGTTAAAACCGGTTCCGGTTATTACAATAACCGGTTTTTCAATTGTGCCAAAAAAACCGGTTCGGTTAAAAACCGAAACCGGTTTCTCAAAAAAACCGATTTGTACATCTCTACGGGGAGGACCACCGGCCAGGGCCTGATATTTCGTGGGGTAAGTTTTTTTTATGGAAAAACCCAGTATGTATATATAAAATATTTTTTAATCGGGTATATCCATACAAAACTAACATAGGCCCCCTTACAAAACTATTCTTATGGTTTAGATTAGTTATTAACCCCGTTGGCATTAGGTTTAGACGTTTAGTGAGCCTAATACCCAATTTCGTTAATGTCTAAGGGCACATTTTTTCGAGCTCGAACAGGGTACACGAATTCTCAGGGCCGGCCCTGTAATAGAATACACGAGGTAACGGAATAGACGAGTGAAGAGGTGTGGTCCCAAACGACATTCGCAGACGCTCTTCAACGGGACAACACCACTCCAAAGACATAACCTCGTCATCTAGAAAGATCTAGAAGGTCCTAGAAGGATGCACCTGTCACAAGATCCTTAAAGGACAACCAGGAACAAACCGACATTAGGTAGCAAAAGACGTTGAGGTGGAACGAGTACTCGCGCGCCATGTCACCCCTAGGTACAAGACAAGGTCTCGTCGTGTCAGAGGGGACATAATGAATATTCTCCCCTGGTCGGACAGCTGGCAGAATACCAGTTGGCGTATCCTTTTCTTCACAAACCTCCGGCTATAAATAGAAGGTTTGACCTCCAAGTTTAAGGATCCGTTTTCTTACTCTCTCACTTTATACACACACATATATCCTTAAAACGATTGCTTATTCTCACGCTGGAGGATAGTTACAAGGAGAAACCACATCTTCTCCTCCTTGTAACGAGTTCACAGGTGTTGTTCGTTTTGCAGGATCGATGGGAAGAATCAAACTCATTGTCGAGTGAAGAATATAGATTGAACTGTTATACACGAGACGAACCGGCTAAGTAGCTTAGTGTTACTTAGTGTTTCTTCAACGATGGAATACAATGGATCATTACCATTCTATGTTTTGTTTGGTTACCATGTGGGAATCGAATAAATTATTACCGTGTATTGTTTGATAGGCAATAAAAAACTGTCGCAACCCCCGCCCCCTTATCTGTCCCAGGAACGGGCGGCCGCGAACTCAGTGTTGGTGGTATCAATGTTAATTATTTTGGCAGCGGAATTTACATCAGGACCGTAGTTAGGAAATATGTTATGAGAGTAAATACCACGCTTTTATAATATTAAACATATTGGGACAAAATCCAAGTTTTTATTACAAACATTTTTTATAGGGAAAAATCCCTATTTTATTGAATAAAACATCTTCTTTTATTTAGGTAACTTTATAGCCAATTTTTCCAAGCCTTCAGTGCTGTCCAGCTGGCTTCTAGTTGTCTCTCACATTTTGTTACCTGAAACGCGTTTTAAAAACATTTTGTCAGTGGTAAATACTGGTGAGTGAATCCCGCTTAGTGTATGTTACCAATAATAATTAGCATAAACATATCAAAATCTCCCATATTAAAACTATATAAATCACTTAATTTCATCCACTTATACAGCAAAGATGCTAATCAAATCAAAACAAAACAAAAGGTAATAAAAAGGCAAAGTTATCCAATGAAAAGCAACAACCACATTTCCTCCAATTTCATCAGTAACCAGAGATAATATTTTAAAAAAAAAACTATAATAAATCAACGATCAGGATCCTAAATCCTAATTATCATAATTATTATTCATTGAACAATATCATCCAATCAGAAGATTGAAGATTGAAAAGCACCTTTTTTGCGATCTTGGCGACGTTTAGCGTGAGCAGGATCATCGGAAAGGTAACCGTCGATGGGGTCAGGGGAGGTGGGGTTGGGTGAAAGGGCGGCAGCAGGGGACGATGGGTGATAGAGAGCGGATAGGTTGCCCATACTGGCACTCTTCTTCATGATGGAGCCATCGGTGAGTCTGACACCGAAGAGTTTGATGCCAGCGGTGGTGCGAGTGGGGCAGGTGCGAGAGTTGTGGCCATTGTTGCTGCAATGGGAGCATCGCCGAGTCATTGTTGACTCGGCTCGGCCACCCGATTTGTTACCAGTTTGTGATTTGTTAAGAGGTTTGTTTGATGGATTGCATGTGTGAAGGAGGAGAAGAAGAAGAAGAAGAAGAAAAAAAGGAATGAATGAATTGGGGATGGATTTGATTTTAATTAAGGAAGCGGTGGGCGCACGTATCGTTTCAGATAACGTCCTGCCCTTCTTTTCCTTTCATTCTACCAATTGTCACATGTTTTTATGCTATTAAACTTTACTTTTAATATAATTTTTTATTATGATTTAATAAGAATGGCATGAGGCAAAACCTTTTTAACATTTTTTAATGGGGTAATCGAGTGGGTGAGAGAATGAAATACACGAGGTAACGGAATAGACGAGTGAAGAGGTGTGGTCCCAAACGACATGCGCAGACGCGTATCAATGGGACCACACCACTCCAGAGACATAACCTCGACATCTGGAAAGATCTAGAAGGGCCTAGAAGGATCTAGAAGGATGCAACTGTCACAAGATCCTTAAAGGACAACCAGGAACAAACCGACGGCTGGTAGCAAAAGACGCTGAGGTGGAACGAGTACTCGCGCGCCATGTCACCCCTAGGTACAAGACAAGGTCTCGTCGTGTCAGAAGGGACAGAATAGATATTTTCCCCTGGTCGGACAGCTGGCAGAATACCAGCTGGCGTCTCTTTGCCTTCGCAAACCTCCGGCTATAAATAGAAGGTTGGACCTCCAAGTTTAAGGATTCGTTTTCTTACTCTCTCACTCTATACACACACATACATCCTCAAAGCGATTACTTATTCTCACGCCGGAGGGTGGTTACAAGGAGAACCCCCCCCATCTTCTCCTCCTTGTAAAGAGTTCACCAGTGTTGTTCATTTTGAAGGATCGATAGGAAGAATCAAACTCATTATCGAGTGAAGAATAGAGATTGAACTGTTATACACAAGACGAACCGGCTGAGTAACTTAGTGTTACTTGGTGTTTCTTCAACGACGGAATACAATGGATCGTTACCATTCTATCTTTTGTTTGGTTACCATGTGGGAATCGAATGAATTATTACCGTGTATTGTTTGATAGGTAAGAAAAGACAAAGGAATAAAATCGGCGGTGAGTGGTGGCGGTCAGTGGCGGCGGCGGTAGCGACGATGGGTGGCGGCAATATGTGGCGGGTGGCAACGATGGTGGTGGTCGTCGGAGGTGTTGGTCGCGGTGGAGGCGGTGACAGGTAGCGATGGTGGCGGTGACGGGTTATGGGTGATGGTAGCGGTGGGAGTCGGTGGTGGGTGGTGGTAGTTAGTGGCAGCGGAGGTGGCTATGGGTGGCAACGGTGGCGGGTGGGCGGCGGCGGTGGTGCTCATCGTCGGGGTGATAGCGGAGGCGGCGATGGCAGCAACAGTGGGGGTTGGTGGTGGGTTGTAGCGACGATGGTAGGTTGTGGTGTTATTAATGAAGGGTGCAAGAGGGGATGAAATGAAAAAAATATATAGGGGCGGATGGTGTGGGTGGCGGGGGCGGTGGTGGTGGGCGTCAGTGGTAGTTAGTGGCAGCGGAGGTGGCTATGGGTGGCAACGGTGGCGGGTGGGCGGCGGCGGTGGTGCTCATCGTCGGGGTGACAGCGGAGGCGGCGGTGGCAGCAACAGTGGGGGTTGGTGGTGGGTTGTAGCGACGATGGTAGGTTGTGGTGTTATTAATGAAGGGTGCAAGAGGGGATGAAATGAAAAAAATATATAGGGGCGGATGAAATGATTTTGAGGGAATAAAATGCTTTATATAATGGGTGATTCCATTTCATTGACCAACTAAACACTATTTTCTTCATTCCCTTGTAATGGTCAATTCTATTCCGCCTCTTATTCATGTATATTGATGTGTGTAAAATGCAACATATAAATTACATCAAATGAGGCATAAAACTAACCCCTTTTAAGTACTAATGTTGGAAAAAGAGTGTTTTTGTCTTCCTTTTGTATTTTCAGGATTAAATGAGCTCAAATTCACAAAAGAAGCAAAAAGACAGCTAAATCTAACATAAATACAAGAAAAGGAACATAAGTGGACTGCCCGACCCCTCAACGGCATCTTCCCAAGCAAAATAGAGAAGGCAGAAGACTGAACACGCCCCGTGCTCAGCCAGCACGGGGCCGTGCCCAAGAAGCAGCAGAAAAGACAAACCTATAGAAGCTTCTATTGCCCACCACGGGGCCGTGTCCAGTGAACACGGGGGCGTGGCGAAAGTACAGCAGGCGCATTAATTGTAATTGCGAATTACAATTAATGAAGAGAGAGAGTGTCAGACAGGCACGGGGGCGTGTCCAGCGGACACGGGGCCGTGCCCAGCCTTCTGTTCAGCCTATAAATAGGAGTGCTTGGTTTCATTTCAACTCATCCCTTGGCACACCACCTCTCTCACACTTCATCCACCACCCACCACCATCACAACACCATCATCCACCACCATCATCCATTGTCCATCATAGAGTGTGTGAGTCGTCTCGGGATCCAAGATTGATCGTAAGAGTTCTTGACAATCAAGGCCATGTTTGCCTAAGTCTCTTACATCACTTGGTGAAGACAAAGTGTCTAGTATAATACTTTTTATTTCTAATCTTTTGCACTTTTTATTTAGTTTTGTATTAATGACTTTAATAACTAGTTACTTATGTTGAAGGTGATCTTTCCTTATCGTTTGTCCGTGGTGTCTTGGCATTATTTTACTGTCTATATAAAATAAAAGATTTTCACCATTCATATCTCCACGGTCTATATGGAGGTATGTTGGCTACCTGGTCGGGGGTTAAGGGAACGGTTTGGTAAAGGTCTTGCCATTGTTCAGCGTTTAGAGGTCCTGCAATGGACCTGGGTCAAATTTAGTAGGACCTCCTTCAATGCTTCACGGTATTGGATGGCGGGGGTCCAAACTCTTTGATCCCCTCATAAGTTAAGTACTATTAATACTATAACCCGGCTATTTAGGACTGTATCCCTGCTGACTCAGACTACTTAGCCGAGGGTAACGTCACCGCCAAAAGCGGGGCCTACCATAATTTGCATTAATAACTTAATTAATTATCTTCCAATAATCCACCCTTTTAGGATTGTATCCTTGCTGACTCAAACTACTGGGGTGAGGGTAACGTCACCTTCAAAAGAGGGGCCTACTACAATAGCTAAGATAATCTCTTAAATATGTGCAAAAGTGCGGAAATAATCAAAGGTTATACTAGATACGAGTCGGAACCAAGTGATTCATCTTGTCTATCTGTTTTTTTTCTTTTTATTTTTATTTTCAGCATTTTAGTTAACTTTTATTTTTCTTAGTTCAAAACATTTTTCTAAACTTTTTATTTTGATTAGACGTTGAGGATAAACCCGTACTAAAAGCTCTTGTGTCCTTGGACGACCTCGGTATCTTACCAACGCTATACTACGCTCACGATGGGTGCACTTGCCCATATGTGTGTTTAGTGTTAGTAAAATATCGTGTTTTATAAATTTAAAACTTGGCTAAAAAAAGTGTTAAAAGGGCTTAAAATATACACCTAATATATATAACACTTCACACGCATCAAGTTTTTGGCGCCGTTGCCGGGGACACAAGGATTTTAAGAAAGTTAGGAATCAACGGCCTAATCATATTTTTATTTTTCTTTTTAATTTTTTAGGATTTTCTTAGTTTTTCAGCTTCTGCAGAGCTCAGCACGGGGCCGTGCCCGCTGAACACGCCCCCGTGCTAAATCATTGGAACTGGCAATCCTGTTTTAAGTCAGACAGTAAGCTGAACACGGGGCCGTGCTCACTCAACACGCCCCCGTGCCCAAGATTCACTTACTGAAAACAGAACCGTTAGATCCCGGCGGTTGGTAATTTCTGACATAAACATGAGTGATAGTAATTGTTTTTACTTTCGGCACTCTTATGGTACGTGGTGTCAATTATGTGGAGGCGAACATAAAGAATTAGAATGTTACTTTCTAAATTATAGGCCCCACTACATAGACCCACCGATTCCTTATAACCTTAAGAGGGGCGAAAGTAAAAATAAGCACTATTTCTCCCTCGAATGCGCCCAGCCAGATATTTAGGGGAAATGCTCCTTGACGAGTTATTTCAACTAGAAAAGCTAATTCTGAATTGGTTAAAAGAGCTTAGGAAGGACTTTATTGATCCGCCCCAAGACGATGACCATGAAGAAATGTTGGAACCGCATTCCGACAACCTCGTTGCTCCCAAAAATACCTTCATACCTAGCAAAGACTTGGACGATAGTCGTCCCTGTGCCGATTGTGCCGTGAAGGACTCTCCATCGACTTCGTTCGGTGCATACATAGACCTGAGCGATTCGGCATACACCTTCTTTAACGAGAGCCCGGGAAAGGGTTGGACTTGTCCACCTAGAATGAAAATAGTAATTACCCTCACCGACAACCTCTTGCGTTCTCGCCTTAGTCTAGGACAATTAAGGTATCTTAGGCACTTTGGGGTTGTTCCAACCAGTAAGGAACCACCCGATATCGACGAGATCCTTAGAAGTAACAAAACTCCATAAGACAGCCTCCAGACACGGGGCCGTGTCCATCTCAACACGCCCCCGTGCTCACCTAAAAGATTCTCTGCTGATTTTGTCAGAATACGGACAAAATGTGTCAGGATTTCCTCTGCACACGGGGCCGTGTCCAGCCAACACGAGGCCGTGTCCAGTGCGCTGTCGTTTTCTTTAAATGCAGCCTGATTCCTGCTCATTTTTGACCACTTCAATAGACAGAGATTCCTGGGATCTTCACTCATACCATCCTAGGTAAGTGCTAAAAGAAGGTTCCCAAGGACCATCTTGTCCCTTCCACTTTTATTCATTTCCTCTTCTTTCAAAATTTTTCAACATTTCCTCCATGGAAGCTTGGAAATCCCATGATTCCAATCCTCTATGTGAAGTTTGTAAGATTATTTGCTAAGGATTCTTGTTTAAAGTCAGTTGTATAACTTTATTTTAAATTATCTGAGCTTAAAACCCAGCTAAAAATCATGAAAATAATTTAAAACTCCAAGACTCCTTAGCCTAAAATCCTGCAGACAAATGGACACGGGGCCGTGCTCAGCGAGCACGCGGCCGTGTCCGAGGCACTGTTTTGTAAAAATTTAGCTTTCTTCGGTTTCTTTCACAGAAAATGGCAAGCAGAACAAGCGGATCATCTTCAAGAAGTAACCGACAAGGGAGGAGATCATCGACAGCAGAAGACTCTCTTGTAAACTATGTTTACGCCCTAAGGGAGGCTATTGACGAAATGACGGGAGTGGAGGAAGCATTGGTCGACCGTATTAACCATCTAACAGTAGGGCTGGAGGGCTGTCTCCGAGAGGTAAACCTCTTGCACCAGAGGTTAAACCTTCTCGCCTCCCCGCCTTTGGTACCTATAATAACCCAAAGGGCGTGGAACGTGGTGCCCGAAGTCATCATTCCGGCCGAATGGTACGCCATGCACCAAGAGCCTCCCCAAAGAGTGGTGCAAGGAGTCCCGGTGAATGTTCCCCCTCAGCCACCAGTTGTTGAGGAAAATGAAGCCGCATTCTTCCTTCCTAGGGAGATCGAAGAATGGCTTTAAACAACGTTTAGGGAAGGAATCCTTCGGCTAAAAGTCCTACTATATCGGGAAACTATTCTCGAAATTTTCTTAAAATAGTAGAACTCTTTATGATAACCTCGTGTACCTCCTGACCTATTTAGTTAAGTTTTTGTTTTATCTTATTTTAGGAATATTATGTAAGGTCTCTCTATGAGTGCAATGAAATGATGGTTTTTAAAGTTTGGATGGTTCATAATAAATAAAACACACTCATGGTGGTAAGGGATGAAAAGGGGAACGAGAAAAATGACCCCATGCACAAGAACAAGGCAACTCGGCATCAATCTCTCCATTACAGAAGGTTCAACACGGGCCGTGTCCAACCAACACGGCCCCGTGCTGAACCCCCTGCAGAAAAATGCCCAGTTCAGGTAACTGGACACGGGCCGTGTTCACCAGACACGCCCCCGTGTCCAGGCTTCTGTTTCTTTTCTTTAATTTTTGTTACTAGCACCTGAACACGGGGTCGTGTCCGGTCCCCACGGGGCCGTGTCCAGACTGCCAGTAACATAAATCTTTGCTTTTAACACCATTTTACACATCTAATCAACCTAAAAATTTATTTTTGGGACACATTGAGGACAATGTGTAATTTAAGTGTGGGGGGGATGCTAAAACCTTGAAATTTTGCAAGTCCTAATAACAAGCCTTACACAAAACTCTATTGGAACCGCTAAACACCCCAAATTTTTTTCAAAAATTTTCATTTTTTTTACTTGTCTAAAGTTTAAGTTAGGAATCATAAGATTAATAAGGTTATATTTTTACAAATTTACAACCGAGAGCGTCGTGATAACAAGAACCAACATAAGAAAATTATGAAACGGCATGACAAGCTTAGTTAAAATTTGATTATATATACTTGATCACATAGAAAAACCCGTTCCCACAAAAAGTGAGTTTTTGAGCCTTTATTGAGCATACAAATTTACATCTTTAGACTAAATGCTCATTTTTCGTTTCTTGTGTGAATAGCCGCTTGGTTCTTACGACTCTAGAACTTGCCACGACGATTCATTCCCGGTCCTTACCAACTTAAACCCAAGTAAGTAAATGATGGAGGCATTAGGACTAACCTTTTTATTTCTACACCATTATTTTTCTTTTTTTTTTTACCACCTACCCAAAATCCCCCTAGTTAGCCCCTTTGAGCCTAAACCTTTTCATTTCATAACCCAAACCAAACACCCTTTTAACCACTAAAACCTTTTTCATTTTTAACCCTTTGTTTTAGTAACAAGTTCGGTTTTTCGTATGATCGTTCAAAAAAAAATGTGTTGATGATGAAGCAAAAGAAAATAAACAAACAAGTTCATCAAAAATAACTTTGTTTGAATAATAGCTTCATCAAAATAAAAGTTACAAAAATAGAAAGTCCTACGAAAACCGACACTTGTTACGCTTTTTCACCCTTTTTCTACTAACCACTAACCCAACCACCTACCTTTAACCCAAGCCTAACCCTTCACCCACAAAGTCCTCTTGATATTTACAAAGGTATAAAAGTTAAAAAGGAGGAGGATTGATTGCTTGGCAAGCTTATGGTAGGAATAAGTTCCATGCCGCTCTCGAGTGATTCACTAAAAATACACATTCGGCCGAGTGTGAGTGATTTCTCCCGTGAGGTATGTGAACTTGTATATAAATGGAATTTTAAAAAGGCATGTTATGCCCAAATAAGTAATTTCTCCTATGAAACGTTCTAAACAAATCATAACGAATAGGATTGTAAATAGATAAAAAATAAAACCCAAAAAAGATCTTGGATTCCCAGCACTCTATGACAAGCCAAAACCTTCTCTTCTACCCATTCCATTTGGGAGTGTAAGCCACATATTAAAGAGTTTTGCTTGAGGACAAGCAAAAGTTCAAGTGTGGGGGTATTTGATGTGTGTAAAATGCAACATATAAATTACATCAAATGAGGCATAAAACTAACCCTTTTTAAGTACTAATGTTGGAAAAAGAGTGTTTTTGTCTTCCTTTTGTATTTTCAGGATTAAATGAGCTCAAATTCACAAAAGAAGCAAAAAGACAGCTAAATCTAACATAAATACAAGAAAAGGAACATAAGTGGACTGCCCGACCCCTCAACGGCATCTTCCCAAGCAAAATAGAGAAGGCAGAAGACTGAACACGCCCCGTGCTCAGCCAGCACGGGGCCGTGCCCAAGAAGCAGCAGAAAAGACAAACCTATAGAAGCTTCTATTGCCCACCACGGGGCCGTGTCCAGTGAACACGGGGGCGTGGCGAAAGTACAGCATGCGCATTAATTGTAATTGCGAATTACAATTAATGAAGAGAGAGAGTGTCAGACAGGCACGGGGGCGTGTCCAGCGGACACGGGGCCGTGCCCAGCCTTCTGTTCAGCCTATAAATAGGAGTGCTTGGTTTCATTTCAACTCATCCCTTGGCACACCACCTCTCTCACACTTCATCCACCACCCACCACCATCACAACACCATCATCCACCACCATCATCCATTGTCCATCATAGAGTGTGTGAGTCGTCTCGGGATCCAAGATTGATCGTAAGAGTTCTTGACAATCAAGGCCATGTTTGCCTAAGTCTCTTACATCACTTGGTGAAGACAAAGTGTCTAGTATAATACTTTTTATTTCTAATCTTTTGCACTTTTTATTTAGTTTTGTATTAATGACTTTAATAACTAGTTACTTATGTTGAAGGTGATCTTTCCTTATCGTTTGTCCGTGGTGTCTTGGCATTATTTTACTGTCTATATAAAATAAAAGATTTTCACCATTCATATCTCCACGGTCTATATGGAGGTATGTTGGCTACCTGGTCGGGGGTTAAGGGAACGGTTTGGTAAAGGTCTTGCCATTGTTCAGCGTTTAGAGGTCCTGCAATGGACCTGGGTCAAATTTAGTAGGACCTCCTTCAATGCTTCACGGTATTGGATGGCGGGGGTCCAAACTCTTTGATCCCCTCATAAGTTAAGTACTATTAATACTATAACCCGGCTATTTAGGACTGTATCCCTGCTGACTCAGACTACTTAGCCGAGGGTAACGTCACCGCCAAAAGCGGGGCCTACCATAATTTGCATTAATAACTTAATTAATTATCTTCCAATAATCCACCCTTTTAGGATTGTATCCTTGCTGACTCAAACTACTGGGGTGAGGGTAACGTCACCTTCAAAAGAGGGGCCTACTACAATAGCTAAGATAATCTCTTAAATATGTGCAAAAGTGCGGAAATAATCAAAGGTTATACTAGATACGAGTCGGAACCAAGTGATTCATCTTGTCTATCTGTTTTTTTTCTTTTTATTTTTATTTTCAGCATTTTAGTTAACTTTTATTTTTCTTAGTTCAAAACATTTTTCTAAACTTTTTATTTTGATTAGACGTTGAGGATAAACCCGTACTAAAAGCTCTTGTGTCCTTGGACGACCTCGGTATCTTACCAACGCTATACTACGCTCACGATGGGTGCACTTGCCCATATGTGTGTTTAGTGTTAGTAAAATATCGTGTTTTATAAATTTAAAACTTGGCTAAAAAAAAGTGTTAAAAGGGCTTAAAATATACACCTAATATATATAACACTTCACACGCATCATATATCAAACACTACCTTAAAGTTTGTAAAAATTTAAACCATAAAACCTGATTTGCTTGATGGTTAAAACGATTTCTTGTGACATGTTTCACAACTAAATTAACCTTGTCAAATCTAACAAGCTTGATTTATTAATTTCAAAATTGAAGTTATATTTACTTCTTATGATTACCTTTTAGTATAAAATTGTTTAATGTCTAAAACTGACCTGATATTCGGTCTGCATATATCTTACATTTCGGTTGTGTTAAACTCTTGTTCAAAATGCCATACCAAAATTGAGGACAATTTTGATCGCGTATATACAATTCTCAAGTATTATGGTGTTTATAGGATTTTCTATGGACTTTTCATGATTGATTTCTTAGAAAGGGGAAATATGTAATAAAATATTTATCTTTTCAACTATTACAATGCTCATATGGATGTCAATGGATAGAGTATGAGACATATTTTGGTTATTTTAATCTCATACTCGATGAAAAAAATCATGTCTCGTTCCTAATCTCTTATTCGTCAAAACACATTGCATATTACCCATCAGATTTACGAATATAACCAAGTACCGGACATACAGGTGTAGCATGTTACCTCTTTTAGCACATTACCACCAAATTTGTGAATATACTAAAAGATATCTATCGGGTATACGGTATACCCATTAACAATGATTATAGATTGTTTTGCAACTTCCATCAACATTTTAGTGGATGATTATACTAGGGACACATTTGAAGTTTCATTTGATGAACTCAAAACTATTCATAAAAATAGAAAAAGGGTCTAGGTCACACTCAAAAGTATATTCTTTCTTCTCGTAAAAAACAAAGGCTAATTGACTTGCATTATTATTTTATTATATTTTTTAATAGAAAGTTTTGCATTATTATTTTAATATATTTTTAATAGAAAGTTGTGGAACAGCTGAAACTAGTATAATACCTATAGATTAGTAGTGACATCATCCTTAAACTATAATATATTTACAACTTGTGAAACAAATATTAAAATAGTTTTAATTTAAACGATATTATTAGAAAAAAGATATCTAACACAAAAGAAAAAAAAAAACATAACAAAATTGCATTAGCGTTACAATGTTCAAACTTAAAAACTTTGTATAGTTTGACTAGTAACTATTCCAACCTTGCTTGAAATTACCTTGAGAAAAAAACTGGAGCAAGTTTAGCCCGAACAAATTTTCAAGCCGATATAAGCATGCCCATGGGATTGTTTGCATTAGTACAAGAAAACCCGACTAACAATCCTACTAAACAAGGCTGGCCCGTTAGGTTTTCCATTCTAGACACGGGCCTAGGGCCACAAAAAATAAGAGCCTCTATTTTTGAGTAAGGGGCTGTTTGTTTACCTCTTAATGAGGCTCTTAATGGTTCAGACCTCTTACTGGTTCATCTCTTAATGGTTCTGACTGTTTGTTTCACGAGCAAATATCTGAATGGTTCAGACATTTGCCTCTGAATGGTTAAGATTTATACAGGGTCTGTGTGACAACCCGAATAACTAAGGTTAGAACTACTTGAAATTCCACAAACCTTTAGCGTGCGTTTCTGTGTTTAATTACTTATCTTGTGCACTATAAATTGTTTATGTGTGTATGTTTACACGAAACCGCTAAACACTTTTACGTGTCGTTTAGCTAATCTTGGAAACTAACTTGAATGGGCCGCAAACTCGCTTAACACTCACACGTTTGGACCTGCGGCCACACCCCGCTTACTCTACCCTGGGCCCACGTAACTGAGGCCCAACCCGAATTTACACACATATTATATCGTAATGGAAATAAAAAAACTTGGGCCGGCCATGGTAGGTGGTTCCTTGTGTTATCTCAGGCCCAAACCGAGCCCACCTCCTCTCCCATTATTTACGTACATTATGAATAAGGTTTCACAACTTCTTGCAAACCCTACACTTCCCTAAATCACGATGGCAGTGGATACGATACACCCTTCCCTTCGAGGCAACATCATCCCGTTTGAAACAAGTTTCTTGGTTAGTAATTTTGTATTTGTGTTAAGTCCTACTTGTGTGATCTTGTTCATGTGTGTACGTGATTAACAAAGAAGGTGTAAGCATGTTCTATGATGAGTATAATTATGTAAGTTATCATCTATATGCATGAATGTTTATAACCATGAATTACGATGTGGAAATTATGTGTATGTTAGCAATTGAGGAATCCTTTAAATTAATAACGAACCAACTGTGGTAAGATAATTAGGGAAATTGTATTCGAACCAAGCTAGGCATGCAACTATAAATCCATGTTTGGTATCTCCTAAAAGGGATTCTGCGTATGAATATGAATTACAATTTATTTGTTTAATCAATTGGCTTGTTAGTATTTGGTTGTGAATTAAATGATAAAAAGGATCTAGGTAATTGATCGTTAATCACATTAAGTGTTTGTTGCTAAATAAGAGTAGGTAATGGGTGGTGGGATTAATGGATCTGATGACACTAGAACTCAAAATTGTTATTCATTGTATAACCAAACTGATCGAAATTATTGAGAGGTTTGAGGATTTATGGGAAGGAAAGCAATGGGTCAAAAGAACAATACATGGGCCACGCACACATGGACTAGACTACACAGTTTCGTTAATTGGATTTATATTAGAATTGATGTGTGAATTGGGCCGGTTACTTGAAATCGTTATGAATTTGGGCCACCCACTAAACAGGATTTCACCAGGCCCAAACCGCACATACGGAAGCCCCCTTACATTGTTTGGGCCTCTCGTACGACTCGGGTTGGAGTTGTAAATTGGGCCGCACGCCGGTCAGTGGCCCACGGGTGGGACTGGATCACAATAGGTGTGGGTTTTATATATATGGGCCGGGTAGGAGGATTGGTTAAACACATGGGTCAAATATAAACTGTTTGAGTCGTAATCTCGTGAGAATGGCGAATTAGTTGTAAAGTGGTAAAATGAAACAGGCATGTGTGGAATTAACTTGCATTGTGTCTAGGGTAATGCAGAATATTTACTACGACTTGTGAGATAATACGTGTTATACTTGTTGCTACCTGGACAATGTGTACCTAGGGGATTGTAACTTGTGTAATCGCGAAACTGACTGTCACTGGTAACCCTAATAGGATTTGGTTGACCAACTGTGAACAAGAAATTAATCTTACCGAGCAAACCAAAGGTGAGTTCATTCCTCTTGAGCATGCGTCCCGGTGGTTGGGACAGTCTTTGGGTATCCCTGAGAGGGATTGGTTTTGGGTAAATCATGGGTATTCCTGAGAGGAATATGTCTTTTGGGTAAATCTGGAATGTTGGATAATATACTCATCCTATCAACATTAAAGTCCCTCCGTGTTGTTTGGTTACCTGAGAGGTAACATGGTATTAGTTGGTAGCGCTACTTAGGTTTGGCACCCTCACCCCGTACCTAAGAGGACGGGTGTGAACTAATGACCTAGTCATGACCAATGCTTTGATAGGAGCATTGGAGAAAGGGCAAAATAATCAGGAGCCGTCTTGTATTCGGGGTAATATCAACATTATCATCAATGAACTGAATTAAACAATTGGTAACTAACGTTTTCGTAAAACTATGAACTCACCAGCGTTGTCTGATACACTTGTTGCATGCTCGCAGGTCGTTAGATGTTTTGGATTGGGACTTGCTGTCTTGTAACACCCGTCTAATTATTACTTGAATTTAATAAAAATTTACATGATTTTATATAAAAGATGTCTAAATTAAAGCATAAGTTACCAACACAAAGTTCTAAGTATCCATAACTAGTCAACCATCGACTAGTTTAAACGATCATGACATGATTAACAAATCATTTACATCAAAAACATTGTCTAGACGAAGACATCTCAAAAGTATTGTTTAAACATAAGCTAAGTTAACGCGGAAGCTTGTAAGTTATGTTCGGTTCTTCAAAAGACTTGCTCGATCGCCATCCGGATAGTTCCTTTAATACCTAAGGTCAAAACCACTTAAAATGTTAGTTTTGACATTTATATGAAGTGTATAAACAAGTCCCAAGCATTAAATCATGCAAAAATAAAATAAAATTAAAATTTTCCCTGTCGCGTGTCGCGACGGGTCTTCGCGTGGCGCGACAGACCTCGCGTGTCACGCCGGATCCATGCGGTCCTGTCGCGTGGCGCGGGGTAAATGGTTTTCCAGCAGGTCCAGTTTTGTCACCTGCACTTGCTGCCAGTTCCGGAAATTCAGATTTTCGACTTAAAATGCTCATAACTTTTCACTCGGTTGTCCGTTTTAGGTGATTCTTTTTCCTATACGTCTGTAAATTCATTATAGACGTGCCTATTACAATTATTATACCGAAAATTTGGTTTACGGGCCGAACGACTAAAAGTTACTTATGCATTATTCGACCCATTCAAGTTACACTCATTTTACTACCTTTTTAATAGTAACATAGGGCGCTTTATACCCGACTTCCTTGGCTTATTATCACCAGCATTTTATTACCAAATTTATGGTTTCATGCTCGTATGATTGTAACCACCTATGCTAGCTATTAATAACTCTAACGCTACTATTACACCATTATTCAACCCGTTTGGCTCATCTACGGAATCCTCCATTATGATGACTACCAAACGACTTTTAACTGATTCCTAACCAATTATTTCAATTAACGAACGTTGTCGTTCAATCAACACAACCTTTATTCTACAACGCCACTAAACATACTTTAGATATCAAATTACTCAATGTAACGAATCAAGTTACATACCTTTAGTGCACGCCCTTCAAACGCAAGTCGCCACCGGCTTGTCCGCTTGGAGCTCCGGTATCCTTTCCTATAGAGTTCAACCAAGACATGTTTAGAACTCCTTTCAATTCATAGTTCGCATATTTTTCCGAAACATCAAAATCATGCGGTTTAACTTAAATTTTCAGATTTAAGCCTTCTTTGAGGCATTTATGCAAACACTTTAAGGGCAGAAATTTACACGATATATTATCAAGTTCATAACTTGTCATATAGCCCTAAATTTTCATCAATCAACTACCTTACATGAACTTTAGCCTTTAGAATTCTGAAATCGCTTCACATATGTCAAATATTACTAGAACAACCACTATAATCCTAGTGTTTATCAAGTTTCACAAAACCCACTTATCACCTTTAATGGTGATTATGAATTTCACACGAAATAGGCACAATCTCATCAAGTAAATGGACTAGGGTTTGTCCCTAGACATTATTTCATCCCAAATAACTAACATGCAATCATCAATTCGAATTTTTCTATGTTCATTCAGAAATTTAGATGAGAATTTTCTACAAAATTCACATACCTTATGATCCCTTTCACTGAGGTGGTCACTAATCTATGTTCGGATTTTGATTTGGGACTGAAATTGGCCTTCAATTCATGAGTTTTGTGAATGTAAGGGTTTTGAAGAACCTTGGTCGCCTCCCCCTTGTCTGGTTCGACCTCAACCCACGCCCCTAAGTGGGTTTTGAGTTTTAAAATTTTGTTTTAATAATATTAGTTTCAATTTACACCCCTTTGGCCCCTCAACTGTCATTTGGTTCTTGTTTTAGCTTTTTAACCCATTTATAAGTCACTAAAAGACTTTTATCTAACTAGGTTATTTTAATCCTAGCTAGTTTACTTGTTTATTTATCAGCATCATATTTAAAATAAACGATTCGCATTTTTGGGGTGTTACAAGTCCACCCCCTTAAAAGGGTTTCGTCCCCGAAACCAAAATACGTACCGAATAAGGTAGGGTAAAGACGTCGCATCTCTTCTTCGGACTCCCATGTAGTGTCCGAACCCTTCCTATGCTCCCATTTGATCTTGACCTGATCGATTTGCTTATTTCGCAAGTGCTTAACCTTTCGATCTAAAATCTCCAATGGCCTTACCGCATAATTCAGGCTATTATCCACCTCGATATCGTCGTAATGGATATAAGCTGTTTCCTCCGCTAGACATTTCCGCAATTGCGACACGTGAAACGTGCCATGTATTCCACTCAACTCTTCCGGTAGCTCGAGGCGATAAGCCACCTTGCCAACCCGTTCGATGATTTTAAATGGCCCGATAAACCTCGGGCTTAGTTTCCCCCTTTTTCTGAATCTGATCACACCCTTCCATGGGGAAACATTTAACATAACCATGTCGCCTACCTGAAATTCGATGGGTCTTCGTCTTTTGTCGGCATAAGACTTTTGCCTATCTTGGGCTGCTTTCAAGTGGGCTCGCACCACTTCAATTTTCTCATTAGTGGCATGAACTATGTCTTTATGTGCCAATTCACGCGGACCCACTTCACCCCAACACACAGGGGTTCTGCATTTTCTACCGTATAGCATCTCGTAAGGTGCCATGCCGATACTCGAATGGTAACTATTGTTATACGAAAATTCGGCCAAAGGTAGATAAACATCCCAACTTCCACCGAAGTCGATGATACATGCCCGCAACATATCCTCTAGCATTTGTATTGTTCTTTCACTCTGCCCATCCGTCTGAGGATGGTAGGCGGTGCTAATGTAGAGTTTTTTCCCATTTGTTCTTGAAAGTCTCGCCAAAAATTTGAAGTAAACCGGGTATCTCTATCCGACACAATGGATACCGGTACTCCGTGACGTGCCACTATTTCGTTTGTATATACCTCGGACATCTTTTCCGAAGTATATGTTTCGCGTATAGGAATAAAATGTGCACTCTTCGTCAATCTATCCACAGTCACCCATATGGCGTCGAACCCCCGAATCGTTTTAGGTAGTTTGGTCAATAGGTCCATAGTGATATGTTCCCATTTCCAAACCGGGATCTCCAAAGGTTGCAGTTTCCCATAAGGTTTTTGGTGTTCTGCCTTGACTTGTAAGCAAGTCAAGCACTTCTCCACATATTTCACCACATCCCTCTTCATTTCGGGCCACCAATAATTTTGTTTCAGATCATGGTACATCTTGGTCGCACCCGGATGAATGGAATATCGGGATTTATGAGCTTCATCAAGTAGAAGCGTCTTCACCCCACAAGTATTTGGGACCCATATTCTTCCGGATCGAGTCTTCAACCCGTTCATTCCATCCAACAAATCTTTTAACTGGCCAATTATTCTTTCCTTCTTCCAGTTTTCCCCCTTCACTGCTTCTACTTGCGCTTCCCGGATACGTTCAAGTATACCCGAGGTCACCACAAGCTGCATCGACCTTACTCGTATCGGGACATAATCCGCTTTTCTGCTCAGAGCATCCGCCACCACATTTGCCTTTCCAGGGTGGTAGTGTATTTCGTAGTCGAAATCCTTCACCGTTTCTAACCATCGTCTCTGGCGCATATTTAACTCCTTCTGATCGAAGAAGTATTTTAAGCTCTTGTGATCGGTGAATATGGTGCACTTTACCCCATATAAATAGTGCCTCCATACTTTTAACGCAAATGCCACCGCAGCCAATTCGAGATCGTGCGTGGGATATTTCTTTTCATGTATCTTCAATTGTCTCGAGGCATAAGCTATAACTTTGCCTCGTTGCATCAAAACACATCCAAGCCCCAAAAGTGAGGCGTCCGAATAAACTACTAAGTCCTCGACTCCGTCCGGCAACGTTGATACCGGAGCTTGAGTTAATTTCTCTTTTAGCTTTTGAAACGCCCTTTCTTGTTCAACACCCCAAATGAACTTCTCCTCCTTCCGGGTTAACTTTGTTAGTGGCGACGCAATCTTGGAGAAATCTTGAATGAATCTCCTGTAGTACCCCGCAAGCCCTAAGAAACTTCTAATTTCCGAAGGGTTCTTCGGGGGGTTCCATTTCGACACGGCCTCGATCTTTGACGGATCTACCAATATTCCATCGGCACTTATGATGTGGCCAAGGAATTGCACCTCTTGTAACCAAAAGGCGCACTTAGAGAATTTCGCATACAACCTATCTCGTCTAAGTGTCTCTAACACCTCTTGTAAGTGGTGTGCATGCTCAGCTTCATTTTTTTAATACACCAAAATATCATCGATAAACACGATGACCGATTTATCCAGCATTGGCTTGCAAACCCGGTTCATGAGGTCCATGAAATCCGCGGGTGCATTTGTCAGCCCAAATGACATCACGAGGAACTCGTAATGTCCGTATCGCGTGCGAAAAGCTGTTTTCGACACATCTTCCTCTTTGACCTTTAGTTGGTGATACCCCGATCTAAGGTCAATTTTTGAAAACCAATTCGCACCTTGTAATTGGTCGAATAAATCGTCTATTCTCGGAAGTGGGTATCGATTCTTTACCGTGAGTTTATTTAACTCCCGATAATCGATACACATGCGCATGCTTCCGTCTTTCTTTTTCACGAATAGCACGGGCGCGCCCCAAGGAGACACACTCGGCCTTATGAATCCTTTATCGATCAAGTTTTGAATTTGTGACATTAATTCTTGTAATTCCGATGGTGCAAGTCGGTATGGTGCTCTTGCTACGGGTTTCGCGCCCGGAATTAATTCAATTCTGAACTCTACCTCCCGCTCGGGCGGCATCCCCGATAAATCATCCGGAAATACATCTTCAAAGTCACGTACTACGGGTACGTCTCCAATCTTCGGTAATTCTTTCTCGGGCTCGTTCACGTATATCATAAATGCTTTACATCCATGCCTCATGAGCTTGTGAGTTTTTATCATCGAGCATATTATAGGATTGCCTCCCTTTTCGCCATAGATTGTGACGTGTTTTCCGCTCGGAGATGTTAGCTTTATCTCCTTACGAAAACACACGACCTTTGCGTGGTGCTGAGATAGCCAATCCATCCCAACGACTACTTGAAACTCCCCCATTGACATCGGGATTAGGTCTATCAAATATTCTTCATCATCTATGCTTAATTTGCAGCCTCGACAAATATCACAAACTATAAAACTTTTGTTGTCCCCTATTTCAACTTTTAAGGGCACAGATAATTTCGTCAATACAAATGAAGGATGTCGAATAAATCCATGCGAAATGAAGGATTTATTCGCACCCGTATCAAACAATACACGTGTAGGAATTTAGTTAATCGTGAATATACCCGAGACCACATCGGGTTCTGTCTTTGCTTCAGCTGCTGTAAGTTGAAAGGATCTAGCCTTCGCCTTTGGAGCTTCTGCTGGAGATTCTTTAATGTCTCTCCTTCTAACTAAGTCCGGGCATTCGGACTTTTTATGGCCGGGTTGATAGCATTTGTAGCAAACTGAGACTTTACCCGGGCATAGCGACGCCGTGTGCCCCATCTTACTACATATGGGGCACGGTTTGTCTTTGAACCGACATTCTCCCTTGTGTCCTTTCCCACACACTTTAAAACTTGGCGACCCACCTTTAGCATCTATCTTCTTTCCCGATTCCACGGTTCGAGCTTTCTTTGTAGGGCTTGGATTTACATCATGTGCCCTTCGCTCACCCCTTTCAACTTGTTTCTTTAACTCGATTTCCCGTTCCCGAGCAACGTTTATGATTTCGGTAAGGGTCTCGTATTTTGAAGGAGTCATAAACTCCCTATACTCGGCGCTCAACATGTTATAGTAGTAGTATATCTTTTGTTCTTCATTCGTCACCAATTCGTTGCAAAACTTCATCTTATCCATAAACGTCGCCGTAATCTTGTCTATGGTCTCGCCTTTGTGCCTAAGTTGCATGAATTCTTCCTTGATTTTATTAATGACCGCTTTGGGACTATGATGTTTAAGAAACGGCGTCTTAAACTCCTCCCATGTCATGGCCCTCGCCGCTTCGGCCCCTATTTCGTTCTTTTTATTGTCCCACCAATCTTTGGCTTGACCTCTCAATTGACCCGTTCCGTAAGCAACAAAGTCACTTTCGTCACAATGGGTCCTTTTAAACACCCCTTCAATATCGCCCAACCATCTTTGGCAAATTATTGGGTCAACCTCCCCGTTGTAGATTGGCGGTTTACATGCCATAAATTCTTTGTATGAACACCCTTTACGTTCTCCCGATTTCTCTTTCATAAGGTTAACACTATCCTCCAACCTTTTGACTCGTTCTTCGACAAGTGACAACACCGTGTTTTGAATTTTGTCTATAAACCCGGATAGACTACCTTCAATTGCCTTCCCCACTTCTTCGGCAATTATCTCTTTCATTTGTTCGGTGCTTGTCTGCACCGGATCATCATCGTTTCTTTCCGACATCTTGAAACTGAAATGTTTACATTAAACGTTAAACATTTCATTTATAACATTGTTGTTTTGGTAAAAAATCAAGCAATGACAATGTAACCAAACTTTCTGTTGTGAGGTATGATGCTTGAATTGATGAACAATAATAAGGATCACTATGAAGTATGATGAACAAATGACACGAAGATTTATACAGGGAAAAAGCCCTTGATCAAGAGTTGATCTCCGGCACAAAAAACCCCGGGTGATGGAAACTACCGATCACAAACTTAAATTAAACAAACAATCTGTTACAACTTCGGATGATAGCGAGCTAAGTACAAGGATCACTATAGTGTATTGTGTAGAAAATGTGTGTAATCGCCAAATGTGTTAGCGAGAGTTGATGAGAGCAGTTGTATAAGTGTGTGTGTAGCCAAAAATAGCCAAGTGTTTCTAAAATAGCTCGCTACCCCTTTAAAAATAGAAAATATCAAGCCTAACTAACATTCCGCAAATCATGCAAGTCCTCCACGACTCCACAACGTCCATTTCTGACCAAGCACGTGCGGAATAGACTGAGAATATTCTCCAGGAATGTCGCCAAGACTAAGTCCAAGTTGATATTCCTGCAAAACATTTACGAATTCAAAGTAGACAATCGTTAGTATAGGGATCCTTATAGTGATCCATGATCCTGATCCTGCAACACTTCTGAGGATCACTACTTCAGACAAAATTGAGGATCACTAAATCCAACAGTAAATAAGGATCACTGGTCATTTAGAAATCCACCCCTAACAATTGCCCCCAAAATATAAGGAGTAAATATGTAAATAAATGAGTTATATTTTATCGATCTTATCCGTATTTAACCAACGGATAACTAGCCGTTATAAGCGGACTAGCCGTTACGATCATGACGTCAGCGAGGTGATTATCCTGCAGAATCATCATTATAAATAAGAGTTAGAGATAGGGATCGATTAGCATTCAAATTCAAGAGAACTCCCTTTAAATTCTCATCTGACGATCAGGCAGGTAACTCTTTTCCTCTTCTTCCTTTACGTTTTCTTCCTCTGTTCTTCTTTCTTTACCTTCTTCAAATCAAGATGATGCTGAAATTCTCACCAGCCAAGGATCATAAGAAGGAAAGTCCTCTCAAGAGCCAAGGGATCCTCGAAGATTCGGTGAAAGAAATATGCTGTTTCTCTGATCCACAAATAGATAGAATCCGCCACTGTTTTCCGGCAAATACTGTTTTCAAACCATTTGTTCCCACTGTTTTAAGTGATTATGTCTCTGAAACTTGGGTAGCTTTCCCAGTTACACCTTTCACCATAGGATACACCTATCATTTTCCAGACTTTACCCAATCCTTTTTCTCCCTTACCGGTATCTGCTACATCCAAGCTATGCCGATGATCTGGAGGGTCTTGTATACCCTTGAAAGGATCATTGAGCAAGAAGGAATTGACTTGGGAATGTCAGAATTAGCCGAGATGTATGACCTTACCACATTTGGATTCCACCGATATCTATTCAAGCGCAAACCCGGAAAAGAACATCCCATCTTTAGAGCTACTAAAAATGATATCAACTGGAAACGGCGGTTCTTCTTCGTCAGAAGGGATTCTATCCCGGATGGCCAGGATTTGCCGAAGGAATGGAACACTCATGGTAGGATAGGAGGATCCTTAGAAGGATCACTAAGTAAGCTCATTCCGATAATGATTACTAATATGCTTTTGTTCCTTTTTGTACAGCTATCACATTCTCACGTATCATTCCCTCAGCTGCCACCAAGGGGAGACTTGATGCCTTCAGAAAGCTTGATCCTGAAACAAGATCATTCAAGACAATCACCCAGGATTCACAAGAGGTATCCTCAGGCTCTGTCACCATGTCGAGTAAGTATCCTGTTCTTTTTAAATTCAAATGTTTAAATAAGTAGTTATATATGAATAGAATAAGGACACTTATCTGTTTTGGGTGTGTAGGCGCTGGAAAATCATCAAGATCCGCTTCCAAATTTAGTGTCACTGAGCTTGACACCGTCCGATCCTCCAAGAAGAAGCTTCTTGCCAGCCCAACTGCTTCGATCCCCAAGGCACCCGCTAAAGGAAGGGGTGGCAAGAAAAGAAAAGCCTCCGAAGCTGAGGATCTGCAAGGTCTGCCCCTGATCCGTCATCAGTTCCTTGAGTACTTCAACGAGGTAAGGATCCTTGTCCCTGCTTTAGGTATCCAGCTTATTTGAGGATCATCTGTTTTTGAACTGTTCTCTATCTTCTTTGCAGAAATTTGCTGAGATTGAAGACTACGTTGGGCATGTTGAAGAGCAGGACAAGAAGATTGCCGACCTCCAACAAATCGCATTGCTTAAGGATCTCAAGATTGCTGACCTCCAAAAAGACCTCCAAAATGCCAAAACTGAAACGGCCAAGATTCTGATCAACTTTGATTATGAAAAGTAGGAGATCACAGATGACGCCAAAGTCTCCGCTGCCATTGCCATGTACAAGACCAAGCTACAAATGGCTCAAGAAGCTCAGGATCCTGCCTTCGATAGGAGCAGCTGGGATGTGGAAGGCTGGAAGGCAAGGCTGGTTGAATTGGAGGATGAGGATGAGGCTGATGAGGTTTTGGCAATCGAGGCTGGAGGCAGTGGCAAGGATCATGGTGGTGAAGCTATAGGAGCCGGAGATGGTGATGCAGCGAAGGCGTAGGCTGCAACAATGGGCAATGATGGACATTTCTAGACGTAGCCGGAGCCCATTTTTTAGTTTGGTTATGTTTTTTTTTGTTTTGATGATGTCTTGATAAACAATGGTTGGTCTGTATTTGAACAATAGTAATTAGGGTTGAGGATCATGGATGATCCTTTGAACAATAGGTAGGATTACAAATGGTGGAAGGATCCTCTGTTTGGGGGATGAAGCCATTGTGATCCTGCCGTCTTTAATTTCCTGCACTTGTTAGACCTACGAACAATGGACACCCTTTGCCAACCCATGTGGACGGGCCACGTTTTGCTGGTAGAAACGTGGGTTGGCAATTTCGACAACCTTAAAAGGGTTTAAGCTTTTGTGAATAAAATGACTTTAACTTTTTGGCTATATCCTGTGTTGATATCCTTATTGTTATTTTATTTTTCAATCTATTGTGATGTTCATGTCGTTTAAACTCATCAAGTAAGGAAAAATTTAAAAAATATCCCTTAAGAGTTAAGGATATGATCAAGGATCACAAAAAATAATTTAAGGATCATAATTTCAGTTGTCAAAGGATAAGTGTCACTTAAACACATAATGAATAAAATCGAAACAATTAAGGATCATACCTGAGAATCCAAGTTAGGATCCTATCCTTTACCACTTAAAATTAGGATAACCCAAGATACAAACCTTAGTTGAAAGTAAGAATCCTTGGTCATTTATCTTCACAAACCTGAAACAAGATATTATTTGGGATTGAGCCAATAAAAGATGAATGTTAGTAACTGGGGACAAGCCCAACAATTCTGGGGACAAGCCCAATATACTGGGGACAAGCCCAAAAGATAACTGGGGACAAGCCCAAAGGATAACTGGGGACAAGCCCAAAGGATAACTGGGGACAAGCCCAAAGGATCGTATGTAAACTGGAGTATGGCCCTTACTGGCGACTATCCAAACTTAGTGACATGAAAATGCCAAAACCTTAGCTAACGTGAAAACGTTAGAAACCTTAGGAACGGATGTATGGTACGTCTACCATTATACGTAGGATCCTGAATATAGCCAGTACAACGAAATTGTCAGCCCCTAAAGCGGGTACTGGTCCCATTGCCATGAACTATACCAGGATCATCGTGCGCTACTGGCGAAACTGGGGACTAGCCCAAATAACTGGGGTCAAGCCCAAAGGATAACTGGATACTTCTGTGGATACTTGACGCTTAGTTAAGGATGCCTGAACCTTCAAAACTCAAAATCAAGTAAAAGGAGGATAAAGGACGCAGGATCCTTATCCTTGTAGGGGAATAAAAAGAATGAAATAGTTTAAGATTGGAATGTTACCAGAAAAAGGATCATCTGTCAGTGGGGATCCTTCAAGGATACTTATCGGGTAAGGATCATGGATCATGATCACATGAAATATTTCTTCAAATGGACAGCATTCCAAGCTCTAGGTAGCAAATCACCCTCCATTGTTAGCAATCGATATGCTCCCTTTCCTGCTTCAGCTTCAATCAAATAGGGTCCTTCCCACTTTGGTGCTAGCTTTCCATCAGCAGGATTGGTTGTGTTTTGAAATGCTTTCCTTAATACCATATCCCCAACTTGGAATTTCCTAAGCCTGACATTTTTGTTGTAGGCTCCAGCCATCCTTTGTTGATAAATGGCCATCCTTATCCTTGCTAAATTCCTGATTTCTTCTATAGTATCCAAGTCTTGAATCAAGTTTTCAGCATTTTCTTCAGGATCACGAATGCTTGTTCTTGCAGTTGGAACCACCATCTCTGTAGGGATCACTGACTCTGCCCCAAATACCAAAGAAAATGGAGTTTGGCCTGTAGCATTCTTGGGAGTTGTTCTATCAGCCCACAGCACATAAGGTAGTTCTTCTGCCCATTTTCCTTTCTTGGATCCAAGCTTCTTCTTCAAGTTGTTGATGATAATCTTTGTTAGGGGAGGATTTTCTAACAATTAGTGATCCTTATTCGTTATCCTAATTAATGATCCTTACTTCTGTGACAGATAGTGATCCTCAGAAGAGCTTCAGGATCAGGATCATGGATCACTTTAAGGATCCTCATACTGACGATTGTTTGTTTGTGTTTTGTATTACTTCGCAGGAGTAACAAGCTTGACTTGGTCTTGGCAACGTTACTATGGAATATTCCACGGGTATTTTGCACACGTTTGACTGGAAATGGACGTTGTGGAGAACATGGGAGCTTGGCACAAAAGTCGGATAGTTTGTTATTGTAGCTAACTTCTATTTTTAAAGGGGTGACGAGCTAGAATTAGAACATTAAGCCATTTTCAGCTACACACACTCTCATACAATCGCATTCTTGAAGCTCTCGACGAACACTTATTAGTTTTCACTCACTTTTACACATCTCACAATAGTGATCCTTGTACCTAGCTCGTTACTATCCGAAGTTGTAAACATTTATTGATTTATTTGAGCTTGGTGATCGGTAGTTTCCATCACCCGGGGTTTTTTGTGCCGGAGATCAACTCTTGATCAAGGGCTTTTTCCCCGTATAAACCCTTGTGTCGTTTGTGCAATTTACATTGAAGTGATCCTTATCATTGTTCTACATTTAAAGCATCATACCCCGTAACTAAGAGTTTGGTTGCATTATCCTCATTAGATTTTTTGACCAAAACAGTTTGGCGCCCACCGTGGGGCAATTGGTGCTTCATTCCTAAGAAGTTTTTCTGTTGGTGGTCGTTCCGGTTCATTGCATACAAATACATGGCTTCATCATTGAAGAATACCTCTACTGCAATGTCTACGGTCAATTCATCTCAGGGCATTCCACCTTTGCCTCCACCACCTTCTGGACCTCAGAAAAATGCCGAGAAGAAACCAACTCCAATTTTCTCCAAACCTCCAACTTCTTCTGCTTCTTACACTCCCACTACTAGTGACATGTTTACTTTGATTTTGAAGATGAAGGATCATATACAGCAACAGGATAAGACCAATGAAAGAATTCTCAAAGAAATCGAAGATCTCAAGAAACAAAAGAAAACGGCAGAGGATCATTCCCCACTGGTGCCCAAATCTTTGAATTTTGATACTCCGGTGATTACTTCTCAGCCATCAGTGGTTCCAGATGTTCAATATGTGGGTGGACCAAAAGGAGTGCACTACGGAACAACAACAGTGACTCAGGCATCGGGTTCCTATTTCCAGCCAGCAGGATCCTATCCTCAGTATATAGGATCCTTCATGAATTCAGGAGGTTACTCGGGAGCGCAGCAGGTTCAAGGATCCTCTTTTGTTCCAGGATCATCCCAGGTTCAAGGATCCTCCGTTGTTCCAGGATCATCCCAGGTTCAAGGATCCTCCTTTGTTCCAGGATCATTCCAGGTTCAAGGATCTTCCTTTGTTCCAGGATCATCCCAGGTTCAAGGATCCTCTTTTGTTCTAGGGTCATCCCAGGTTCAAGGATCCTCCCTTGTTCCAGGATCATCTCAGTTTCAGGGATCCTTCCAGATGCCAGGATCCTTGAGGAGTTTGCAAACAGGAAGTTCAGATGTCCATCAGGGAGATTTTATTCCAATGCAGACCAATGCTTCTACTGGTCCTTCGATCATTCCAGAGCCCCAACAATATGGATTAACATCCAT
Source organism: Helianthus tuberosus (assembly GCA_030545235.1). Classification (NCBI taxonomy): domain Eukaryota; kingdom Viridiplantae; phylum Streptophyta; class Magnoliopsida; order Asterales; family Asteraceae; genus Helianthus; species Helianthus tuberosus. The sequence continues at coordinate 192,660,571 of CM060402.1, forward strand.
TCTTCCTAATTTGAATCCAATGGGAGGTAACACTTTTAATAATTCCTATGCTACTAACCATGGCCTTATGCAGGATCCAGGTATCAATCATGCCATGGCCAGAGAATTGCAAAAGTTGAAGGATATGATATCAAGTGTTCCAGGAGTGGTCAAACCTATCCCAGAGATTGCAGATGGGAGCCACAAGATATCTCGTTTTGCACCACCGATCTGTGATGCTGAGATACCCAAGAGGTTCCATGTTCCAACTATGAAGCTGTATGATGGTTCGACGGATCCTGAAGAACACATAGCACAATACAGGGAGAGGATGGAGATCAATCCAATCCCAGAAAGGTTAAAGGAAGCATGCCTGTGCAAAGGATTCGGATCCACTCTTACTGGATCAGCTCTCAAATGGCTGCTAAGTCTTCCTCCTTACTATATTACTTCATTTGCTAATCTAGTTAATTTGTTTAATAGCCAATTCTCATGCAGTAGGAAATTTGAACGATTAACTAGTGATCTATATAGGATAACCCAGGGTCATAATGAATCATTAAGGGATTACATTACCAAATTCAGTAAAGAATCCTTAGACATTCCCAACTTGGATATAGCCACGGCTGTTGAGGCCTTTAAAATGGGATTGCTTAGGGATTCGTCATTCTATGATGATCTTGTTATGACACCATGCAGGAACTTAGATGAGGTAAGAACCCGGGCACTTAGGTTCATTCGGCTAGAGGATGACAAGAGGATCCAGGAGAGGTTAGCAGGATCCTCAAAACAAGATAAGCAAGGATCCTCATTCAGGAACAACAAGTTCAGATCCTACAACAGATCTGATAACCAGAACGTGCATGCTGTTGATCAAGAAGAGGAAGATGAGGATTATCCTCCAATTTCTGAATATTGTTTTTCTGTTGATAACAATGAACTAATCCTTGTGATGCAGAATCTAGGTGATAAAGCTAGATGGCCCAGAAAAAATGATAGGCCAGCTGCAACTAAGGATAAATCAAAGTGGTGTGCATACCATGAAGATTTTGGGCATCTCACAGAAGAATGCATTGCACTGAGAAAGGAAATTGGATACTTGTTGAGCAAGGGGCATCTAAAAGAATTGTTGGGAAGAAAAAAGTCAAGGACTCAGGATCCTGAAAGGATCCCTGAGAAGGCTCCAGCCCCTCCAGCAGATGCACAAGTAATAAACTTTATTTCTGGAGGATCAGACATTTGTGGCACATCCTTCTCAGCAGCTAAAAGGCATGCAAAGGAAACTAAAATGGATAATGGAGAAAGACCCGTTCGAACATCAAGTGTCTCCGAAGGAAAAGTCATAACCTTTGATGAGGATGATCGTGTTGATATCCAGGATCCTCATCACGATGGTTTAGTTATTACTCTTTTCATTTCTAACCATTTTGTCCGCAGGATCCTTATAGACGGAGGAAGTTCAGTGAACATTATCCAGCTTGATGTTCTAAAGAAGATGGGTATCCCTGAATCAGATATCATACCAAGATCCTCCGTGTTCGTGGGATTTAGTGGCGAAACTAAGAATACCCTGGGGGACATTAAACTCCCAATATACATCGAAGGCCTACACTCATATCAAAAATTTTGTGTTATTGACTGTTTATCTTGTTGTAATGTTATCCTTGGCAGGCCCTGGATACACGATATGAAGGCAGTCCCATCTACCTACCATCAATGCGTGAAGCTCCCTAGTCCTTGGGGAATAGTGAAGATTGATAGTGATCAGCAGGAGGCTAAGAATTGCTATACTTCATCGATGAAACCAGCCTCGAAGTCAAGGGAGCAATAGCAATCAAAGTATCCTCCAAGGGATGTCTTGGAGGCAAGAGAGCAGGATGTGGTAGAAGTCCTCATGGATCCTGATGATCCTGAATCCAAAATCTATATCGGATCAGGGATCCTTGGCGATATGAAGGAAGACCTTATATCCTTCCTCAAAAGGAGAAAGACTACCTTTGCATGGAAACACGAAGACATGACTGGTATATCTAAAGATGTAATCACTCACAAACTTGGCATTGATAAGTCCTTCAAACCAATCCATCAAAGGAGAAGAAAGTTTGCACCGGAAAGAAATGCCATTATCCAAGAAGAGGTAGAGAAATTGCTCCGGGCAGGTATGATTAGAGAGGTCAAGTATCCAAGATGGTTGGCCAATGTGGTTGTTGTTCAAAAGAAAAACGGAAAGTGGAGGGTATGTGTCGATTTTACCGATTTAAATAAGGCATGTCCCAAGGATCCTTTCCCATTACCCCACATTGACTCCATGGTGGATGCAACTGCGGGTCATGAACTGTTAACTTTTATGGATGCTTCATCTGGATTTCAACAAATCCAAATGGAACCATCCGATCAAGAGGATACAGCATTCATGACTCCAACTGGTATATACTGCTATATTGCTATGCCGTTCGGACTAAGAAATGCAGGTGCAACATATCAAAGGCTGGTGAATATGATGTTCAAGGATCAGATTGGACAAACTATGGAGGTTTACATAGATGATATGGTGGTAAAATCCATAAAAGCTGAGGATCACCTAAAGGACTTGGAGGAAGCATTCGATATCCTTGACAAATATAACATGAAACTTAATCCTTCAAAATGTCACTTTGGTGTTAAAGCAGGTAAATTCTTAGGATATATGGTGACAAAGAGAGGCATTGAAGCTAGCCCAGAACAAATCAAAGCTATAGTGAACATCAAATCTCCGGCCAATGCTAAGGATGTTCAAAGGCTAACAGGCAGGATAGCAGCTTTGAACAGATTCATATCCAAATCCTCAGAGAAGTGCAAAGAATTCTATGATATCCTAAGGAAGAACAAGAAATTTGAGTGGACGGAGAAGCATGAAAATGCCTTAAAAGCTCTCAAAGATTACCTATCCTCAGCCCCGGCCTTGATGAAACCAGAAAAAGGCGATGTGCTATCCTTATATCTTGCAGTATCCTCGAAAGCAGTAAGTGCGGTCCTTGTTAAGGATCACGAAGGTACACAACATCCTGTCTATTATGTAAGTAAAAGTTTACTTGATGCCGAATCCAGGTATTCACACCTTGAAAAGCTTATTCTTGCATTAATTATGGCATCCACTAAGTTGAGACATTATTTTGAAACTCATGTTATTGTTGTTAAAACTAATTTCCCAATTAAGAATGTCCTCAGGAAACCAGAGATGTCAGGAAGGATGGCTAAGTGGGCAGTGAAGCTAAGTGCATATGATATAAGATATGAGCCTAGGACAGCCATCAAATCCCAAGCATTAGCTGACTTTGTGGCTGATTTCAGTAGTGATTTACAAAAAGAAGCTGAGTTAGAAGTCCAGCAGCTAGAGGAGACCAAGGATCCTTGGATACTATATACTGATGGATCCTCAAATGTCAAAGGCACAGGGCTTGGAATACTACTAAAATCGCCACAGGGGGACATAATACCCCACTCTATAGCTTGTGAGTTCCAAACCACTAACAATGAGGCTGAATATGAAGCCTTAATTACTGGTTTGCAAATTGCAAAGCATATGGGGATCAGGTATCTTGAGTCAAAAATTTGGCACTCTCTTTTGTTTCCTTTAGTTTGACACAGGTACCAAGGGAAGAAAATACAGAAGCTGATGCATTGGCTAACTTAGGATCATCTTTGAAGATCCCTGAGGATATCAAGATCCCTATTATCCATATCCTGACCCCGGCTATCGAGGATCATGTGGCTATGGAGATAGGAAATGATTCTGCAATTATCCCTAGTGAGGATACTCAATCCCATTCAGGATCAGGATCATGGATCTCACCAATCATGAGATACTTACAACATGGAGAGATTCCTACAGGAGAAAACCCTAGGGCTTTCAAAATTAAGGTATCTCAATTCACAATTTTAAATAATATGTTGTATAGACGATCTCTTGCAGGACCATACTTGAGATGCATTGAGGGTCCTGAAATCCAAGAAGTTTTAAAAGACTTCCATGAAGGAGATTGTGGAAACCACACTGGGGGCAGGGCATTATTCTCAAGGATCTTAAGGACAGGATACTACTGGCCAACCATGAAAAGAGATGCTGTGGAGTATGCTAAGAGATGTGATCCTTGTCAGAGACACAGCAATATCCTTCATCAACCAGCTGAATTATTGCATCCTATATCCTCCTCTTGGCCATTTATGAGATGGGGTATGGATATAGTTGGTAAGCTCCCTAAGGCACCTGGTGGAAAAGTATTCATGCTTGCTATGACTGATTACTTCTCCAAGTGGATAGAGGCTGAAGCTTTTGCCCAAGTCAGAGAAAAGGAAGTTATATCCTTCATTAAAAGAAATATTATAACTAGATTTGGAATTCCTTCTGAAATTATATGTGATAATGGTTCCCAATTTATTGGGGGCAGAACCACTAACTTTTGTGACAGTTGGGGGATTAAGATGATAACATCAACACCAGTCCACCCACAAGCTAATGGTCAAGCAGAATCATCCAACAAGATCATCATCAATAATTTGAAGAAGAAGCTTGGATCCAAGAAAGGGAAATGGGCAGAAGAACTACCTTATGTGCTTTGGGCTGATAGGACAACCCCTAAGAATGCTACTGGTCAAACGCCATTCTCTTTGGTATTTGGGGCATAATCAGTGATCCCAACAGAAATGGTGGTTCCAACTGCTAGAACAAGTACTCGTGATCCTGAAGAAAATGATGAGAACTTGGCTCAAGACCTGGATACTATTGAAGAAATCAGGGATATGGCTAGGATAAGGATGGCCAGTTATCAACAAAGAATGGCTGGTGCTTACAACAAAAATGTCAGGATCAGGAAGTTTCAAGTTGGAGATATGGTATTAAGGAAAGCATTTCAGAATACCACCAATCCTGCTGATGGAAAATTGGCTCCAAAATGGGAAGGCCCTTATTTGATTGAAGCTAAAGCAGGAAAGGGGGCATATAGATTGCTAACCATGGAAGGTGATTTGCTACCAAGAGCTTGGAACGCTGTCCACTTGAAGAAATATTTCATGTGAGCAGGATCCTCGTAGCACAGATGATCCTTACGTTAGGGATATCCTTAAAGGATCCTTAAAGTATCGGTGATCCTTACTTTGGTAATATCCTAATCTTGAACTATTTCATTTCTTTATTTTCTCATATATAAGGATAAGGGTCATGTATCCTTTATCCATCTCTCACGTGATTTTAAGTTTTGAAAGTTCAGGAATCCTCAGCAAAGTATTGGTTATCTGCAGAAGCAATCCGTCCTTTGGGTTTAACCCCAGTTATTTGGGCTTGACCCCAGTTCCGCCTGTAGCGCATGATGATCCTGGTATAGTTCAAGGCAGTAGGACCAGTACTCACTTTAGGGGCTGATAATTCCATTGTACTGGCTATACCTAGGATCCTACGTATAATGGTAGACGTACCATACATCCGTTCCTAAGGTTTCTAACGTTTTCACGTTAGCTAAGGTTTTAACATTTTCGTGTCACTAAGTTTGGATAGTCGCCAGTTAGGGCCATACTCCAGTTTACATACGATCCTTGGGCTTGTCCCCAGTTATCCTTGGGCTTGTCCCCAGTTATCCTTGGGCTTGTCCCCAGTTGCTAACTCTTATCTTATATTGGCTTAGTCCCAAGTTATGATCTATTTCAGGTCCTTGAAGAGAAGCAACTAGGGATCCTTGGTCCTTACTTCTCTCTAAGGTTTATCTTATAGTTATCCTTATTATGGTTAGGATCCTAACTTGGATCCTCAGGTATGATCCTTAACTATTTTTAATTCTATTCATTATTTATTTGAATAACCCTTAAAATTTGACAACTAGACTTGTGATCCTTAAAATATATTGCTTTTTGGGATTCTTTAACTATAGGATATTTGATCGTGGATCATGTCCTAAACATTTTCAATCTGACGTATTCAAAATTGTTTATTCAATAAATGTGCATCAAAACAAAGGAGAATTAAAGAAACAAAAGGATAACAACACAAGATAAGCGACAAAAGGTTAAGATTTTATTTATTAACAAAAGACTAACCCTTAAAAGGTTGTCAAAATTACCTACCCCGAGCATCTACCAGCAAAACGTGGCCCGTCCGCTGGGGTAGGTAAAGGGTGTCCATGATAATAAGTTCAAAAGTAGTGCAGGAATATAAAGCCGGCAGGATCACAATGGCTTCATCCCCCAAACAGAGGATCCCTCCACCACTTGCAATCCTGCCTATTGTCCAAAGGATCAATCCTTAATCCTGAAAACTATTGTTCAAACAAAACAACCATCAAACTAAAAAAAAAAATTGGGCTCCGGCTATGTCTAGAAGTTTCCATCATCGCCCAATCATGCATCCTATACCTTCCCTGCATCACCACCTCCGGCTCCACTTGCTTCACCACCTTCACCCTTGCCTCCAGTCTCAATCGCCAAAACTTCCTCAGTCTCCTCATCATCTTCAAGATCAGCCAACCTTTCTTTCCAGCCCTCAACATCCCAGCTGCTTTTGTCAAAATTAGGATCTTGAGCTTCTTGGGCCATCTTCAGTTTTGTCTGATACATTGTGATGGCAGCAGAGACCTTTGCACCTTCTATAAGATCATGCTTTTCATAGTCAAGGTCAATCAGGAGTTTAGCCGTCTTAGTCTTGGCATCTTGGAGTTCCTTCTGAAGATCAGCAATTTTGAGGTCCTTAAGCACTGCAACCTGTTGGAGGTCAGCAATCTTCTTGTCCTGCTCCTCGACGTTCCCCACATAGTCCTCAATCTCAGCGAATTTCTGCAAAAGAGATAAAAGATAAGGTCAGGACCAAGTGATCCTCAAATCAGCAGGATATGTCAGCAGGATATGCCAGCAGGATATACAGGCAGATACAGTCACTACAAAAAAAAAGCCATCTAGTGGCACACATTTTTAATGGCATTTAGGTTTTGTGCCACTAATTTTTGTTTTTAATGGCACTTTAGGTATTTAACTGATACATTTAGTGGCATTTAACTTTTATGTCTTTAATCAAGTCATTTAGTGGCATTTTGCATATGCCACTAAAATTTTCTATATGTTTTAATGGCACTTTGCCTATGCCACAAAAATTTTTAAACAACTTATTTAAAATTTTCACTTTTTCCCTCTTTAAAACCTAAAATTTCCCTAAAAATTTCATCAACCCTTTCACCAAAAATCAATTTCCCTCCCCCCAAATCATTTCATATTCCCGCTCATTCCCCTAACCCCTCTCCTATTTCCCTCTCATTCTCACCAAAAAAAAAAAAAAATACCCACAGATTTGCAGATCAAAACCCACACACACATCTTCATAAATTCTCTTAATCGATCCAAAGATTTGCAGATCAGATATTTGCACATACAATGGTAATCGTTTCCCTGATACTTCTCACAGTATTTTATCTTTTAATCCTCTCATTTGTTCGTAGTTAATCTCTTTTAGCCGTTAAATTTGTACTCAATAACTGTTGTTTTTGTGTGGAATTAGAGCTTCCGATTTGTGAATATAACGGATTTAATTTGAAATTTGAGCAGTTCTGGTTAAAATGGTTCCATATGTTTGGAAATTTTGATCGATTTTACAGTTTTTTAGGGTTTCTCTTTTTTAGGTCAAATATTGACTTTTTATTTTATGATTCGATGTTGGTTCTTGTTTTGGTACTTGATATACTGATAATAGGTTGTTTTTTTCTTTTTCTTTTGTTTTTTGTAAGAATTTAGTGATGGGATCTATTATGATAAGTCTCTGAAATGAGGTGCATAATCGATGATTCAGATCCAAAATCCATTTCGTTCCAGAATCCAGATGAATCACATTTCAATTTCGTTCCATAATCCAGTTATGGCTATCTTCTTCTATATTTCCAGGTATGTGAAACTTGCAACTTTAGTATGCTATTGATGATTCATGATTTCTTGAACTTGAATTCACCATGGTATATCCCGATTGAATTCGTTTACGTACTACCTTGTGCTCTTGATCCGCCAAATGTTTCGTAACATGAAAATAAGTAAAAGTTGACAGGTTTTAAACATGAAAAAAAGCCAAAATATTTATGAAGATTGAAGACCCAAGGGAAAAAAAAACTTGTCATAGAAAAATTTACAAATTTTTCATTATAGTTTGATGAAACAAATTCTTATTATATCTTTTATGAGGTTAAACAAATAAACCTTGTCTAGCAGTAATTGAGTTTGAGTCAGTTCTAATTCTAAGCAACCTTTTTTTTCAAATGTTGCTCCTGCATTCATTAAGGTTCGTTTTTTACAACATGCCCATCACCAATGCCACTAGTAATTGAATTTGAGTCAATGCTACTGAAAAGAAGAAGATGAATCAGAATAGGAAATGGAAAAAGAAGCAGAGTAGTTTAGAAGCAACCAGCGAATGTGTTGATTTATGGTAATTCGTCTCGTGTGTGATGATGTATATAATCATGGGTGGTTCTCCGACACCTTCGTCGTCGCCAGTGAGTGGCCGGAAACGGAGCTCCGATAAACTCCGTGGCAGTGGTGGTGGGTTTAAAGTGAGTGATTCGGAAACTACTTATTCGGTTGCTCCGATTACTATGATTGAGCCGCTGAGATTTTCGGTTGATGTCTCGTACCCGACCCGAATCGAACCGGTTCATGTGTTGTCACAACATCATCATCATCATCATCATCATCACCAGCAACAACTACAACAACAAAAGCAAGTACAACCACATGTGGTATTGTCAGGTGGGAAAGAGGCGAAAGCCGAGTCGGAGTCCCGAATTCGCGACGCGATGTTTTTTCAAATATCATCAGATGGGTGGAAAGTAAAGAAGAAGAATAATCATCATAATTCAGGTGAAGTTGAGAATTTGGTGAAAAGTAACTGGTTCATCAAGATTGTATTGATTTTCATTGAGATATAGTGGCACTTAATATGGAAACATGCAATAAGTCTAATAAGTTAACTCTCTTTAACCTAAACAAACTTAGTCCAAAGGTAAGTTAAACTATTGGAGCTATTGAATTTAAGCTTCTGGTGTGAATTGTAATTCTTTTATTCTCCTAGTAAATGTTTTGAACTAATTTTAGAGGAGATGTTAAAGATACAACCTTAGTTGTATGTTCACTAAGTAGTGTTTCAATGATGGGAGGTTGTATCTTCACTAAGTAGTGTTTCAATGATGGGAGTCTGGGACACCTGAGGGGATGCTGCATTAAAGTCTTCACGAGAATTACAAAGGTATGCTAGCATATTATTTTTGGTTACTTGCCTATAGTTTTTTTTTTTTTTTACTTTTTGCTGTAATGGACATAAGTTTTCTATATCTCTTTCTACTTACTTGGTATAAGGCCTTAGTAGGAGGTCAATGGAGAAACTTGATGAAATAATAGTATTCAAAGAAGTATCTTGTATTTATATGTTCGTTGACTTTTGAACAAGCAGTTAATATATTGCAAGTATTGAAGTGTATTTTTCAGATGTAAGGTATGTTCATTGACTTTTGAAGATGTGTATAAGTCAAAAGGGTTGCTTTCATGGCTCCTTTGTTAGGATATTACATATGGTTTCTACGCTAATTTTTATAAATATAGCTTAAAGCGCGTATCTTTTTCTTTTTCTAATAGCATAGATTTAGCATCACTAATACTTGATTATATGGTGGGTTATTGGATTTTATCACCTCTAACTATTGGCTATTAGCCGCTGCCATCCCCAACTATCCATTTGACGTCCGTCACCCCCAACTTAACACTTATTGTGTTCTATGACCACGTTATATTAGATTTTGCCCATAAGTTTTTGTTAATTTTGATATTTATCACGACACAGGTGTTTGCTTTTTCACAGTTGTTGCAGTTCGTTTGTGTTTCCATAAGAGGATGTACCGTTTATCCTCTGTTTTGTTTGCGAAGCTAGGTAAAGCTCTAATTTCATTTAATACTTTGTTTTATCTTAGTTGAAACCTTGAATTGTTGTTTTTTTGCTTCGATTTTGTTGTGGTAAGATTAGGGCTTCTAGAAGAGCTTATTTTGATTTTTTTAGTGTTCTAAAATGTAGATACTCTTGTTTGGGTCTAGTTGTTTTCGCTTTTTTTTTTTTTGCTTTGTAATTTCAGTTGTTATGTTAGTAATTTGAGTAGACCTGTTGTTGATTTCATGATGTTTGACTGTTTTTTAGTCAAATAAAAGTATGGTTAGGGTTGCAGGTCTGGGTGCGGGTTAGGTTGGGCTTTTTTTCAGAACACAAGGGTTGGGCCACTTCGAAAACAGTAAGAATATTCCAAATTGTTCAGGTTTTTTTCGTGTTTCGGGTGGGGTGTTTGGGTTTTTGGCTGGGAAAAGTGACCCGATAACCGACCCCTAGAAGGTTCGGGTTGATCGGGTTCAGGTTTTTCGGGTATTCTCTAATTCGGATTTAGGTGGCTTTGAATTCGGGTTAGGTTTCGGATAAAAATGGACAGCCCTAATGTTCAGTACTAGTTTAAAACAAAGAAAATATGAATATTGTCTATGCAGATCTGGCTGGGAAAGGCTCTACCGAAATTGGATTCACTTTTATTGGGAGTGTGCATAGACTTCAAAGAAACAAGCTTCTTAACCGTGAGACATTAATTTATCGGTTTACGTTTCCTTTTTCTGGAGTCCAAATGATAACTGAAAATTCTTTGTAGTGTTATATGGTAATAATGTCTATAAAATGTTAAGCGCCCTATAACGATTACCTACTTAGGATGCCGAACATTTGTGTATAACTCGATCGACAAAAAGATTCTTTGCCACAGTGCATGACGAGGATTAAACTAGTTTTTTAAAATAAAAGGGATTATAAAGATTGTACGCTGAGCCTTTTCTATGTTTTGTCCGTTTTCGCAGCTAGAGCATGTGATGACTTTCATGCTTGCTGAACTGGGTACAAGTGGATCCCTTGACTGGCAGCAAAGACCAGTATTGAAGGGTAGATTTGCACCGAAAAACTTTGAAGGAATTCTCGGGTGATATGTCAGTAAGTTACTTCTCCATGTTTGATATCCACACTTTAAAGCAAAGTTGGTCTGGAATTTATTTTTTTTCTCATTGATATGATTTTAATTTTTATCATGTTATGTTTTGAAAATTGGTATTGGAGCATGATGATATGGTTTAATATGTAGTAAATTTTCTAGTTGTTCTTGCTCATTAGTTTCCATTCACAGATGAGTAAGTTATATGCAATGGTTGCAAGAGCCTGGGTTCAATTCTTTTGAAGGAGAACCGTCTTTTCTTCCTCAGGTAATATGTTGGTTTTTTGTGTATCTGTTAGGTGTTCGGGCCATTTTTCAATACGTGTTTTTCTTTTGAAACAAGAACAATGAGTTTAGTAAATTAAAGACCTTTCAGATTTTTTTAATCATTACTAATGCTTTTTTATGTGGTTGATGATGGCAAGGCAGATATCATGAGAAGCTTTGGAGCTAAGTTTAAAGATAGTGAATTCTCACCCAAAAGAACGTTTAGAATTTTCGTGTAAACATTTAGAATTTGGAATATGTTACTTATTACATAATGTTTTGCCAACATTTGGAATATGTTTTGGATCGAACTTATTATTGAAGTTATAATATTATGATTTCTACATTTACATTTTTTTGGAACTTTTATTTTATATTGTAGATAATGTGGTACATATGTACTAAAATAGTACATATGTTTAATTAGAAATAGTTTCTACTAACACAAAATTTGAGCCATAAAAGGTTTTTTTATACTATGACAAAAAAAAGTGCCACTAAAACTAGTATGGATATGTAATAAGGATTACTTTTTAATGGCACAAAGATTGTGCCACAAAAGTATTTTTTTATATTGTGGCAAAAACAAAAGTGCCATTAAAGGCTAAAAAACTTTGTGCGGCACATTTAATAAGTGCCACTAAAAGGCTTTAGCGTCAGCACTTCTAGTGGCACTTTTTTTGTGTGCCGCTCATTCCTACAGGGATCTTTAGTGGCACTTATTTGTTATTTTGTGGCACTTTTTGTGTGTCACTAAATGGCAATTTTTTTGTAGTGATCCTTACATCATTGAAGTACTCGAGAAATTGGTGACGGATCAGAGGCAGACCCTGCAAATCCTCAGCCTCGGAGGTCTTTCTCTTTTTGCCACCCCTTCCTTTAGTGGGTGCCTTGGGAATGGAGATGCTAGGACTAGTAGTGGACCTTTTCTTCCTGGGTCTAACAGAATCAAGGTCAGCCGTGTCGAATTGAGAAGCAGGCTTGGTGGATTTTCCAGCACCTACACAACCAAAACAAGATAAGTATCTTCACTTAACTTATATTTCACTGTTTATTTAAATTTTAAACAAAGATACTTACTTGACATCGTGACAGAGCCTGAGGATACCTCCTGAGAATCTTGGGTTGTTGTCTTGAAAGTTCTTGCTTCAGGATCAAGTTTCTTGAAAGCGATGAGTCTCTCTTTAGCAGCAGAGACAATCTGAGGTGTGAGACGGTGATAGCTGCATAACAAGAAAGCAAAAATATAAGTGATCCTTACATCAAAAGAAAGTTTCTGGTGATCCTTCTCAGGATCCTCCACCCTACCATGGGTAGCCCATTTTTTGGGTAGATCATTTCCATCCTCAATAGAATCTCTCTTGACGAAAAAGAAACGCCGCTTCCAATTAGCATCGTTCTTGGTGGCTTTGAAGATCGGGTGTTCCTCACCAGGCTTACGTTTAAACAAATAACGATGAGAACCAAAGGTAGTAAGATTATACAGCTCTCCCAGCTCTGACATTCCTAGGTCTATCCCTTCCTGCTCAATGATCCTTTCAAGGGTATACAAAACCCTCCAAATCATCGGCATGGCTTAGATATAAGAGATGCCGGTTAGGGAAAAGAAAGATTGGGTGAAGGCTGGAAAAGGATATGTATAGCCTATGGTGAACGGAGTGACAGGAAAAGCAACCCACTTGTCGGAAATATGATCACTCAGGGCATTGGGATCAAAAGGTCTGAACTTGGTGTTCGCCGGGAAGCAGTGGCGGATCCTATCAATCTGTGCATCATTGAAACAGCAGTGTTCTTTTATGGAATCTTCGATGATCCCCTGGCTTTTCGGTGGGCTGTTTTTCGGGTGATCCTTAGCTGGGGAATTCCGGAGCAACATCTTTGATAGAATGGTGAAAAGAAACGGAAAACAGAGCAAGAGAAGGAAGAAGATGAAAAGAGAATACCTGTTTATCTTCGGAATGCAGTTATAAAGGGAGTCTCTCTGAAATTTTAAATGCATTTGATCCTATCTCTATCTCCTATTTATAATCATGATCGTGCAGGGTTGTCACTTCTGTGACGTCATGGTTGCAACGGATAGTTCTACAATAACGGCTATATTTTCGATAGTTAGTTGCGGATAAGATCAGGAAAATATAATTCGCTTATTTAACATTTCACTCCTTATATTTTGGGGGCAATTGTTAGGGGAGGATTTTCTAACAATTAGTGATCCTTATTCGTTATCCTAATTAATGATCCTTACTTCTGTGACAGATAGTGATCCTCAGAAGAGCTTCAGGATCAGGATCATGGATCACTTTAAGGATCCTCATACTGACGATTGTTTGTTTGTGTTTTGTATTACTTCGCAGGAGTAACAAGCTTGACTTGGTCTTGGCAACGTTACTATGGAATATTCCACGGGTATTTCGCACACGTTTGACTGGAAATGGACGTTGTGGAGAACGTGGGAGCTTGGCACAAAAGTCGGATAGTTTGTTATTGTAGCTAACTTCTATTTTTAAAGGGGTGACGAGCTAGAATTAGAACATTAAGCCATTTTCAGCTACACACACTCTCATACAATCGCATTCTTGAAGCTCTCGACGAACACTTATTAGTTTTCACTCACTTTTACACATCTCACAATAGTGATCCTTGTACCTAGCTCGTTACTATCCGAAGTTGTAAACATTTATTGATTTATTTGAGCTTGGTGATCGGTAGTTTCCATCACCCGGGGTTTTTTGTGCCGGAGATCAACTCTTGATCAAGGGCTTTTTCCCCGTATAAACCCTTGTGTCGTTTGTGCAATTTACCTTGAAGTGATCCTTATCATTGTTCTACATTTAAAGCATCATACCCCGTAACTAAGAGTTTGGTTGCATTATCCTCATTAGATTTTTTGACCAAAACAATCTTGTTGGATGATTCTGCCTGACCATTAGCTTGTGGATGGACTGGTGTTGATGTTATCATCTTAATTCCCCAACTGTCACAAAAGTTAGTGGTTCTACTCCCAATAAATTGGGATCCATTATCACAAATAATTTCAGAAGGGATGCCAAATCTAGTAATAATATTTCTTTTAATAAAGGATATAACTTCCTTTTCTCTGACTTGAGCAAAGGCTTCAGCCTCTATCCACTCAGAGAAGTAATCACTCATAGCAAGCATGAATACTTTTCCACCAGGTGCCTTAGGAAGCTTTCCAACTATATCCATTCCCCATCTCATGAATGGCCAAGAAGAGGATATAGGATGCAAGAGCTCTGCTGGTTGGTGAAGGATATTACTATGCCTCTGACAAGGATCACACTTCTTGGCATACTCCATAGCATCCTTCTTCATAGTGGGCCAATAGTATCCTGTCCTCAGGATCCTTGAGAATAATGCCCTGCCCCCAGTGTGGTTTCCACAATCTCCTTCATGGAAATCCTTTAGGACTTCTTGAATTTCAGGATCCTCAATGCATCTCAAATATGGTCCTTAATTTTGAAAGCCCTTGGGTTTTCTCCTGTAGGAATTTCTCCATGTTGTATGTATCTCATGATTGGGAGTATCCATGATCTTGAATGAGATTGGGTATCATCACTAGGGATGATTGCAGAATCTTCTCCTATCTCCATAGCTACATGATCCTTGATAGCAGGGGTCAGGATATGGATAATAGGGATCTCAATATCCTCAGGAATCTTCAAAGATGATCCTAGATTGGCTAATGCATCAGCTTCTGCATTCTCTTCCCGTGGTACCTGTGTCAAACTAAATGATACAAAAGAGAGTGCCAATTCTTTGACTATCTCCAAATATTTGATTAGCTTTTCACCTTTAACAGCATAGGATCCATTAAAGTGATTAGTGATCAATAAAGAGTCTACATGTACCTCAAGATACCTGATGCTCATGTGCTTTGCAATTTGCAAACCAGCTATCAAGGCTTCATACTCAGCCTCATTGTTGGTAGTTTGAAATTCACAAGCTATGGAGTGGGGTATTATGTCCCCCTGTGGCGATTTTAGTAGTATTCCAAGCCCTGTTCCATTTACATTGGAGGATCCATCAGTAAACAGTATCCAAGGATCCTTCGTTTCTTCAAGCTGTTGGACTTCTAGTTCAGCTTCCTTTTGCAAATCACTACTGAAATCTGCCACAAAGTCAGCTAATGCTTGGGATTTAATGGTTGTCCTAGGCTCATATCTTATATCATATGCACTCAACTTCACTGCCCACTTAGCCATCCTTCCTGACATTTCAGGTTTCCTAAGAACATTCTTAATTGGGAAATTAGTTTTAACAATAATGGCATGAGTCTCAAAATAATGTCTTAATTTAGTAGATGCCATAATTAATGCAAGGATAAGTTTTTCTAAATGTGAATACCTGGATTCAGCATCAAGTAAGCTCTTACTTACATAATAAACAGGATGTTGTGTACCTTGGTGATCCTTAACAAGGACCGCACTTACTGCTTTTGAGGATACCGCCAAATATAAGGATAACACATCTCCCTTTTCTGGTTTCATTAAGGCTGGGGCTGAGGATAGGTAATCTTTAAGAGCTTTAAGGGCACTTTCATGCTTCTCAGTCCATTCAAATTTCTTGTTTTTCCTCAGGATGTCATAGAACTCCTTGCACTTTTCTGAGGATTTGGATATGAATCTGTTCAAGGCTGCGATCCTGCCAGTCAACCTTTGCACATCCTTAGCATTGGCAGGAGATTTGATATTCACAATAGCCTTAATTTGCTCTGGACTTGCTTCAATGCCCCTCTTTGTTACCATATATCCTAAGAATTTACCTGCCTTTACACCAAAATGACACTTAGAAGGATTTAGTTTCATGTTATACTTATCAAGGATATTGAAAGCTTCCTCCAAGTCTTTAAGGTGATCCTCAGCTCTTTTGGACTTAACCACCATGTCATCAATATAGACTTCCATAGTGTATCCAATTTGTTCCTTGAACATCATATTGACGAGCCTTTGGTAAGTAGCACCTGCATTTCTTAATCCAAATGGCATAGCAATATAACAATATATACCAGTTGGGGTCATAAAGGCTGTATCCTCTTGATCGGATGGTTCCATCTGAATTTGTTGAAATCCAGATGAAGCATCCATAAAAGTTAACAACTCATGACCCGCGGTAGCATCCACCATGGAGTCAATGTGGGGTAATGGGAAAGGATCCTTGGGACATGCCTTGTTTAAATCTGTAAAATCGACACATACCCTCCACTTTCCATTTTTCTTTTGAACAACAACCACATTGGCTAACCATCTTGGATACTTAACCTCTCTAATCATACCTGCTCGAAGTAGCTTATCTACCTCTTCCTGGATAATAGCATTTCTTTCAGGTGCAAACTTCCTCCTCTTTTGATGAATTGGCTTGAATGACCTGTCAATGCCAAGTTTGTGAGTAAT
Organism: Helianthus tuberosus; assembly: GCA_030545235.1. NCBI lineage: Eukaryota > Viridiplantae > Streptophyta > Magnoliopsida > Asterales > Asteraceae > Helianthus > Helianthus tuberosus. Next base: position 192,677,234 of record CM060402.1, read on the forward strand.
TATATCCTTAGATATACCTGTCATGTCTTCATGTTTCCAGGCAAAGGTGGTCTTCCTTCTTTTGAGAAAGGATACTAGCTCTTGTTCAATATCGCTAAGGATCCCTGACCCTATGAAGATCTTGGATTCAGGATCATCAGGATCCATGAGGATTTCTTTCAAATCCTGTTCTCTTGCCTCCAAGACATCTCTTGAAGGATACTTTAATTGCTATTGCTCCCTTGGTCTTGAGGCTGGTTTCATTGATGAGGTATAGCAATTCTTAGCCTCCTGTTGATCACTCTCAATTTTCACCACTCCCCATGGACTTGGAAGCTTTACACACTGATGATAGGTGGATGGAACTGCCTTCATATCATGTATCCATGGCCTGCCAAGGATAACATTATAACACGACAAGCAATCAATAACACAAAACTTTTGATAAGAATGCAATCCTTCAATATAGGTTGGGAGTTTGATGTCCCCCAATGTATTCTTTGTTTCCCCACTGAATCCCACAAGTACTGAGGATCTTGGGATAATATCGGACTCTGGGATATTCATTTTCTTGAGAACATCCAGCTGAATGATGTTCACAGAGCTTCCTCCATCTATAAGGATCCTGCGAACAAAGTGGTTAGAAATAAACAATGTAATTACAAGACCGTCATGATGAGGATCCTGGATGTCAACACGATCATCCTCATCAAAAGTAATGACTTTATCCTGGGTGACAACGGAGGTCCGGACGGGTCTGTCTCCATTATCCATCTTGGTTTCCTTAGCGTGTCTTTTTGCTACTGAGAAGGATGTACCACAGATGTCTGATCCACCGGATATGAAATTTATGACTTGTGCATCTGCCGGAGGAGCAGGAGCCCTTTCCGGGATCCTTTCAGGATCCTGGGTTCTTGACTTCTTTCGTGCCAAGAGTTCCTTTAAATGCCCCTTGCTCAACAAATAACCAATTTCCTTTCTAAGTGCAATACATTCTTCAGTGAGATACCCAAAATCCTCATGATATGCACACCACTTGGATTTATCCTTTGTAGCAGCTGGTTTATCACTTTTCCTTGGCCACCTAGCTTTCTCACCTAGATTCTGCATTGCAAGGATTAGTTCATTGTTATCAACAGAGAAACAATATTCAGAAATAGGAGGATAATTCTCATCATCCTCATCTTGTTCCACTGCGTGCACATTCTGGTTATCAGATCTGTTATAGGACTTGGATTTGTTGTTCCGGAAGTAGGATCCTTGCTTATCCTGTTTTGAGGATCCTGTCAATCTGTCCTGGATCCTTTTGTCATCTTCTAGGCGGATGAACCTAAGGGCCCTAGTCCATACTTCATCAAGATTCCTGCAAGGTGTCATAACAAGATCATCATAGAATAACGAATCCCTAAGCAATCCCATTTTAAAGGCTTCAACAGCCGTAGCTATATCCAAATTGGGAATATCTAAGGATTCTTTACTAAACTTAGTGATATAATCTCTAAGTGATTCATTTTGGCCTTGTGTTACCCTATATAGATCACTAGTTAATCGTTCAAACTTTCTGCTACAAGAGAATTGACTATTGAACAAGTTAACTAAATTAGCAAATGAAGTAATGGAGTAAGGGGGAAGACTTAGCAGCCATTTAAGAGCAGATCCTGTAAGTGTGGATCCAAATCCCTTGCATAGACATGCTTCTTTCAACCTTTCAGGAATTGGATTGATCTCCATCCTCTCCCTGTACTGAGCTACATGCTCTTCTGGATCCGTTGAACCATCATACAACTTCATTGATGGTATCTGGAATCTTTTAGGTATCTCAGCATCACACAAAGGTGGTGCAAAACGAGATATCCTATGGCTACCATCCGCAATCTTAGGAATGGGTTTAACCACTCCTGGTACACTGGATATCATATCCTTAAGCTTCTGCAGCTCCCTAGCCATGGCCTGATTGATACCTGTATCCTGCATAAAGCCATGGTTAGTGTTATATAAATTATTAGAAATGTTACCTCCTATAGGATATGAGTTTGGAATTGCGGATGCATTTCCATCTTGTCGATATCCTGGCATGATTGAAGGACCAGAGGAGGCAATGGTCTGCATTGGTATGAAGTCTCCTTGATGGACGTCTGAGTTCTGAGGTTGCATATTTCTCGAGGATCCTTGATTTTGTAGGGGGTTGGATCCTTGGAATTGCGATGATCCTTGAACCTGAAAGGATCCTGGGACCAGAGAGGATCCTAGGCCCTGGGAGGATCCTTGGATCTGGGAGGATCCTGGGACCAGAGAGGATCCTAGAACCTGGGAGGATCCTTGGACCTGGGAGGATCTCGGGACCAGAGAGGATCCTAGGACCTGGGAGGATCCTTGTACTGCATGCATTTCCACATATCCTCCTGTTGTGAAGTATCCCTGATGCTGAGAGGAGGATCCTAATGGTTGAGAAGAGGATCCCTGAGGCTGGAAGCAAGAGCCAAATGCCTGACTCATTGTTGTTGTCCCGTAACGCCTTCCTGATAGTTCACCCAAGTATTGCACGTCCGGAACTGCTGAGTATTGTGAAGTTATGACCGGAGTGTCGAAGTTCAGCGATCTTGGCATCAGAGGGGAGTGATCCTCCACTGATTTCTTCTGTTTCTTGATTTCATCGATCTCCCGGAGGATCCTTTCGTTGGTCTTATCCTGCTCTTGTGCATGATTCCTCATCTGCAAAATCAGGGTATAAAGATCATTAGTAGTAGGATTAGTTGAAACAGAAGAAGTAGGTGGTTTTTGGAAAATAGGAGTTGGTTTCTTCGCAGCATTCTCAGCATTCTTCTGGGATCCAGAAGGTGGTGGAGGCAAAGGAGGAACGCCTTGTGAAGAACTGAATGAGGGCATCAAACTTGAAGTATTCTTCACTGAGGAAGCCATCTGCTTGGTTGTAGCGAATCGAAATGACCACAAAAACACGAATCTTTCTAAGAATGAAGCACCAATTGCCCCACGGTGGGCGCCAAACTGTTTTGGTCAAAAATCAAGCAATGACAATGTAACCAAACTTTCTGTTGTGAGGTATGATGCTTGAATTGATGAACAATAATAAGGATCACTATGAAGTATGATGAACAAATGACACGAAGATTTATACGGGGAAAAAGCCCTTGATCAAGAGTTGATCTCCGGCACAAAAAACCCCGGGTGATGGAAACTACCGATCACCAACTTAAATTAAACAAACAATCTGTTACAACTTCGGATGATAGCGAGCTAAGTACAAGGATCACTATAGTGTATTGTGTAGAAAATGTGTGTAATCGCCAAATGTGTTAGCGTGAGTTGATGAGAGCAGTTGTATAAGTGTGTGTGTAGCCAAAAATAGCCAAGTGTTTCTAAAATAGCTCGCTACCCCTTTAAAAATAGAAAATATCAAGCCTAACTAACATTTCGCAAATCATGCAAGTCCTCCACGACTCCACAACGTCCATTTCTGACCAAGCACGTGCGGAATAGACTGAGAATATTCTCCAGGAATGTCGCCAAGACTAAGTCCAAGTTGATATTCCTGCAAAACATTTACGAATTCAAAGTAGACAATCGTTAGTACAGGGATCCTTATAGTGATCCATGATCCTGATCCTGCAACACTTCTGAGGATCACTACTTCAGACAGAATTGAGGATCACTAAATCCAACAGTAAATAAGGATCACTGGTCATTTAGAAATCCACCCCTAACAATTGCTTCATTTGTTTCAGTTTAGCCAAGTTCCTAAGTTACTTTAACCGTTCACATTTGGTGCACTTTCCGGGTTTGAGTGAATTAATACACTCTTCCCATGCACATCAATTCACTTCTCATTTCTTACATAAGATATAATCTATTAAAATAATAAGTTAATTCTTACCGGACGATCGATCAAGCTTGAACCGAACACTTTGTTGACAACCTTAAGCTCTGATACCAACTTGTAACACCCGTCTAATTACTACTTGAATTTAATAAAAATTTACATGATTTTATATAAAAGATGTCTAAATTAAAGCATAAGTTACCAACACAAAGTTCTAAGTATCCATAACTACTCAACCACCGACTAGTTTAAACGATCATGACATGATTAACAAATCATTTACATCAAAAACATTGTCTAGACGAAGACATCTCAAAAGTATTGTTTAAACATAAGCTAAGTTAACGCGGAAGCTTGTAAGTTATGTTCGGTTCTTCAAAAGACTTGCTCGATCGCCATCCGGATAGTTCCTTTAATACCTAAGGTCAAAACCACTTCAAATGTTAGTTTTGACATTTATATGAAGTGTATAAACAAGTGCCAAGCATTAAATCATGCAAAAATAAAATAAAATTAAAATTTGCCCTGCCGCGTGTCGCGACGGGTCTTTGCGTGGCGCGACAGACCTCGCGTGTCGCGCCGGATCCATGCGGTCCTGTCGCGTGGCGCGGGGTAAATGGTTTTCCAGCAGGTCCAGTTTTGTGACCTGCACTTGCTGCCAGTTCCGGAAATTCAGATTTTCGACTTAAAATGCTCATAACTTTTCACTCGGTTGTCCGTTTTAGGTGATTCTTTTTCCTATACATCTGTAAATTCATTACAGACGTGCCTATTACAATTATTATACCGAAAATTTGGTTTACGGGCTGAACGACTAAAAGTCACTTATGCATTATTCGACCCATTCAAGTTACACTCATTTTACTACCTTTTTAATAGTAACATAGGGCGCTTTATACCCGACTTCCGAGGCTTATTATCACCAGCATTTTATTACCAAACTTATGGTTTCATGCTCGTATGATTGTAACCACCTATGCTAGCTATTAATAACTCTAACGCTACTATTACACCATTATTCAACCCGTTTGGCTCATCTACGGAATCCTCCATTATGATGACTACCAAACGACTTCTAATCGATTCCTAACCAATTATTTCAATTAACGAACGTTGTCTTTCAATCAACACAACCTTTATTCTACAACGCCACTAAACATACTTTACATATCAAATTACTCAATGTAACGAATCAAGTTACATACCTTTAGTGCACGCCCTTCAAACGCAAGTCGCCACCGGCTTGTCCGCTTGGAGCTCCGGTATCCTTTCCTATAGAGTTCAACCAAGACATGTTTAGAACTCCTTTCAATTCATAGTTCGTATATTTTGCCGAAACATCAAAATCATGCGGTTTAACTTAAATTTTCAGATTTAAGCCTTCTTTGAGGCATTTATGCAAACACTTTAAGGGCAGAAATTTACACGATATATTATCAAGTTCATAACTTGTCATATAGCCCTAAATTTTCATCAATCAACTACCTTACATGAACTTTAGCCTTTAGAATTCTGAAATCGCTTCACATATGTCAAATATTACTAGAACAACCACTATAATCCTAGTGTTTATCAAGTTTCACAAAACCCACTTATCACCTTTAATGGTGATTATGAATTTCACACGAAATAGGCACAATCTCATCAAGTAAATGGACTAGGGTTTGTCCCTAGACATTATTTCATCCCAAATAACTAACATGCAATCAGCAATTCGAATTTTTCTATGTTCATTCAGAAATTTAGATGAGAATTTTCTACAAAATTCACATACCTTATGATCCCTTTCACTGAGGTGGTCACTAATCTATGTTCGGATTTTGATTTGGGACTGAAATTGGCCTTTAATTCATGAGTTTTGTGAATGTAAGGGTTTTGAAGAACCTTGGTCGCCTCCCCCTTGTCTGGTTCGACCTCAACCCACGCCCCTAAGTGGGTTTTGAGTTTTAAAATTTTGTTTTAATAATATTAGTTTCAATTTACACCCCTTTGGCCCCTCAACTATCATTTGGTTCTTTTTTTAGCTTTTTAACCCATTTATAAGTCACTAAAAGACTTTTACCTAACTAGGTTATTTTAATCCTAGCTAGTTTACTTGTTTATTTATCAGCATCATATTTAAAATAAACGATTTGCATTTTCGGGGTGTTACATGTCTGGAGTAGCTGGAGTGGTCATGGGTCGAACTGGATGGATACATGCATTGGAATTATTGATATGGCACATTGGTTTTGAAACAGTTAAACTGTGGTTTCTTTTATTTGTTTCTGCTGAATATGTTGGTTTACATTTAAACTTATTGATGTTACTTTTCTTTAATAATTGGCATTTTCATTTACAAACTTCTTATGAGTTCAACATGATTGGTGGCTCGTTATTGGTACGTCACACGCCTAGCAGGGGTATTCCCTAGGTGGTATTTTGGGGGTGTGACAGTTTGGTATCAGAGCCACTGGTTATAGTGAACTTGGTTTTAAAAACGTTTTTATAAAACCAGACTATAACCGAACAGTTCTGAATACGTGAATACGACCATGACACTCAGCTCCAGATTGCAAGGTTCGTCTCTTTCATCTGTTGCATACATTACATGACTAGTACACATTGTTTATGACGTAATATACGAACACACACTCGTCACTATAGCATAGTTTCACGAATTGCTTGTTTACTGTATGATGCGTGGTTGGTGTGTCGTAGTCCATAGATTCTTGTGACCTTATCGTTTGATAACCTCTGTTTGGCATTCGAGTTTGAGGAACCATTTGACATGAGTTAGGCGGAACTGAGATGAGCATGCAAATCACAATATTATTGTGGGTGCACACATAATAATAATGTGGGGTGCATGTGAGTCCTAGTGAGGCTTAACAAGTGAAGAAGGGGTTCTGCTCTGTTATTCGATCAATGAGAAACATAACAAATTTATAGGAGTCATAGTAGTGATTGTCTCCTACTCGAACGTGATTTTTTTCATTTCCCTCTGAAACCTTTCGAATCTCGATGCTATCGAGTATTACCTGAACACCCATTTGAACGCCTAGCGAACTGTGTAGAATGTTAGGTGCTTGTACGAACGTCTCTGAGTTGGATATTGCAACATCAAGGATTGGTCTATACCTCTCACACTCCTCTTTGTTAGCTAGAACTCAATGAACTGACGTCTTAGATCCCGAAGTGTGATCACTTCTGCAACACTCTAGCAGCATACCGTGTATTACTCAATCGACATGCAAGGTCGATGGACAAGAAGATGAGTGTAGTACCTCACTGACCTCAGTGTTAGGACGACCCTGATTACCGGCAACGAACACCAGCGAATTGACTTCGATCGAATCCTTAACACTAGCCAGCGACTTATCGGAGTCAACTTTTACAAATCAATCGGGGCATAAGCGATGACAAATGACTATAGTGTGGAATGTGTAGCTGCCAGCCCAGTGAGTAGCGCTTTAGGACGTGGCACATAATGTGGAAGGATGGACCCAGTTGGTGAAAGATTGTAGGGCTCTGTTTCAAGCAACGACATTAGAGGCAACAGTCATGGTAACATCAAGGTGCTTGTAATCATAGCCTACAGTATGGAAATGAAGGTGCCTACGACATGGATTGGCCGTTGTTAAATCAAGACGACAACAGCCAAGGGAATGACGGCAGTACTGGAAATTCTCGTAACAACAAACACTGGAACGATGCTCATGGAAGGGCATTCAGGATTGGCGTGGGCGACGCCAGGATTATAGCAGCATGGTGGCCTGCACGTTCTTGGTAACTAACCACTTCGTCTCTGTTCTGCTTAACGCTGATGCTTCTGGAAACCAAACCTATTGTGGAACCGACTGATGGCAAGTCAATGGAAACCTCCTATGTTCGTTGGGATGCAAACTCGACCTTGTGGAGCAAGTGTTTGACATCTACCCTTGATAGTTTTGTTGTAGTAGCTAGTGTGGATTGGTTATCCAGATAACGCGCGGATATACCTTGTGAGGAATCGTCATCTGTCCTAAAGCATCAGTGTGGTGTAAAGGTTAGTATCATTTCAGCAATAAAAGCTAGGAGCTTCTACGGAGGGACTACTTCGCTATGTTGGCAACCGTTACTAATGTATGGGCTAAGGAAAAAGGATCGAGAATCCACCAATTGTTTGTGATTCCACTCAGCGTGCTACCTAAGGAACTTTCAGATTTACTTCCACAACTGTTAGGTGAAATCTCAGTCTGATCTCACGCAAGAGGCAGCCCCGACTACACGTACTCTTACCATCTTGCACCAGGAGGGTTGCAAGAGCTGTCTAATCAACTGCAGGAATTGTTGAACAGGAGTTTTGTCGGACCTAGTTTTTCGCTTTGGGGAGCCCAGTTATATCCGTGAAGATAAGCCTTTTCGTATGTGTACTGATTATCGAGAACTCAGCAAGGTGGCAGTCAAGAATCGCCCGCCTCGACCATGTATTGACAACCTGTTGACCAGTTGCGAGGGTCGAGCTTCTATTCAGGGGCTAACTAACGAGCAAACTACCATCAGATGGAAGTCCAAGGGGAGAATGTTCCTAAAGCGGCATATCAAACGCAGTATGGCCATACGACTTTGTATTCCATGACCTTTGGGGTAATCAACCTATCAATAGCTTTACGGATCACATGAATCGACCGTGTTTTGATGACGTTTTGAATCACTGCCAGGGGAAAGGAACACCAAGAACGGCACCTGTATTTTGTCCTAGAGCTCCTAGGGGAGGAACAACTCCACGCGAAGCCTACCTAAGTGTGACTTCAGGATTTGGGAGGTACACTTTCTTGGTCACGTAGCCAACGAAATGGGGATACATGCAGATCTCGCTAAAAGATCCATTTCATTAGATAGTGATCGACACCAAATAGTCCATCGGGGATACAACAATTTCTTGGTCCAGCTAGCTGCTATCGTAGATTCATCACAGGGTTTTCGAGGATTTCGCAGCTTTAATATCTTCAGCACAGCAGGGTGCTGTGTATTCGTGGGAGACAAACAGGAGAGCGTCTTTTCAGCTTTTGAAACCCAACACTGCAATGCACTGAGCATCGTCTTTACCCGAGGGTACGGGTGATCTGGTGGTATACCATGATGGTCCGAATTAGAGTCTCAGTTACACACCGATGCAACACGAAAGGGGGATGGTTTACATAGTGGATTTACAGGAAGAATTGCACGAGTCATAACCTGCGGTGGAAGCCATGGTCCTTGGAATTAAGATGGAGGCATTACTTGGGCGGTACCAATTGCACCATTTAGACCGATCACAAGGGCTTCCCGTGTACCTTTGTTTTGAGAAAGCTAATTATGTGATGACATCGCTGGATGAAACTCTCGAGCGAATACGACTATGGAACCTAAACGCATATGAGCTTGCAACTCACCATCGACTCTAGCCTACCCGATCAGGTTCGCCCTGTTTACATCGAAGCACTGAAAGAGGAGAATTTTCAAGTTGAGTCCATGCGGGGCATGGAGGAGCAACTTTTGGCAAGTTGGATGATATTCGCTACTTCATGGAACGAATATGGATCCCACCATACGACAACCATAGGGAACTTGTGTTGAGCAAAGCACACCAGCCTTGTTATTCTAGTCGTCTGGATTTTGTTAGGAGATATTAGGATCTATGAACCTGGTACTGGAAACCGGGTGTGAAGGTCCATGTAGCAATGTATGTGAACGATGTTTGACTTGTGCGAAAGTCAAGGTGGAATATCAAGAACCTTCTGGTTTGTGTCAGCAACCAGAAACACTCATTTGGCAATGAGAATAGACTTCCACGAATTTTGTTACTGGACTACCTAAAACCCAGAGCGGAAACAATATCACCTGGGTGATCGTTGATTGTCTCATGTAACCGGTACACTCTCTTGCGATCAAGGAAATTGATGAGTCTCCACAAGCTTGTGAATATCCCTCTGAGAGAGGCGACATTTTAGGCACGAGGTGCCAACTCTTGTTACCTCTGGTTTTGATCTATACCTGATTTATGACAGGCACCACACAACACTCTTGGCTCACGTCTAGACATGAGCAATACTTATCACCATAGGATAAATGGGCAGAGTAAACGAAACCCCCCCCCCCCCCCCCCGATACTCGAAGACATGCTGCGAGCATGCATGTGATTGACTTAGTGAAAAGTGGAAGGACACATACCTTTGGCAGAGTTCTACCATAGCAGTCACCATTCTAGTATTCAGACAGCTCTGTTTGAGGCATTGCATGGACAGCAACGCTAATATCCTTGTTGGACTAAGGTGGGTGACAACCTAATCACAGATCCAGGATTTGTACTCGAACCACTTGGAAAGATTGTTTAGATCGGAAATCATTTGGCGATAACGCGTGATCGCCAGGAAACCTGGTAACTTAGGAAACATTGGGAGTTCGCTGCAGGCGAACGCGTCATGTTGGAAGTCTCACCCTGGGAGGGTGCGGTACGCCTTGGGAAGCGTGGCAAGCTTAACTTACGTTATGTTGGGCCATTCAAAATTCTGGAAACATGTTGGCAAGTGGCGTACAAGCTTGAATTACCTGTCGAGTTGAGTAACGTGCATGACATCATTTATGTCTCGAATGTAAGACAATGTTCGTTTGATGAAACGCTTGTGATACCCTTATTAGAGTCGGAGTTTAATGATAGGTTGCAGTTGTTGAGGAATCAACTGAAATCATGGATCAGGACGTCAAGATTCGTTACCATAGTCGAACTTCAATCGTGAGAGTTCGTGGGAACTCAAGACGTGGACCGGAGTTCACGTGGGAACGCGATGAGTGGAGTAAGCTCTAGTATCCTCAGTTGTACAAACGGTTGTATCAACTTCTGATATCATTGGCGAATTTCGGGACGAAATTTCCTTTCAAGTTGGGGATGATGTGGTACTCGAGGAAAATCCACGGTCATCCTGATCTGACACTTCGCCGCTCTTGGATTACTTATCAAATTTCGGGACGAAATTTCTTTTAAGTTGGGGATGATGTGACAACCCGAATAACTAAGGTTAGAACTACTTGAAATTCCACAAACCTTTAGCGTGTGTTTCTGTGTTTAATTACTTATCTTGTGCACTATAAATTGTTTATGTGTGTATGTTTACACGAAACCGCTAAACACTTTTACGTGTCGTTTAGCTAATCTTGGAAACTAACTTGAATGGGCCGCAAACTTGCTTAACACTCACACGTTTGGACCTGCGGCCACACCCCGCTTACTCTACCCTGGGCCCACGTAACTGAGGCCCAACCCGAATTTACACACATATTATATCGTAATGGAAATAAAAAAACTTGGGCCGGCCATGGTAGGTGGTTCCTTGTGTTATCTCAGGCCCAAACCGAGCCCACCTCCTCTCCCATTATTTACGTACATTATGAATAAGGTTTCACAACTTCTTGCAAACCCTACACTTCCCTAAATCACGATGGCAGTGGATACGATACACCCTTCCCTTCGAGGCAACATCATCCCGTTCGAAACAAGTTTCTTGGTTAGTAATTTTGTATTTGTGTTAAGTCCTACTTGTGTGATCTTGTTCATGTGTGTACGTGATTAACAAAGAAGGTGTAAGCATGTTCTATGATGAGTATAATTATGTAAGTTATCATCTATATGCATGAATGTTTATAACCATGAATTACGATGTGGAAATTATGTGTATGTTAGCAATTGAGGAATCCTTTAAATTAATAACGAACCAACTGTGGTAAGATAATTAGGGAAATTGTATTCGAACCAAGCTAGGCATGCAACTATAAATCCATGTTTGGTATCTCCTAAAAGGGATTCTGCGTATGAATATGAATTACAATTTATTTGTTTAATCAATTGGCTTGTTAGTATTTGGTTGTGAATTAAATGATAAAAAGGATCTAGGTAATTGATCGTTAATCACATTAAGTGTTTGTTGCTAAATAAGAGTAGGTAATGGGTGGTGGGATTAATGGATCTGATGACACTAGAACTCAAAATTGTTATTCATTGTATAACCAAACTGATCGAAATTATTGAGAGGTTTGAGGATTTATGGGAAGGAAAGCAATGGGTCAAAAGAACAATACATGGGCCACGCACACATGGACTAGACTACACAGTTTCGTTAATTGGATTTATATTAGAATTGATGTGTGAATTGGGCCGGTTACTTGAAATCGTTATGAATTTGGGCCACCCACTAAACAGGATTTCACCAGGCCCAAACCGCACATACGGAAGCCCCCTTACATTGTTTGGGCCTCTCGTACGACTCGGGTTGGAGTTGTAAATTGGGCCGCACGCCGGTCAGTGGCCCACGGGTGGGACTGGATCACAATAGGTGTGGGTTTTATATATATGGGCTGGGTAGGAGGATTGGTTAAACACATGGGTCAAATATAAACTGTTTGAGTCGTAATCTCGGGAGAATGGCGAATTAGTTGTAAAGTGGTAAAATGAAACAGGCATGTGTGGAATTAACTTGCATTGTGTCTAGGGTAATGCAGAATATTTACTACGACTTGTGAGATAATACGTGTTATACTTGTTGCTACCTGGACAATGTGTACCTAGGGGATTGTAACTTGTGTAATCGCGAAACTGACTGTCACTGGTAACCCTAATAGGATTTGGTTGACCAACTGTGAACAAGAAATTAATCTTACCGAGCAAACCAAAGGTGAGTTCATTCCTCTTGAGCATGCGTCCCGGTGGTTGGGACAGTCTTTGGGTATCCCTGAGAGGGATTGGTTTTGGGTAAATCATGGGTATTTCTGAGAGGAATATGTCTTTTGGGTAAATCTGGAATGTTGGATAATATACTCATACTATCACCATTAAAGTCCCTCCGTGTTGTTTGGTTACCTGAGAGGTAACATGGTATTAGTTGATAGCGCTACTTAGGTTTGGCACCCTCATCCCGTACCTGAGAGGACGGGTGTGAACTAATGACCTAGTCATGACCAATGCTTTGATAGGAGCATTGGAGAAATGGCAAAATAATCAGGAGCCGCCTTGTATTCGGGGTATTATCAACATTATCATCAATGAACTGAATTAAACACTTGGTAACTAACGTTTTCGTAAAACTATGAACTCACCAGCGTTGTCTGATACACTTGTTGCATGCTCGCAGGTCGTTAGATGTTTTGGATTGGGACTTGCTGTCTGGAGTAGCTGGAGTGGTCATGGGTCGAACTGGATGGATACATGCATTGGATTTATTGATATGGCACATTGGTTTTGAAACAGTTAAACTGTGGTTTCTTTTATTTGTTTCCGCTGAATATGTTGGTTTACATTTAAACTTATTGATGTTACTTTTCTTTAATAATTGGCATTTTCATTTACAAACTTATTATGAGTTCAACATGATTGGTGGCTCATTATTGGTACGTCACACGCTTAGCAGGGGTATTTCCTAGGTGGTATTTTGGGGGTGTGACAGTCTGAATGGTTAATATCTCTAATCTGAATTGGTCAGACATTTGCCTCTGAACAGTTAAGCATTATACAAGCTCTTAATGGTTCAGACCTCTTACTGGTTCAGCACTTAATGGTTCAGACCTCTTACTGGTTTAACACTTAACCATTCAGATGTTGCCAAACAGCCGTTATCATATATAGTATGTGTGTTAAGACCCAAATTAAGAAATTAATTGCAAAATAAAACTAGTTTCCTATTAGAAAAAAATGCTCAATTTCAAATACCTACTTAAAACTCCAACTAATATGCATAACTGCATACATCGACGTATTGTTATTCATTATAATGGTATGTGTTGTTAGAAAGAATCATTAGATGTTTCTGATTTTTTTAGTTTATCACTTTGTAGTGTAGTTGTTCTTTTTATTTCCAAGGTTTTTTTTTTTTACTCATAGTCAATTTCCTCATGGTTAACATGAATTCACACGTAACGAAAGGTAAACATACGTATGGAATTTATTTTATCAGTATAACGTTTATTATGTAAATAACTCCACACAATTCCGAAAAACCTATACCTATTAATTTCTTTTCAAATTTTGTTTACTTATGAGTTCATTTGAGCCTATTCAAACTTTTCAAATTTTGTTTACTTATTATGACTTCATTTTAGTCTATTCAAATTTTGTAACTGATTCATTTGTATAAAATCTTACTAAATAGGTAAAAATAACACACATAATTGTTTCTCTAGTTTTATGTTTTTATGATATCTTGTAATTTTAAGAAAAGATATGTGAAAGTGTGGAACATCTAAGGACGATTATTGGGCCTATGAAAGTAACACATACATTTTTTTTTTTTTTGAACGGCAAATTTCTCTTATTCCCGTCGTCTGTGGGACTTGAACCCAAGACCTGCCACTCCCAAGGTGTTTAAAGGCTTTGCCTTTGCCAATGGACCACCACCCCATTGGTAGCACATACATGATATACCTTGTTGGTTTTTTGTTTGGTTATTGAGTTCAAAATTATTGGGCCTATAAAAAATTTACCGAAAAGAGGTAGGACTATAGGAACTCAAAATTATTGGGCCTATAACATTACTCAGCCTGTAATCATTTTCTGTTTTTTTCTCCGGATTAGAGGTGCACAAACCGGTTAATTTTAATAACCGGTTCGGTTAACCAGTTATACCGGTTAATTTGACTTTTTGACTTTAACCGGTTAATGCTTTAACCGGTTATTACTTTAACCGGTTATTTTTTTAACTGGTCCGGTTAATTACTTTAACCGGTTCGGTTAATTAACCGGTTATTTTCGGTTATTAACCGGTTTTTTTTGCTTTTTTTTTGAATTTTTCGGTTATTTTTTCGGTTAACCAGCCTATCGGTTAAAAAACCGGTTTAAAAAAACCGGTTATTATACTAAACACCTATAACCGGTTACTAACCTACGGTTAAATAACCGGCTGGACCGGTTATTCCTAAATCGGTTATTAACCGGTTACGGTTTCAGTTAATAACCGGTTACGGTTAATTAACCTGTTATTTTGTGCACCTCTACTCCGGATTGTAACTAGAGATTAAACACGTTTGGATTTCCAAACCTGTTTATAACCCGAACCACTGCTCCATAAAAAACTGGTCTGGCCCAAACCGATTTTTTCTTCGGATTGTAACTAGAGATTAAACAAGTTTGGATTTCCATACCTGTTTATAACCCGAACCACTGCTCCATAAAAAACTGGTCTGGCCCAAACCGATCTAAGCATGGGCTGGTTTGGTACCCCGTTTGTGATTTTTTGGATACCGGTTTATAAAGCGAAAAGGTTGGGTGTAAAAATGGTTTTGACAGTAAAAAACCAGTTTCTAACATTAAAAAATTGGTTTGTCAAATCGTTTATGTTCCAAAAGTTCTCTCAAATGGCTTTATCAGATGTGCAATCTTCCGTTGGCTTTGGTGCAACTGCAAGAGACTTGGTTACGGAGGTTCGAGTTGTTCCTACGAAAAGGAACAAGGAAAATTTGGTGCAACTTTGAATTATGTGAAATGTCGAGCGGTCCAAACAAGGCACGTTGCAACTTTTGTGGTAATTTTTTTTTCAAAAGGTGTAAACTTAACTTTGAAAAACCGCATTCTCTTGAAATATTGTAGCGTTGTTGAAAAAAAAGGAAAAGTGTGGGCATGTAGTGTTGATGTTGTTCGGGAGGGAATGTCGCAATTCGTGATTCAAGAAAGTTTGCCATTCAAACACTTTGACGCGACATAACGCATACAACATATTTTCTCATTCGAAGACGAAATAGAATATGAAGGTAGAATGTGGATTGTGTTTAAAAATATTTCAATCAAACAGAAATTAATATAAACTTTATTAATTACCGAGTTATTGGCCAACTAGTTTGTTCCAACTTGAGCAAACTGATTAAAGAAAGGTAGAAGAAGACTGTCCCGTTATCGGACGAATTAAAGAACACACAAAATTAAAACCAACCTCGCGATTAAGAAAGACAATCTTTGAACTGCACGGATGATTCATGTCCTTAAAGGATTTTACGCGCTCGTATTGCTGTGAGCTGCAGTGTAAACTCCCAGGATTTAATGCAGAACTTATCAGGTATTCCAACAGCAATGGAAACCAGAAAACGCAGAAGCTGGAGAAGAACTGGAGCACACAAAGGTGGGAGGCTGCGAAAAAACTATGTGTCTCTAAATGGGTAGCAGGAGGCTTTTATTTATAGACTGTGATCACAACCGAGAATGAGAAAAACGGGGAATGGGATAACCCTCCAGAACCAAATTCGGTTGCTGGAGATAACTCATACGAATTCGAATGATTAGAGATAACCCCCACTGTTTCGAATTCACCTCTATCTCAATCTTATCTCATTCGGTCAACAGATCTGACGCACCTGAACCAGACTCTAGCTAAAAATAAAAGCTCCTTAGCTCTTAGCTAAAAATAAAAGCTCCTGAACCGGACTCTAGCTAAAAATAAACGCGCCCATTCGCGAGCTCGCAGCTCGGCTCGCGTGTGGGCTTTATCCACTTCTCAACCCATCTAACACTTTGGTGACCCATAAAGAGTAATCCCTTATAAACCACTCAAATTTCACTTCCCTCACCAATGTGCGATGGAGGAAACATACCAACTTGTATGTTCTCCTTTAATATTTCCAACATATTGATGGCCCCAATGATTGAAGATGAAGGTGGAATTGATACATACCTACGCAATAGCTCGGGGTTCAGGTGGCAAATATTACACACATCACCATACGGAGGAATAAAAAATAAGACCTGAAAAAGTATTACAACTTGTATTTTTTCAATGTATTTATGGGTTTCTAAAGTTTTAAAATAATTAATAAAATAGTGAATGTCAATTATTGTACCTTAGTTTGTATTTTTTTATAACAAATATTGAAATTTATAAAAAAAATATTAAAACTGGTTTAGGGTATAGGTTTGGGCATGACTAAAACTGATTAAAATAAGTTTAATGTTCACCTATGGTATGTTTGGCATAGAGTTTTTAGGAGCTTATAACTTTAAGTTTTTGAGAAAAAAATTCATACTCAATAAAAAACCTTGTTTGGTTGAAGGAGCTTGAAAATTTTATGTTAGGAGTTTGAAGCTTTTAGTTGAACGCCCCTGCTAGTAGCGTTTAGAACGAGTTACAAACTTTTAGAGAAAAAATAACTATTTTAACCTCTAAGTGACTATTATGTTTTTTTTGTTATGTCCATTTTGATCGTTTTTTACATTTTATTAAAAGCTCCAGCTAATCTGCCAAACACCTAAATATATCCAAAAAAGCTACAGCTACCAGCTTCTAGCCACCAGTCACCAACCACTTTTGCCAAACATACCCCTAGTGTGTCATTTTATACGTTTTATTAAAAGCTCCAGCTAATATGCCAAACACCTAAATATATCCAAAAAGCTACAGCTACCAACTTCCAGCCACCAGACACCAACTTCCAATCACCAACCACTTTTGCCAAACAGGGTGTTCAAAAAACTCGTGGCTCACAGCTCGCTCGAAAAAAACTCGAAAAAAGCTCGGCTCGAAATTGGCTCGGTTCCTAGACGAGCCAGCTCGGCTCGGCTCGGTTTGTAAACGAGTCGAGCTCGAGCTTGGTCTGGCTCGGCTCGTGAGCTCGTGAGCTGGCTCGATAAGGTTGACATCTTTCATTTTTTTTTGTCCCACATCGCTTAGAAAACAAAAACTAAGGGAGTATTCCCCTTATAAAAGAAGGTAAAGACAATATACAAAGTGAATTAACTATTTATACTTGCATATTTAACCATATAGTTAAATTAAATGGCAATTATGGCCCTTAGTCTATGAAGAAATTCATTTTTAAGGGCTTTTTAATTAGTAAATTTTGCGGTTTTTTGTTAGTTCGAGCTAGATCGAGCCGAGCCGAGCTTGCTCGAATTCTAATCGAGTCGAGCTCGAGCATCAAATCTCAGCTCGATTTGAAATTCAAGCTCGAGCCGAGCCAGCTCGAATCGTGTTCGAGCCGAGCTCGAGCTGGGTCTAGCTCGGCTCGACTCGGCTCGTTTACAGCCCTAAACATACCCCCAGTGTAACTAGTTTGTAACCTGAACCGGTTTGACACTAAACGAGTTTGACCAAAATTAACCAACCCGGTTTGGTTTATAACACGAATCGATTTGGCCAAAAAAAAAAACCAGTTATATTATTCCGGTGGAAGACTATCCAACCATCGGAAATTAATATACAGCATTACATATCATACCTATTTTGCACTAAAAAGTGAAAACACCTATTATATTATATTATATTCATTAGTAAGAACATGTGTAGTGGTGGAACAAAATAATGCCCCCATCATGGGGCATTATTCGACATGTGTCATCCCAGTCAGCATGGGGCATTATTACAAAAATGGTGTAGTGGGGCATTATTCCAATAACGCCCATATTATTTTTAATGCAAAAAAAAAAAAAAAACAAACGAAATACACACTGCTGCTCCAAACCATTTTCAAAAGTTGTCAGAGACCATGTGGGTAGCTCAAAAGTCAAGTCATTGGTGGACAAAAGTGATTGTCAGAGACCACAAACCAAATTCAGCGTTTTAAATAAAACGCCTACAACAAATTTTTCCAAAAATAACGCCGGAAAACGCCGGCCGTAATGGGGGTGGGGGCGTTTCCGGGCGTTTTTTTTCAATTTTTTTTTAAAAACCACGCCCCACTACCAGTGGTCTAAGCCAGATGCTAGTAAACTTACAAACACCAAAACCCCAATAACAAGAACAACAGACAAAACATCAATTCCACCATACATCTTCTCCTTAAAGAAAATAACCATTCAAAATAAGTGCTTCAGCTTCTAATTATTACATAAACGAACGTTTTACTCGACTTTGAACAAGTCTTATTTATACAAACAAACGAAGTCGTACAAACAATCAACCTGAAGCAAGAATGAAGTCGAGTCAATTAGCCGACGTAGTACATAGGATCAGGCACCTTGAAGGTGCGATCTCCGGTGTTGGTACCGATCAAATCGCTCCATTGATCACCCATGTTCCCTCTAATCCTGTATCCAGCCTCTTCCAACTCTTTTCTTTTGCCTGATTTGAACTCCACTGCATTACCCTGATAATTGTCTCCCCTGCACATAATATTTTCAAAGAAAGAATACATAAAATATATTAGATAATTATTTGTACATAAAACTTTAAATAATGAGTTCCAACAAATGAATTGCTCACTTTAGGATGAGCTTTTCCCACTGAGTATAACCAACTGCCTTTAGATTTCGGCTACGAGGTTCCGTTAAATATTCCCTCGATCCCGTGAGAAACACGACCTTAAATCCCAGCTCTATAAGTTGTTCGTAGAGCTTAAGAGACGCTGGTATCGCAGGCGCGGTTGCTTCTGCCACCCATTGGTTAAACTTGGTCGAATTATATGGTATGAACCTTTATGTGACAAATGAAATATTAATATTCACTAGCTCAAATCATTACAAATTAGTAACTAACACCATATATAGAAGGAAAATTGGTTTTTAATAAACCAATCTTTGTCTCGTTGGTAAATAATAATCTTACCTATGTAATTGGTATACAATAATCCTACCTATCAACATGTTGGTACTCAATGAACTTCCGTTAATTTTTTTTAACTGAAGTTAAATTTTATGTTTTATTTATTACACAAAAAGTCCATGTAGTTGTAATTTACTAGTTTTAACTATTTTATAAAACAAAAAAACCTCAAGGGACTGTAATTTACTAATTTTAAAATAGTTAAAACTAGTAAATTACAACTACAGGGACTGTTTGTGTAATAAATAAAACTTAAAAATTAACTTCAGTTAAAAAAAAATTAACGGAAGTTCATTGAGTACCAACATGTTGATAGGTAGGATTATTGTATACCAATTACGTAGGTAAGATTATTATTTACCAACGGGACAAAAGTTGATTTATTAAAGAGAAAAATGCCCGGATAGTCCCTGTGGTTTCGCCTTTTTTCACCTATAGTCCCCAACTTTCTAAAATTACCTGAATAGTCCCCAAGTTTTCAATTTTTGTTCCCGGATAGTCCCTGAAACAGATGGGGGTTAGTTTTTGGTGTTAAGTAGGTGTGAAATTACTAAAATACCCTTATCATAAAACAAAATATATACACCCACATATTATCCCTTTCTCTTCATCCCTGCTCTCTCTCTGGTACCACCACCACCACCGTCACCTCTACCTCCACCGCCGCCATCATCACTGACCACTACCACCATCGTCACAACCACCACTTACTACTCTCACTCAAACCACTAATGACGTCGTTTGCAGTCCTAACTCCACTCCCCACTGCCCTACTAGTACTCGGTTCATCTTTCACAACACGATTGCCGCTGCTGTTCGGCTTTGAACGCACAACCGCATCCTGTGTGTTTGCAGTAGTAGTGTTACGGCTTAAAACCCTAGGAGGTTCCGATCGTTTGAAGCTTGGAGTGTCGAATATGATGTTGATTGCAGCAGTTGCGTCATTGTTCGCCATGTGAAGAGCTCTGACTACATCCATTTTTGAGTAATCTGGACCTACGATCGATTGAACTGTTGCGATCAGTTCATCGGTGATTTTGTTCCCCATTTACAGTGCGTTGATTAGAAATAGGAAAATTTTCTAAACCCTAACTGAAATGAAATTAATAAATAGGCGCTAATGGATTATGAGTTCTCGTGAAGCGATTGAGAATCTGACATAAGAAGAACAGGGTTTTAGGGTTTGATAAACCCAGGTGAGGTGGATCTTCTGGTGAATGAAAATGGCGCTTTATCTTCTGTTTATATTTAAGAAACAGAGTGGTTGTTTATATTTATTCGTTGCTCCGGGCCGGCCTTCATTGATTTAAGAAACAAAGTGTTTGTTTATATTTATTCGATGGTCTGTGGATGGTGGCGGATTAAGTGGTGGTTGATTGGCTGAAGAGGCAATGATTGGAGGCGGTAGGCGGCGGCGGTGGTGGTGGTGGTTCTCCGGTGTAGGGTAGTGGTGGGTGCTGGTGGGTATAGTGAACGAGAGAGAGAAAGAAGGGATATGTTTATAATAAACCATGTGGGCCCTACCTGAATTAACATATTAATTGTTTTGTTTTTACATTAAGGGTAAATTGGTCATTTCCCACCCACTTAACAGGGAAAACAAACTGAAGTTAGTCCCAGGGACTATCCGAGAACAAAAATTGAAAACTTGGGGACTATTCAGGTAATTTTAGAAAGTTTGGGACTATAGGTGAAAAAAGGCGAAACCACAGGGACTATCCGAGCATTTTACTCTTTATTAAAAACCAATTTTCCTATATAAAATCCAAACAAACCTTAATAACAGAATTACTATACTACCCTTAACGAATATTGACTCTAGAATCCTAACAAACCTTAATAACAAAATTACTATACTACCCTTACTCTAGAATTCTACCAAACCTTAATAACAAAATTACTATGCTACCCTTAACAAATATCTACTCTTTAGCAAACTTGAATATTCGACACAAACTTATTTAGAATACAGACACGACATGAAGTAAAAGAAATTTGTCATTCAAAAAAAACAAAAGAATACAAAATATGAAGAAGAAAATTTTCTTTAATAGTTATTACCCGAAAGCAACATCATCCCTAGCGTAATATGGGATATTAGAGAGTGTGGTTTCATCGATGTCGAAAACCCAAACGTCTTTGCCGTCTCCAGTGAGGTTAAGGCCTTTGGCGTACTCATAGGCTTCGGCCGCGACAAGATCACAGTCCTCGCGGTATTGTTTTCCAAGCATGTAATGCCCGACATAGTCTACGCATGATTCGGGAATATGGGACCATCCCTTGAGGTTGTCGGTCTCTACGGCGAGCCGCCAGCTCAAGCAGTTGAGATCGGCGTGTTTGAGACCCGCGGAGCCGGAATGTGGCATTAGCAAGTGGATCGGAGATGCAACTGAGGTTGCAATGGTTACCATAAGGATAAGAAGTGAGAAACCCATGTTTTGACTTTTGAGTGGTAAGTTTATTATACACGTTGTGAAGTGGTACCATATCGTTTGGTTAAATAAGTGGTGTTTTGTAAAAAAAGTGCTCTCTTTTGTGATTTATTACGAGCCTGCCACTAAATTTTTCTTTTATTATAGAGTAAACTTCCGTTTTGCTCCCTGTGGTTTGGTCACTTTAACGGTTTTGCCCCAAACCTTTAAAAATAGCCAGTTTACTCCCTGATGTTTCTATTGATTCTCTAATATACTTCCCGGCCTTAACTCTGTTCATTTTTGTCGTTAAAAGTAAGGGACTTTTGTATTTTCAGTTCAAAGTGAGGGTAATTTAGTAATTTTACATATTAATATTCTATTATTTATTTATTATATTACCTACAAAAATCCAATCCATTTTTTATTTATTTATTATATCACCCATTCTAACCCTAGCCACCACCACCAGCCCCCACCATCTCCATCCCAGCTGACCACCACCATTAACATCCCAGTCGGCGGCCACCACTTGAAATCGGAGCCGGCCACCACCATCTTTATTTCTCTCTCTCTCTCTAACCACCCCACTATCATCATCACCTGCTTTGACTATGTAGTAAATAAAACAATCATTCAACAGCAAACCAAAAAAATCGAACATCAATTTCACCACCACCTCCACGAACCGCCGTCACCATTAGACACCACCACCTGCACGAATCGCCGTCACCATTTCTCCTTATCTCTCTCTTTCTCTTATACCTTTTGGAAGCCACCACCACTTCCACGCCACCGTTGTCGATCTAGATGAACAGATCTGGATCATATCCGGAGAAAAAACAGATCTGAAAAACATCCTACACCTCCGAGAACTATAAAAAAGCAAAATCCTTTCATCTCTAATTTCAGATTTAATCAATGGTGCTATAACTATGTTGGTTCCGTTTTGTAGAAAATCTTGTCGGCCGGGACAGAAACAAGTGCTTCGACAATGATCTGGGCAATGACTTTTCATTAAAAACCCTAAATCATTGAAGAAAGTTCAACAAGAAGTGAGGAATGCAGTCAAATCTGAAACGGCGGCGGTGAGGGTCACTGGCAGTGACGATGGTGGCGCTTGTTGTCGGTGTAGAGTTGGTGGGGATGGTGGCTGTTGGTGGTGGCTGGTTATGGTGAAAAGGGAGAGAGTATAGAGGGGGATGGTTCTGTGATGGAGAAGAGATAGTGAGATGAGAGACTGAGAGTGTATCTATGTGTTATATATTACTGAAATACCCTTGCTTTTATTTATAAAATTACTGAAATACCCTTTTAGTTAACAAATATTTTGGATGGAGTTAGAGGCGGGGAGTGAAATCATGAAAGACTTCATAGATCAGGGAGTAAATTGGCTATTTTTAAAGGTTTGGGGCAAAACCATTAAAGTGATCAAACCACAGGGAGCAAAACGGAAGTTTACTCTTTATTATAACTAATGGGTAAAGTTCTTGTACAAATAATCTTAACATACTAAACATACAAATTGAATGAAAACTCAAAAAGACAAGGTGGCATTTTTGTAATTATCAATAACTATCAAAGTTACTCTACAAATATACCTAAAAAAACCTAACCACTCCCCCCCCCCCAACCCCCAAAAACCTAAAAAAAACCTAACCCCCCCCCACCCAAGCTAAAATGCTAAAAACTAAACCCCCCAAAAAACCTAAAAAAATCTAAAAAAATAAAAAAAAAAACACACAAATTATTTTATTTTATTTTTTTAACATTTTTTATTAAAAAAATCGCTACTTTTAGTAGCAGCAAAAAAAAAAAAAAAAAAAAAAAAAAACTTTTTTTTTTTTTTTTTTGCTAACGAAATGTAGCGATTTTTTAATAAAAAATGTTAAAAAAAAAATTTGTGTTTTTTTAGGTATTTTTGGTTGTAACTTTGATAGTTGGTGGTAATTACAAAAATGTCACCTTGTCTTTTTGGGTTTTCCTTTAATTTGTATGTTTAGTATGTTAAGATTATTTGTATTTGATCTTTTGCCTATAACTAATTTAAATTTATTATTATGTGTCACAACTGCAAATTTAAAATAGTAATTACTCAAACATAAAATGGTGATAGACCTAACACTTGTGAAGGGTATGAGTCGATTTAAATGTTAAGTTATCTAATTTGGACAAAAACAATACGAGTGACCTAATTAGAATACTTTTAAAACTTGTTTACTATTCTGTGACATTTTCTCTTATTTTATTATCAAACCATACTTTATGATTTTTCAACTCGTTTAATCTATTATTATTTATTTATATTTATGTTAATCTCAACCTTAATTCAAGGCTTTTAAATTCAAAATAATAATGATGATGTTCATCACCCATCACAAAGAATTTCGCACGTGACTTAATTGGAATGAGTTGGGATTTTTGTCTTCCAGTTATTACGAAATGGACAGGCATGGACCTGTGGTCCGTTAAATACAAAGAACCGATCATTGGTTATTTATGTATTAATTCCTATTTACATTAATTCAGTTACGGCGGGTAGGTTGTCGACTCATGAAAAGTTAATGGTTGATGTTTAGCAAGGGGGCTAGGGGCATAAGCTGATTTGGGTTCAAGTACCCACTACCCGATCGGCAACACCGCCGCCAGTCAATCGGGTAGTAGGTTTCAGGTAGCAACCACAAATATATCTCGTCGCAATTGTCACAACGGATGTGCCAGGTCAACTATTGGTTGGAGTTCAGAACATAGATATAAAGATTTGGACTAGCACATAAAATTAGGTGAAGTATCAAAATGATCCAGGCTTTATTGTTCGGTTCAGTTTGTGTATATAAATGCTTAGTTTATTTCATTTTAGCCTCTCTAAACTAGATTTTAGCACCTTAGTCACTTTTAAAATTCCCTTTTCCATACCTTGAACTGTAGCCCAACTACAACCCTTACTAAAGTTCTCTTGATTTATGTAATTTTTCGTGTTAAATTTGGCCCCTTTACAAGCATATAATAGTGATGTTTAATTGTTATGCATAGTTAGATATTATTCTAGTATATAAATTACGCATCTTTACTAGTCATACAAAAATGAAACCGAGTGGTGTGAACATTGCAAAGAGTACGAGTCAATGAATAAAATGAATCACATAGACATATTCCCAAAGTGAGTATTGCTTCAATTTTCAAAAAATGTTGATATCTTTGAACACTCCTTATGCCTTGGGATCTCCAATTAGACAGGAATAGCTTGTCATACATGCCAAAGGGCAGTTAGAATGTAACTTGGGAGTTTGATTGAAGATGAACAAAGTTTAATGTGGGGATATTTGATATGTCATAAATTATACATATTTTATGCTCAAATTAATCCGCATTTTGATCATGTTTTACTGTGAATTCATTAGTATTTGCACTTAATTGTTTTATAAGTGAATTACTTGGCCATTCAATGTAGATTGGGTGAAAAAGGGGGTAGATAATGAAGATCAAGGCTTGGTTTCAGTTTTGAAAGATCGTAGGGAAACAACCGTGTGGAATCATATGAACCATACTCCTTAAAGTGAAGTTCGCAACCTGCGTTGAAGACACGATACGTTCGTATGGTATGCATATCAGTGGCGGAGCTTGCCCAAAAGTTCTTGGGGGGGGGGGGGGGGGGGGGGGAAGTCATGGGACCCAATTTATATATTATATAAATATTTAGGCAAAATAATTGGGGGACGATCCTTTATAATTTTAAAATTTTTTGACGAAAAATCGGAAATTTTACACTTCTAAACGAAACATTGGAGGGGGCGGGTGCACCCCTGTTGATGCAACAAAATAATAGACCAAGGATAGTAGCAGGGCTGGTTAGACAAAAGGGTTGAAGGGTTCAACTTTGCCTAACGCAGGTCGTGGGATCCCCCCACGTTTGCAAGACGTGGAGAGAGGTTCACTAGATTAATTTCGTTGTTTGCTAAAGATCCTCCTCTGAAATATGTTCAGATTCGGATTTATAAGCAAAAGGAATGTGTGTGTTGAATGTGAGAGAAAGTATCTTGCATGAAGCAAGTACTCGTAATGTATGACCAGAGATTTCAGGAAATCAGGGCTGGTCAGGAATGTCTTTCTCAGTAAATGAAGTGTCTAATTTATAAGAGAAGACATTTCTCAAAGAAGAATGTATTTGACTAGTGACCAAGCTTGCAGTGAGGGGCTTACCCTTTCGGGGGTTGAAGCCTTTTGACCCCTGGATAATAGAGTGTGTTCTGTGGACCTGCATTGCTTTTGCGGCTGGTGAGTTGGTGAAGCAATCCAGAGACATGACCTTTTACTGTTCCCGTATTGCTTTATCTCGACTCCCCAGGTTTTTAACCTTTGAACCCTTTTGCCCTCTGAGCGTTCACGTATTTAAGTCACTTATATTTGGTCTTGGGCTACCCCCGTCATCAGCCCCCCAAGTCAAAGGTTTTTGGGTAATAAGCTCAAAGATTTCTGATTTTTATACATGTTTTTTGTTTTTCTAAAGGCTTCAGGGGTTCAAAGCTTGAAGGGTTGGAAACGGTTGAGTTTTCAAATTTTGAAAAAACTGACAACTGATTTGATTGATGTGTGTCAGTTAATAGGTCGGCAGTTTTTTTCAGGGGTGGTTTAATTACTATCATAATTTTTTATTGTGATCCTTATCTCTTTATTTGAAGATTCACGATAATTTTTCCATTTTCCTTGTTTGTTCTAAATTTATTGGAGTATTACCGAGTCTCCTTTGGTCAGATTCATCCAAAGGGCATGGCTAGGGTTTTGCATTTCGAAGTTTTGTGCCGTGCCCTAGGTTATGATCCTACATTGTTGCTTTTTCGCCGGTTTTTTCGATTCGCTAAAAACGGTGATTGGTTCACCTTTGAAACATCCAAGGTTGATGCTTGTCTTATTTCTTCCATGGTTACCACCCTTGGTACCTGGAAGGATCGTTTTTTCTGGGTGTCCGATTCTATTGTCCCTTTCAAGATGGTGTGGAGGCACCCGGATGCTGTTCTCAATGAACCGGAACCCCCTGAATCCGACTTGAATGACGCTTTTCTCAAAGCCATCCGGGAGTGCCCTTCAAGGGTTCGTCCCTTTCCTGAACATTTGCTAGTCTTGTTAGGGGTTAGTAAAGTGTGGGAAAAGGCCAATCGGGATCCGGTTCTGATGAGGAATGGCACGGGTATGCTTATCTCTTCTTCACTCCCTTTGTGTTTTCCTTAATTTATGGCTTATGTGATTTTTGTTTTGTTGCAGTCATGTCTGCCCTAGATTTCATCAAGAGCGACGATACTTCTGATGTTGCGTTTGGAGATGTTCCAGTTATTCCTGATGAGAATGTTGTAGTTAAGGGTGCTGAGCAAAGGTTTGAAGGTACTGGGTATGTTAGTGTTTCCAATGTGAAGGGTTTTTCTAAGCCTATTGCCCCCAAGGCTTCAACCCGCCGATTTGCTCGTCGTTTACTCAAGGGTGCTCCTCAATCCACTTCTATTGAACCAGTGGAGTTGAGTGATGATATTGAGGCTTCGGGAGGTGAAGGTGTTGAAGTGGGTGTTGAGAAGGAAAAGAAGTTGGTTATTCATGGGAAGAAGAAGACTCCGGGCCAGAAGGTTATCTCTACTCCTGTTCAAGGTTCCTCGAGCAGGGACGTTGAAGGGTTTGATCCGGATGAGGTGTATGTACCTAGTTGGTCGGTGAAGGTTGATGATAGCTTCAAGGATGCTGCTGTTTGCGAAGATGTGTTGAGTCACATTGCTCCCCCTTCGGTTCATGACACCATTGCTGAGATGGATGATGATATGATGCTGTCCCGCATGATTTTGAGCACCTGCAACCTTGCTGCCATGCTTCCTCAGGGCATTGCTTGTTTTCGTAAGAGGATGCATGAATATGAAGAGTTTTCTAAGAAGAAAGATAAAATGAAATCTTCAATGGCTGCGATGAAGAAGGAGATTAGTGGTTTTGCTGAGAAGGAGGAGGCTTGGGCTAAAAAGGTTGGTGAACTGACTAGAAGGCATGAGATTGAAATGGGTGATCTTAAGAAAGGCTTTGAGGCCGATCAGTTGAAGCTAAAGGCGGATAGGGAGACTTTGTCTGTCCAGCAGAAAGCCTTTGATGAGGAGAAGGAAGGCTTGAAGGGTTTGGTTGCCCGGGCTACCAGCGATAACCAATGGTTGATTGAGCAAGGTTTCCAACAAGTTGTGACTTACCTTCTTCATTCCAATGAGTTCAACTCCGCTCTTGGTGAAGTCTACACTAAATTGCTCAATTTGGGGAAACATCAAGGTCTTATCGCTGGCTACAAGTTACATGAATCTGGGCATCCTTTGGAAAAGTCTCCCTTATTTCGTCCTGAAGCTTCTGAGATCTTTAAGAGTTCTGTTGAACAGATGGAGAGGCTGACTTACCCGTATGTTAGCCAAGTTTCTACTTGTTTTGGTAAGCCTCTTACTATTTTGCAGGAGTTAAAACCGGAGGGACTTAATGAAAAAGTCTGTGCTGAAGTCCTGGGTTCTCTTTCAAGGAAGAGATCTTACTCGGGAGATAGTGATGACACCCTTTCAGGAGGACCAGATGCTTCAAAGGATGCAAGCTTGGAGGCTTCAGCGGTGGGTGGTGATGGTGGTGTAAAAGCTAAGAAGTCAAAGAAAGCAAAGAAGGCTAAGGGTGAAGGTTCCGGGGTTTCCAAGCCTTCTGCTGATGCTTAATGGATATTCGTAGCTTTCTTAGCATTCTTGAAAATAATTTATGGTTTGTATGTTAACTTCAAACAATATTAGGTTTTGCAGGAACCCTTAAGGTTCCTGTTATGTGGTTGTGCTTTAGGCCTGTATGGCCGTTTGAACAATTTCTGAACCTACAAGTCACTAGGACTTGTCTTAACTTATGTTTGGATGGTTGGAAGCCTTTCGAGGCTTTCTTTGCTATGTTACTATGTTTAGCCATTTGCTTTGTGTTGTGTGTTTTTTTATACCTGTGCTTACTTTGTTAAGGCAGCTCATTTGGCTTCAAGCCTTCAAGCTTTCTAGCTATCCTGTATGTAGGTCGAAACCTTTAGGGCTTTGGGTCAACACGTGTGTAGCTTGAAGCCTTGTAGGCTTCTTAGTTTAGTTGCTTGGCTTGATTTGTATCTTCGAGTTTTTCATAACTTTTTGTTCAAGTTGTTGTATTGTTCCTTGTTTCTTGTGACTTTGTCTTTGTCAAGTTTGTGCTGTCTTTATGCTTTTTATACCTTAAAGGGTTCAGTGTTGCAGTCACTTAGCCTTGGTATTTTTAACAAGAATACATAGCACCTATCCTATTTATTTTTACTTGTTTCTTTTTTATTTGATTTCGTAAGCCTATTTGTTGATTATATTTCTAAGGCTTAAGGAACATTTGGTGTAGGCTGTTCAACCCCGTCTATGAGACAACTTTGCTTTCAATAATAAGTCTCATGGAGTTGTATTGATTTAGGAACTCACCCCTTATATAGGTTCATTCAACCCTTGAACCTATTGAGCGATGTGGCCTGGGAGCTCATCCCCTTACATGGCCCTTGCCATGGAGTTTTTTGCTAGGTTCTCAACCTGATTTTAGGATAGAAAGACAAATTTAGTAAAACAACTTCATTCATTCAAGAGATATTTGCTTTTACAAAGGGTGTTCATAGTGCTACTCTTGAAATACAACTTGTGAAATACAAACCAATCTTTCCTGTTTAAACATGGAACCTTTTCAGGGTTTTACCATTCCAATGTCTTGGAAGCCTTTTACCTTCTGAGTCTGCTAGCTTATAAGATCCACCCTTATGTGCTTCGAGGATGGTATATGGGCCTTCCCATTTTGGACCAAGCTTTCCTTGGTTTTCTTTCTTGCTAGCTTCATTGTTTCTAAGCACCAGGTCTCCTGGCTTGAAGCGTTCGTTCTTGACTCTCTTGTTGTAGTAGGCTTCCATTCGTTGCTTGTATTTGGCTTCTTGAATGGCAGCTTGGTCTCGTGCTTCCTCTAGGAGTTGTAAGTTCAACATGGTCTCTTTTTGGTTTGTTTCGGGATCCATGTTGACAATTCGTTGTGTTACAACTCCTACTTCAGCGGGGATCATGGCTTCGGACCCAAATACCAAGCTATAGGGTGTTCTTTTATGGCTTGTTTTTTCGGTTGTTCTTATGGCCCATAGAACACTAGGCAATTCTTCAAGCCAGTTGCTTTCGTACCTTCCCAATCTTGTTTTGATACCTTCCACTATGCTTCGATTCGTCCTTTCAACCTGACCGTTTGATTGTGGGTAAGCCACTGAGCTGAAAACCTGGTTGATTCTGTATTCTTTGCACCAAACGCTAAAAGGCTTCTCAGCAAATTGCTTTCCATTGTCAGTGACAAGTACTCCCGGCAATCCATAGCGGCAAATAATGTTCTCCCAAACAAAGTCAATGACTTGTTTGCCCATTATCTTTGCAAGTGGTTTAACCTCAGGCCACTTGGTGAAATAATCTATGGCCACCAACAAGAACTTCACTCCACCTTTGCTTGGGGGAAACGGGCCGACAATGTCCATCCCCGTTTATAGAATGGCCATGCTGAGGTTATTGGGACCAGATCATGCTTGGGACTTTTTGGGATTGGTGCATGAATTTGGCAGGCATCACATTTCCTTAATTGTTCAGCGGTATCCCGGTGCATTGAGGGCCAAAAATACCCAAGGTTCATAAGTTTTGCAACCACCGACCTAGCTCCAAAATGAGCTCCGCATATATCTTCGTGAATTTCTTTGATCAAATACTGACTTTGCTCGGGACCGACACATCTTAGTAAGGGAGCGAGATAACCCTTTTTGTAAAGGGTTTCACCTTGTAGCACATATTGCCTTGCTTTGATCTTAACCCTTTCTGCTTCTATTTGATCATTTGGCAATTCACCATTTTTAAGGAATTTTTTTATTGGAGTCATCCAATTTGGATCTTCCTCGGTGACTACGTCTTGAACTTCCAACTCGTCGATTGATGGAACCTTTAACACTTCAACCAACACCTTCTTGGTAAGGTGGGCAAAAGTGAGAGATGCAAGCTTACTCAAAGCATCCGCCTTTTTATTTTGGGACCTGGGAATTTGCTTGATGTTGCATGTTTGGAAGGTACTTATCAGCTCCTTGGATTTTTCTTTGTATCTTTTCATGTTGGGCTCCTTAGCAACGTAGCTATCATTCACTTGGCTCGAGACCAACAACGAATCTGTGAACACTTCAAGCTTTTTGACCTTCATTTCTTTAGCCAGTCTTAAGCCGGCGATTAGTGCCTCGTATTCAGCCTCGTTATTAGTGGTCTGAAAATCAAAACGGAGAGCATACGTGAATTCCAACCCTTCTGGGTTGATTAAAATGAGCCCAGCCCCTGACCCTTCAACGCTTGAAGCCCCATCGGTAAAAAGCTTCCAGGCTTCAAGGTCTGAGGGTTCAGTGGCAGCTGTATTTACTTTAGTGACTATTTGTTGTGGGACTTCTGCAATGAAATCGGCCAAGACTTGGGCCTTGATGGCTTTTCTTGGGACGTAGGTGATATTATGTTCACCTAGTTCCACTGTGTAACACCCCGAAAATATAAAACTTTATATTAGAAATATAAAGTATAAATAAATGATAATTTACTAACTAGGAATTTTAACCTAGTTAGTTAATAGTCTAGAAATAACTTATAGTAGGATTAAAAAGCAACCAAATTACATGTTGATCAAAGTGGAGGGGCTTAAGTTGTTAAAAATTGAAACTTGATTTTAATTAAACAAATAAAAACAAAACCAAACACCCCATTTTGGGGGTCTGGTCGATCAGAGCAAGCAGGGGGCGACACCCCACTCTCAAACCCTAGAAACTTACTTAAACTCTCAAATTGGAGGTGCAAATCTGGTCCAAAACGAAAATCAAGCATAGATTATTGATCCTCATCACAAGAGGATTACAAGGTATGTAAAATTTAATGAAAACTCTCAACTTGAAATTCTCATGAAATTGGGAAAATCTGAGATTTTGGTTGCATGTGTGCCTTATGATGATTTAGGAACAACTATAGTGTTTAGGGACAAACCCTAGACAATTACAAGTTGAAATCATGTGAAATTTTAGTGAAACCTATGAACACATTTGTAGGTAATTAATGGGTTATGTGTAATTTGATAAACACTAGGAAATAGAGTGTTGATCTAGTGTAAATTGACAAAATTGAAGTGATTTCAGAATTTTAGAAGCTAATACTCATGTAAAATGATTGAATGTTGTAAAATTGGGGTTAAGTGATAAACTAGAGATTTGATGTTTAATCATGAACAATCTGCCCTTAAAGTCTTTGTTGAAATGCCTCTAAGAAGGCCTAAAACTGAAATTAAAAGTTTAAACGCATAATTATGATGTTTCGGTGCATTATGCGATATGTGGTTTAAAGAGAGTTCTAAACATTGTCATAAATGAACTCTATAGGAAAGGGCGCAGGAGCGTCAAGCGGACAAGCGGGCGGCGAACCACGTTTGAAAGGCCCACTTTGAAGGTATGTAACTTGAACCGTTACATTTGAATAAATTGTTGTTAAACTATGCGTAGTTGATAAAAATTATGTTGGATGTAGCAATCATGTATGTTACTTAAATTCGTAGGTTAAGATTTGGTTGGTAGACGTTTGGTAGCCATCAATATGGAGGATTTTCCAAAGATGGACCAAACGGGTTGAATAATGTTACATTGTAGTAATAACTTTGTAAGTAGATAGAGATGGCGAAAATGATCACGAGAGCACGAAGCCATAGATTTGGTAATGAAATTCCGGTGATAATAAGCCCCGGAAGTTGGGTAATAAGCGCCTTAGGTTTTCTAGTTAAATGGTAACAAAATAAATAGAGATATAATGGGTTGATCAAATGCATAGCGACATTTAGTTGTTCGGTCCGTAAGTTAAATTTTCGGTATCGAATTTATAATAGTTATGTCGGTAATTAAATTACAGACATATAGGAAGAAAAATCACTTAAAACGGACTTACGAGTCAAAAGTTATGGCCAAACGAAGTTTAAAACTGGGTTTTCCGGAGCTGGCAGAAAATGCAGCTCACAAAACACAACCTGCTGGAAAATTGTTCCTGCCGCGCCACGCGATAGGATCACCGAGACACTCCGCGACACACGGGAGCCGCCGCGCCACGCGACATATTTAACGAAACCTGCTGCGACACGCGGCAGGGTAACTTCTGAAAAATGTTTGTTTTTCTTATATTTTGATGCTAGGACTTGTTTGTACTATACAAATTGTTGTCAAAACTAATATTTTGGGTGGTTTTGACCTTAGGTAATTTGGGAACTATCCGGATGGCGATCAAGTTAATGTTGAAGAACCGAACACTCATTTTGAATGCTTCCGCAATATCTCAATTTTTAATAGACAATGTTTATGGATTGTAAAAAAAATTGTTTTGAAACTTTTGAATGTGTCAATTAGTCTATAGTTGACTAAGGGCTTGATACTTTTGAATCTCACTTATGGAAACTATGTCGTATCTTTAGACATCTTTATATAAAATGGTATGTAATATTATTAAATTCAAGTGAAAAATTTAAGGGTGTTACAAGTTGGTAATCAGAGCTTAAGGTTGTCAACAAAGTGTTCGGTTCAAGCTTGATCGATCGTCCGGTAAGAATTAACTCATTATGTTAGTAGATTATGTCTTATGTAAGGAATGAGAAACGAATTGTTATGCATGGGAAGAGCGTGTTAACACACTCAAACCCGGAAAGTGCATTAAATGTGAACGGTTAAAGCAAGTTAGGAACTTGGCTAAACCGAAACAAACAAAGCAATGTCATGAATGAAATGTTTAACGTTTGATGTAAACATTTCAGTTTCAAGATGTCGAAAGGGAGCAATAATGATCCGGTGCCGACAAGCACCGAACAAATGAAAGAAATAATTGCCGAGGAAGTAGGAAAGGCAATTGAAAGCAGTCTATCCGGGTTTATAGACAAGATTCAAGGTACGGTGTTGTCACTCGTAGAAGAACGAGTTAAAAGGTTGGAGGATACGGTCAACCTTATGAAAGACAAAACTGGAGAACGTAAAGGGTGCTCATATAAGGAATTCATGGCGTGTAAACCGCCAATCTATAACGGGGAAGTCGACCCGATAATTTGCCAAAGATGGTTGGGCGACATTGAATGGGTGTTTGAAAGGACCCATTGCGACGAAAGCGATTTCGTTGCTTACGGAACGGGTCAGTTAAGAGGACAAGCCAAGGATTGGTGGGATAACAAAAAGAATGAAATAGGGGCCGAAGCGGCAAGGACCATGACATGGGAAGAGTTTAAGACACCATTTCTTAAACATCATAGTCCCAAAGCGGTCATTAACAAAATCAAGGAAGAGTTCATGCAACTTAGGCATAAGGGTGAAACCATAGACAAGATCACGGCGATGTTTATGGATAAGATGAAGTTTAGTAGTGAATTGGTGACGAACGAAGAACAGAAAATATACTACTACTACAATATGTTGAGCGCTGAATATAGGGAGTTTATGACTCCTTCAAAATACGAGACCCTTACCGAAATCATTAACGTTGCTCGGGAACGGGAAATCGAGTTGAAGAAACAAGTCGAAAGAGGTGAGCGAAGGGCACATGATGTGAATCCAAGCCCTACAAAGAAAGCCCGAACTGGAGAATCGGGAAAGAAGGTGGATGCTAAAGGTGGGTCGCCAAGTTGTAAAGTGTGCGGGAAAGGACACAAAGGAGAATGTCGGTTCAAAGACAAGCCATGCCCCATATGTAATAAGACGGGGCACACAACCTCGTTATACCCGGGAAAATTCTCCGTTTGCTACAATTGTTATCAACCCGGCCACAAAAAGTCCGAATGTCCGGACTTAGTTGGAAAGAGAGATGTTAAAGAATCTCCAACAGAAGCTCCTAAAGCGAAGGCTAGGTCCTTCCAACTTACCGCGGCTGAAGCAAAGACAGAACCCGATGTGGTTTCAGGTATATTCACAATTAACTCAATTCCAGCACGTGTATTGTTTGATACGGGTGCGAATAAATCCTTCATTTCGCATGGATTTATTCGACATCCTTCATTTGTATTGACGAAATTACCTGTGCCCTTAGAAATTGAAATAGGGGACAACAAAAGTTTTATAGTTTGTGATGTTTGTCGAGGCTGCAAATTAAGCATCGACGATGAGGAATACTTGATAGACCTAATCCCGATGTCAATGGGGGAATTCCAAGTAGTCGTTGGGATGGATTGGCTAGCCCAGCACCATGCAAAAGTCGTGTGTTTTCGTAAAGAGATAAAACTAACATCTCCGAGCAGGAAACACGTTACCATTTATGGCGAAAAAGGAGGTAACCCCATAGTGTGCTCAATGTTGAAAGCTCACAAGCTTATGAAGCGAGGATGCAAGGCGTTCATGATATACGCAAATGAGCCCGAGAAAGAATCACGGAAGATTGAAGATGTACCGGTAGTACGAGATTATGGAGATGTGTTTCCGGAGGATTTACCAGGGATACCGCCTGAACGGGAAGTAGAGTTCGGGATCGAATTGATTCCGGGCGCAAAACCTGTAGCAAAAGCCCCGTACCGACTCGCACCGTTGGAATTACAAGAGTTGATGTCCCAAATTCAAGACCTGCTTGACAAGGGATTCATAAGGCCGAGTGTGTCTCCTTGGGGCGCACCGGTATTGTTCGTGAGAAAGAAAGACGGGAGCATGCGCATGTGTATCGATTACCGGGAGTTAAACAAACTCACGGTAAAGAACCGATACCCGCTTCCGAGGATAGATGATTTATTCGACCAATTACAAGGTGCAAACTGGTTTTCAAAAATTGACCTTAGATCTGGGTATCACCAACTAAAGGTCAAGGAAGAAGATGTGCCTAAGACGGCTTTCCGCACGAGATACGGACATTACGAATTCCTCGTGATGTCATTTGGGCTAACAAATGCACCCGCGGCTTTCATGGACCTCATGAACCGGGTTTGCAAGCCAATGTTGGATAAGTCGGTCATCGTGTTTATCGATGATATCTTGGTGTATTCAAAAAGTGAAGCTGAACACGCACACCACTTGCAAGAAGTGTTTGAGACACTGAGACGAGAAAGGCTGTATGCGAAATTCTCTAAGTGTGCCTTTTGGTTACGAGAGGTACAATTTCTTGGCCACGTCATAAGTGCCGACGGAGTATTGGTGGATCCGTCAAAGATAGAGGTTGTGTCAAAATGGAATCCCCCGAAGAACCCTTCGGAAATTAGAAGCTTTTTGGGGCTTGCGGGATACTACAGGAGATTCATTCAAGATTTCTCCAAGATTGCGTCACCGCTAACAAAGCTAACCCAAAAGAAAGAAAAGTTCATTTGGGGTGTCGATCAAGAAAAAGCGTTTCAAACGCTAAAGGAAAAGTTAACTCAAGCTCCGGTACTGACATTGCCGGACGGAGTCGAAGATATGGTGGTTTATTCGGATGCTTCACTATCGGGGCTCGGATGCGTCTTGATGCAACGGGTCAAAGTTATAGCTTACGCCTCGAGACAATTGAAGATACACGAGAAGAAATATCCCACACACGATCTTGAGTTGGCTGCGGTGGTATTTGCCTTAAAAATATGGAGGCACTACCTATATGGGGTAAAGTGCACCATATTCACCGATCACAAGAGCTTAAAATACTTCTTCGATCAGAAGGAGTTAAATATGCGACAAAGGCGATGGTTAGAAACGGTGAAAGATTTCGACTGTGAAATACATTACCACCCCGGGAAGGCAAATGTGGTAGCGGATGCTCTGAGCAGAAAAGAGGACTATGTCCCAATACGAGTAAGGTCGATGCAGCTAGTGGTGACCTCGGGTATACTTGAACGTATTCGAGAGGCGCAATTAGAAGCAGTAAAAGAGGAGAATTGGAAGAAGGAAAGAATAATCGGTCAGTTGAAAGATTTGACGGATGGGAATAACGGGTTGAAGACTCGATTCGGGAGGATATGGGTTCCAAATACTTGTGGAGTGAAGGCGCTTCTACTTGATGAAGCTCATAAATCCCGATATTCAATTCATCCGGGAGCGACCAAAATGTACAATGATTTAAAACAAAACTATTGGTGGCCCGGGATGAAAAGAGATGTGGTGAAGAACGTAGAAAAATGCTTGACATGTTTACAAGTCAAGGCGGAGCACCAAAAACCATACGGTAGACTTCAACCGTTGGAAATTCCGGTTTGGAAATGGGAACAAATCACCATGGATTTGTTGACCAAATTGCCCAAAACTAACCGCGGGTTTGATGCTATATGGGTAGTTGTAGATAGACTGACAAAAAGCGCTCACTTCATTCCAATTCGTGAGACTTATACATCCGAAAAGATGTCGGAGGTGTACACCAATGAAATCATAGCACGGCATGGGGTACCGATATCCATTGTGTCAGACAGAGATACTCGGTTTACTTCGAATTTTTGGCGTGAATTTCAAGAACAAATGGGAACTAAATTGTTCATTAGCACTGCTTACCATCCACAAACGGATGGGCAGAGTGAAAGAACAATACAAACGTTGGGAGATATGCTGCGGGCTTGCATTATTGCCTTCGGGGGTAGTTGGGATGTCTATCTACCCTTGGTCGAAATTTCATATAACAATAGCTATCACGCGAGCATTAAGATGGCTCCGTATGAACTGTTATATGGCAGAAAATGTCGAACTCCGGTATGTTGGGGAGAAGTGGGCCCACGAGGGCTAGCACCTACTGATATAATCCAAACTACGAACGAGAAAATCGACATGGTTCGGGCACACTTGAAAGCGGCTCAAGACAGGCAAAAGGCGTATGCGGATAAAAGGAATAGGCCAATTGAATTTCAAGTTGGCGACATGGTTATGCTAAAAGTTTCCCCATGGAAGGGCATTATTAGATTCAGAAAAAGGGGGAAACTAAGCCCGAGATTTATTGGGCCATTCAGGATCACTGAACGGGTTGGTAAAGTAGCTTATCGTCTCGAATTACCCGAGGAGTTGAGTGGGATTCATAGCACATTCCACGTGTCACATCTCCGAAAATGTTTGGCCGACGAAACTGCTCGTATCCACTACGATGATATCGAGGTGGATAACAGCCTCAACTATGCAGTAAAACCAATTGCGATTTTAGATCGTAAAGAGAAAAGTTTGAGGAACAAGGTGATTAATCAAGTCAAGGTCAAATGGGAGCATAGGAAAGGTTCGGACACTACGTGGGAGTCCGAAGAGGAGATGCGACGTCTCCACCCTACATTATTTGGTACGTACTTTGGTTTCGGGGACGAAACCTTTTTAAGGGGGGTGGACTTGTAACACCCCGAAAATATAAAACTTTATATTAGAAATATAAAGTATAAATACATGAGAATTTACCAACTAGGAATTTTAACCTAGTTAGTTAATAGTCTAGAAATAACTTATAGTAGGATTAAAAAGCAACCAAATTACATGTTGATCAAAGTGGAGGGGCTTAAGTTGTTAAAAATTGAAACTTGATTTTAATTAAACAAATAAAAACAAAACCAAACACCCCATTTTGGGGGTCTGGTCGATCAGAGCAAGCAGGGGGCGACACCCCACTCTCAAACCCTAGAAACTTACTTAAACTCTCAAATTGGAGGTGCAAATCTGGTCCAAAACGAAAATCAAGCATAGATTATTGATCCTCATCACAAGAGGATTACAAGGTATGTAAAATTTAATGAAAACTCTCAACTTGAAATTCTCATGAAATTGGGAAAATCTGAGATTTTGGTTGCATGTGTGCCTTATGATGATTTAGGAACAACTATAGTGTTTAGGGACAAACCCTAGACAATTACAAGTTGAAATCATGTGAAATTTTAGTGAAACCTATGAACACATTTGTAGGTAATTAATGGGTTATGTGTAATTTGATAAACACTAGGAAATAGAGTGTTGATCTAGTGTAAATTGACAAAATTGAAGTGATTTCAGAATTTTAGAAGCTAATACTCATGTAAAATGATTGAATGTTGTAAAATTGGGGTTAAGTGATAAACTAGAGATTTGATGTTTAATCATGAAAAATCTGCCCTTAAAGTGTTTGTTGAAATGCCTCTAAGAAGGCCTAAAACTGAAATTAAAAGTTTAAACGCATAATTATGATGTTTCGGTGCATTATGCGATATGTGGTTTAAAGAGAGTTCTAAACATTGTCATAAATGAACTCTATAGGAAAGGGCGCAGGAGCGTCAAGCGGACAAGCGGGCGGCGAACCACGTTTGAAAGGCCCACTTTGAAGGTATGTAACTTGAACCGTTACATTTGAATAAATTGTTGTTAAACTATGCGTAGTTGATAAAAATTATGTTGGATGTAGCAATCATGTATGTTACTTAAATTCATAGGTTAAGATTTGGTTGGTAGACGTTTGGTAGCCATCAATATGGAGGATTTTCCAAAGATGGACCAAACGGGTTGAATAATGTTACATTGTAGTAATAACTTTGTAAGTAGATAGAGATGGCGAAAATGATCACGAGAGCACGAAGCCATAGATTTGGTAATGAAATGCCGGTGATAATAAGCCCCGGAAGTTGGGTAATAAGCGCCTTAGGTTTTCTAGTTAAATGGTAACAAAATAAATAGAGATATAATGGGTTGATCAAATGCATAGCGACATTTAGTTGTTCGGTCTGTAAGTTAAATTTTCGGTATCGAATTTATAATAGTTATGTTGGTAATTAAATTACAGACATATAGGAAGAAAAATCACTTAAAACGGACTTACGAGTCAAAAGTTATGGCCAAACGAAGTTTAAAACTGGGTTTTCCGGAGCTGGCAGAAAATGCAGCTCACAAAACATAACCTGCTGGAAAACCGTTCCTGCCGCGCCACGCGACAGGATCACCGAGACACTCCGCGACACGCGGGAGCCGCCGCGCCACACGACATATTTAACGAAACCTGCCGCGACACGCGGCAGGGTAACTTCTGAAAAATGTTTGTTTTTCTTATATTTTGATGCTAGGACTTGTTTGTACTATACAAATTGTTGTCAAAACTAATATTTTGGGTGGTTTTGACCTTAGGTAATTTGGGAACTATCCGGATGGCGATCAAGTTAATGTTGAAGAACCGAACACTCATTTTGAATGCTTCCGCAATATCTCAACTTTTAATAGACAATGTTTATGGATTGTAAAAAAATTTGTTTTGAAACTTTTGAATGTGTCAATTAGTCTATAGTTGACTAAGGGCTTGATACTTTTGAATCTCACTTATGGAAACTATGTCGTAACTTTAGACATCTTTATATAAATTGGTATGTAATATTATTAAATTCAAGTGAAAAATTTAAGGGTGTTACACACTGCCCATTTGGCTAATCGTCCCGAGTTTTATGGTTTTTCAAGCACACTCCTAATAGGTTGGTCGGTGACCACTTGTATAGGGTGTGCTTGGAAATACCTTCGAAGCCTTCTAGCCGTTTGGACTAGGGCTAGGGCAAGTTTTTCTAGGGGAAGATATTTGATTTCAGCCAATTTTAGAGTTTTGCTGAAGAAGTAAACAGGTACCTGGGTTTTGTCTCGTTCAATGGTGAGGACCGCGCTTATGGCCTCTTCAGCAACTGAAAGGTATACCGAGATCAATTCTCCCGTTTCCGGGGCTGCAATGTCAGGTAGGGAAGCTAGGTGTTGCTTCATTTGGTTGAAGGCTTCTTCGGCCTCCTCAGCCCATTTGAAGTCTTTCTTCTCGGAGCAACCTTTGAGCGTTTTGAAAAAAGGTAAAGACCTTTCAGCCAACTTGGAGGTAAAACGCTTCAAGGCTGCGAGCTTTCCGTTTAAGCTTTCAACCTCCTTCTTGCTTCTTGGTGGTTTGGTTTCTAAAACAGCTTTCACCTTGTTTGGATTGGCTTTGATGCTTTGTTTTCCTACAATATACCACAGGAACTTACCTTTTTCGAACCCAAAGGAGCACTTCTCGGGGTTGAGCTTCATATTGACTTTCCTTAGGTTCTTGAAGGTTTCTTGGATGTCATCGAGCATTTGATACTCCGTCTTGCTTTTAATCACCAAGTCGTCGACATACGCTTCCATGTTCCTACCAATTTGACTTGAAAAAGCCTTGTCAACTAGTCGTTGGTAGGTGGCTCCAGCGTTTTTGAGACCAAAAGACATCTTTTTATAACAAAAGATCCCTTTGTCCGTGTGAAAGGCGGTCTTTTGTTCATCCTCCTCCTTCATGAGGATTTGATGATAACCTTTGTAGGCATCAAGAAAACATTTGAACTGGTAGCCGGTGAGGGAATCAACCTTGAGATCAATTTCAGGTAATGGGTAGCAGTCTTTGGGACAAGCCTTGTTAAGATCCTTGAAGTCTATGCACATTCTCCAAGAATTATCCGGTTTTCGAACCATCATCGGGTTTGCAACCCAGGATTGATACTTAACTTCTCGGAGAATGTCGGCTGACACAAGCTTTTCAACCTCCTGGCATGCAGCCAAGCTTCTTTCTGGTGCTAGACTTCGTTTCTTCTGGACGATAGGCTTGACATTGGGTGGTATTTTTAACTCGTGTTCAACAATGTTCCGAAGGATGCCAGTCATATCCTCCGGGCACCAAGCGAAGACATCGCTGTAATGTGTTAACAGCTTTTCAAGATACATGTCTGAGCCCCAACGGTAGGATCAGGGACTTCAATTAATGAGGCCAGCTCAATTGTACCATGTTTCCGGCGACTTCTTTCTCCTTATCAATCGGGCATTTAATGCCTTGCAGCATCCTTGGTTTCCCTTTCTTTGTTTCCTGCTCATTTCAAGTATATAAGACTTTTATCAGGAGAAGACATAAGCCATGGGCTTAACAATTGGGCCCAGACGATAAGAGCCCAAGACGGGTTATGTTGGGCTACCAACTGGCCGGTCATCAAGTCATCTCTAGTCCCTGGTTCTGAGAATTGAGTCTCATAATCCGGGGCTGTACCCTTGTTATGTAATTCTCGTGACATTAGTCCACTTGGGCTATGAGTGTGGGCCCAACTTTTCTTAACGATTACACGCCCTCATCGTTTCCCAAGGGTCATTGAGTATCAAAGATCAACGGTTGGGGATATCCCTCTAGGTGCACGTGTTCATATCAGTTTTTAATTTTGAAATATTGTGATGTGACGGTTACCTCCCTTGTGTCAGTCACTTCTTTTTAAAACCTCCATTGCCTCTTCGTTTCTTTCTAACTTCCCTCATATTTCCTCCTAATTTTCTCTCTACAATCCACCACCATTTTTCGATCATCTCTTTACTCCACAATGAGCCGCACCGGTCGTTCCTCAATACGCTCTGTCTTGACAGCGAAGGATCTTGAAGTTTTTGTTGACGCTTATCATATCCTGGAACGCTTTTCTCCAACTCTGCTCGGACCGGAAGAACCGGCGGAATGTAGCCCCGACAGAATCGTCATCTATACTTTATCGTTCTCTTCTTGTGGTGTCCGTTACCCCCTATCGACTTTTAAAGTGAACCTTCTAAGGCATTTTGGTGTTCACTTCTCACAATTACACCCTCTAGGGTTCATGATGGTTGTTCATTTTGAGTTATCGTGTGTGGCGGTTTCCGGCGAACCGTCGGTTCCTCTTTTCTGTATGTTTTACAAGTTGATCTCTGATGGTGACTGGTTCACCTTTGCCAAGCGAAAAGATAGTGTTTCTCCCCTGTTACTCTTTCATGCCCACGTCTACTTATCCGAAGGAGTGGAAAAGCCGATTCATCTTTGTTTCTGCTGCTATGATACCGGAATCGCCGCCCCTGAAGGATCCTAAAGCGTCTATTGAAGACAGCATCCCGATCTTTTCTGCTGATGAGATCGTTCAATGGAAAAAGATGTACGAGAATCCCACAAGGGCTTTCACATTCCCCGAGGGAGTGTTGGCCATGGGGGGCTTGAGCCCTTTCTATTCAGTCCGGCAAAAAGCCTTATTTGGAAAGAAAGGTATTCTTCCGTCTTTGGTTTGTTATGCTTGTTTTTATTTTCCTTTCTTTCTTTGCTTTTTATGGACTTGGATAGTCATCTCTGGTGTTGTCTCTATACAGAGATGACCTTGTGGGGTTTTCTCCAAGGTGATTGCAAGGATATTAAGTTCATGGTAGGTGATAAGGTTGAACCAAACATGAGTCGTGGTGTGGAGAAGAAGGTCCCTGAGAGTTCTGTTCAAGCCGGGGATTCTGCTGTTGAAGGGAAAGACGAGGAAGGTTCCTCTGACGGGAAAGAGTACTCCCGGAGTTCCCTCCGGATGAAGAGTTCTAGTAACGATGAAGATGATGAGGACCTGGAGAGCCGTTTGATCCGTAAACGAAAAGGAGCCTAGACCAGTAGTCCTAAGGTGGCCCCTGCCCCTTGAAACATTCGGCTAAGACTCCGGAGTGCTAGTGGTCAGAAGACCTTTCCTTCTACCAAGGCTGTTTCTGAACTTCCTCCTGTTGGGGCCAAGGGCTCTCTGTCCAAGCACTTGAGCTCTTCTAGCCTTATTAGCGAACCTCTGTTGGTGAGTTTTCCCTTTATGTTCTGCTCTGCCTTTTTTAATGTGGTTGTTTTTTATTCTTTGCTAATTTTCCCCCTTTTTTATTTGAAACAGGGAAGCTCCAAGGCTCCGATTGAAATTCCTCCTGCCCCTTCCTCTTCTCGGGTCCGGGATAAAACTCCTGAAATTAGTGCCGCTCACATTACTCCTGCCTTCGATATTTCTCCTCTTCATGCCACCGGGACTAGCAAGCCTTCTCATCCTGAAGATCTTGTTTCTTAATCTTCTTTGGCCCCCCTGTTTGCTGATGCTCTTCCGGTCCCGTATGTTCCTAAATGGAAGATAACCCCATCTACTGTTGTGGGGATTCCTGAGACCGCTCGGGACTTCTTGGCTCATGTTGTTCCCCCTTCTCACAAATTTATGAATTCTGCTGTAAGGTCTGATCTCTTTGATGATCAGTACAGCATGTCTCTTTGTGAGGGGTTTTTTAGGGGAGCTGGTATGCTGCAGCGGATGGATGAGCTGAGGAGGGAAAATGAGGAGTTGAAGACTGAGCTAAAAACTTCCCAAACCGTTGCTGCTGAGCTTCGGTGCCGGGTGACTGATGCTGAGCGGAAGTTGCTGGAGGAGAAGGTTCCAAATCCTTCTTTTCTCCTTCCCCCTCTTTTTTTATATTTTTATCTCTTCATGATTTTTGTGTTGTTCATTCGCTTCAGAGTGCTGGAGCTATGTTGGAGCAGAGGGAGCGTGGCTGGGAGAGGAAGAGGATAACTTGGGTTGAGGAGAAAGAGGAGCTGGTTGCTGAACTGAAACATCAGAAGGAGCTTGACTCCGTTTCCCAGGGGGATCTGAACCCTATGTATGCTGAATGGGGGGTTGTCGTGGATGATAATTAAAAGCTGGCTAAGGAGAGGTACTGGCTTATTACTGAGGGTTTTGGGTCCTTCCTCACTGCTGTTTCTCAGTCCGAGGAGTTCAAGGGCAGTTTTTAGAGAATTTATAGGGCTTATCGAGATGTGGGTTATCAGGCGGGTCTGAAGGATGGGTATGCTTATTTTGCCCAGGGTTTAGGGAGGAAAGAGACTCCTCTTTACAATTCAAGGGCTAAGAAACAGTTGTCCAAACTGGACAAAGAGTTTGGCGAGAAGACCCCTGCCTTGCTTGAGAAAATTCTTGAGCGACCCCTGATGTCTATTGATGAACTCAAGGCCCTACTCACTCCCTCTGGACCCTCTTCGCCCAAATCTTTGTCTGGGATGCTTCCCAGTAGTTTCAAAACAATGGTTTATTCGATATGGTTGTAACTTGATACTTATGTACCTTGGATACTGTTGACTTTTGCTTTTGGGAAGGCCTTTGTGTTGGGGTCTTCCCAGTGTCTAACCATATTATTCTTTTGTAGTTTTTTTTTAACTGCATGCTAATGGTGTGATCTTGTTTGCTGGTTTTGCTTCTTTGTTGCTTACAGGTGCTATCATCAGTAGCCTGGGAACTCTTTGTGTCTTTACCAGGGGCCGCTTCTTTTCTCCAGGGGTTTGCTAAGGCATAGGAGTTGGTTTGGAGCTCGCCTGTGCATTCCTGGGCTGCAGCTTTCTTGCAAATGTC
The DNA here is from genome assembly GCA_030545235.1 of Helianthus tuberosus. Lineage (NCBI taxonomy): Eukaryota > Viridiplantae > Streptophyta > Magnoliopsida > Asterales > Asteraceae > Helianthus > Helianthus tuberosus. The sequence continues at coordinate 192,722,086 of CM060402.1, forward strand.
TCCATGTGTATTTGTACACTTGTTCTTGTAGTTTGATTACAAAATTTTCTAGTGTGTCTTTGTACACTTGTTTTTTGTAGCTTGATTACAAAATTTCCTAGTGTGTATCTGTACACTTATTTTTTGTAACTTGATTACAAAATTTCCTAGTGTGTGTTTGTACACTTATTTTTGTAGCTTGATTACAAAATTTCTTAGTGTGTATTTGTACACTTGTTTTGTGGTTTGTTTGTAAACCGGGATCGTTTGTGGGAAAGTGATCCTTGGACAAGTCTATAATCAATGATAAGGTTTGTCTGTTCTTCCCGGGCTGGTTTGGCCCTCTCTTGCCCCAAAACCGGGCGTTTAGTGTGTTCAGTACACTGATTTACACGTGTGTATGTTGTTATTGGCTTTGCAGTTTCTTAGGCACGTCTTCCTTAGTGCATTGCCCGTAATTTGTCAAAATGAACAAGTAGATTGTTCATTGCCATATGTGTTTGGGGGTCTGGGCCTCCAATACATAATCATACAAAATATGTTTTCTTGGGACAAACCCCAGCTAATGGTTAATTTTACAAAAGTGGCTTCTAAGCCGTTTTAACCAGTCCCTTCTTGAGATGAGCTTGTATCTTACATGTAGTACTTCCGGAATTGCATGAGATTCTAGGTCCTTGGAATCTCTTTTCCCTGAAGTGTCTCCAGCTTGCAAGCTCCCTTGCCATTGGCCCTGGTGACTCTATAAGGTCCCTCCCAGTTGGGTCCTAATTTTCCGGTGCTTTCCTGTAGGCTGGCTACGTTTGCCATTAGGACTAGGTCTCCGGCTATCAGATTGAGCCTCTTCATTCTGGAGTTGTAGTAGCTTTCCAACTGCTTCTTGTATTTGGCCTCCCTCACTACAGCTATCTCCCTCCTTTCTTCAAGGAGGTTGAGGTTCATGCCACGGCCCCCGACCCGGTTTTACCCGTTTCAGAAACCGCAGGACAGAAACCCGTGGTATCGGTGTTCAATTTGGCAGCTGAAATTTTAACGGGATCGTTTAAACTGAAAACACCCCATTTATTTTATTTCAAATTTCGGATCAAACCCCGTAATTTACAACAGAGGAATTTCACTGGGAAATTCCCTAATTAAAAAAAAGGTTTATTTTATTTACTGAGCCACTTTCTTCTCGCTGTAGTGCTACGCGGCACTTTTCCTGGTTCACAGTAAATCACCTGAAACATGTTTAAAAAAATTTTATCAGCGGGGAAATCCTGGCGAGTCATTCAATTTGCATAAAACGACACGTTGTTATAGATTACAGTATTAAGAGCGATTACAATTGCCCCTTTCTCACAATTAGCTGGTTCAGTTGTCACTCGACCGGATCTATGACTGTGGTCATACCACTATTGGGTCCGTTCACCCAATAGTGACGAGTACCACTATTTAGGTCCTTTCACCTAAAAGTGATAAAACAGTAGTAATTGTGCACAATACCCCACTTACTGCCAGTAATTTAAGATAACAAAGACTTAATCCCTGTAACATATAACTGGAAAACATTTGGGTATTATAAAATACTTTTGATAAAAAGAGAATGACTCACATTGCAAGTTTAGTTGGACAGAGTTTTGCCTACTGATTAAGCTTGGTAACCTAGTTAAATAACAATGCACATGAAACTAGGTTAGTAACTTAATACAACATTTACGATAAGCTCACGAAATCAAAACCCTCACGACGAATGACAAAGTATAGCCCGAATTCAGGCAGCACTTAAACATCCATCGGATCAGTTTCAATCGATCGAACATTGTATCGTAGCAGTGATCGAGTTATTACCCTGTAATCGTAGCAGCGTTTCGACACTTAAATATACGAATTTAAGCAGTTTAGAACGTCTTTGAAGTAAATTTTTCGAGCACGGACGAAATGCCCATGCGCGTCCCTTTTATAGCTGAAAATTGAGTTTGTCGCGGCCTGCGTAAACTCGAAGAACATCTTACGTGGCCCGCGAGGGCCACCCTAGCTACGGCTAGGGCTGCCGTGTCACGGTGTAGGTCTGCCACGTGTCTGACACGTGGCCTAAAGCTTATCCGAAGAACTTTCAAGCTGTCGTGCCCCGCGTAAATTTTCCTTAAGTCTTACGCGGCCCGCGACAGGGTTTTAGAGGTCTGGGTTTCTACCTACGGAGTGTTGTGGGACATTTTTGCAGGTCCTTACATCCTCCCTACCTTATTTAAAATCTCGTCCTCGAGATTTACTGGAACAAGTAAGGATACTTTCGCTTCATTTCCGATTCTAACTCCCATGTATATTCAGGTCCTCTCTTCGAGTTCCACTTTAGTTTTACTAGTACCAATCTTTTGTGCTTGAGGAATTTGACCTTTCTGTCTTCAATTTGGAGAGGTTTCTCCACAAATTTCAACTTTTCATTTACCTCTATGTCTTGAAGAGGTACTACTAGGGATTCATCAGACAAACACTTCTTGAGATTAGATACATGAAACACGTCACGTACCCCGGCTAACTCTTCTGGTAGTTGTAAGCGATAGGCAACTGGTCCTATTCGTTGGGTAACTGAGAATGGTCCTATGTACCTTGGACTTAGTTTTCCCTTCTTACCGAACCGAACTACTCCTTTCCACGGAGAAACTTTCAGAAGTACCTTGTCTCCAACTTGAAATTCTAACAGCTTGCGTCGATTGTCTGCATAACTTTTCTGGAAATCTCGAGCCGTTTTCAGTCTTTCCTTGATTTGAATTATCTTGTCGGTGGTTTCCTGTACAATCTCGGGACCTGATAATTGACTTTCTCCTATTTTTGCCCAGCATATGGGAGTTTGACACTTTCGTCCATATAGTGCTTCGAACGGAGCATCATTGATGCTGGTGTGGTAACTATGGTTATAGGAGAATTCTATTAAGGGTAAATGATCATCCCAGTTTCCACTGAAGTCGATGACACATGCTCTAAGCATGTCTTCAAGGGTTTGGATCGTCCTTTCACTCTGCCCATCTGTTTGGGGATGGTATGCAGTGCTTAAATTTAATCGTGTCCCCATTGCTTTTTGGAAACTTGTCCAGAAATGCGAAGTGAGACGACTATCCCTATCTGACACAATGGAGAGTGGAACTCCATGTAAGGATACTACCTCGTCTACGTACAACTTAGCCAATCTTTCCATGCTAAAGGTTTCCTTCATTGGCAGGAAATGAGCTGATTTGGTTAATCGATCCACAATCACCCAGATTGCATCATTACCTTTCCTGGTTTTGGGCAACTTAGTAACAAAGTCCATTGTTATTAATTCCCATTTCCATACAGGCATTTCTAATTGTTGAAGTAACCCGGAAGGTTTCTGGTGCTCTGCCTTAACTTGTGAACAAGTTAGGCACTTAGAAACATATCTGGCTATGTCCTTCTTCATTCCTATCCACCAGAAGTTATTTCTTAAATCTTGATACATCTTGTTATTACCAGGATGCATCGTATACCTAGAATTATGGGCTTCCTCAAAAATCTTATTTCTTAAATCTCCTTGCCTAGGTACCCAAATTCTTTTCTTATGGAATCTCCAAATTCCATCAGTCCCTTGCTCTAATTCCTTTATCCTTCCTTTCATTCCTTCAGTATCATCCTTGATTGTTGTTTCCTGAACGTTCTTCAGTTGTTCCATTAAATCTAACTGTAGATTTAATCTAAGAGCACGAACTCGTCTTTGCTTCTCATGATACTTATGACTTAGGGTATCTGCTACTACATTTGCTTTTCCTTCGTGATATAGAATATCACAGTCATAATCACTTAGAATTTCCATCCATCTTCTTTGCCTCATGTTTAATTCTTTTTGCCCAAATATGTACCTTAAACTCTTATGATCTGTATAGACTGTAAACTTACTTCCGTACAGATAATGTCTCCAAATTTTAAGGGCAAAAATTATGGCTCCTAATTCTAAGTCATGCGTCGTATAATTTTCCCCGTGCTTTTTCAATTGCCTTAATGCATACGCAATTACCTTTTTGCGTTGCATTAGCACACATCCTAACCCTAGCTTAGAAGCATCGCAGTAAACTTCAAAATCTTCTGTTCCTTCTAGTAAGGCAAGAATTGGGGCATTGGTTAATCTTTGTTTTAAACTCCTAAAGGCTCTTCTTGCTTAGGTCCCCGTTCAAACTTAACAGTTTTATAGGTGAGTTTAGTTAATGGAACAGCTATCTTAGAGAAGTCTCTTATGAAGCGCCTATAATATCCGGCTAACCCTAGGAAACTTCTAACTTCGGTCGCTGATTGCGGGACCTTCCAATTTGTGATTGCTTCTATTTTAGAGGGATCTACGTGAATATCTTCGTGATTCACCATGTGACCTAAAAATTGCACCTCCTGTAGCCAAAATCCACACTTTGAAAATTTGGCGTAAAGCTTTTCCTTTCTTAACAGAGTTAAGAGTACAAGCAGGTGTTCACAATGTTCGTCCTGACTTTTGGAATAAATAAGTATATCGTCGATAAAGACAATTACAAATTTATCCAAATACGGCTTACAGGTCCTATTCATCATGTCCATGAATGTTGCAGGAGCATTCGTTAGTCCAAATGGCATGACTGTAAACTCGTAGTGACCATACCTAGTCCTGAAAGCAGTTTTAGGTATGTCTTCTTCTTGTACCTTTAGCTGATGATATCCGGAGCGCAAATCTATCTTGGAGAAATATCTAGCTCCCTAGAGTTGATCGAAAAGATCATCAATCCTAGGTAATGGGTATCGATTCTTAATTGTAACCTTATTCAATTCCCTATAATCGATACACATTCGCATTGAACCATCCTTCTTTTTCACGAACAACACTGGTGCTCCCCAAGGGGATGAACTAGGTTGTATAAATCCTTTGCTTAGCAATTCATCTAGTTGCTTTTTTAGTTCTAACATTTCGGTGGGTGCTAATCGATAGGGTGCCTTAGCTATTGGTGTAGTTCCAGGGATCAGATGAATTCTAAATTCTACTTCTCTATCTGGTGGTAATCCAGGTAGTTCTTCTGGGAATACATCTGGGTATTCTGATACTACTGGGATTTCCTTAAGTTCCTTACTTTTAGTGCACTACGTCAAAAAAGGCTTATGGTCACACAAAAAAGTGTGACCATACACGTTTCGCCACACTTTTTTCCCAGCTCAAGTGTGACCAAAGGTCGAGTCATCGTAAGTATCATACAGTCACATTCACGTTTAGTGGTTGTAGCAACTTAAAAGTGTGGCTAAAGTGTACCATTGTTTCTTGCTAGAATCAAGCATTATGTGCAATAAGTGTGGCTAAAGAGTTGCAACAGCCACATGAATTTATTGTAAGCGCGGTCATTTCTATTATATAGTCACATAAAAGTTTGTTTTAGCCACATCAATTTAAAAAAAATGTGGCAAAAAAAGTTGTTGTAATCAAGCATTTCATCCATTAAGTGTGACTAAATGGTAGCAATAGCCACATGAACTCACTGTAAGTGTGGCTGTTTTATTATTTAGTCACATAAGTTTACTATAAATGTGGCTAAAAACTAATTCTAGACACGCAAAACAACTTTGTACTTTTAAATGTGGCTATTGTTTAACCTTTGGTCACACATTCTTTTTTTTTCACGTGACGTTTGCTATCATTCCGTCCTACAAAAAATGCGAACATAGTGTGGCTAATGTTTATGTAAAGCCACATGAAGTTTTGTGTTTTTAAGTGTGGCTAATGGCTAACCTTTTGTCACATATATTTTACTTTTCTCATGGCGTTTGCTATCATCCCGTCACATAAGAAAACAAAGTAATGATAATGTGGCTAATGATTATGTAAAGCCACATGAAACTTTATAATTTTAAGTGTGGCTATTATCTAACATTTGGTCACACATATTTATTTTGCCCATTAGGTATGCTATTATTCTGTCACATATAAAAGACAAAATAAGGATGGTGTGGCTAATAGATATGTAAAGCCACATGAATTTATTTTGTATTTTTAAGTGTGGCTATTGTATAACATTTAGTCACACGTAACTTTTTTCCCATGACGTTTGGTATCATTCAGTCACATAAACAAGAAACAAATTGATTATGGTGTGGCTAATGGTTATATAGAACCACACAAAATTTTGTAATATTAAGTGTGGCTATTGTCTCACCTTCAGTCACTCGTAACTTTTTTCCCATGACGTTTATTATCGTTTCGTCACACAAACAAAAAACAAAGTGACAATAGCATGCCTAATAGTTATATAAAGCCACAAGATTTTGTAATTTTAAGTGTGACTATTATTTAACCTTTGGTCACACGTATTTATTAGTATTCTATGTAGCCATTTTCATGTAATTATTTATTTTATTTTCATTTTTTTATAAAATAAAAACTGAAGTAAACATGAGATAATCTAGAAACTAGATGATATTAACAATAATATCCTAAAATCCATACATAAGTTTTCAATTTAAATACTAACTAAAGACAAAGTTCTAATCAAAACCTATCTATAAAAGTTTCAAAGGGAAACAAATGTACACAAAAACTAGGAGTTATTTCTAGGTTGTTTTCTTCGAGCCCATATACTCACTGCTTGAATACGAGAAGCAGTCCATATACTCACTGCTTGAATACGAGCAGCATTGCTGCCTTTGCTTCTTTGAACTTCTTTTTCTCTTCTTCCTTATGTGCAGCAGCCATTTCCCTTTGCCTCTTCAGCTCACTAGTTATTAAATATGATCTATTTGAGCATGCAAATATAAGTTCAGCTCAGTAGTAATTAAACATGATCCATTTGAGGATGCTAATATAAGAACAAGTGTATGAAGTTGGATAAATAAATTACTCTAGTCTAGCCCTTTCATCTAAGGCGCTAGCCACGCTAGAATCTTTTCTTTTGCACTGCACATTATGTGATTATGAAGTCCATCAATAACAATATAGTCAATTGTGCTAATAATCAAAACAAACTACCTATGGTTAACATGGAATAACAATAGCAAAATATTAGACACGATAAGCTATGAGGTAATTACTCTGGTGGAATCTCTGGTAGAGAAGCAGCACTACCATAGGTATAATCTGACTTGCAAATTATTTTGGCAACCTCCCCAACCTAAAAATTAAGATTATGAACTCGTAAATACTAAATGTAAAAGTGAAGTAGTAATTCTGAATGAAAAACACAAAATGAATATAAACAATGTATGCATATAAGGACCATTTCTAAAGCTCGAGCTCAGCTCGAAGGTAATTTTTCAAGCTCGAGCTAGTCTCGGGCTCGACTAGTTTAGTATCTATTAATTAATATATATCAATTATAATTATAATTAAACATATCATTTAGTTATTTTTTTATATTTATATAAATGGTAATTATTATTACATAAATATATGTTTAATATAATAATAAAAATATATAAACAGAAAGCTCGTTTAGGCTCGCGAGCCGGCTCGAGCTCGATAACTGAAGCCCGGGCCCGGGCTCGTTTACTAAATGAGCTTGTTTTTAGGCTTGAGCTCGTTTAAGCTCGGCTCGTTCGAGCTTTTTTTCGAGCCGAGCTCAAGTAGTTCGGCTAGTTTGCACCCGTACTCCTAAACATTATAGCGAGGTAAATGGTGTTTCTTTTACTATTCTTGCCTGCTCAATAAAACATATAATATAATTAGAAAATAAACCCTGAAAACTGGAGAGCCAGAGATGTTAGAAAAAACGACATACAAGATGAAAAAGAAATACTTATACTGATACAAATGATGTCTAAGAACTGAACGCCCATGATGCATTCAAGAATTTCAAGTAATCAGTTTTTAACCAAGAAAAAATGTCAACAGAAAACTATTAGTCATAGAATGTAAATGTGGTGATATGAGGGTGGGCAACGGGTTAATATGGGCTCGGATCAAAATGTCAACAGAAAACTATCAGTCATAGAATGTAAATGTTGGGTTGGGCCGCCAAATAATGTCTAAGAGCTGAACGCCCATGATGCAGTCAAGAATTTCAAGTAATCAGTTTTTAACCAAGAAAAAATGTCAATAGAAAACTATCAGTCATAGAATGTAAATGTGGTGATATGAGGGTGGACAACGAGTTAATATGGGCTCGGATCAAAATGTCAACAGAAAACTATCAGTCATAGAATGTAAATGTTGGGTTGGGCCACCAACACTTTTTTGCCATTTTACCCATTTGACCAGTTTGATTGTTAACTATATTTTATATCTTATAGTCTAAACCATTTGACCTGACATAACTTAAATGCAACCCATTTGACCTGTTATAACTCAACAAGAGAGTGATGAAGCTACATGGATAACAACCAATAAAGCAGGATAATGGTTATACCAAGATGTTCCTTCACCATCTTTTGTCGATAAAAAAGACTCTTGTATCCAATCCCAATCGAGCTCCAAATTAAGACCATTGCTTCAGCAGCAGATGCTATATGAACTCCAGCTCCACAACCGCCCTTTATCACATATAGCTTCTCACTTAATGCTATCGAAAAGAGAAAGCGCAAAAATAATCAATATTGGTCATGAAAGTTATCGTAAATTGTTATAAGATTTAGAAATGAAGGTAAAAAGAGTGCTTATTACCTGAAAGAACTGAACCAGCATGCTCAAGAGCTTCATCTGCACATGATCCCATTGGCATCAGGTAAGTGCTTGTAAAACCGATATTAAATAAAGCATAAAAATTGATGTAGATAACACTAAATACTGGTAACTAATTAAAACAACTAAAGAGGTTGCAAGCACAAGAATACACTTTAGGTGACAATATGTACAGTCTTCTGTTGAGGAACTTTAGATAGCTGAAATAAGTTGTCTGCCACAATTATGCGCCTTGTCCTTCTAGGTTCCACTGGATTTAAATGAAGAAGAACATGTCCGACACGATGCAATATAAAAGGATCACGAGCAAATATTCCTGTAATTTATTACTTGTCAAAGATACATTGTTATTTTACACAAACTAAGAGTCTAGATACATAAAATACGTTGGGTTTTATACCGACCATTTGATTGTGAAACAAACCGACATTTAGTTTGATAAAAATACCCAAGTAAACAAAATAAAATAAAAACATACTGAGACTACATACCAACAATGTCTAAACTCTGTGAATTTGGCAGAACCCCTTTAGTGGATACAAGTCCATGTGAAGGCCGGAATCCAAAAACGCCACACAAAATGAAGCTGGAATTCTCACTCCTCCAATTGTATCAATACCTGGACAAGTGTCACATGCAGGTCACAACAGGAAGAAAAAATCTCATATTTCTCAACATCAGCTGTCATTTTATTTATCGCATAGGTGCTTGTAAGATTTATGTTTTGAGTTTCAATTGCTTTTTTTTGGATTGCTAAAAGTGCGTGCTTAAATCATTTGCAAGCATTTGCATCTATATAGAGACGAAGAATACCAATAGCAAAGTCAACAAGCTCTGCTGCAACAGCCACCGTTGAACCACTAGAAGATCCACCGGGAATATAAGATGGCATTGCTGAATTTGTTGGGGTCCCATAATGTGAATTTTCTCCGGTTATCCTGAAATCATAGAACTTTATTATTGACGATTCAGGAAAATAACAGAGTAATCCAAATATCCAATAAAACAAAACGAATGGGAATCAAGTTGTTTCCTTTATATATTAATTAGAGATTTTTCTTCTATCTTTGTCTTTGAAACTTAAATTGCCAAAAAAACTTGACTAGCTAGCCAGACACAACAAAAACTGCAACTAACACCACAGAAAAATTGTGTAATTCTTGAAACACTCTTAAATGATTTCTTTACTTTAAGACAAATTAGAAGTTAGATTATGTAAAAGTTTTAATATAAGAGGAATAAAAGGAAAAGAGAAGATGTACCCAAAAGATAACTCATCCATGACAGTTTTGCCAACACAAGTAGCCCCATTCTTCAATAAAGTAGTAACAACAACAGCAGTTTTCCCCGCTAGCTCGTGAGTTCTTTTCCAATCTGGGCTCCCAAAGCCGGTCACATACTCTTTCACATCAATCCTACAACATAACAGCAGAATTCACAACAATTAATCTCTTATTTTGAGTTAAATACACGAGCACACTTCAAGTGCATAACTAATATGACTAATGTTGCAAAATTAAGCTGAGCAAAAGCTTAATCATTATAGATGTGTCCTTGCTTAAAGCAGATAACTTATTTCATACAAAAACATATCCACATTTTAAGTAAAATGATACTCCATGTCTTCATCCAATAAAGGAGTTGTCCAGTACATCAAACAATACCTTCAGCAGATGAGATACAAATCTAACTATAAGTGTGCGATGAACATATGAGATAAATCAAATAGCTGATTTGATTAGATCCAAAGTAATTGATAGAATAAGTAGATGAAGGATTTGACGACGGAGGTGACGCACGACACCACCGAAGCACCATCCGTTCCACAGGGCTGCTGGTTAAGTTCGTTCCCTAGACCATTACGCCCCACTTCACTCTTCCCCTTCATCACCCATTTCGGATCCTCTTCCCCATGATGCTTCCATATCCTATCATTCTCCGGCATCGACACATACTGGGGCTCATACTTGTCAAGATAATCCTTGCCGGTAGACGACTTATGGCCATTAACAACAGACCGGACGGACGCATAACTATCAATGTTACTAGAAACAATACTACTACCATATCCATCATTGATATTATCATCTATAAACCTACTAACAGATTTATAATAACTTTCAGATTGGGGATTCGACGAATACATACGGCGGTGATAATCCTGATGCTCCTCTGGTAGAACCGGATTCCGGTGAGGTAGTTTCGGCAGAACCCTAGCCGGATCCGATCTAAAATCATTCGGCTAATCAAATCGAGATAGGGTTTGAATCCAACAGAAATCAAATTGTCGTCTGTGAGGCTGACCAAATCTGATCATCTTGAAACCCTAAAAATTGAGATGACTTTAGTCGATTTTGAGAGAAGCGGGCAAATTGAAAATGGTTGATTTTGAGAGAAGCGGCAAATTGAAAATGGTTGATTTTGAGAGAGGCGGGCAATGTGATTCAGTGAAAGTGTGGGATTTTTAGGGTTTGAGGCATTTAGCCGAGCCGAGCCCGAGCTCGACCAGGCTCGAGCTCGTTTAACATATGAAAGCTCGAGCTCGGCTCGAAAGTAATTTTTCAAGCTCGAGCTCGGCTCGACTCGTTTAGTATTTATTAATTAATTTATATTAATTATAATTATTATTATACATATAATTAAGTTATTTTTTATATTTATATAAATGGTAATTATTAGTATATAAATATATGTTTAATATATTAATAAAAAATATATAAACAGAAAGCTCGTTTAGGCTCGTGAGCCGACTCGAGCTCGATAAGCGAAGCTCGGGCTCGGGCTCGTTTATTAAACGAGCTTGTTTTTTAGGCTCGGGCTCAAGCTCGAGCTCGTTTAAGCTCGGCTCATTCGAGCTTTTTTTCGAGCCGAGCTCGAGTAGCTCGCGAGTAGCTCGGCTCGTTTGCACCCCTATGTGAAAGTGATGAAATAGTTAGCGGCAATTATAATTTTGAAGGGCAGGAAGGAGAGGAGAGCATTGTACCCGTTCGGTACTGAAAGTATCGGTGTCGAAAAACATGGAAAATTGATATCGATACCCAATATACCGGTACGATACTCATATTTACCGGTGTTTTACGCGTAAATACCGGTATTTACGGTGTTTTACCAAAAAAACAGAGAAAATAGGTAACACTACCGAATATACCCGGTTCCAAATGCTCATCCCTAGTTGAAAGTGATGAAATAGTTAGAGGGAATTATAATTTTCAGGCTTCTATTAACTTTAGGGTGTAAACAGCGAGGAGCGACTCAATAATTACTCGTGATCAGATCGCTAAAAAACTCGAATGAGCCCGAGCTCGAGCCTGAAATATTACTCGTTTAGTTAACGAGCCCGATATTGAGTTTTAGATAAAAAAAAACTTTCTTACGCTCGCGAGCCTAAACAAGCCCAAACAAAAGTTATATAATTTTTTTATATATATAATATACCTACTACTAAACAATAGTGAGCCGAACTCTAGTTGATCTTTGACTGGTCTAAGCTGTTGAAGCGAACTTGAGCCGAGATTTTAGTTCATTTATAATTATTATCCGATTACCTTCAGCCGAGCCAATAATGATCCACTAAGAGCTATGATATTCGTTAATGACCAATGCGGTCTATTAATACATATATGGTCCACAATGTTCCACTAAAAACTATAATGACTATTATGGTCCAATATGATCCATTAATTAGACATGTATGATCTAATATTATTAATTATGATCCATTAAGGCCCAATATGATCCATTAAAACATGTATGATGTACTATTATCCATTGTGATCTAGTAAGGCCCAACATGGTCCATAAGACATGCATGATCAAATTTTATCCATTGTATCCATTAAGGTTCAATATGGTCCACTAAGACATGCATGATCAACTTTTATGAATTGTGATCCATTAAGGCTCAATATAATCCATTAAGACATGTTTGATCTACTATTGTCTATTGTGATCCATTAAGGCGCAATATTGTTCATTAAGACATGTTTGATCTACTATTGTCCATCATGATCCATTAAGGCCCAATATGGTCTATTAAGACATATATGATCAACTATTGTCTGTTGTGATTCTTTAAGGCCCAATATGGTCCGTTAAGACAGTATAACCAATTATTGCCCATTGTAATCCATTAAAGCCCAATATTATTGATAAAGACATGTTTGATCTACTATTGTTCATTGTAGTCCATTAAGGCCCAATATGGTATATTAAGACATGTATGATCTAGGATTATCTGTTTTCATCCATTAAAGCCCAATATTGTTTATTAAATGACAAATATAAGTTTTGAAGGAAATTATTAAAATAATAAAATAAAATCTATAACTTTATATACTTTGCAAATTTTTAAAAATGTTGTCTATAAATTTAAAAAATGTATATAAACATAACTATTAACTAATATACATACATTCACGTATTTTTAGAAGATAACGGGTAATCAAAAAATATGGTTTAGAAAATATAAGATTTAATAATAGTTTTAATTTTTAAATATGTAGTGATAATTTTTATATTAAATAATGTAATTTTTTCATGTGAGAATATTTTTTTTAAGGGGGGAGTTTTAAAATTAAATATTTTTGGGGAGGGAAATTTTAAGATTTGAAATATCTTGGGGGGAAGTTTAACTTTAGGATAAAATATTTTAGAGGAAACTTTTAAAGATGTAGTAAGTTTAGCTATTGGCCACACATTTTTTCTATGGCATTTGATATCATTTTTTCACACAAAATAAAGAAAGTGATGTTGGTGTGACGAATGTTTATGTAAAGCCACATGAAATTTTATATTTTTTTTGGGTGACTATTGTCTAATATTTGGTCACACAGTATAATATATGTGGCCATATGTATTAACTTTTAGCCACATTATCAAACTTATATTGTGGCCATAGATCACATCTGGCCACACTTTTCTTGTGTGGTTATTTTTTTTCTTAACGTGTGACTAAAGGTTTCGAATACATATGTTTTTGGTATCATGAAACAAAATATGTGGCAGTAGATCACATTTGGCCACACTTTTCTAGTGTGACTAATAAACGTCACTTTTTCCTTAAAACGTGGCTAAATGTTTCGAATACATGTTTTATTAGTCACATGAAAATAAATAATGTGGTCATAGATCGCATTTTGCCACACGTTGCTAGTGTGACTAATAAATGTCACAGTTTTTTTCTTAAAGTGTGACTAAAGGTTTCAAATATATGTGTTTTTGGTCACATGAAACAAAAATATGTTGTCGTAGATCACATTTTTCAAGTTGTCGCTAGTGAATGTCACATTATTTTCTAAAAGTGTGGCTAAAGGTTTTGAACTAGTATACAATGGTTACACTAATAATAAAATGTGTGGCTAAAGGCGTTTTATAATGTTATCAACGACCTTTAGCCACACATTTTTTCAAATGTGTGGCAGGGTGGTTTTGAAAAAAGTGTGGCCGTAGCCCATTTTTGACGTAGTGGTGTTAATGATTACCGAAATCATATACATTATTCCTTGTTTTCGTTCATAACTAGCAACTTTCATTACTGAAATGAACTTCATTGGTTTACATGGTTTATTTCATGTAACCACAACTATTCTCCTGCGGGTGTATGAATTTCTATGGAATTCTTATCACAGAGGATTCGAGCATGGTTGGCTACTAACCAATCCATTCCTAGCATGACATCGAATCCAGCTAAATTCATGGGCAGCAGGTTTGCAGAAAATTTATGGCCTGAGAGTTCTATCTTTTCTCCTTGAAGAACCTTATCTATATTAACAGAATTACCATCTGCCGTTTCTACCGTATAAATCTGCTTAAGTTTGGTTAAAGGTTGCTTAAGAGCTTGGCAGAATGAAGTATTTATAAAACTTTGGTTTGCATCAGAGTCAAATAATACTTTTGCGTAAACATCATGTACAAGAAACGTACCAGCTATTACATCGGGAATCAGTTCTGCTTCTTGCGTTGTCAGCTGAAAGGCTCTGGCATTCTTCTTATTAGATCCTTCGGCAGGTTTGGCCTTATTGTCAGCTGGCTTGACTAGTTTTGGGCAATCGGGCCTGAAATGCCCTGTTTCTCCGCAATTGTAGCAAATCATGGTTTTCTTCCTGCAATTATCCTCTTGGTGCCCCAGAATTTTGCAGAAATTACAGTACCCCTTGCATTTTCCAAAATGCTTTCTTTTACAGGTACTGCAAAATGGAGCAGTAGTGGATTGCCCGGTTCCCTTTTTCTTGAAGTTACTTGCATTATTACCCCCATGAAAACCTTGGGAAATCTTTTGGGCCAATTCCTTTTTCCTGTTCTCTTCTCTAGTGCGTACCAGCCCGTCGGTTAAAGTGTTGGCCAATTCAACCACATCGTCAATCGTGCGGGGTCTCGCAGCTTTGACGATATCACGAATCTCACTAATTAATCCCCAAATATAGCGAGAAATAAGTACCGGTTCTGGCAAGGCCAGAGTTGGTACAATTCTAGTATACTCGAAGAACTTCGAAGTATACCCTTGACAGTCAACATCCGCCATCCGGTGGTTCAGGAACTTATTCGTCATTTGTTCCTTTTCATAGTCGGGACAAAATTTTCTTTCCACCAATTCCTTGAATTCTTCCCAGCTCATGACATAAGCAACGTCACTTCCTTTTGCTTGTAGTACCGTGTTCTACCATTCCAACGCCTCTTCCTTGAAAAGGTGGGATGCATACATTACCTTGTCCTCCTCCGCACACTTGCTTATTTTAATTACTGCTTCGGTTTTCTCTAACCAACGCAGTGCGGCAGTTGCCCCTTCGTTGCCTGCAAAGTCGACTGGCTTACATGCAAGAAATTCTTTTTATGTGCAACCAGGTGTTGCAACTTTCATTTTCTTAAGTATTGGGGCTTGAACCACGTTATTGTTATTATTGCCGCCTCCATTTACACTGTTACTGATATTATCATCGCGAGTGTGTTTGCTGTGGTTGGCTTGTGAAGGTTCAACGGGGATTCTTAACAGCAGCGACAATTGCCGGGATAGCGTGTAACACCCCGAAAACGGGTTTGGTAATCAAACCACGTTAATACTACAGGACGGGTAAAATACAGTTAGTGGTAAAACTTACCCGGTAAATAATAGGGTTTAAATAAATAAATCTAATATTTAATAAAAGGAGGATAACTACTTTGAGAAAGCAAAGTAGATAAAAGGCCCGAGTTAACGGGACTTAAATAAAATAAATAAATAAACTGAGTCATAAATTCCCCGAACCCACTAAGTTAACTAGGAATGTTTAACCTAGTTAATAAGTGGGAATATTGTTATTAGAAATAAGTAGGCTGTGACCTACTTAATAACGAACCAAACACGAGGGGTTAAAGCGGGATAACTAGAAAAGTTATTTAATTAAAACAAACACAAACACACACACACAGTGTGTGTTCTGGATCGAGCTCAGGGGCTCCCATGGAGCCAAGAACCCTAATCCACATATAATCATCAATTTGAAGGATCAAATGAAGCCCAAATTCACAACCGAACGTGAATTAATGATCACCCGAACAAGAGGATCATAAGGTATGTAAAATCTTGATGTTTGGTGAAGTTGTAAGAATTTGATAATCATCCTAATCACGAATTAGGCATGGATTAGTGAAGCTATGGCTAG
The DNA here is from genome assembly GCA_030545235.1 of Helianthus tuberosus. Lineage (NCBI taxonomy): Eukaryota > Viridiplantae > Streptophyta > Magnoliopsida > Asterales > Asteraceae > Helianthus > Helianthus tuberosus. The sequence continues at coordinate 192,738,310 of CM060402.1, forward strand.
ATTAGTGATGTATACTTGCTTAGGAACGAAACCCTAAGTGAATATCATACATAACATGCTATGGATTGATGAATTTGGTGAATTAACACACTTAGATAAGTGGGTTTTGATGTTATGATGAAATAGATGATATAGATATGCTTAGAATCGACATGCATGAGAACGAATTGAAGGTGTTTGATTAAACCATGAAATTGGGTACATGATCATACTTTCATGAAAGGGGTTTAGTATATTATGATGAAATTAGTGATTTGGGTTCATATAAATAGGTGTTTGGAATCATGATGTCTACTAATTAATATGTAGAACTTGATTATATTGATGTTCGGATGAATGTCTAATGCTATGATGAAACGGGTTTTACATGTAGATGGAAACCTTTAGTTCTTGCATAACAATGAATAATTAGCTTTGATAATAGAGAGCTAAGTCAAATTGGTGTTAATAATAGCATGAACTTAGACTTGGAAAGTAGTTAAAACGGTGGCGTAAGAATAATGTCTATCGGATACTTGACAAAGTGCTTAAATCAATTGTCGAGGTTTATAATATAATCACTTATGTTAATAGGCAGTTTGACCTTTAAAAGTCAAACTGACCAAAATGAAATCAAATGGTGAATTTTGATGCAAAACCCGTAAGATGGAATAGTCATAATTAATAATGACTAATCTAATCGTCTTACGAATTATGATGATAGTTTGACGCTTGACAAGCTAGGTGGAGGCTTGGAAAGGAAGCGGGTCAAACGGAGCAAGTATGAAGGAAAAGCGTAATTCGGATGCAAGGTAAGTATATCTTACACTAGTCATATATTTTAGAATATCCTTTTCGTCGTGTTAATTACGAAAAAGACAATTATGACGTAAGCCATAGTAGGCCAAGAAGTGTTAAGAAATGATTTATAAGTAAAAAAAAAAGACTATTCGGTATAAACCGAAGCGAGCCTTGTAGACGAGATGGTACTAAATAACATCTCGCAAAAATAAACGGTCACTTAGACCAAACGGGTCGAATGGTGAAAATATCACCATTTGAAAATATCGACTAATGAATATTGTCGAGTTGTGTGTTCACAGGAGTAAATACGGAAGGATAACTTGTATCGCTATTAAGTAGCGAGTATTAAAGCAAGGTATAAAAAAATGGTCAATACAACGATCCGAGTCAGGTTTGTGATGCGTGCGAAGTGTTACTTATTTTAGGTGTATATTTTAAGCCCTTTTTAACACTTATTTTAGCCAAGTTTTAAATTTATAAAACACGATATTTCACTAACACTAAACACACATATGGGCAAGTGCACCCATCGTTGAGTGTAGTATAGCGTTGGTAAGATACCGAGGTCGTCCAAGGACACAAGAGCTTTTAGTACCGGTTTATCCTCAACGTCTAACCAAAATAAAAGTTTAGAAAAAATGTTTTTAAACTAAGAAAAATAAAACTAACTAAAATGCTGAAAATAAAAATAAAAGAAAAAAAAAACAGATAGACAAGATGAATCACTTGGTTCCGACTCGTATCTAGTATAACCTTTGATTATTTCCGCACTTTTGCACATAATTAAGAGATTATCTTAGTTATTGTAGTAGGCCCCTCTTTTGAAGGCGACGTTACCCTCACCCCAGTAGTTTGAGTCAGCAGGGATACAATCCTAAAAGGGTGGATTATTGGAAGATAATGAATTAAGTTATTAATGCAGTATTATGGTAGGCCCCGCTTTTGGCGGTGACGTTACCCTCGGCTAAGTAGTCTGAGTCAGCAGGGATACAGTCCTAAATAGCCGGGTTATAGTATTAATAGTAGTTAACTTATGAGGGGATCAAAGAGTTTGGACCCCCGCCATCCAATACCGTGAAGTATTGAAGGAGGTCCTACTAAATTTGACCCAGGTCCATTGCAGGACCTCTAAACGCTGAACAATGGCAAGACCTTTACCAAACCGTTCCCTTAACCCCCTACCAGGTAGCCAACATATCTCCATATAGACCGTGGAGATATGAATGGTGAAAATCCTTTATTTTATATAGACAGTAAAATAATGCCAAGACACCACGGACAAACGATAAGGAAAGATCACCTTCAACATAAGTAACTAGTTATTAAAGTCATTAATACAAAACCAAATAAAAAGTGCAAAAGATTAGAAATAAAAAGTATTATACTAGACACTTTGTCTTCACCAAGTGATGTAAGAGACTTAGGCAAACATGGCCTTGATTGTCAAGAACTCTTACGATCAATCTTGGATCCCGAGACGACTCACACACTCTACGATGGACAATGGATGATGGTGGTGGATGATGGTGTTGTGATGGTGGTGGGTGGTGGATGAAGTGTGAGAGAGGTGGTGTGCCAAGGGATGAGATGAAATGAATCCAAGCATTCCTATTTATAGGCTGAACAGAGAGCTGGACACGGCCCCGTGTCCGCTGGGCACGGCCCCGTGTCCGTCTGACAATCTCTCTCCTCATTAATTGTAATTCGCAATTACAATAAATGAGCCTGCTGTACTTTCGACACGCCCCCGTGTCCGCTGAGCACGGCCCCGTGGTGGGCAATAGAAGCTTCTATAGGTTTGTCTTTTCTGCTGCTTCTTGGGCACGGCCCCGTGCTGGCTGAGCACGGGGCGTGTTCAGTCTTCTGTTTTCTCTATTTTGCTTTGGAAGGTGCCGTTGAGGGTTCGGGCAGTCCACTAATATTCATTTTCTTGTATTTATGTTGGATTTAGCTGTCTTTTTGCTTCTTTTGCGTTTTTGAGCTCATTTAATCCTAAAAATACAAAAGAAAGACAAAAACACTCTTTTTCCAATATTAGTACTAAAAAAGGATTAGTTTTATGCCTCATTTGATGTAATTTATATGTTGCATTTTACACACATCAAATACACCCACACTTGAACTTTTGCTTGTCCTCAAGCAAAACTCTTTAATATGTGGCTTACACTCCCAAATGGAATAGGTAGAAGAGAAGGTTTTGGGCTTGTCGTAGAGTGTCGGGATTTCCAAGATCTTTTTGGGTTTTATTTTTATTTATTTACACTCCTATTCGTAATGATTTATTTAGAACTTTTCATAAAAGAAATTACTTATTTGGGCATAACATGCCTTTTTTTAAAATTCTATTTATATACAAGTTCACATACCTCGCGGGGAAATCACTCACACTCGGCCGAAGGTGTATTTTTAGTGAATCTCTCGAGAGCGGCATGGAACTTATTCCTACCATAGGCTTGCCAAGAAATCAATCCTCCTCATTTTTAACTTTTATACCTTTGTAGATATCAAGAGGACTTTGTGGGTTAAGGGTTAGGCTAGGGTTAAAGGTAGGTAGTTGGGTTAGTGGTTAGTAGAAAAAAAGCTAAAAGCGTAACAAGTGTCGGTTTTCGTATTTTTGCAACTTTTTATTTTGATGAAGCTTTTATTCAAACTAAGTTATTTTTGATTAACTTGTTTGTTTATTTTCTTTTTGCTTCATCATTATCATACAATTTTTTTTTTTCGAAGAACCGAACTTGTTACTAAAATAAAGGGTAAAAAAAATGAAAAAGGTTTTGGTGGGTAAAAGGGTTTTTGTTTGGGTGATGAAACGAAAAGGTTTAGGCTCAAAGGGGCTAACTAGGGGGATTTTTGGGTAGGTGGTAAAGGAAAAAGAAAAATAACGGTGTAGAAATAAAAAAGGGTTAGTCCTAATGCCTCCATCATTTACGTACTCGGGTTTAAGTTGATAAGGACCGGGAATGTATTATCATGGCAAGTTCTAGAGTTGTAAGAACCAAGCGGCTATTCACACAAGAAACGAAAAATGAGCATTTAGTCAAATGATATGTAATTGTGTGCTCAATAAAGGCTCAAAACTCACTTTTGTGGGAATGGGTTTTTATGTGATCAAGTATATATAATCAAATTTTAAATAAGTTTGTTATGCCTTTTCATAATTTTCTTATGTTGGTTCTTTTTATCACTACGCTATCGGTTGTAAATTCGTAAAAATATAACCTTTTTGAGAACTTAAATTTCCCGAGTTAAACCTAGACAAGTAAAAAAAATGAAATTTTTGAAAAAAATTTGGGGTGATTAGCGGTTCCAATAGAGTTTTGTGTAAGGCTTGTATTTAGGACTTGCAAAATTCAAGGTTTTAGCATCCCCCCCACACTTAAATTACACATTGTCCTCAATGTGTCCCAAAAATAAATTTTTAGGTTGATTAGATGTGTAAAATAGTGTTTAAAAAGCAAAAATTTGTGTTACTGGGCACTGAACACGGCCCCGTGTTATCCGGGCACGGCCCCGTGTTCAAGTGCCAGTAACAAAATTAAAATAAGATAAACAGAAGTCTGGACACGGGGGCGTGTTGGGTGAACACGGCCCGTGTCCAGGTACCTGAACTGGGCGTTTTTCTGCAGGTGGTTCGGCACAGGGCCGTGTTGGTTGAGCACGGCCCGTGTTGAACCTTCTGAAATGGAGAGAATTGTCGGGTTGCCTTGTTCTTGTGCATGGGATCATTTTTCTCGTTCCCCTTTCCATCCTTTACCACCATGAGTGTGTTTTATTCCTGAAAATTAAAACTAACTAGAAAACATAAAAATTAACCTAAATTAAACTAAGGATAGTTCCGTGGAATGCCTCCATGGTGCGCCACGTTTATAAGGGTCCTTGGCTAGACCCAAAGCCTGGTCATATGTTACTCAATTGGGATGTGTTGCATCCCATGTTACACCGTCGGAGAGCGTCATCCAAGCTTGAGTCTATGACCTTCATGTAGTTGACCGGATCTTCTTCCTCTACTCGCTTTCCACATTCAAATTTTACTTCCTCATTCCCAAACTTCAATGTTAGAGTTCCGTCATTCATATCCACCAATGCTTGGGCGGTGGCTAGAAATGGCATCCCGAGGATGAGAGGGACATCGGTGTCTTCCTCCATGTCTAGGATGACGAAGTCGGTTGGAAAGACGAATTTGTCAACCTTGACTAGCAGATTTTCGACGACACCTTGTGGGAATTTGACGGACCTGTCGGCGAGTTGTATGCTCATCTTTGTAGGGCTTGTTGTTCCTAGGCCTAGTCGTTTGAACATTGATGTGGGCATGAGGTTGATGCTAGCCCCAAGATCGGCTAAAGCATTTCGGACGGGGGACTTCCCAATCGAACAAGGGATTGTGAAGCTCCCGGGGTCGATTTTCTTTTGTGGAAGTTTGTTGAGTACTAAGGCTGAACATTCTTCGCCTAAGTTAACTAATTGCAATGATTCAATTTTCCTTTTGTGAGTGAGGAAATCCCTCATGAATTTTGCATATTTAGGCATTTGGGTTAGGACCTCAATAAAAGGAATATTAACATGCAATTGTTTTAGTAAACTTTCGAACTTTGCGAATTGCTCATCGGACTTTTGACGATTTAACCTACCGGGGTACGGGATTGGAGTAGTCTTGGTGGGCTCTTGATTTGGTATAGAAGCCTTTTCTGGTGCAGGGGGAGTTATCGGCTGGCTAGAATGGCTTCTTTCATTTGGCGGCAATGGAGCATCCTCGGGACCCACGGTTCGATTTCTTAATGTGATGAGATGTACTTGTGCCTTCGGGTTTGTTTCGGTATTACTAGGTAACGCGCCTTGTGGTCTCTCGGAGAAATTTTGAGCTAGTTGATTTAATTGTTTTTCAACGTTCTGAATGCTAGCTTGTTGATTTCTAAAATTCGATTCCAATTGTTGAAATCGATCCGAGTTTTTCTTTTCAGTGTCAGAGATGAGGCGAGATACAGTATCTTCAAGCCTTTCTCTTCCACCTTGTTGTTGAGAAAAATTTTGCGGTTGTTGAAAATTAGTTCGTTGGTTTTGTTGGTTACTACTATTGCCGGGATCTCTCCAACTAAGATTTGGGTGGTTACGCCATCCTTGGTTGTAGGTACCCGTTGGAGGACCCGACGGCCTAGGTCTATTATCCATGTAGTTTACCGTTTCAGTTTGTTCATCTAATTCTTTCATACAACTCCAATTTTCATGTGACCCACCACACCCTTCACAAGCCATAACCGAGGCCGTTTTTGTCATTTCCAGCCTTTTGATTTTTGAAGAGAGGGCCTCGATTTGGGCTTGTAAAGAGGTGCTTTCATCAACCTTATGGGCGCCCGGGGCAATAGATTTATTACCTCGGGGAGTGTGCCATTGAAAATTGGTTTGAGCAATTTCCTCAATTTGGTTATATATTTCATTTGGGCGACGATTACCTAAGAGTCCCCCGGAGCTTGAATCAAGTGTTTGTCTTGTGTGTGGCAACAATCCATTGTAGAAAGTGGATACTTGTTGCCATACCGCTAGACCATGGTGAGGACACTTTCTTAAAAGCTCCTTGAACCTTTCCCAAGTTTCATATAAGGATTCCCCATCCTCTTGTGAGTATGTATTAATTTCAGTCATTAATTTAGCTGTTTTAGCAGGAGGGAAATACTTATACAAAAACTTTTGGGCGAGTTCATCCCAGGTGTTTACCGATCCAACTGGGAGGGTGTTAAGCCAAGCCTTAGCTCGGTCTTTTAGTGAAAAAGGAAACATTCGAAGGCGGATGGCGTCATTTGATGCTCCATTGATCCGAAAGGTATCACATATTTCTAAGAAGTTAGTAATATGTAGATGGGGATCCTCGTCCGCAAGCCCGTGGAAGGTTGCGGAGTTTTGGAGCATTTGTATCAAATGCGGCCGAAGTTCGAAGTTGTTGGCCTCGACATTCGGTGCATTGATAGCGGCGCCAAGATTGCCTACGGTAGGCCGTAGGTAATCCATGAGGGTACGTTGGTCCGCCATTGGAAATGGGTCCCCCGAAGCTTTCTCTTGATTTTTAGCTTTAAGTCTTTTTCTGAGAAAGCGCTCGGGTTCTTCTAGGGGTTCTTTTATGTCTCTACTAGAACTGGAGCTCATGCACTACGTAGGAGGTTCAAATGTGGCGCCTGGGTTCCAAATCCTGCAATAAAAACAAAAAAGAACGTTGGTCAGAATGTTCACCACGGCCCCGTGCTCAGTGAACACGGCCCGTGGTCAGAAGTACAGTAATCGTTTTCTGTATCCCAGTTACTGGGAGTTGGACACGACCCCGTGTTGCACCGACACGGCCCCGTGTTCAGCTCTCTGTAACTCAGAAAATAAAAACTGCCAGTGATGAAGCTGGGCACGGCCCGTGTCTGACCGAGCACGGCCCGTGCTGAGCTCTGCAGAAGCTGAAAATCTAAGAAAATCCTAAAAAAAAAAAAAAAAAAAAAAAAAAAAAGATGATTAGGCCGTTGATTCCTAACTTTCTTAAAATCCTTGTGTCCCCGGCAACGGCGCCAAAAACTTGATGCGTGCGAAGTGTTACTTATTTTAGGTGTATATTTTAAGCCCTTTTTAACACTTATTTTAGCCAAGTTTTAAATTTATAAAACACGATATTTCACTAACACTAAACACACATATGGGCAAGTGCACCCATCGTTGAGTGTAGTATAGCGTTGGTAAGATACCGAGGTCGTCCAAGGACACAAGAGCTTTTAGTACCGGTTTATCCTCAACGTCTAACCAAAATAAAAGTTTAGAAAAAATGTTTTTAAACTAAGAAAAATAAAACTAACTAAAATGCTGAAAATAAAAATAAAAGAAAAAAAAACAGATAGCAAGATGAATCACTTGGTTCCGACTCGTATCTAGTATAACCTTTGATTATTTCCGCACTTTTGCACATAATTAAGAGATTATCTTAGTTATTGTAGTAGGCCCCTCTTTTGAAGGCGACGTTACCCTCACCCCAGTAGTTTGAGTCAGCAGGGATACAATCCTAAAAGGGTGGATTATTGGAAGATAATGAATTAAGTTATTAATGCAGTACTATGGTAGGCCCCGCTTTTGGCGGTGACGTTACCCTCGGCTAAGTAGTCTGAGTCAGCAGGGATACAGTCCTAAATAGCCGGGTTATAGTATTAATAGTAGTTAACTTATGAGGGGATCAAAGAGTTTGGACCCCCGCCATCCAATACCGTGAAGTATTGAAGGAGGTCCTACTAAATTTGACCCAGGTCCATTGCAGGACCTCTAAACGCTGAACAATGGCAAGACCTTTACCAAACCGTTCCCTTAACCCCCTACCAGGTAGCCAACATATCTCCATATAGACCGTGGAGATATGAATGGTGAAAATCCTTTATTTTATATAGACAGTAAAATAATGCCAAGACACCACGGACAAACGATAAGGAAAGATCACCTTCAACATAAGTAACTAGTTATTAAAGTCATTAATACAAAACCAAATAAAAAGTGCAAAAGATTAGAAATAAAAAGTATTATACTAGACACTTTGTCTTCACCAAGTGATGTAAGAGACTTAGGCAAACATGGCCTTGATTGTCAAGAACTCTTACGATCAATCTTGGATCCCGAGACGACTCACACACTCTACGATGGACAATGGATGATGGTGGTGGATGATGGTGTTGTGATGGTGGTGGGTGGTGGATGAAGTGTGAGAGAGGTGGTGTGCCAAGGGATGAGATGAAATGAATCCAAGCATTCCTATTTATAGGCTGAACAGAGAGCTGGACACGGCCCCGTGTCCGCTGGGCACGGCCCCGTGTCCGTCTGACAATCTCTCTCCTCATTAATTGTAATTCGCAATTACAATAAATGCGCCTGCTGTACTTTCGACACGCCCCCGTGTCCGCTGAGCACGGCCCCGTGGTGGGCAATAGAAGCTTCTATAGGTTTGTCTTTTCTGCTGCTTCTTGGGCACGGCCCCGTGCTGGCTGAGCACGGGGCGTGTTCAGTCTTCTATTTTCTCTATTTTGCTTTGGAAGGTGCCGTTGAGGGTTTGGGCAGTCCACTAATATTCCTTTTCTTGTATTTATGTTGGATTTAGCTGTCTTTTTGCTTCTTTTGCGTTTTTGAGCTCATTTAATCCTGAAAATACAAAAGGAAGACAAAAACACTCTTTTTCCAATATTAGTACTAAAAAAGGATTAGTTTTATGCCTCATTTGATGTAATTTATATGTTGCATTTTACACACATCAGTTTGTATAATGATTCAGCTCATTGTTTAGAACTTGAGATTCTATAAGTGTTAGACAAGGTCAAAATGAATATTCGGTTATCTTTTAGGTAAACCGAATAATTTGAGTCATAAACATGGTGTTTTAGAAACATAATGGTTTACAAACAAGAATTATAGTTAAAAGGTCGGATTTTGAGTCAAACAAGTATTTAAAGGTCCTTGTAGTAAAAGAAGGATGAAAATTGACCAAATTGCCCTTGTAAGCTAATTTGAACGAACGACCCTTAAAGGTGGTTCGGAAACAAGTTCTATGATTAAATAAATGCTTAGAATGAGTATAGGTAGTGAAAGATGTAAATTCTTGGGTCGAAAGACTTTATATGAGTCTTTGCCGTAAAATGATAATCCGAGGGGTAAAAACTCGGAACGTATAGATATCCACATTAAATCCAACGCACATATATATGTGGTGGAAGATTACTTGATAAGAAATGTAGGAATAAGATGCTAGAAATGAATGAAAGCGATTTCAAGCTTTAAAGTGCTTAAATACCCTTAACGGGTCAAAATAAGCATACGAGCGAAAACGGGTTTAAATTGTGCAATAAACCTATGATTAGAACCTAATATGGTAGGTAACATTAATTTGAAGAAGTGTATGTGATATAGGAATCAAACAAATACGTTTGTTTGATAAAGGGCATAAACGGGTTAAAATTCGGTAAAATGGTAATGAGTCGAGGGCTTAGAAGTCAAAAAAATTTCTTATGTTGGATGTAGGATTTTAACTCCATAAGATGGAGAATTAAATTACGGACGCATAGGAAAAAGAATCGCGTAAAACGGATCAATAACGAAGAAGTTATGGCCGTTTCCGTAAAAACTGGTATTGCTGAAAATTGCAGGACCCAGCTCCAGACCTGCTGGAAAACGGTCTCCCTCGCGTGGCGCGAGGGAGCAACCTGGTTCCTTCGCGTGGCGCGAAAAACCCTGTTTTAGCGAAAAAAATTTATTTTAATCATTTTCGCTTCCCGGACTCGTTTAAATACGTTTTAAGTTACGTATGACTAATCCAACTCATGTTTTATGAGTTTCAGGTATAATTTTAGCACCGGAGGACGATCAAGCACCACGAAGAACCGAACACGATCAAGAAATAAGCTTCCGCACTATGTATCGTTGTTATGTTAAATGACGAACTCACCCATGTTATGTTGTATAGTTTTAATTCTGTAAAAAGTTTAATGAACCCGTATTTTCAATGTATTTGAAATCATAATTACCCGTTTATTTTCGTAATCTATACGAAAATCGTTAAATAATAATAAGGGTGTTACATAGCGTTAGCTATTCCCCGAGCAACAATATTTTCGATATCTTGTCTATTAAGAAAATGGTCTTCATTATTTTGTTTAGATTGGTTAACTTCTGTTACCGGTTGGTTTATTGCGTTTTCCATCTGAATAATTAACAAGATGTATATATAAATTATTGGCACAAACTTTAAAACAATTAAACACAGCAAGGTAATCATAACACAGTTAAGTCACCACGTATAGCCAAAATTGTCAACCTTGCGACATCCATATTTTTATACAATATTATGCATCCGTACACACCAGGTATTTACAGATGTTTTATTTTAGGATTATTATACAATATTATATTATATTATTATTATTATATTTTATTATTAGTATTATTATTATATATATATATATATATATATATATATATATATATATTCTACATATTAGTATTATACAAACACTCCACCACAGTTAGCTGGTTTCTCAGAAACGACGCTCCCTCTCGTCGTATTTCCATGTGATATTTTCCCCCACTTCACGAATCCGATTCCCCGCATCCACCAGTTCCTCGCTATATCGGCGTAATTCGGCAACATTCTCGGCGCTCATTGGTGGGAAAGGTGCAGGTTCAGTATCAAACTGGGGAAAATAAACATTGGGGTTATTCATGAAATTCTGAAAATGCCAGTCGCTCGTCCACCACTCTCCCAACTGCCCTGTAAAAGGTTGGGGATTGATAATAGGGTCCGGAATAGCAGGTTCTAAATTAATTGGAAGTTCAGATTGACCACTCTTCGTCTGTAGGTCCGACGAGGTCACAATTCGCCAGTTTCCTATCAAGTTCTTCCCAGGGTGGCATCTCCTGGGCTTGACTGGAACTCTCCCCTATTTCCTTTCCTTTTCCTTTGTCTTTTGGGTCCTCTGTCTTTTTCACCTTTTGAGCAGGTGGCTTCTTCCTTCGTCCGCGTTTCCAGTCCAGGATTCTTCTCCTCTTTTTAGGCTTGGGTTTTTCTTGGAGCTGGGCCTGGAACACTAGTGGCTCCTCAGTATCCGCTTGATAGCCGGATTGGGTCCCTGTTGTATCCATATCGGTGGTATGGATAGTAAAGTTTCGGAGTGCCTCCGACAGTTCATTCATGCTGTTAGCATACATGAAGAAACACACACAAAAATTCAAGTTAAAATTTTATTTATTTGTAATTTAAAATTTCACAGAATCACAAAATGGCAATCCGAAAAATTAAGTATTTCTAAATACTTAATTGGCTTAAATCAGTGGCTCTGATACCACCTTTTTCTGTCACGGCCCCCGACCCGGTTTTACCCGTTTCAGAAACCGCAGAACAGAAACCCGTGGTATCGGTGTTCAATTTGGCAGTGGAAATTTTAAGAGGATCATTTAAACTGAAAACACCCCATTTATTTTATTTCAAATTTCGGGTCAAACCCCGTAATTTACAACTGAGGAATTTCACTGGGAAATTCCCTAATTACAAAAACATGTTTATTTTATTTACTGAGCCACTTTCTTCAAGCTGTAGTGCTACGAGGCACTTTTCCTGGTTCTCAGTAAATCACCTGAAACATGTTTAAAAAGATTTTATCAGCGGGGAAATACTGGTGAGTCATTCAATTTGCATAAAATGACACATTGTTATAGATTACAGTATTAAAAGCGATTACAATTGCCCCTATCTCACAATTAGCTTGTTCAGTTGTCACTCGACAGGATCTATGACTGTGGTCATACCACTATTGGGTCCGTTCACCCAATAGTGACGAGTACCACTATTTAGGTCCTTTCACCTAAAAGTGATAAAACAGTAGTAATTGTGCATAATACCCCACTTACTGCCAGTAATTTAAGATAACAAAGACTTAATCCCTATAACATATAACTGGAAAACATTTGGGTATTGTAAAATACTTTTGATAAAAAGAGAATGACTCACATTGCAAGTTTAGTTGGACAGAGTTTTGCCTACTGATTAAGCTTGGTAACCTAGTTAAATAACAATGCACACGAAACTAGGTTAGTAACTTAATACAACATTTACGATAAGCTCACAAAATCAAAACCCTCACGACGAATGACAAAGTATAGCCCGAATTCAGGCAGCACTTAAACATCTATCGGATCGGTTTCAATCGATCGGACATTGTATCATAGCAGTGATCGAGTTATTACCCTGTAATCGTAGCAGCGTTTCGACACTTAAATATACGAATTTAAGCAGTTTAGAACATCTTTGAAGTAAATTTTTCGAGCATAGACGAAATTCCCATGCACGTCCCTTTTATAGCTGAAAATTGAGTTGTCGCGGCCCGCGTTACTCGAAGAACATCTTACGCGGCCTGCGAGGGCCACCCTAGCTACGGCTAGGGCTACCGTGTCATGGCGTAGGTCTGCCACGTGTCTGACACGTGGCCTAAAGCTTATCCGGAGAACTTTCAAGCTGTCGCGCCCCGCGTAAGTTTTCCTTAAGTCTTACGCGGCCTACGACATATCAACAAAATTTGAATTTCTTGATTTCTCACAAGGATTAGGGTTTTAGAGGTTTGGGTTTCTACCTACGGAGTGGTGTGGGACATTTTTGCAGGTCCTTATAGTTCATCCGGAGGTCTTGCTCATTCTCAGCCTCTCGTAGCTTCATCCTTGCTGTGGGTGACCCAATCTCGGCAGGGATGACAGCCTCGGTCTCGTAAGTTAGGCTGAAAGGGGTTTCCCCGTTGCAAACCTTAGGGGTGGTCCTGTATCCCCATAGGACGAAGGGAAGCTCCTCCAGCCATCCCTTTTGTTTACTTCCCAGCCTTCCCTTCATACCTTTGATTACACTTTGGTTTGCTCTTTCCACTAAGCCATTACTCTGAGCATGGGTGACTGAGGTAAAAACTTGCCGTATATGCATTTGCTCACACCATGGCTTGAAAGGTTTCCCTGCGAATTGCACCATGTTGTCACTCACCAGTTCCATTGGCACCCCAAACCTCCATATGATGTTGTTTAGGACAAATCGCTTCATTTATTCTCCCGTAATTTTGGCCAGGGGCCTCGCCTCGACCCATTTGGTGAAATAGTCAATGGCAACCAACACATACTTGACCCCTCCTGCGCCCTCCGGGAATGGCCCAATAATGTATATAGCCCACTTCTGGAATGGCTAAGACGTTGATACAGGGTGCTTGTGGCGGTGTGTCATGGGAGCATGCACTTGACAGTTATCAAATTTCATGATTTCCTCCGACGCTGTCTCGTATATTTTGGGCCAATAGAACCCCGTATTCATTGCCTTGGCTACAACTGTTCTTAGCCCAGAGTGCATGCCATAAATTCCCTCGTGTATTTCTCGCACCACGTATTTGGATTCCTCATTGTCAACACATTTTAATGATGGACCTAAGTACGACCTTCGGTAGAGCTCCCCATCTATTAATTCGTATTACAAGTCCCATACCCTTACCTTTCGGGCTGCCCAATCGCCCTCTGGTAGTGTCCCGTCCCTGAGGAACTTAAGAATCGGTGTCATCCAGGTTTCCTGAATGTTATTGACCGTTGCTACTTCTTTCGTTGCGATGGAGGGGGAGGTCAGGACCTCCACCTTGACTTCCTTTGCCAAGTGGTCGAAAGCCACGGAGGCTAGCTTGCTAAGCGCGTCGGATTTCCTATTTCTTCCTCGAGGGATGTATTCCAGCTTGAAAGTGTTGAAAGTGTTGAAAGTGTCGGCCAATTTTTTCACCCTGTCTACATATTGGGCCATTGAGCTGTCCTTCGTTTCATATTCCCCGTGATATTGCTTGACTATCAGCTGTGAATCAGTGTTGGCTTCGACGTGTCTTGCCCTCATCTTTCTTGCCAGCCTCAGCCCAGCTAAAAGGGCCTCATATTATGTCGTGTTATTGGTGTTCTCGAAATCCAATCTGATGGCGTATGTTAGTTCGACCCCCTCGGGGCTGATTAGTGTGATCCCTACCCTATTTCCTTCCTCACTTGAAGCTCCGTCTGTGAACAGTTTCAACACCGCTTCGTCCTCCTTCTTTTTCTCTTCCTCCTCTAGGTTCTTCCACTTAAGAAGTTCTTGCTCCTCTTCCTCAGGGACTTTTGACGAGAAATCCGCCAGTATTTGTCCTTTGGTTGCAGTTCTTGCTTTGTATTCTAGGGAATGTTCACCTAGCTCAACGACCCACTTAGCCAATCGACCAGAGAGTTCTGGCCTCCTAAGGACATTTTGAAGTGGTTGGTCCGTCAACAGCGTGATCTTGTGTCATTGGAAATATCTACGGAGCCTTCGGGAGGCTAAAACAAGTGCCAGGGTTAGCTTCTCTATCGGCATGTATCGCTCCTCTGGACATTTGAGGGTTCTGCTGATGAAGTATATGGGTATTTGTTTCTCTTCCATTTCCACCATCATCACTGCACTGATCGTTGTCTTGGATGCAGACAGGTACAAGAGCAGTCCCTCCCCAGGGACTGGGGTGGCTAAGGTGGGGAGCCTGCAGATGTAGTTTTTCATTTCCCGGAAGGCTGCCTCAGCTTCCTGGGTCCACTTAAATTTGTTTGTCTAGAGACAGTCCTTCAGGACTTTCATGAAGGGAAGAGTTATGTCGGCTACTTTGGACAAAAAACGATTAAGGGCTATCAGCCTCCCGTTCAGTTGCTGGATATCTTTTATGGACCTGAGGGACCACATTTCGGCCACTGCTTGGGTCTTTTCCGGATTTGCCTTGATTCCCCCCTTGGTAACTACTACCCCTAAAAATTTCCCTTCCACCCAAAGCAACACTTTCCCGGGTTTAATTTCATGTTCACATCTTACATGGTTTGTATGGTTTCAGCTATGTCTTCTATCATGGCCATTTCAGTGAGGCTTTTGATGACAATATCATCAACATACACTTCCAATTTCGTCCTCGCTGTTCTCTAACAGGCTGTTCATAAACCTTTGTTACGTGGCTCCTGCGTTTTTTAGCCCGAATGGCATTTTGGTGTAACAAAAGGTGCCTTCGTCTGTGATGAATGCAGTTTTCTCCTCGTCCTCTAGTGACATTTGGATCTGGTGGTACCCTTTGTATGCGTCGAGAAAGCACTTCAAAGGGTACTGACACAGGGAGTCGACCTGGACGTCTATCTCCGGGAGGGGGTAGCAGTCCTTAGGGCACGCTTTGTTTTAGGTCCTGGAAGTCCATGCACATCCTCCACCCTCCGTCTTTCTTTTTGACCATGACGGGATTAGTGTCACACCCTGAAATTTCCACGTATTACCGGTGGGCCCGGTGGGGAGTATCGTGACGTAGTTGATATCATCATAGTCAAATAATCACAGTTAATGCACGGCGAAAGTCTTGAAAGTAATAATACAAACCGGATTGAAAGTATAATAAAATATTACACAACGGTTGTAAGTGGATCCACAGGCGGATCTAAAACAGAAAGTAAAATATTGTTCAACAGACTTTAAGTACTAAGAGCTTGCAAGACTCTTTAACTAATACTCAGGAGCTTCCAGCCCATTTCGCGTAGTACATGCACTTAATCTTTTTGAAAAATACGTCAATTTACACTGGTAAATACAATTAACTGACTCTTTTGAAAAGTGTTTATAAAATTGGTTTGGATGCACAAGGCATAAAATCCTTTATAACTTGGGATAATTATTTAAAATAATCTTGTATACAGATTTACATGTTTGTCGTACGTTCGAGGCCCGGTTAGAAGAGCCGAGACAAGATTAATAGACACGCCACTAGTATAAGCCCACAAGAAGTTTCCTCAAGAGTCAGATACCGTTTTACATACGCAACTGTCAGGTGTATGCCTACACCCCGTGCTTAAGTCGTGGCCATTTCAAATAAATGAGCCGAGGATATCCAGGACACGGTCATATTAACCCCCAAAGGCTTTGTATCAAACAAATAAGATTAAAACGGGTTATGCAATTTATTAATCACAATCCGATTAAATGATTTCATACCCGACCAAGCGGTATTATTATAATACCGTATCCCAAGCCCGTATAAGGGAAAATAAGTTAAAAGTATTTACCTGAGCTAAAAATGTAAATTATACTCAGCCGTATATTCTAATAAGCAAGTACAGGGAGCTTTTACTAGGCTCCTAATCTGGAATGAAGGTTTTAATAATCTATTAGATTCCTAACGGGTCTTATTTAAGTTATAACTTTGACCGATTAGTTTTAAAGGAAAGTTTACGGTACAAAACGCAAGATTAAACGGTGACCGGATTGGAATGTGATTTAGACCCGACAAGTATGAAGACTTGTATTTAATGGGTAAACTAAATACATTCTGGATTTTGAAGTAAAAATGTTAAGGTTTAACCCGTTTCGGCTAATTTATGCAAACTAGTTACATAAACCGTACTGAACGCGTATATGCATAACGGATAATCGAATGAGTCATGTACAAGTTCCATAAATTATTATGCTTAAATTATGTTGTGATATCAGTAGGATATCTTCCATTATGCTTAAATTTGGTCATTTTAACGTTTATAAAAGAGGTTAAATAATAAACTGAGGTTCTGGTTTAAAAATATCAGTAAAAATATTTATTTTATCAAGTTAATTCAGAAAGATATCACACATATGTGAGGTTTATCACTTATGGCCAAATTATGCACCGTAGGGGGATTTTGGTCATTTCACATATGTTTTTAAGGTCAAATTTGGAAATCTGAGTTCAAGAATTATACTTAGTGTTAAAGTATAAGAATTTATTTATAAAATCAGTAGGTAATAAGTCTTAGGCGTTAAATGTGGTTTTTAACCATACTATGCGCCTAATTAGCGTAAAAGTCGGTATTTGACGATATTTAAGATGTTTATAAAATTTTGAAGTTTTGATCAGTCCTTAATGTTCAAAATATTTTATTTAACATATGATATCAGTATAAAAAGGTTTGGTATTCAAATCACATGTTAAACTCATTTTATTAACAAAAAGGGTATTATCGTCAATTACTGAATTCATGCTAGAACTCTATGTTATGGTCAGTATAAAATTCGACAAAAAAGTTTCAAATATCCCTAAATATTATATCATAACAGCGGGTAGCAAGTTTGGTGCCAAAAATTGGGTTTAAATATGATTTATGCTGAAAATGCCATTTAATTAACAAAAAAGCTTTTGTTTTACGATATCTTGCATAACTTTTATTTTAGACCAGAAACTGATGTCAATTTTTTTAGGACATACTTATAATTAAGTAATAAAGATTTTTGTCCTCTCACATTTTTAAAAATCTCGTTTTTATAACATAAGGGCATAATGGTCCATTTTAAGCATTTAACGGAAACATGTAAATGATTCAGATTTCTAAGGGACCATGTAGTATAACCTCATAGGGTTTTACTAACATATAATATGGTCACAAGGGAAACTTAAGGCATAACTAAACTAAGTTAAATCGGGTCAGAACTGAAAGTCAAAGTAAAAATCTACTTTTGCGACTTTCGGTTGCGAACCGAGCCTAAACTCAGAATTGTCTGGGTGAACATGCCTAAACATGTTCTTATATTACTTACCAAGTTGTTTAAGTGATAAAATGTAATTTATAGCTTCTACATTATCAGTTATGATTTATTTTGCAAAAACTGACTCGTTTGACTTTTCTGTTAAGTAGTTTGACCCGACAATTGACCAAGTAAATATGATAATTAGGAGGTGCCCTTTCAAGGGTTTAACACCTACATAATTACCAACACATAGTCACTTTCAATTCGAATAATGGCTGGACCATTAGTGTTTAATCACAAAGTCAAAGCGTAATTACGATATCTTTGACTTTCGGTCATTAAACTAATAAAAGCTTAACTACAGGAGCTAAGAACGCTTACAATGGTCCTTAGCACGAAAATTTGAACTATTAGAGCTTCCTTAATGACCAGGTTGCTCCAGAGATCTCAGCTAGAGAGTTTGCTTGAGATTTTCTTTGAATTGTGCAAGTTCAAGAATGAGAAGTGAGGCCTTTATATAGGGGAATTGGGTGTGGTAGGATTGATCCAAGTGTCTCAGATGTTTTATGATGCTCACAAGTGTCCAAATGGTTTTTAAAAACCATCAACATGCAGCTGAATTCGCCCCAGATTTGTAGAGAATCAAACAAGATTTTCAGGTTGCATGCAAGGCCAGCTGCCAGTTCTGGTTGAAAAACCTTCCCCGTCGCGCCACGCGCCAAAGAGAGGTAACCCTGGCGCGCCACGCGAGGCAGCCCAGTTTCAAATATTTTTGTTTGTTTGCAAGATCAGTCCCTGCACTTTCTGAACGCGTATAACTGACCTTTTCATCATGCATGGTCAACACAATCAGGTCTGGGATGTTCTAGGGAGTGGGAACATGCATTTATAAGTCTTGGATGCCTTGTAAAAGTCTCTCGATTGAAGAATTGCCATATTTACACTTTTGACCCTTTTCTTGGAAATTTCAATTTACATCTCAATATTGAACCGGATCTTTATTAAATCTTTATCAGATATTCATGAGGATATATTATCACATTTCAAAGCCTTGGGAACGTTAAAAGGTCACTCATAGGTAAGAATTAACATGTTGACACTTTTAACCCTTGTGTTTTGTAACTTTTGACTTTTAAGCACAAACGGCTTCTTGTATCCATCAATTTATTCAATAACAAATATGAATATCTTATGAAGTCAATCAGAGGCACGAGTTTGGCATGTTGACACTTTTGGTCCTTCTATTTACATCTTTGCACTGTTTGACAGTTTTAGTCCCTCAAGTTATCTTTTAACATGATCAGGGTTTATGACAAGTCACTACTGTATTAGACAAGATTTTACTAGGTGTTACATCCTCACCCCCTTAAAAGAAATCTCGACCTCAAGATTTACTGAAATTAATGAGGGTATTTTTGTTTCATCGTGGATTCAACTTCCCACGTATACTTTGGGCCTCTACGGGCATCCCATTTCACTTTTACAATCGGTACGTTCTTTCTCCGAAGCTTCTTAACCTGTCGATCCTCGATCGAAAAAGGTTTTTCAACAAACTTCAAGCTCTCATCGATCTGCATATCCTTATGGGACATTGCTAGTGATTCATCAGCTAGACATTTCTTTAAATTGCAGATGTGGAATACATTGTGAATTCCACTAAGTTCTTCGGATAGATTCAGCTTGTAAGCTACAGTTCCAACACATTCAATGATCTCGAATGGTCCTATGTACCTTGGGCTCAGTTTGCCCTTTTTGCCAAAACGCATCACCCCTTTCCATGGTGACACCTTGAGTAACACTTTATCACCAACTTCAAACTTCAGAGGTTTACGCCTTTTATCTACGTAGCTTTTCTGCCTATCCCTGGCAGCTTTGAGATGATCACGGATTTGAACAATCTTATCCGTCATCTCAAGGACTATATCAGGTCCTGATAGTTGGGTTTCTCCAACTTCCGCCCAACAAACTGGCGTTCTACACTTTCTTCCATACAAAGCCTCGAAAGGTGCGGCTTGGATGCTCGAATGGTAACTATTATTGTATGAAAATTCAATCAAAGGAAGATGGTCATCCCAACTTCCTCCCAAGTCAATAACACAAGCACGCAGCATGTCTTCAAAGGTTTGAATCGTACGCTCACTTTGCCCATCCGTCTGAGGATGATAAGCAGTACTGAAATTCAAGCGAGTGCCTAAAGATTGCTGAAAGCTTTTCCAAAAATGAGATGTGTATCTAGTATCCCTATCAGAGATAATAGATACGGGCACTCCGTGGAGAGATACTATCTCATCCACGTATAGCTGAGCTAACTTATCCGAGCTAAGTGTTTCTTTAATAGGCAAGAAGTGAGCTGACTTGGTCAGCTTGTCGACTATAACCCAAATCGTATCGTTCCCGTGCTTCGTCCTTGGTAACTTAGTGATAAAATCCATAGTTACCATTTCCCATTTCCAGGTGGGAAGTTCAGGTTGTTGTAGCAAACCTGACGGCTTTTGATGCTCGGCTTTAACCTGTGCGCACGTCAGACATTTAGCCACATAAGTGGCTATAGATTTCTTCAAACCTATCCACCAATAATTTTCCTTGAGATCCTGGTACATCTTATCACTGCCCGGATGTACCGAATATTTAGAACTATGAGCTTCTTGGAGGATCACATCTCTAAGTCCTCCATGGATCGGAACCCAGATCCGACCATTTAATCGAAGGATTCCATCCTTGCCATAAGACAATTGATCAGCACTTACACCTAAATTTTCATTCGGAAAGTTAGTTTCCAAGACAGCTTCCTTCTGTGCAGCTAACAACCTTTCATTTAAGTCGTTTCTTTGTTCAATGCTTTTAGCATTGATCCTAATGGGTTTGATCCTTTCCTTTCTACTTAGTGCGTCAGCAACAACATTCGCTTTTCCCGGATGGTAGCGAATTTCACAATCATAATCATTCAAAGTCTCCATCCAACGACGCTGCCTCATATTGAGATCTTTTTGGTTAAACAGATGTTAAAGGCTTTTATGGTCTGAATAAATCACACACTTGGTTCCATATAGGTAATGCCTCCAAAGTTTTAGTGCAAATACAACGGCACCCAATTCCAAATCATGGGTGGTGTAGTTCTTTTCGTGCACTTTTAATTGACGTGAAGCATAAGCAATAACCTGGCCTCTCTGCATAAACACACAACCCATACCGGTGTGCGATGCATCACAGTACACAACAAACTCTTCAATTCCTTCTGGCAATGTCAACACAGGAGCATTGCTTAATTTCTGCTTAAGAATCTCGAAAGATTCTTGTTGTTTGGGTCCCTAGTCAAACTTTATATTCTTGCGAGTTAATGAGGTTGAAGGTACTGCAATTCTGGAAAAGTTTTCAATGAAACGTCAGTAGTAACCTGCTAAACCTAAGAAGTTGCGAATCTCTGTAGGTGTTTTTGGTGCTTGCCAATTCATAATCACCTCAATCTTAGCGGGATCCACCTGGATACCATGCTCGCTTACCACATGTCCAAGAAATTGGACTTCTCGAAGCCAAAATTCACATTTAGAGAACTTTGCGTAGAGCTTCTCTTGCTGCAGAAGTTTGAGAATACATCGAAGATGTTTTTCATGATCGGCTTGGTTCTTTGAATAAATGAGTATGTCATCGATAAAGACAATGACAATCTTGTCTAGATACAGCTTGCAAACGCGATTCATGAGATCCATTAATGATGCAGGTGCATTAGTGAGCCCGAAAGGCATCACTAAGAACTCATAATGGCCATATCTTGTTCGGAATGCAGTTTTGTGTACATCTTCGTTTCTGACTTTCAACTGATGATAACCTGACCTCAAATCAATCTTTGAAAAGTAACTTGCTCCTTGAAGCTGATCGAACAAATCGTCAATCCTAGGCAATGGATATCTGTTCTTAATCGTAACTTTGTTTAGCTCGCGATAATCAATGCATAGACGCATTGATCCATCCTTCTTCTTCACAAATAAAATAGGCGTTCCCCAAGGGGACGAGCTAGGTCGAATAAAACCCTTTTCTAACAAATCATCCAATTGTGTCCTTAATTCTTTCATCTCGGTCGGTGCCAGACGATAAGGAGCTCGGGCAACTGGTGCTGCTCCTGGAATAATATCAATTCTAAATTCCACTTGCCTGTCTGGAGGCAAACCAGGTAGTTCTTCAGGAAATACGTCCGAATATTCAGAAATAACAGGAATGTCTTCTATCTTGGGCTTTGGCTCATCTATGGTCACCTGTGCCATGTAAATGACACAACCTTTCTTCAAACACTTTGATGCCTTAAGCATAGACACTTGCTTAGGCAATCCGTACAGCGTATCTCCTTGTATTGTAAGTGATTCACCATAAGGAGTCTTGATAACCACTTGCTTCTTATCACATACAATTTGGGCTTGGTTATGAGATAACCAATCCATACCTATCACTATATCAAATCCTGCCAATTTCAACGGAAGCAAGGACAGTGGAAAGGAATGATTCCTAATGGATATGAAACATCCATCTAATATTGTTGAAGTAGTCTCTATGGTACCATTGGCCAATTGATGTGCTGAATACGGTCTATAAAAACTAACCTAATCTAGACACCCTAGTTTTAAATTTATAAACTAAGACTCTCTAAATGCTAGACCACTGACAGGAAAGTGTACCTATCGTACGTAGTAAAGCCTAATGAAGTCCGAGTATCGAACCCACGAGACACTAGCGAAGCTAACTAGACTCTGACTCAACTAAATACTTAACTGGTTTATTTGGTTTTGATTTGAGGTTTTAACTAATTAAACTAATAATCAAATTAAATTAACGAGAACTAAGACGGACTGAGACGTTAGCTGAAGGCTACTGAGGTGAAATCAAGGATGAGAAAGTACTACCCAGGTTTGGAATCCTATTTGTGACTCTCGGTTTTCTCTCATCAATGGTAACTATGACGGAACCAAGTTCTAATAACACGACACTCTAAGACTAAAGATAAGTTGAATCTCCTCCCGGTCTCATCAACTTCTCCTAAGGTCCTAAAGGTCTAATAAAGCCCACTGGTATGGGTTGGATCACCTCCCGGACTCTCCAACAATACTAAAGTACCTAAAGACTAGATCTCCTCTCGGTCTCACTAATCACAATATACCCTAGAGTGCACGGGGTAACCTAAAAACACTTGACAAGACTTAGGAAAACGAATAATACTAGGCCACTTAGACAGATCTCCTCCCGGTCTCACTGCACCTAAATACCTAGCACCAAAGACAATCCTAACTATCTATCTCCTCCCGGTCTCAAGAATAGGTAGAACACTAAACTCCTCTAAATTATCAAACAACGTTCCTATGGAATACGTGCACCATAAACCATAAACTAGTTACAAACACAAAGTAGGTAACCTAACATGCATCTATACATGAAAGACATTCACAAAGACACACGAGGAACGATTATAAGATAATAAATTAGAATAAAGTACGCACACACATCTAGCCAAAAATAATTAGGTCTCTTACTTTAATATTAATCCATCAATAAATTACCAAAACCGAAAGATTACCGATTAAAACAAATATTCATCACAAACCCGGGTAGAAAAATAAGTTTAGCCAAGAAACATAATCAAGAACAAGAAACAAATATAAAACCATAAATAATCCATAGTATTAAGTTTGAAAAACACAAAGTAAAAACAAACTAAATAACTAACGGATTGTAGTTGACCCGATTCTTCAATAAAGCTTGATTCTTGATCCGTATGACTTCTCCTCCTCTCTCTGCCCTTCGACCTTCTGTTCCTGTGATCGTCCTCTCGAACTATGCTTGCTGCCGTCTACGCTTGTAGATGTCTTTCAAGAGTTATATATTTATAGCGTCCACCAAAAATCACCACAAGTTCATCTTATTTTTCAATTGGCCCAATGCCTTCTGTCGACCAAATCTTTTCCTACAACTTCGCCCAAGTCTTATTACGTAGACATACATGAAAGAACAAAAGTGGCGGCCCAATAACCACCTTCCACGATCTCCTGGGCTTTGTCTTTTGCGAAAGTGGGCATCCAACTCCAAATCAATAACAATAATTATGATGGGTAGAAGCCTTTCCTTTTTATAATATATACATAAGTGGGTCTGGCCCAATCAAGGAAAATAGCTACAAATTTTTAATTTAGTCACTGGCGTTCCACTCTGCCCAACTGGCTGGTTATTTCCCTATTACTCGTTTTTGCTCCATTTGCATCAGGACCTGTCCCAACACAAAATAATGTAATATAATACTAAAAACTATAAAAAACAAATAAAAACTATACAATAATTATACATTTTATACGGGACAAATATGTGTATTTTACCACACATCACCAATTCTACTTCATATTTTATGCTTAGAGTTTTAACAGGCAGATTTAATTGTTTACAAAATTTGTTGTCTACAAAAGACTTGTCTGCACCAGAATCAAACAAAACTCTAGCATAAACATCATTGATAAGGAAGGTACCTGTTATAACATTATCATTTTGAACTGCCTCCTGAGCATTCATCTGGAAGACCCGAGCATTGGTCTTTTTAGCCTCCTCAGGCTTCTTTGGATTTTTCGGGCAGTTAGTCTTTATGTGCCCCTTCTCATTGCAACCATAACAGGTTGCATCCTTTATCTTCTTGCAATCCAAAGTTCTATGCTCTTTGGACTTGCAGATCCCACAAACTTTAGGCTGTGAATGCGATTGCGACTGTGATTCGAATCTGCACTTTCCAAAATGGTGTTTCTTGCAGACTTTACACTTGGGCTTCTCCCCTGTCTGCTGGGTATCTTTTCTAAACCCAGAACCCTTCTTATGCTCAGAGTTCCCCTTTCGTTTCTTATCAGAGCGACGTGAGTTCTCATCTTCACATTTCCTCTTCCCTTCATCAGAAGTCTTAAGTGACCTTTGCCTAATCGCATCGAGTGTAAGAGATAAGGACAGATCAACCACTGACCTAAAGGTGGTAGGCCTGGAAGCTTGAACGTTTCCTTTTATTTCTGGGGCCAGGCCTCCAATGAAGCACGCAATGCGCTTAGGTTCAGGTGTAACCAAATAGGGAACAAGTCTGGACATAGTGTTAAAGCTCGTGAGATAAGCTTGGCAATCCAAATTCTTCATGACCAGAGTCAAGAAGTCTGTTTCAATCTTTTCTACCTCATGTTGAGGACAGAAGTTATCCTTGATCAATGCTACAAATTGTTCCCAAGACATGTTATAAAGTGGGATTTTTCCTGTGGCTTGAACCAACGATCTCCACCAGGCCAATGCTTCTCCTTTAAACGATTGTGAAACAAATTTCACAATATCTTGTTCCGCACATCCACTGATATCAACCACAGTATCCATCTCATCAAGCCATGTCATACAGTCAATGACTCCTTTTTCTCCTGTAAAGTCCCTCGGCTTGCAAGAGACGAAGTATTTGTAAGAACAAGTCTTTGTGCGCGGTTCCTGATTAAGTACAATTTTCTTGGATGGGAGACTCTTCTGATTCGACGAGTGACGCGAATCATCTTTATTCGACTCATGTGTTTTAGAAGGGGGCTTACTATGAGCCACAGATTGAGTCTTTGTGCGAGCATTACTTGGTTCCTTGAACTGTCTGTCAATGGCTCTAGTAACAGCATTGTCTATCAATGCTTGTAGGTCTGCACCAGCTACATTTATTCTGGTGTTATCATTTCTCTCCCTTGGGTGACTATTAACCTCTTCTGATTCAGACATGCTGAAGCTTGATTGCTATAAAACAGTTGACAATAATTTTTTCAGAGATTTATTATGGAATCATCATTTTTGACGATTCATTAACCATGGTAAATATAAACCATATTTGGTTAATTTGATAATCATATTTATTTAAATTGTAATTAATCCCAGTTATAAATTACCAAGGATATTTAAGTGGCACAAAATGCCTAGTCACGAGGACAATTTTAATTTATAAGCCATGATCTCGTAGGATCGGGGCATTAAGGTTTGAACATAGTTCATCGCCTTTGTTGACAAGGAGTCATAGACTACAACTGTCATTTGTCTTATAGGACAATAAGTGTGGCCCGTAGGCACTTCATCGCTAATGGATGTTTAATTTATTAGGTAAGGAATTGGAAAAATCCAATATAAGGATGACTGGTGTGACTTTATCGAATCACATTTGCCAGGAGTGCTAACATGTTTTCAGATGTTAACAAGATTTGAATCTTAAAAAGGTTTTACCATTATGGCCCTGTCTAAAACGGCATATAGGCTAGGGTATACCTTTAAGATTTTCTTTTAATATTTAATGGCAGATCAAATTAAAATGGAAATGATATTTTGATTTGCTTTATATAGTACATGCATATGCATAATGACAAATAAGAAAAAGATTCCATAAATGTCTTAAGAAGTACAATAGTTGCCCTAAACGGGACTTAAAATAAATAACTTGTCCACGCAGGGACCAAATACATAAATGAAATGTCCACGCATGGACTTAATTGAAAATAAAATTACAAAACAATAAATAAATAAGGATTTTTAATAATACTTCTTCTTCTTCCCCTTAATGAGGTTTGCCAACCCCTTCAGAAAATCGCGGTGACTCCTACGCTCTTCTTCTACCCTTTGTTCCACCTCGTGCAACCTCTGGAGGATTTCCTGCTGCTGTGGTGGTTGAATTGGTGGTGGCTGCGACGGCTATTGCTGCTAAGGTTGTGGAGGTGGTGGGTATTGATACCCATATGCGCGGTACCCAGTCGGGTACGTAGCTGGATAGGGTCTAGGGTAGAGAGCATTGTAGTTTGTCGCTTCAATGTACGGGTCAATGGCAAGGGCATTGTTGTAGTTGTAACCCGAATAAGCTTGATGCTCAAACGGGTTGTACCCAGCTGCACCTGGGTAAGATGGAATTGGGTTTTCATAACCCATGTGTGGTGAAGGTGCGACTAGTGCAGAGTCGACTTCAGAAACTGGATTTGAAGGCCCACCCAATTGTGAGTCTTCATACAGCGGCGGGTAGTTGCTGTTGCTGGAGTGTTGGGGGGTGCTGAAATGGAAACCCCCACGCACGAACATCCGTGCAACTCTTCTTCGCCTCGGTGGTTCTGGAGGCAGTTGCTGCTCTAGTGCTGGCGGTGGCGGCGGCGTGACTGCCTGAAAATGCGGGTCCTCAGAAGGGGCCTGTTGGTGTGGTGGTGGGTTGTGGGGAGGGGGAGTATACTCCCACTTATATGTAGCCCATCTTTCAGTAAAAATGTCTAGGCCCCTGTAAGGCGAACCATGAAAGGATGATCCGCTAGAAATCTCAATGGGATGCGTCGGTGTCCCAGATGGTGGCATCTCAGGATCTGGATCTTCGTCCACATCCATGTCCTGCATTTCAGGATAATGATCAGCTGGTCCCAAAGGGTTTGGACCCTCTGGTTCTTCGATTTGTTTCAACGGATTGAACCAGCTCTGGAAATAAGGAGTTGGGTTCGGGAAAGAACTGTGAGAACCCGAACGCTGCAGCGAGATAAAAGAATGATGTGAATCATGAGGCTCTTCATCTTGATGTTGCCCGAACGAATGGTGGTAGGATGGTGAGGAACTAAGTGAGACTGAGAGTCTCGCAGGCTACAAGTAGGTTCTCTAGTCTTCGTGAGGACTAGAGCTAAGTGTTGCTGATGGTGTACGCCGGTGAGATGGTCCGGCTTCATGGTCGTTCCTAGCCAAAATTGGAGCTTTTCCTCTTCCTCCTTGGCCCCTCACTCTTGGCGGCATTTTGCTTTTGATCCTGTCAAAACAAAAGAAACAACAAAAGACAAAAAACGATTTAAGATTTGGATTAAGCCTAAGTCCTTTGCCTAGACTCGGAAGTCAAGGAATGTGCAACTGTGTCATTGAGATTAAACACAAAGGCTAGTGTTTAATTCACTCAATGTTGGCTCTGATACCAACCTGTCACACCCCGATATTTCCACGTATTACCGGTGGGCCCGGTGGGGAGTATCGTGACGTAGTTGATATCATCATAGTCAAATAATCACAGTTAATGCACAGCGGAAGTCTTGAAAGTAATAATACAAACCGGATTGAAAGTATAATAAAATATTACACAACGGTTGTAAGTGGATCCCCAGGCGGATCTAAAACAAAAGGTAAAATATTGTTCAACAGACTTTAAGTACTAAGAGCTTGCAAGACTCTTTAACTAATACTCAGGAGCTTCCAGCCCATTTCGCGTAGTACATGCACTTAATCTTTTTGAAAAATACGCCAGTTTACACTGGTAAATACAATTAACTGACTCTTTTGAAAAGTGTTTATAAAATTGGTTTGGATGCACAAGACATAAAATCCTTTATAACTTGAGATAATTATTTAAAATAATCTTGTATACAGATTTACATGTTTGTCGTACGTTCGAGGCACGGTTAGAAGAGCCGAGACAAGATTAATAGACACGCCACTAGTATAAGCCCACAAGAAGTTTCCTCACGAGTGAGATACCGTTTTACATACGCAACCGTCAGGTCTATGCCTACACCCCGTGCTTAAGTCGTGGCCATTTCAAATGAATGAGCCGAGGATATCCAGGACACGATCATATTAACCCCCAAAGGCTTTGTATCAAACAAAACAGATTAAAACGGGTTATGCAATTTATTAATCACAATCCGATTAAATGATTTCATACCCGACTAAGCGGTATTATTATAATACCGTATCCCAAGCCCGTATAAGGGAAAATAAGTTAAAAGTATTTACCTGAGCTAAAAATGTAAATTATACTCAGCCGTGTATTCTACTCAGCAAGTACAGGGAGCTTTTACGGGGCTCCTAATCTGGAACGAAGGTTTTAATAACCTATTAGATTCCTAACGGGTCTTATTTAAGTTATAACTTTAACCGATTAGTTTTAAAGGAAAGCTTACGGTACAAAATGCAAGATTAAGCGGTGACCGGATTGGAATGTGATTTAGACCTGACAAGTATGAAGACTTGTATATAATGGGTAAACTAAATACATTCTGGATTTTGAAGTAAAAATGATAAGGTTTGACCCGTTTCGGCTAATTTATGCAAACTAGTTACATAAACCGTACTGAACGCGTATATGCATAACGGGTAACCGAATGAGTCATGTACAAGTTCAATAAATTATTATGCTTAAATTATGTTGTGATATCAGTAGGATATCTTCCATTATGCCCAAAACAAATTTAAAACCAAGTTAAGCCCCGAAAGGGTAATTTGGTCATTTTTACGTTTATAAAAGAGGTTAAATAATAAACTGAGGTTCTGGTTTAAAAATATCAGTAAAAATATTTATTTTATCAAGTTAATTCAGTAAGATATCACACATATGTGAGGTTTATCATTTATGGCCAAATTATGCACCGTAGGGGCATTTTGGTCATTTCACATATGATTTTAAGGTCAAATTTGGAAATCTGAGTTCAAGACTTATACTTACTGTTAAAGTATAATAATTTATTTATAAAATCAGTAGGTAATAAGTCTTAGGCGTTAAATGTGGTTTTTAACCATACTATGCGCCTAATTAGCGTAAAAGTCGGTATTTGACGATATTTAAGATGTTTATAAAATTTTGAAGTTTTGATCATTCCTTAATGTTCAAAATATTTTATTTAACATATGATATCAGTAGAAAAAGGTTTGGTATTCAAATCAGATATTAAACTCATTTTATTAACAAAAAGGGCATTATCGTCAATTACTGAATTCATGCTAGAACTCTATGTTATGGTCAGTATAAAATTCGACAAAAATTTCCAAAAATCCCTAAATATTATATCATAACATTGGGTAGCAAGTTTGGTGCCAAAAATTGGGTTTAAATATGATTTATGCTGAAAATGCCATTTAATTAACAAAAAAGCTTTTGTTTTACGATATCTTGCATAACTTTATTTTAAACCAGAAACTGATGTCAAATTTTTTTAGGACATACTTATAATTCAGTAATAAAGATTTTTATCCTCTCACATTTTTAAAAATCTTGTTTTTATAACATAAGGGCATAATGGTCCATTTTAAGCATTTAACGGAAACATGTAAATGATTCAGATTTCTAAGGGACCATGTAGTATAACATCAGAGGGTTATACTAACATATAATATGGTCACAAGGGAACCTTAAGGCAGAACTAAACTAAGTTAAATCGGGTCAGAACTGAAAGTCAAAGCAAAAGTCTACTTTTGCGACTTTCGGTTGCGAACCGAGCCTAAACTCAGAATTGTCGGGTTGAACATCCCTAAACATGTTCTTATATTAGTTACCAAGTTGTTTAAGTGATAAAATGTAATTTATAGCTTCTACATTATTAGTTATGATTTATTTTGCAAAAACTGACTCGTTTGACTTTTCTGTTAAGTAGTTTGACCCGACAATTGACCAAGTAAATGTGATAATTAGGATGCGCCCTTTCAAGGGTTTAACACCTACATAATTACCAACACATAGCCACTTTCAATTCGAATAATGGCTGGACCGTTAGTGATTAATCACAAAGTCAAAGTGTAATTACGATATCTTTGACTTTCGGTCATTAAACTAATAAAAGCTTAACTATAGGAGCTAAGAACGCTTACAATGGTCCTTAGCACGAAAATTTGAACTATTAGAGCTTCCTTAATGACCAGGTTGCTCCAGAGATCTCAGATAGAGAGTTTGCTTGAGATTTTCTTTGAATTATGCAAGTTCAAGAATGAGAAGTGAGGCCTTTATATAGGGGAATTGGGTGTGGTAGGATTGATCCAAGTGCCTCAGATGTTTTATGATGCTCACAAGTGTCCAAATGGTTTTTAAAAACCATCAACATGCAGCTGAATTCGCCCCAGATTTGCAGAGAATCAAACAAGATTTTCAGGTTGCATGCAAGGCCAGCTGCCAGTTCTGGCTGAAAAACCTTCCCCGTCACGCCACGCGCCAAGGAGATGTAACCATGGCGCGCCACGAGATGAAGCCCAGTTTCGAATATTTTTGTTTGTTTGCAAGATCAGTCCCTGCACTTTCTGAACGCGAATAACTGACTTTTTCAGCATGCATGGTCATCACAATCAGGTCTGGGATGTTCTAGGGAGTGGGAACATGCATTTATAAGTCTTGGATGCTTTGTAAAAGTCTCTCGATTGAAGAATTGCCATATTTACGCTTTTGACCCTTTTCTTGGAAATTTCAATTTACATCTCAATATTGAACCGGATCTTTATTAAATCTTTATCAGATATTCATGAGGATATATTATCACATTCCAAAGCCTTGGGAATGTTAAAAGATCACTCAGAGGTAAGAATTAACATGTTGACACTTTTAGCCCCTGTGTTTTGTAACTTTTGACTTTTAAGCACAAACGGCTTCTTGTATCCATCAATTTATTCAATAACAAATATGAATATCTTATGAAGTCAATCAGAGGCACGATTTTGGCAGGTTGACACTTTTGGTCCTTCTATTTAGATCTTTACACTGTTTGACAGTTTTAGTCCTTCGAGTTATCTTTTAACATGATCAGGGTTTATGACAAGTCACTACTGTATTGGACAAGATTTTACGAGGTGTTACAATTAGCAATCCAGGAAGGGTACTTGACCTCCCTTACTATTCCAGCTCTGAGGAACTTTCTTGTTTCTTCGCATGCAGCCCTTCTTTTGCTAGGGCCCATGCTCCGTTTCTTCTGCTTAACTGGTTGTACCCAACTGTAAGTATTGAGCCTATGCTCAATCAGGCTTCTCGGGATTCCGGTCATGTCCCCATGTTGGAATGAGAAGACGTCTATGTTGAGGGGGAGCAGTTCCTTGAGAGCACTTTTACATTTGTCGCTGAGGTGGCTGCCTACCTTTATCGTTTGTTCTGGAAATCTGTCACAGAGTGCCCACTCTTCGATTCCTTCCTTTTGAGATTTCTCTACCACCTCCCCCTCTGAGACTGAGGATATTACTTCGTAGGATGACTTTACCCAAGCCAGACCCTTGGGGGTTTGGAACACCAGGGCCGCGTGGGGGTTGAGGCCTGTGCCTGTAGGTCCCCGATGCCTGGCCTGCCTAGGATTGCATTGTATTTGGAGGGTGCCCGGACCACAGTGAAAGTGAGGGTTATGTTTCGGATCCGATCTCCTACTCCAACTGTGAATGGGAGCCTAATCTTCCCCAAGGGATGGGATACACTGTTGTTGAAACCTACCAGGGGGATCGAGTCTTCTTCCAATCTGTCCCTTACATCTCTATCGAACCTTAGGATACGGTGCTCATATATTACCTCAACTTCACTCCCTCCGTCCACATGTATCCTGGCCACCTTGTGCCCGGCTATGATTGCTGAGATTTGAGAGGAAGCCTTTGTACCTCGTGCTCCTCTAGGTATGGCATTAGTATGGGGGCGTTCATGCGGTCCGGGGGACCTAGTACCCTCGCCTTAACACTTCTAGTGGGGTCGTATTCATCTCTCCTCCTAATCATGTCCACGTATGCCTTCTCTGGTTCCTTTGTATCCTTCCCCTTCCTGTCCCCTCTTTCTTTGATTTCTTTAACTAAGTGTGCCAGCTTGCCTGTTTTCACTGCAGCCTCTATCTCTCTCTTCAGATACATGCAATCATCAGTTTTATGGTCGTAGCCCTTGTGGAAGTCACAATATTCGTTTGGCTAGGGTTTCGGTCCCGACTTTATGGGGGGAGGCTTGGGGAAGGAGTTCTTTACCCTTTCAGTAGCCAATATTTCACTCGTGGTCTTTGTAAGAGGGGTAAAACTGTCAGAATAAGGTGCTAGCCCCCTACCCCGAGGTCTATATGGGGAGTATGTTGGTTTTACCCTGTGATGTTGTGATTTATCGAAAGTTGTTTTTCGGGGATATGGTGTACTTTTTTCCAGAAGCTTTGATGCAGGGTTGGTTCTCCGGGCTGGGACATCCATATCCTTGGCCTTACTGACTGTATCTTTTCCCCTGACGAAAGCCCTAACTCGATCCATAAGATTTTCAAATGTGGGCGGAAACTCCTCACCCAGCTTTTCACATAGTTGTGTGTGTTTCAGCCCGTTGATGAAGCTGCTGATCTTCATTACCTCTGGGACATCTTTGATGTTCATGCTTTCCTTAACAAAGCTCTCCATGTACTGGTCTACCCGCTCGTTGTCCCGTTGCCGTATGTACGTAATCTCGTTGGGATTCTTGATCACCTTCCTTTTTTGACTGAACTTCTTCAGGAACTTCTCGTTCAGCTCCTCATTGCTGTCTATTCCCCCGTAAGGGGAGCTATCGAACCAGAGTCTGGCCCCCTCTGTCAGGGTCTGGACGAACATTTGGCACCAAGTGGGCATGGGCAATCGCCCTAGTTATCCTGCACCCTTGAAGGCATGCAGGTGATCCTCCGGGTCCTTTGTCCCGTCGTATCTGTCGAAGTTCAAGGGCAGTTTGAGCTTTGGAGGCATGGGTGCCTCGGCGATCCTTTTGGTGAACTTTGAGACCTCGGCTAGGTCTTGAGGCAGATAGGTTTGATCCAACCCGCTGTCGTCTTGGTTTTCCTTTTCCTTTCCCTTCGGCCCTTTTCCTCTTATAAGGTCCTCCCTTTCCTCTGACGTCATTTGCCTCAGGGCTGTCATGAAGGTTTCTAAGGAATTGGAGTTATCGTTTTTGCTCTGTGGGCAAACTTCTTCCTTACTAGGTGGTGTATCAAAGGATAACCTGGCTTTGAGGCTCTCTAGCCTCTCCTGCCTCTCTAAGTCCTCAAGATGCTTCTTGAGTTCTTCTGTGTGCATGGCCACGAAGTCTGGGGTGATAGTGTTTCTTTTTTCTGAGGCCCCCACCTGATTCTCATTCTCTTCTTCATGGGTGATAACTTCTATTAAAACTGCATTATTGGTACCCTGCACCGTCTGGATGGTTCGCGAGCTAAGGGTGGTGTTGCCATGTCGTCTTTTTCGGATGATGGGTTCTTACAACGTCGATGGTTTTTAGAGTGGGAAGATTAGTCAGACCTGTCCCACGGATGGCGCCAATGTCGAGTCCTCAAATCACTGATGACGTCCAAAGGATCTCGCTGACGTTGTGATATCCCTGTTTCCGTCTCCTACAATAAAGAAAACCGTTAGCCTCGTCACGGAGGGCCCCGGAGGGGGGATCCGTGACCAAGCTCCGGCGTGAGAATAAATAAACTTGCTGGAAGAAATGAGAAGCTTATTCCGACGAGTGTGGTCGTCGGAATATTCTCCTTGGTGTGGATTCTTATGAGTGGGTAATTATACCGGAATAAATGCTAGTGTGGTTCTGGTCGGAATAAATGAGACTGTTATGCATTTAATGAGAGTTTTCTTGCCCTCTAAGGGTCGATACTTACCTTCCTTATATAAAGGAGATCGCTTATCTCCCTTGGAAAATGGTGTCGGGATGATCTAACGGTATCTTGCTGCATTTGGGAGACTCAGACACGTGTCTGAGCCCTAACGGTAGGATCAGGGACTTCAATTAATGAGGCCAGCTCAATTGTCCCATGTTTCCGGCGACTTTTTTTCTCCTTATCAATCAGGCATTTAATGCCTTGCAGCATCCTTGGATTCCCTTTCTTTGTTTCCCGCGCATTTCAAGTATATAAGACTTTTATCAGGAGAAGACATAAGCCATGGGCTTAACAATTGGGCCCAGACGATAAGAGCCCAAGACGGGTTATGTTGGGCTACCAACTGGCCCGTCGTCAATTGCTTATATTAAATCCGTGTAAACTCACTTAGCTTTGCTAATAAAGTTGTTTACATATACTTTTAAGCGATGTGTATCAAGTTGACTTGTGATTTGAGACAATATTTTGATTATTGATAAAGGTTTTTTCTTTTTTCTTTCTTTTTTTTTTTTTTTTATAAAAAGAGTTTTTTTTTAATTACAAATTATAATGTTTAAACCACATTTTCACTTGTTTATTTTGTGCTGAAGGTGTTGGTTCCAGATAGAGGTGCACAACCCGGGTTTTTTTTTAATATCCGGGTTCGGGTATATACTCGGGTACGGGTATGATCGGGTTTTGACTTTTTGGGTATTGGTTATACACGATCGGGTTCGGGTCCGGGTCCGGGTATTGGCCTAAAAATCCATACCTGATGTACCCTGGTTCGGGTTTTCAATACACGGGTATTAGAATACCCTATTTCCGGGTCCGGGTACTGGCCGGGTACGGTTCAGGCTTTGGTCTCGGGTTCGGGTATAGATCGGGTTTTTCGACTTATTTTTTTTGGCATAAGATATAGAAATATAATGGAAACATTTATTTATACATATTGCATGCCTTGAAATCTGCCCAAAAAAGCCTTAGACTGGCTCTAAACGTTCAAAAAAAGTTGTTGTACACAACGGGTCCGGGTATTAGGAAAACCCGGGTACTAAAAAACCCAGGTTCTGGTTTTAAAAACTCGGTTTTTCTAATACCCGGTTCGGGTTTTTTTTTCGGGTTCAGGTCCGACTTCAGGTTTTTTGTGTACCTCTAATTCCAGACGGGTTTCACAGGTATGAAGCTTTGTTGTAGACCATCGACACATTTTGGGCTGCAAACCCTTTTCAAGTGGATTGCAATATGATATTGGGGGTAGAGGTGCACAAACCGGTTAATCTTAATAACACCGTTAATCAGCTATACCGGTTAATTTGACTTTTTGACTTTAACTGGTCCGGATAATTACTTAACTGGTCAGTTAATGCTCATCTCTATATGGTATCCGTACCGGTATTGTTATCGAATTTCTAGAAAAGTGATTACTGAATACTATACCCAAGCTATGGGTACCAAATGCTATATTAGAGGCCCCCCATGGCCCATACGTTGAAACTGTTTTGGGCCAGTCTTACTTCTTAATCATACGTTGAAATGCTATAATAGAGGCCCCCCATGGCCCATGCGTAGAACTTTTTAATCATAAAAGTGTTCACGAGCCAATTACTTTAGCCACAACTAGTGGTGCATAAAAAACCCGAACCCGGACCTGGACCCAAAAAAAAACCCGGAACCAGGTATTATAAAAACCGGGTTTTCTATACCCGAACCCGAACCTACCCATAGGGTAGGGACCGCTTATTCATATTTGATCTAAAACCCGAACCCGGAACCGGGTTTTTTTATACCTGGTTTATACCCGAAACCCGGTTTTTATAAATACCCGGAACCGGTTTTTATAAATACCCGGAACCGGGTTTTATAAATACCCGAAACTGGGTTTTTTTATACCCGGTTATATAGCTACCTCTAGTTTTAAGTAGATGCATCTTTGAAAATATGATTACACACACCTAATTATGGACATTCCACTTCTGTTTAAGCTTATGGGCTTCGTGAGGGCTTTAAAGCTTTGGGGGAATATCACTCACAAAGTTGATTGAATTTTTTTGTCCCCTACTCCCCTTGCTTAATTATTAAGTTTCTAATGATATTTAAAGTATTTGTTCATTATTTCCCTCTATTTGCTGGAAAGACCATTGTTGTTTGTCTAATACAAAAAAATGAAAAATTGATGGAACTTGGTAAACATAACATAGCAAATAAAATATATTGTTGTTTATGTATTCCAAAAGGATTCAAATCAGGACTATTCCTTCGATCTAGCACTATCGAATTTAAATTTAGAAATGTCATTAAAATTTCAATAGGCACCATCCACTAAAACATATAAAGAAGCATTAATACCCGGTCGGGTTTTTTTAATACCCGGTGCAGGTTTTTTCCCAACCCGATGCATACCCGAACCCTACCCGATGAATACCCGAACCGGACCCGAACCCGGAAATAGGGTATTATAATACCCCGGGTTTTATAAAACCCGACCCGAACCCGGGTATATAGGGTATACATTTTTGGTAGAAACCCGGACCCGACCCGGTTTTTAAAAAAACCCGATTTTGTAAAACCCGATCCTACCCGAACCCGGTTCCATACCTGGAACCGGTTTTAAAAAAAAAAACCGATTTGTGCACCACTAGCTACAACCCAATCTTAGACTATGGGGTATGGGGCAGGGTTGGGGCGTGGGTTGGGTACAAATGCCCAAGTCACCACCCCGGGTGGGCTTGGGTTTCGGCGTGGCCCCTTGGGCGGGCCTAGCGGTCTTCCGTGGCCGGCTCTCATTGGCTGGGTTGGCTAGGCTATAGGTGGCTAGGATTTAAATTTAATTTTGTGTGTATTTTTATAATAATTTTAGGCTTTTTTTTTTTTTTTTTTTGTGTGTATTTTTATAATAATTGAAAAAAAAATTATAACACGTGGCCAACCCACGCGGGCTAGCCACGCCCCGCCATACCGACCCAACATGCAACTGACCAACGGTGCCCCTCGAAGTCCACGTGTTGTCAACCCATGCCCCAAACCCCCGCTCCACCATACCCCACGGTCTTAGAAGGGTTAAACTTACATAAAACTGTTTATACAAAACAGATTTGCCGAAACGCGATGGAATATTGTATAATAACAAAAAAAAAAAACACCATAGTTTTTTATATATATACGAGTACAACATTGTTTCTTCCCTCTTAAAAGTTTTAAAGGCATTTCCACTATTAAGCGTTATGTTGGTAGAATTTGATATAGACAGAAGTAAATATTTAGTTGTGACATATAAACTAGCTTCATACGTCAGCTTGCGGTATACACATATAATGTACATATGTGTGGGCGCTTGGGGTGCAAAAGTAAAATTGCACTAATTTTAACATTATTTTACTAATTTCGTGAAAATAACGTTAAAAACGGCGGACGGTTAATCATGCATCATGTATTGGCGTTGATAGCCGAAACACAAGGGGGAACATGCATCAACCAGTCTTTGCCCCGATTGCTAAATGTTATACGCCTGATGTTTAAGGCTTGATGCAAAACTACTATCGAGCAGGGGGCCTCACTGGAAGCAGCCTCTCTATTCCTACAGGATAGAGGTAAAGCTGTCTACATTCTACCCTCCTTAGAGCAGAGCCTACCTAAACTTTGTTATTGATGAGATTTACTGAGTATGATGATGATATAAACTAGCTTCAAAACATAAATGAAAAAATGTTTTTTTTTTTTTATTTTAAATGTCACATGGGGTTTCTTTAAAGAGTTGTCTCATTCACTCTGTATCCTTGCTTTTAATGCGGGTGTGGGACAATCTTGTCTTGTAGTGGGAGAATAAGTGTATGCTAGGACTGGGAAGCGGGCAATCGAATCGTGTGGATAGTTTACGCATTACGGATAGCTGGGGATAAGGTGAAAGGAGCAGCTTTGGCTAGTGATGCATTTTTCGGTTTTTCCGACACTACGGCCCAAAATATTTCTGGATTTTTTTTCTTTCCATAATTAAACCACCACCACTGGCCTCCTTAGACCATCAGGTGTGGGTTCGGGATGCAGATGTGGAGGGGACCTAGGTAAAGAACAACAACCCCCCCCCCCCCCCCCCCCCCCCCCCCCCCCCTGTCCCACCTTCGGTGCAAGCGGATAATTCCTCCCATCCTCCTTGAGCAAAAAAATTTTAACTGTTAACTATTTGACCGTTGAAAATGATTGATTTTTCAAAATAAATAAATAAATGATGCGAGTTCTTTCCACCATGTTAGATTTCTACTTTTTATGCATACAGATTCTTGTTTATATGTCTTTTCTTTAGATAGATG
This sequence comes from Helianthus tuberosus, assembly GCA_030545235.1. NCBI lineage: Eukaryota > Viridiplantae > Streptophyta > Magnoliopsida > Asterales > Asteraceae > Helianthus > Helianthus tuberosus. The sequence continues at coordinate 192,776,736 of CM060402.1, forward strand.
CAAATTCGTTTAACCTGATTTTAGAATTTAGATAGATGCAAATTAGTTTAACCTGTTTTTCAGATATGAGCTACATTGAAAGTAAAATGAGTTTTTTTTTTTTTTTAAGAAAAGGGGCCTTTTTTTTGTATCAGCTTAGTACGTTCACAAACGTTAGAGCGGCCCTGGAAAGGGAGAGGCTTGAGTTTGATAAGAGGCACCTCGTGTTTGATCTACAAAATCACGAAGCCGAAAAGTTCCGACTCACGAGAACCGACATCGAAAGCGTACCCGTAAGAGACCATATGGTGCTTTAGAAAATGAAGGACAAAATCGCGAATAAATGACTAAGAGGAAGTGGAAGTGTGCTTTAGTTTTTTTTTTTTTTTAAATTATGTTTTTTCAAATGATGTCTTTTTTCTAGGCTATGTAATTTTATTTTTAATTAATGAAAACTTTTTAGATTTTTAAGAATTTGTATTAAAAAAATAAAAAAAAATAGAACGGAGAAGGAGGAACCAGACCCCATGTTTGAAGAGGATGATGAGGTAAGAGACGAGGGTTAGGGGTGTTTAAGATCGGATTATCCGGTTTTCGGATATCCGAAAACCGGATATCCGAAAATTTCGGATAGTGAATATTGATATCCGAATCCATCGGATATCCGAAATTTCAGATACGGATTCAGATATCCAAACGGATATCCGAATTTATAAAACAAAATCAAAAAATTCGTTTCTTGTATAGATTAAAACTAGACTTATATTCGATTTTCTAAATTCCAACATTTAAAACTAAAACAATCATAAATTCACACAAATACAATTATTTACTATTTTTTTACTAATTTTTACAATACTTCAAACTAAATATAATGCTCATATACTATATATATTTATAAAAAAAATAGTTAGTTTTCGGATATCGGATAATCGGATTATCCGAAATATTTGAAATTCATATCCGAATCCGAAAATTCGGATTACCCGGTTTTCGGATATTTCGGATATGGATTTTCGGATATTTCGGATTCGGTTTCGGATCCGAATTTTTTTGAACACCCCTAAGGAGGGTAATGTGACGCTGACGTAGACTTGAGGAAAGAAAAACCACACCCCATACTCTAATAAATCCCATTGTCAGAGAGAGCTTAAAAAAAAAGAGGAATTAAATATTAACTTTTTAAGATCTTCAAAATATCAATAATTTGACACGCTCATATAGGACCAAAACAGGATATAACATGTGACATTGTGACATAAATATATAATATATTAATTAATTTATAAAACAAGACTTCGGTGGTCTACAGTTACTCATTGATGTCCCACTATAGATAACATATAATAAAAAACAATATCTGTTTGATATTATGTGTGTAGTAAATAAATTATTTGTATGCACATTGGGAATTTTTTCTGAAGGAAGATGATCATTCAAAACAATAAGTGCTTTAGTTCCCAATTATTACATAAACGAAAGTTTTACTCGACTTTGAACAAGCCTTATTTATACAAATGACCTCGCACCAACAAGCAACATGAAGCAAGAATGAAGTCGAGTCAATTAGCCGATGTAGTACATAGGATCGGGCACCTTGAAGGTGCGATCTCCGACGTTGGTACCGATCAAATCGCTCCATTGATCACCCATGTTCCCTCTAATCCTGTATCCAGCCTCTTCCAACTCTTTTCTTTTTTCTGATTTGTACTCTACTGCGGTACCATGATAATTGTCTCCCCTACACACATTATAAAAAAAATATCATTAGATTACTTATTTTTATTATAAATCTGGTTATTTAATATGAAGCATGATTTATTAAAGTGAAGTTAAAATAATGAGCTTTAAAAAGTGAAATGCTGACTTTAGGATGAACTTCTCCCACTGAGTGTAACCAATATTAATCATATTTCTGATACGTGGTTCTTTGAAAGCTTCTCTTGTGCCAGTCAGAAACACAATCTTAAATCCCAACTCTATAAGTTGTTTGTAGAGTTTAAGCGACCCTGGTACCGCGGGTGCCACTCCTTTCGCGGTCCATTCGTCAAACTTGGTCGCATTGTATGGTATGTACCTGAATATACAACATCAACTCATTAGACATCGATGAAAAAACAACATACGTTTAATTTAATATTATTACGTAGTGGTATGATGGTATGGTGCTTGACCCCACAAAGTGGTGTGTGTTTAAATTCTTGCCAATGTAACATCAGAGTCCAGACCTAAAGACTTTCAAATTTAGGCAACGGCCTAGGGCCGGCGCCTCAAAATAAAAAAAAAAATATTCTTGGTATAGCATATATGTGTATTAGAGTATGAAGCGCAAATGAACAAAACAAAAACTATATTTATTGCAAAGCCCAACTGAAGAAACAATTTAAAATAAAAGAGGCCCAATTCAGACTCCAAACACTATGCAATTCGTATTTAGTTTAGGCTGACATCATCATTCTCGCTAGTTGTAACGTCGCGCATTCTCATTCCGCTCAATAGCGTTGCTGATTGGGGGAGCAATTAGAGGCGAAATTAGGAGAAATAGTGGTGTCACAAGAATAATGCAGGTTGATTAACAACTGTTTTTTATAGGAATCTCTATATATTCTGATTCATTCAATCATTGTTTGCCCTAAATCCCTAATTAATAATTTGAATCTTTGAATTTTAATATTGTGCTTGCGATTGAGACTTAGAAGGCCGAAAGCAAAACCAATGTTTTTTATACCAATTCAAAGGGCCCCGCCTTTGCCGTATGCTTATGGCCTCCAAAAACGTTGGGATGACCCCAAGTCAGGTGACATTTAAGTGTAAAAAAATGCTAACAAAAATATAGTTATTACCCGAAAGCAACGTCGTTGCTAGCGTAGTATGGGAGGTTAGAGAGTGTGGTTTCATCGATGTCGAAAACCCACACGTCCTTCCCGTCCCCGGTGAGGTTAAGGCCTTTGGCATACTCGTAGGCTTCGGCTGCGACATAATCTACGTCTGCGCGGTATTGTTCGCCAAGCATGTAATGCCCGACGTAGTCTACGCATGATCCAGGAATTTGGGTCCATGCTTTACGGTTATCGGTCTCCACGGCTAGCCGCCAGCTCAAGCAGTTGAGGTCGGCGTGTTTGAGACCGGCGGAGCCGGAATGCGGCATTAGCAAGTGGATTGGAGATGCAACGGCAGTTGCAATGGTCACCATAAGGATAAGAAACGAGAGACCCATAGTTTGAATAGTACTATCGTTGCGTTTTGAAGTGGTACCGTATAACATGATTAAATACGTAGTGTTTTGTCAAAATGGGCTCTCTTTTGTCATATATTACTAGTCTGCCCCTTCAATTATTAAAAATAAAAATCATTTTTCTTTTAGTACAACTACTTTTTTTGTGTATCAAAGTACAACTACTTTTTTTGTGTATCAAAATTTACTTTTCTTTTTTGGTGTTGTTGTTCGAGAACATCGCCTCTCTTGCTCGTACGATGTAGATTTAGTGGTGTATTTAGAATTTTTTTATAGGAGCAATGTTTTAAAAAAGAGTAACGAAATCGAAAAAACGTCAAATTTATTCAAAATTCACACTACCCTCGGAGCATCAAGGGGCAACGGAGGTTACCCCTTGTTACAAGGTGGGTCCGCCCTTGTGTACATTGAACATTCAAAAGATATCGCTTAGACGAAAGTAACTACATATTCAATCAACATTTACAAAAGATTATCTTACAAAGATCTTTATTATGTAGTTCTTTATGTTTCAAACTTTAGGTTGCTCCCTCCCTTTGCTTAGAGGGGGGCATATCAAACTTACAAGATATTAAGGCTGATTAGTTATGTATAATGGGTCGTTTAACAGTTTAGGGAAGCTTAGCCCCCAAGTGAAACTTACTCTATAGAAATATATTATAATCTTTGTATTTGTACACACAAATATGTCCAAAAGAAGATTTTTGATTGCAACACCATACAAATAGTATATTACACTATACTTTCTAGTTTTCTAACTTGTCAAATCTAATTATTTATGTTAATTTTAGCTCTTGACTATAAAGGATTTTTTAAGGGCTTAATTACACCAAATTCACCTTCGGCAAGGCTGGAACCCTTAACCTCAATGGGAGCAATACCACATTAACATCTTAACTCCAATGGTTTCGCCAAGCAACAAACGTAATAAAATTCGTACAAACCCCTAAATCATTATATAGAGAAATTGTCATGTTGTTGTAGAATAAGTGTATGCTAGGAATGGGAAGCGAGCAACCGAAACGTATGGATAGTTCAATGATAGTCTTCAGGAAAGCGAGGATGAGGTGAAAGGAGCAACTTTGGCTAGCGATTCATATTTGCCGTTTGGTAATTAACTAACTAATTAGCTAATTATGCTACTAATCTTTAGTTATTGATCTTAATGGAACAAATATAATGTTTCACTTTTAGCTATTTATTCTTTTTGAACGGTAAATTTGGATCACTGGCGGACCATTGAAGTATTATTGTACCACCAGCAGAACCACCTGATCATATCCATCTCCATTAGACGATAATGACTATACGCCTATTCAAAAGTAGGGATGGCAATGGGTCGGGTTTGGGACGGGTTTATGTAATCCCAAACCCAAACCCGGTTAGATAAGCTTGTCCCAAACCCGTCCCAAAACCCGTCGGGTTTCTAGCGGGTAAATACCCATCGGGTATCGGGTATACCCGCGGGTTTCGGGTAAACCCGTTAATTTAAAAAGATTACTCGTTGGGTATACTCATCTCAAAACCCATTGGGTATCTATCGGGTAACTATTAACCGATTACATTTTGTATTGTCATTATAAAAATATATATCAAATAACTACAATGTATACGGAATAGAATACCTATATGTGTAAAAAAATAGATGTATCATATATATACATATTTAATAATATAAAAGAAATTATATCGGGTATACAATCGGGTAAACGAGTACATTTTATCGGGTAATTGGGTCGGGTAAACGGGTATATCACTAAATCCCAAACCCGTCCCAAACCCACGAAAAAAATAAAAACTATTCCCAAACCCGTCCCAAACCCGGTTAACCGACCCCAAACCCGTCCCAAATATGTCGGGTTTCGGGTTTACCCAGCGGGTTCGGGTTTGATTGTCATCCCTATTCAAAAGGAAACCCAATAAAATTGGGAAAAACCCCCCTTTGTGGGAATCGAATCCAAGACCTAATGGTCCCTAAACCTTATCTCATTCTGAAAATGCCACTCGGCTATAATGGCATATTTGTCGCAATATTTCGACACTAGGCGTGCAATTTTTGCGTATAATTTTTCTTTCCAAAATTATGACCACCTCTAATATAATAGTTTATAAACAAGATTGCAGTTACTTATTGATGTCGCGCTATAGATGATATATAATAAATAGAGAAAAATGCCCGGATAGTCCCTGTGGTTTCGCCTTTTTCACCTATAGTCCCTAACTTTCTAAAACTACCTGAATAGTCCCCAAGTTTTCAATTTTTGTTCCCGGATAGTCCCTGGGTCGAACTTCAGTTTGTTTTCCCTGTTAAGTGAGTGTGAAATGACCAATTTACCCTTAATGTAAAAACAAAACAATTAATATGTTAATTCAGGTGGGGCCCACATGGTTTATTATAAACATATCACTTCTTTCTCTCTCTCGTTCACTATACCCACCAGCACCCACCACTACCCTCCACCGGAGAACCACCACCACCGCCGCCGCCAACCGCCTCCAATCATTGCCTCTTCAGCCAATCAACCACCACTTAATCATTGCCTCACCACCACACTTCATCTTCAACCTCCACCCACCATCACCCTCCTCCACCCTCCACCCTCCACCATCACCACCCACTGTGTAAAACAGTAACACACTCCAAGCAATACCCTTCCCGCCATACAAAGCAAAACCAGTTTCTTACGAAACCACCCAAACGACATCGTTTCATCTCCACTTCTTCTTCACTCTTTTCTTTTCCGTTTTGCTTTCATCATCATCCTTCATCCCCTTTCCCCTGTTTCACATCCTTTATAAATCACCACACATTTCCTCAATCTCCAAACATTCTCTCAACAATGGCCAAATCAATCTTCATTTTCCCTCTAATTCTCTTTCTTCTTGCACCGATTGGTTTAACGGAGACTGTTGGTTTCGAAAACCCTAGTTTTCCGTCAACTTTTGCGGAGAAGATGATCAGGGAGTTCAATTTGTTTCCGGAACGATCGGTTAATGTTGTGGAGGATGAATCTGATGTGGTGAGTGAGAAGAAGCTGGTTGAGAAACGGTTTGTGTTTCCTAATTTTGTTGATTCGAGTGGTGCGTCTGTTGAAGAGTTGGGGCATCATGCTGGTTATTATAAGATTGAACACTCGTATGTTGCTCGGTATGATCTGGAAACGTTGAATTATGTGGTTTTGTTTTGTTTGTTGATTTATTATGTTTTTATGATTATGCTTGCTTGAAGTGTTTTTGATTTTGGATTAAGGGTTTATCTGTTAGTGATTGGGATCTGATATGTATAGGATAATACAATTGTGAATAGCAGGGAAGTTGTTGGGATTTTTTTTGAAAAAAACCAGTAGGTTAGAGGTGCACAAATCGGGTTTAAACCCTAGAATGGCGGCGGCGGTGGTGGTGGTGGTTCTCCGGTGGAGAGTAGTGGTGGGTGCTGGTGGGTATAGTGAACGAGAGAGAGAAAGAAGGGATATGTTTATAATAAACCATGTGGGCCCCACCTGAATTAACATATTAATTGTTTTGTTTTTACATTAAGGGTAAATTGGTCATTTCACACTCACTTAACAGGAAAAACAAACTGAAGTTAGACCCAGGGACTATTCGGGAACAAAAATTAAAAACTTGGGGACTATTCAGGTAGTTTTAGAAAGTTGGGGACTATAGGTGAAAAAAAGCGAAACCACAGGGACTATCCGGGCATTTTTCTCTAATAAATATAAAATAGGGGAAGGTTAATTAAAAACTACTAGTTAAAGCGAAACCCCGAAAACTAACTAAATAGCCTAAAAAGCATACCAATTTTTTTTTACAAATTTTCGCTAGTTTTTTATATAAAAAAAATTTTCAAAAAAAAAAAAAAAAAAAAATTTTACTGCACATGTGCATTATATGTGTACTACACATGTGTATTATTGCACATGTGCGCTACAAAAATTTTTTTTGAAAAAAAGTTTTTATATATATATATATATATATATATATATATATAAAATAGCGATTTTTAATAAAAAAAATTGTAAAAAAAAATTGTATGTTTTTTAGACTTTTTTAGTTAGTTTTCAAGTTTTCACGATAAAAAGAGTTTTCACTTGAACCCTCCCTATATTATATATATATATAGGCTAGAAGTTGGCCAGAAAGTCCAAATTTCCTAAAAAGTGTAAAAAGTTATAAAACACCATAATGTCAACCATAAAACACACCAAAAACCCACAAATATTATGATGAAGATTACTAAAACATCATGTAAGTGGGTTTTGTGTTGTGTTTTAGATGTTAAGGCTCTGGTTGTGGAATGACAAATATTATTGTGTTTTATGTTGTTTAGCATTGTGTGTTTTATATTCATAGTTCTACGATTGTGCGTTTGAAGTTTTTATGGACTATTAGAGTTTGAATATAGTGTTTTAGTAATATTCATTCTATTATTTGTGAGTTTTAGGTGTGTTTTATGCCTGAAATTATTGTGTTTTATGACTTTTTACACTTTTTAGGAAAAACACACTTTCCGTAGGATCCCCACTCTATATATATATATATCTATCTGTTTTATGTTATGTAATAATAAATTACTAGTTTTTTTACGTCTCGCATTGCGGCGAAACCGAGTAAATGATAATGTAAAACAAACGTAATTTGAAAATAAAGCAAGTTGTTTAAAATCCAAACCATTAGAACGATTTAGTTTATCATCATACTGTTTTATGATACCATATAAATACTTTATTTTGAGTATAACTTCGTTTATAACAAAACTTATAAGACCACCCGTAGTGGGGCGGATTTAAAAAAAAAAATTAAAAAAAAACGCCAAATAACGCCTAAGCCCCATTACACCCGGCGTTTTTTAGCGTTTTTTTCGAAAAAAAATTGGTTTCGCGTTGTTTAAACAACGCTTTGAACATGTTTGACCGGCCAATCAATAACCCCCAACGGCTAGTTTACGGCTATTTCTTTTTTTCTTTTTTTTTTAAACCTTATACCTATATATATATATATATAAACTCATTCAAAATTAACCAAAACTCTCTCAAAAACACTACCATTTTATAAAAAACTTGATGGATTCCCCTATTTCTTCATCCATGGTAAATTTGTACTACAAAAAGTTTTTTGCGGATGGCGATGATTCCACCGATCAGGAGGTTGAGCAAGAGGCGGTTACGAGTGCTTGTCAACTAGCGGTGAGATATGTGAAGCATTGTCGTCGCTCCCAACCAGAAAAAAATAAAAGAGGTTATATTGAACGAGACCGACGCGCGGCACACGATCGTTTGATGAAAGATTATTTTGATGAGGCGCCGACATTTTCGAACCAAATGTTTAGGCGTCGTTTCCGAATGAGTAAGTGTTTGTTTCTACGCATAGTCGACGACTTGGAAGCCAACTACGATTATTTTAAACAAAAAGCGGATGCGAGAGGGGCACTTTGAGAAATCCTTGTCGTGCATGGAGCAAGCAAAAAATGAGAGATGCTATGTACGCTTGTATAATCATGCACAACATGATTTTGGAAGACGAAGGAAAGGCGATATGCCAGAATTATGTGCCAGAAGCCGTTCAAGAGGACCATCCACAGGCGTCAATGGAAGAAAGAGTGAATAATGCGCGAGAGTTGCGTTACGAACCGTACCATTCCCAGTTAATGGTTGATTTGGTACACCACGCATGGTCGGTTCGGTATGTACCACCTGAGGGTGAGGAAGAAACGGAGGACGAGGAAGACGAAGTTGGCGAGGGTGAAGAAAGCGAAGACGAAAACTAGTGTATTTTTTTTTAATTTAGTCGGATTTTATTTTTTTATTTCTAGTATTGTATTTTTTTTAATTTAATGAAGTATTTTAAGTTTTTAATTAAAAAAATAATTGTTTAATGATTGGAAGAGGCGTTATTGGGCATTATTCCCACTACGGCACTTTTGCAATAACCCCCAATAATACCCCATGCTGACTGGACTTCCACGTGTCGCAAAACGCCCCATGGTGGGGGCATTATTTGGCTAAACCACTACACATGGTCGAAAAGAATGTCACGAAAAAAAAATTATTCACAACTACGTACTTAAGTTTTTAGAAAAAAGTTATAACATAAATTATTAAAGAAGTATTAAATTAATCGATAAATTAATATATGTTTAAAAAAAAAATAAAAAAACAATTATTAAAAAGTGGTAAAGGAAATATATAACTTTTTGAAAAAGGAAAAAATAAAAAAGATGTTATTAAAAGTAAATATAATAATAAACTATTAAAATATATTAAATAATAAAATAATAAAAATTATATATTATTATAAAAATAAAGTTACTATTCATCATCTCTCTTGTTAACAATATATATATATTGCGAGAACCGCGAGAACCACCCTTATTGCGAGAACTAATGTGAACACAACATAAAATAGCTAAAAAAACCTAAAAAAACCAATGTGAACACAACCTAAAATAGCTAAAAAAACCTAAAAAAACCTACCCCCCCCCCAAAAAAAAAAAAAGCTAACCCCCCAAGCTAAATGCTAAAAACTAAAACCTCCAAAAAACCTAAAAAAAAAATCTACCCCCCCCCCCCCCCCCCAAAACCTAAACCCCCCTCCCCCACCCCCAAGCTAAAATGCTAAAAACTAAACCCCCAAAAAACCTAAAAAAAATCTAAAAAATTAAAAAAAAAAATCTAATTTTTTTTTAATATTTTTTATGCTCAAATCGCTACTTTTAGTGGCAAATTTTTTTTTTTTTTTTTTGCTTCGAAAAGTAGCGATTTTTATATAAAAATATTAAAAAAAAAATTTGTGTGATTTTTAGCTATTTTTAGGCATTTTTGGTAGTGTTCACATTGGTTCTCGCGGTTCTCGCAATAAGAGGTGGTTCTCGCATGATCTTCTCACTATATATATATATATATAGGGGAGGGTTTAAATGAGAACGCTAAATATTGTGAGAACCGTGAGAACAAATGAAAAAAACGCGAGAACTTGGTCAAAAACGAATCAAATTCAAAAAAAAATTCTACACTTATCATTATTATTGAAATACAATGTTAGAAATTTAATTTACACGTTTAAATTTACGTGAATTCGTAAATAAAGAAAATTTACACATGTGTAAGTTTTCCATTTACACATGTGTAAATCTCTTATATTTACACATGTGTAAAAAATCTAAAAAGAGTTATTTTTAAAGGAGAAACGAATTATTTGATGTTGTAAATTCTTTTTTTGATGTTGTATCTTAATTACAATGAAGTTTGTATTAAAAAAATTGGTTTTGATTGGTGTTCTCGTTTGTTCTCACGGTTCTCGCAATATTTAGCGTTCTCAAGATAACCCTCCCCTATATATATATAAATAAGGGAAGGCTAGACAGAAAACCCTTAAATTTTTTGAAAACTCTGGAAACTCAAATCTCCCCCCATTTTTACCCAACCTCCCGACATTTTTTTTTTTGAAAAAAATAACACATGTAATATACATGTTTTAAAGTGTTTTGAGACAAAAAAAAAAACAAAAAAGCGCCGAAGGGATTTTTAAAAAAAAAATAAACAAATTTCAGCAATGTCCGGTTGCCTAACATGTGTTAGGCACAAAAGACAGAAATTGCTGAATTTTTTTTTTTAAAAAAAAAATCATTCCTTTGGCGCTTTTTTGATTTTTTGGCCCAAAACTCTTAAAAACATGTATATTACATGTGTTATTTTTTTCAAAAAAAAAAAATGTCGGGAGGTTGGGTTTTCTAGGGTTTCTATATATATAGGGTTTTTCTATATAGCCTTGCCCTATCTATACTATATAATAAAAGAAACCTGTTTTGGGACACTTGTCATTCTCTCATTTAATTGATTAAAATTATTAATAATACTAAAAAAAATAATATTTAATCTAAATTAATACAAATTCTTATTATTAATAATATTTAATCAAATCTAAAATCTAATCTAATACAAATTTTTATTATCAGTAATATTTAATCAAATCTAATCAAATATATGATAAGTTATAACTTAAATTGATTTATATATTATTAAAGTTGTTACGTATTGTTTAAGAACTAATAATTGGTGATAATGATATATGAATAAATAATACGTGAAGAATGATGAGAACGTAAAACAAATTAAAAGATTATGAACTTTACTTAATTTTCTAATGATAGAATAAATCAAGGAAATAAATGATGAGAAAGAAAATAACCTTACAAAATTTCACTGCAATATATATATATATATAGAAAAAGTGTAATGTATAAAATGGCTTAACGTACGCTATGTACGCGATGTGAAATCGCATGTTATAAAATAACATGGATGAAATCGCATGTGATAATTTTGATGAAATCGCATGTTGGTTTTTTGTAACAATTCCGCATGTGATAATTTTCATGAAATCGCATGTTGATAAATCAAGGAAATAAATGATGAGAAAGAAAATAACGTTACAAAATTTCACTGCAATATATATATATAGAAAAAGTGTACTGTACAAAATGGCTTAACGTACGCTATGTACGCGATGTGAAATCACTTGTTATAAAATAACATGGATGAAATCGCATGTGATAATTTTGATGAAATCGCATGTTGGTTTTTGTAACAATTTCGCGTATGGTAATTTTGATGAAATCGCATGTTAAAAAACCAACATGCGAAAATGTTATAAAAAACAAACATGCGATTTCAATGTGGGATGAAGATCTGACGGCTGAGATGATCACGTACGTAATGTAGGATAAAGGCTCTTATACGTTAACCTAACTCTATATATATAATAAAGTAAACTAATTTGAGACACATGCCAATTATTGAGACTATCTAGAATTCTATTTTCCCGCCTAACCGTTTAAAAACATATAAAAGCAAATCAAATATATTAAAAATAAATAAAATAAGTGATACACGTATAAATAATTAAAAAGATATTAAAATAAAATACTATATAAATTAAAATTGTAAGATTGAAGAAGAGGGTGTCACGTGACATTATTTGAAATCTTTTATATTATTTTATATAATTTTACATATTAAATAAAAGAAAAAGTCTAAGGAACCCCGTGTATTATACGGGTTGAATAAATGTAATTTTATATACCAAATCTATCTACTATAATAAAAGAAACCAATAAGTGACACGTGTCATTCATTGAAGGCGTCTACATTTGTAATTTTCTGCCTTTTCATACTTATCTTATATCAATTAATTAAATAATAAATAATCAATTAATATTAAATCTTATCTTACTTTGAATGTAGGATAGAATCATTTTATTTTTTTAATAATATATTATCTTCAAATTTAAGTTATAAATTAAAGATATTTTTTAAATAATAACACAAAACAATAATCTTAAACTTAAAAAAACAATAATACACTCATGTAAAAAATTTAAAGTACAAACAAAATATACAAAATAACTTATTAGATATTAGATCAAACTTAAAAAAAAACACTAATTAGGAGGAGAAGCTAATAATATAATTCTGTTTTTTATTTTTCAAATTGGGGTTCTTATCAATTCGAATTAAACTTAACCAAGTTTGTGATTTGATTCGAATTAAACTGAACCAAATTTATGATTTTTCAAACGAATCCAATAGCATATTATTTACTATACAAAATTATCTTTATTTAACCCGTGTAATACATGGTGTTTTTAAATATATAATTTTTTTATTATTTAGTATACGTTCGCCCCGCTTGCGGTATACAAGGTTACAAAATTAATTACATTTATTTAACCCGTGTAATACACAGTGTTTTTAAAGATATAATTTTTTTTATTATTTATTATATATAATTAGATTTATTCAACCCTTACAATACACGGATTTTTATTATTTGATATATAAAACTACATTTATTCAGTACAATAGATGGGGTTCTTAGAGATATAATTTTTTAGTATTTAATATATAAAATTACATTTGTTCAACTCGTGTAATAAACGAGATTTTTAAATAATAATTGTTTTAATTTAGTATATAAAATTACATTTATTCAACCCGTGTAATACACGGGGTTCTAACCTAGTATATATATATATATAATTGTTGGGGATCTTTTTCTGAAAGAAAATAACCATTCAAAATAACAAGTGCTTGAGCTTCTAATTATTACATAAACGAACGTTTTACTCTTGACTTTGAACAAGTCTTATTTATACAAACAAACGAAGTCGTACAAACAAGCAACCTGAAGCACGAATGAAGTCGAGTGAATTAGCCAATGTAGTACATAGGATCGGGCACCTTGAAGGTGCGATCTCCGGTGTTGGTACCGATCAAATCGCTCCATTGATCACCCATGTTCCCTCTAATCCTGTATCCTGCCTCTTCCAACTCTTTTCTTTTTTCTGATTTGTACACCACCGCGGTACCATGATAATTATCTCCCCTGCACACATTTTAAAAGAGTATACATTTAAAAAAAAAAAATAGAATATGAGAATTAAATTAGTTTCTACACGAAATAAAAGTAGGCAACAATCTCTATCATTGTATGCGGCAAAGAATCCTAATTGTAAACAAAGCCTTCTAAAAAAACCTATTATAAAAAAAAAAAAAAAAACTTGAAGATCCATCACAACCCAAAAAACCTAATGGGGGTGGGGGGTAGGGTTTTTTTTTAGGGGGGGGGGGGGTAGGCTTTTTGTGGGTTTTTTTTGGCGAGGTATAGTTTTTTTTTTTACGCGGGGGGGGGGGGGGGGTGTTTAGGTTTTGGGTGGTGATGTAGTGGGTTTAATTTTAGGTTATTGGACACTTGTCACTCTATAAATCCTTCTTACACTTCTTACAATTAGGAGCCTTTGTAGAATAACTTGACTCCATTGTATGCTATCTTAAAAAGGAAAGTCGGTGGGGGGGTTTCCCATCAGTTTCCCTTACCCCCTAAACTTTTACAATATTGCATTTCAAGCCTCTTAGCTTTGCAACCCCCCCCCCCCCCCCCCCCCCCCCCCACACCCACTTTTGAAATAGTCAATCTAAGTCTCTTATCTAACTTTACTATTTTTCTACTTTAACAATTGACATTTTTAGCCCCTAGCTTTTTACTAATTTAAATTTCTTTCGACAACATTCGTTCATTAATTTCTTTTGTTTCCCCATATCATATTTTTTACTTAAAGAAACTATTTTTCCGTGTATATTTTTATGTACGTATCCGTATAAATTTAAGGGTGTCTACGTTTCGATACAAACTTTTTTTCTAGAAACGAGATAGGTCAAATATAACACTTTTTCGTTTAAAAAACCATTTTTACGTGCATATTTTTATGTATGCGTCTGTATCAGTTCGAGTTGATCTACATTTGGATATACTTTTTTTTTTTGAAAAAAATACGTTTTCTTACTTATTTTATGTACGTTCTCATAAATTTTGTTCCGAACATAGTGGAGCTAAATTGTGGTTTCTTTTTTGTTTTTTTTTTTTTTCAAAGCTTTAATTAATCCTATAAAATAAGTTATGATTGTACGAGATAGATTCAATTAACTTTACGTTATGATCCAAGCGCAATACTTATATAGGTTACATTGAGTTCAATCAGATATGTCGAAACACGCGTTTTCGTATGGCTAACGCATCACCTAACACTTAAACAAATCGATTCGATGTTTACGATACTCGCACCGTAACGCGCGCGGGCCTTATTACTAGTTAGGTTATAAATTTGGTTATTTATTTAATCTGAAGCATGACTTTTTAAAGTGAACTTTAAATAATGAGTTTTTAAAAGTGAAATATGCTTACTTTAGGATGAACTTCTCCCACTGAGTATAACCAATATTAATCATATTTCTGGTACGAGGTTCTGTGAAAGCTTCTCTTGTTCCAGTGAGAAACACGATCTTAAATCCCAGTTTTATAAGTTGTTCGTAGAGTTTAAGAGCCCCGGGTACCGCGGGTGCCGCTGCTTCCGTCACCCATTCGTCAAACTTGGTTGCGTTATATGGTATGTACCTGATATTCATTCATATTCAACTCAACTCATTAGCTATATAGTTAATATCGCGATATATCACCGATATATCGCTTATCGGTTCCCTGGTGATATATGGGTGCAAAATATTGGTATTGATATTATCGGCGATATTTACCAATATATGACACATATTATTGATTTTTCCGATATCAGTACCTTTCTTCTTAATTTTACCATTCGTCTTTCTTCTTATTACTGCTATTAGTGTTTTAAGTCTTAATGTTAATTGTTAGTGTTTTAAGTCTTAATTCAGTTTCTACTTGCTACAATTATAGTGTCTTGCAAGTTGCAAAAAAAAGGTTAATTTATTAACGGTACAAAAGTATAATTTTAATGTTAAATTGCTATATATATAAATTCAACATTATATTAAAATTACCAATATCGCCCTGCGATAACCAATATCTCAAATATTATGACATAGGAATCCTAAAGGTTTATTTAGTATTATTATGTAATTTAGCAAAGTCAAAGATTGTAAAAGTCAAACCGGCATGTTATTAGTTAGGTCACGTCGGCTAGTTAACCGCCAAAACCAGAGGGTATAAATAGGCTCTTCTATACACACCCCTCCCCCTTCCTGATTATACCCCCTTGTGAGAGGAAAACTGTCGGTCCCACACAGGCCCCACCTGTAAGTATGTGAGAGGAGTGGGGTGAAAAAAGTAAATAGGGGGTGTAGAAAGTAGCACCCAAATACCCTTGTCATGTACGTCAGAACCCATATTTGTTCCATCTAAATCTTTTTTTTTTTAATCAAAATATTACTCATTTAATATTTAATTCTTATCATGTTATGAATTTACATCGAGATGATTGATTAAAGATGCTAGGAAATACTGGTATGGTGATTGATCCTATTTGTATATTTAAATTCTTGTAAATGCAACGTCAGATGGTATTTATAAACAAAAAAAAGTTATTACCCGAAAGCAACATCATCGCTAGCGTAATATGGGATATTAGACAGTGTGGTCTCATCAATGTCGAAAACCCAAACGTCCTTGCCGTCTCCTGTGAGGTTAAGGCCTTTGGCATACTCATAGGCCTCAGAAAAGACATAATCACAGTCCTCGCGGTATTGTTTTCCAAGCATGTAATGCCCGACATATTCTACGCATGATGTCGGAATTTGGGTCCATGCCTTGAGGTTGTCGGTCTCCACGGCCAGCCGCCAGCTCATGCAGTTAAGGTCAGAGTGTTTGAGCCCGGCGGAGCCAGAATGCGGCATTAGCAAGTGGATAGGAGATGCAACTGCGGTTGCAATGGTCACCATAAGGATAAGAAACGAGAGACCCATGTTTTGAGTACGTAGTATTAATTAGTACTAGTACTGTTGCGTTGTGAATAGGTACCATAGATCATGTTAAATAAGTAGTGTTTTGCCTAAAGAGGCTCTCTTTTGTGATATATTACTAGTCTACCACTTCAATCATTTAAAATAAAAGTATTTTTGTTTTATTTCAACTATTTTCTTATACAACAGATTTTTTTTTTTTTTTTGTTTGTCCGAGAACATCGCCTCTCACGCTCGTACAATGTACATTGAAGTTCACTTCATGTTCGTTCAGAAAATATCGCGTATGTGAAAATTGTATATTCAATAAGCATTTACGAAAGATTAGCCTCCAAGTGAAACTTACTCTGTAAAAAAATATATATTGTGTGTGTATTTGTACACACAAATATATCGAAAAGAAGAGTTATGATTGTATTACCATAAAATAATATGTTAAACTATACTTTCTAGTTTTCTAACTTGTTAAATCTGCAATTATTTGTGTTAATTTTAGCTTTAGACTATAAAGGATTTAAAATTTGAAAAAAACAATAGTCACACATTATATTAGATTTCTCTTACAAAAAACAATAGTCACACATTATATTAGATTTCTTTTACAATTTCACACGTGATCTTTATAAGAATGAGTTGTGAATTTTTAGTGGTCCTCCTTGTGGTCCTCTTTCATGGAGTAATTATGAAAATGGACATTTGTTAACTTTATTCTGGTTATAGAATGGTGCAATATCCATTATTTCTATTCTTCGGTACACAATATTAGAATATGTGTAATGGTTTAATCGTCACGTTATAAAATAACCGCAACATTACTGTTATGTAGTTATTATGAGCTCTCACTCACTTTCTTTCACTTATAAGGCGTAATGGGTTCATAAGTTTACATTATCCACCACTTGTCTACTCTGTTAAAATAATGGGTAACTTATTTTTTGAGTCCCTGTGTTTTATGTGTTTTAACTAGTTGAGTCCAAAAGCAAAAAGTTTAACGACCTGAGTCCCCATAAGCATTTTCTTTAACCATTTGAGTCCAAATTTCTAACTCAGTTAGAATTTTATTGTTAACTTTTGTTAAATGACCAAATTACCCCTATAATTAAAAATAAAAATAAAAAAACCACATGTTCTTCATCTCTCTCATATTTCTTTCCCTCTCTCTAGATCACCTACATCCTCCACCACCACACCACCACCCACCACCGTCACAAATCGCAAATGAACAGCCAAATCAAGTCAAAGTTAAACGGAACCCTTGAAAAAACCAAATCGCAAATGAACAGCCAAATCAAAATCAGATATACAGCACCACCATCCCCGTCTCTGTATAATCAAAGCGAGTTAAAAGCCAAAATCTGTATAATCAAATGTTCAAACCAAATCAAAATCAAATCAAATCAACAGCCATCCCCTTCTCTGCACCACCATCCCCGTATCTGTATAATCAAAGCGAGTTAAAAGCCAAATCTGTATAATCAAATTTTCAAACCAAATCAACCCCCGTCTCTGCACCACCATCATCGACAGCCGGAGAATGCCTCTCCATCTGAAAACATCCTACCAGATGATCATAAATGTTTAATCATACATACATTGCAAGTTCATCCCTGTTTTCAACTATCAGCTTATCTTTCTATATTAATTAATGTATGCATTCTTCTACAACTTCATGACCCGGAGTAGCTTCACTTTCATCATCATCCGACGCCTGCTGATTTGTAGTTAACAATTTGGGGAAAATAAAAAATTAGGGTTTCTTTTTCTAGGGTTTTGTTGAAATTTTGTTGGATAGGTGGAGAGGGAGAGGCGACGGAGATATGGTGGTCTCGTATGCAGGCGGTCGTTGACAGTGGTGGTGGTCTCGTATGCAGGCGGTGGTTGACAGTGGTGGTTGACGGTGCGGTTTGCAGGCGGTGACAATGGTGGTTGACGGACGAAAGGTGGTGATAGTGGTGGAGGTGCGGTGGGGATGGTGGTGGTGCAGTGGTGGTGCGGTGGTGTGAACGGTGGTGGCGTAAGGGTCTAGATGAGAGAGAGAGAGAAGGGATGACAGGTCTGAGTAAATTTTGTGTATAAAGGTGTGGATAACATAATATATAGGATTTATTTTATATAATATTAAAATATTTATGCATTAGACACTTGTTCCTTACACTTTGTGCATATAAGAGTTGTACTTTGTGTGTAAATGACTAAATTGCCCTTATAGTTAACAAACTTGGTGGATGGTGTTAGAAATTTGGACTCAAATGGTTAAAGAAATTGCTTATGGGGACTCAGGTCGTTAAACTTTTTGCTTTTGGACTCAACTAGTTAAAACACATAAAACACAGGGACTCAAAAAGTAATTTACCCTAAAATAATATATAAATCTAATATTAAAAAAAAATATGTGATTGGTCAACTTGAGCATGGGGCCCCATCCCTTCTTCCTCTTTCGTTTGTTAACCTTCTAACGCCAGAGCTCTTTGACGCCCTTAACATCGTTGACAGAGCGGTGTATCACGCCGGTAACACCCTGAAGATCATCCATATATTCATGGGCGTTAGCCCATTACAATAGCCTTAAACTCGGCCAAAGACCGACTTGATATATGAAATATTAAGCACTCTTTTAACAATTCTTTATTATTATTTTTTTTTTATAAGGTTAAGTCTCTAACGAATTCATATATTTATTTATTAACTTTTTTAATGTTGTATAAATTTTTAGAATTAATTACACGATCGATTGGAGTAACAACATGAGAGATTGAGGCGATGGACATAATGTCGTTTAGCAGTAGAGTTTAACTTTTAGATTTGGTGTTAATTTTTTTTTTTGCGTAATTGGGCTAGTATGTGTAGATATAGTTGTAAATTTGTATATAGAATGGTACATATAAAATTATAAATTTAATTTATATTTATTGTATATAGGTATGTTTGTATAAATATAGGTGTGTGTATAATTTATATTTTGTATATATGTGTGTGTATTCGTGTAGTGGAAGGTTCAAATGAAAAGAAAAAAATTGTAAGAATAAAAAGAATAAGTTTTAAACCAATAGAAATGCTCTATTTTACTTCATTTAATATGTGTATTTAATGTTATTAATAAGGGCATATAGGTAAAATTCTAATTGTAACTAATTAGCTAACTAATTAAACTTGTAACTCACTTTTAAATATACTCTTTTAAGATAAAATAATTTAGGGTGAAGGACAATTTTCGACATGTGTAGGATAAATTTTAGTGTGTGTAGGATAAATTCTTAAATGTGTATGATAAATTTATATATGCGTAGGGTAAATTTCGGTAAGTGTAAAATATATATAGGATAAATTTTGAAAATGTATAGAATAAAATGTTTTTTGCTTTATTAATGAGAGATAACATAATTAATGAGAGAGATTATAAACTATTTAATGTTTTACCATTATGCACTTTCTTCATTTTCTTCTCACATTAAATTTCTTCTCAAATGAATCTTCCTCTATACGTGTATGTATATATATATATATATATATATATATATATATATATATATATATATATATATATATTAATTAAAAATATTAATTCGAGCCGAACCGAGCCGAGCGGACCCTTACTCATGTTTGGCTCGTTTACAAACCGAACCGAGCTGAGCGACTCGTTTACAACCGAGCCTCAAATCGATCGAGCATTTTTTAAGCAATTTTCAAGCGAGCAGCGAGCGGTTTGAACGACCCTAAGTGGTGGTCATTTGAGTCATGACTCATGACCACACCGCATAGCCTTATCATATGGTTTGAAACTAGGAGGACCACATTGCCACGCGAGTTATGACCACGTTCGTGTTTATGCTAATGATAATAATCATGTCCATGACAGTTACGACAACATAACTTTAATTTAAATGTAATGCTAATTAGAGGATGATCGGTATATAATATATAGATTTATTTTATATTAATCATGTAATATATGTAAATTACTTTAACTAGTTTTTATATTTTATAGGTTTAAAGGTGAGTGGGAGTTAAAACTATAAAGAATTGGTACGATCAAATTGTTATTTCCTACGTATACAGAAACCAAATGGGGGAATAGTGCCAGGCAGCTGCCTGGCACTCTCCCATTGGACCAACACGTTTATTTTTTTATATCCATTTTAAAATTATGTTTTTTTTCCCCAGCTCAAAATAAAATTTACGTTTTTTGTCCCCACCTCAAAATTACGATTTTGCCCTCAATTCAAAATTACGACTTTGCCTGGCACTCTCCCATTGGACCAACCAGATTATTATTTTATATCCATTCTAAAATCACGTTTTTGTCCCTCTTTAAAATTACGGTTTTGCCCCCAGCTCAAAATAAAATTTCGCTTTTGTCCCCAGCTCAAAATTACGATTTTTCCCTCCATTCAAAATAAAATTGTGGTTTTGCCCTCAACTCAGAATTACCTTTTCGCCCCCAGTTCAAAATAAAATTTTGTTTTTGCCCCCACTTAAAAATTACGATTTTGCCCTCTGTTCAAAAATGTGATTTTTCCCTGTTTAAAAATTGTGATTTCGCCCTCAATTCAAAATTACGTTTTTCCCCCAACTCAAAATAAAAATATGTTTTTGTCCCCACTCAAAATTACGATTTTGCCCTCGGTTCAAAATAAAATTGTGCTTTTGCCTCAAGCTTAAAGTTATGATTGTGTCCTTAGTTCAAATTTATATTACGTTGTTACCCCAAGTTAAAAAATACGAATTTGCCCCTGTGAAATTTTACAATTTTGCCCCAGGTTCAAATTTACAGTACTGCCATTACTTTAGCTTTTGCCAAATTACGATTTTACCCCAGTCAAAAAATAGAACTTTCCCTCAGTTAAAAATTACAATATTGCCATTGTTTTAGTTTTTTTTTTATCAAAACTATAAAAGTGTTTTCTTTTAATTGGTTGACTCGATTTAATTGTTTTTCGTGTCAATGAGCTGACTAACACTTGCTCACTATTCGGCCATCGCCCCACAACGCGGGCGGGGCATCAACTAGTTGTTATTTAAAAACTAAAATGTGAACATAAATTTCAAATTCAAGGTAAAGTCTCATGAAGGTGTTTAGTTAATGATGGATTGATGGCAGCCATACTAGTAGGAATATGGGCTCAAAGGCTGTAACTAATTGGGCTGAACTTCCAATTACGAATTTACGAGGCGGTCGTTCGCAAGGGGCTGAATCTAATTGGGCTGAACTGTAGCAATGTTTATATATTTTTTAATGTTATAAACTTATAACTATTTTAAACTAGTAAGTTTCCCCGTGCGATGTGGCGGGTCCAAATGTAAAGTAACTCGAATTTGTACAGTAAAGACCGGAATCGTTTCTGAACAAAAGTTATGTCAATACGTAGATAATCTGAAGATGTACATAAAAATAAGTCGGTAACGTATTATATATGGCCCAACTTATTTGCGAAAGAAATTTAAGTCGAACACCAACCTAAACTTATACTGACACGTACATAAAAATAAGTAAAAGTTTATGTTTTGTAAGTTAAAAATGATACCGCGCGTTGCGGTGCGTTGAAACGTAAAGTAAGTCGAATTTATAAAGTCTAATGAAAACATGTTATATTTGACCCGACTTGTTGTAAAACAATATTTATGTCAAAACATAGATAAACTCTAAACGTAAAATAAAAAAACAAAAAAAAAAACATATTATATTTGAGTGTACCCATTTTCAAAGAAACGTAATCAACTTGAATATATACCAATCACGTACATAAATATAAGCATGTAAAAATAACTATAAAGTTTTTAGAAAGTTAAAAGGTTGTAAGTAACAATACTGAATGTTGAAGGGTAAAAACTAAAATAAACAAAAATTTGCTAAAGGACAAAAAAAGTTAAAAATTTTTAGAAAGTTGAAGGATTATAAGTGTTAATACAAAACGTTGAAGGGTAAAGATTAAAATATAAAAAACTTATTACAACTAGGGCTGTAAACGAACCGAACGAACACGAACAAGACCTTGTTCATGTTCGTTTGTTAAAAAATATATGTGTTCGCGAACCGTTCACGAACACTTATCGAACGGGATTTTATGTTTGTGTTCGTTTGTTAAGGAAATGAACTTGTTCGTGTTCGTTTGTGTTTGTTTGTTAATTTTAGGCAACGAACGTTGACGAACACAAATGAGCACAAACTAATGTTCATGAACACAAATGGAAACAAACGAACACAAACAATCATTCATGAACAAAATATACAATACACCGACACTTATTAGATATTTAATTTTTTAGAATTTTGATATATTTAAATAAATAAAGATAAAAACACTAATGAACTATCGAACACAAGCGAACACGTTACCGAACGTTCACGAACATAAACGAACGAACGCGACCTCTGTTCATGTTTGTTCATTTAACTAAACGAACGAAATTTCTTGTTCGTGTTCGTGTTCGTTTGTTTAATAAATGAACGAACACAAACGAACTTCCCGCCGAACAGTTCACGAACTGTTCGTCGAACGTTTGGTTCGTTTACAGCCCTAACTACAACACAAAAAGAAACTTAAAAGGTGGACCAATGGCCAGCTGTCATGTCATGCAACAGCATGACACTGGTCATCCATCTTCATATTGTAACTATATAAAATATATATTGATATATCATAATTGTAAAAATCAAATAGTAATTACTTTTTTTAAAACCACAAATTTATTTTAATTTTTATCGTCTTTAAAACTTGAACTCAGGACCTCTTCTTTCAAACCAGGTGTTTAAAAGCTTTTGTATTTTCCAATAGACAGCACTCTTTGCACAAAAGTTTATTAAAATATTAATTACTATTAAAAGCATTTATTTTTAATGAGCATCTATCTATACTATCTATTAAAGAAGATTAGAAGCTGATGTCGATTTGCTTACGTGTCAACCATCTAGGCATGACACGTAGGATCTGATGATGTCATAAATAACAATTATTTAAATATCATTTCATTATTTAATTTAAAAACTTATAATATCATTTTAATTTGAAATTTGAATTTGAAATTCAAAATAGAGAAAAAGGGTTCACTAAATGTTGGTTTCTCTTTCCTTTCAAAAAATACAATCTCATTCCAAAAATTCAAACTCACCGCCCCCTTTCCCTTTCCTTCTAAATCTGGTTTCTCTCACTCTCTCTCATCAAAAACCCTTAGATATGTCTCTCTAATAGTTCATCTAACCTCAAATCTCACATGAAGATATCGAGAATGGGGGAGATGTCAAAATCAATCAACGGTGGTGGTCGGCCGAATTCGTTTTTGTTCCTCTTGCTATGTTTTCAGAACCGAACTCCGGTATTGATTTTTGAACAACTTTGATTATTGTTTATCTATGAACAATGGTGGGTGAAAAAAAAACTTTGATTATAGTTAGGTTATCTGTCTTGAATTCTGCAACCAATTTCTAGGGTTCTTAGTTTGAATTTGGGGATTTCTGAATATTTGTTGAAATTATATGTTATTGATATCATCATGAGTAAAAAACTTTGTTTATATGGATTACATTGTTTAAAAAAAAGTATGTTTCGGATTATCAAAAGTATGTCCACTTTTTTATTTGGTCAGAGTTTACTTATCAGTGGTTGAGTTCAAGTTATGTTTTATCATTAACGGGTAGAGGTTTTTTTTTTAATTAGCATGTCAATTGGGTGGGTAGTTAACTAAAGCATACTATTAATGCTTAAAACCTCCTAAATCGCAATAAAATAATTTTTAAACCAATTTTTTTTATAAAATTATGCCCAAAATGTTTTGACCCGTCAAAAATTACTTTTTACTTGACCTGAACCTGGTTTGATCAGTTACGAAACCCACTTATTTTCCACCTCTAGCATCCACATATGCTCATATAATTCGAGTGCTCAATCTGGTTTATTTGGGTGGTTGTTTTGGAGCAGGGAGCATGCGTTGGACTCTATTTTATAAATAGACCTGAGTGGCTGGTTGTTGATCACACATGTTCAGCTTATTCATTTGTTTCGGTGCCTTTATATGACACTCTTGGTGTGTAAGTGTGCTTTCATAATTAATTATAAAATTATATGTGAACCTTTATTGACTATCTCAATCATACTCCTGCTTGACCTGTAGGTCCTGATGCTGTCAAATATATCATAAACCATGCTGATGTGCAGACACTTTTTTGTGTGCCCAGTACATTGAATGTTGTAAGTTTGATCTTTATTCCAATATCGCATTTGTATGGAACTTTTATTCTAACTCATGAGTCTTTTCTCAATTTGTTGTTGTTGAGCTTCTTATCTGAAATTAGTAGTGTATGCATAATAGTGGTATGTTTTTAAACCATTTGTAGATTTTACTGTCCACTGCCATATGATATATTGAATATTACTTTGCTATATAATAATTCTATCCATGTGGCAGGTAGTGGGAGGGATAGATGGACACCTTCCCTCCCTCCCGGAAACATCCGGTATTCAACTTATATCATATTCAAAATTTATCAGTCAGGTTAGTTCAAACTTCTATTATATATGTCTTACTGATGTGAACCTTTCTGATATTATAATTGATACTCATGTAGGGTCATAGTAATCTAAGACCTTT
The DNA here is from genome assembly GCA_030545235.1 of Helianthus tuberosus. Lineage (NCBI taxonomy): Eukaryota > Viridiplantae > Streptophyta > Magnoliopsida > Asterales > Asteraceae > Helianthus > Helianthus tuberosus. The sequence continues at coordinate 192,801,801 of CM060402.1, forward strand.
TTACCCTCCAAAGGCCAATGACATTGCTACTATATGCTACACAATTGGTACTACTGGAACACCAAAGGTGACATTTTTTTAGCATTCATAGTTTTACTTAAGATATTTTATAGGCTTGATAATGATAATACTTATTTTATATGAACAGGGTGTGGTTCTGACACATGAAAACTTGATCTCAAGTGTTGTAGTCTCAACTCTGTAAATTAAATTCAACTCCTCTGACATGTGTGCTTCTACTTTATAACCAAATACATCGATCATTGCGTATTAGATTTGGAAATTTGATCTGTTTATGAGCATATAGGTTGATTTGGTTTATACTTGGACAACAAGGTAATAATTTTTCTTTAATTGTTTGTGTTTTTTAGGTAGTTTCTACTTTCAAACACGAGTCTTTTTACAATTGCGATTCTACACATCAATTCGAAACTAACTATAAAGAAATGCTGACAGGATCATGATCGGAATATGAAAGTGATGAAATGAGGTGTAGGATGCTACACTTTGTTTAACCATAGGTGGATGTTTTCTAGAAAGCAAGAATTTCTTCGCCTTTTAGTTATTAGATCCATTTTTCATTCAAAATTAGTTACATTTTTGGTCTTTATGATTTCCAAAAGTGGTGTTTGTCAACTTTGTAAACGCACAACCTTTGAAGAAGGATGAAATTTAAAAGAATCTACCAACAAAATTTGCCAAGGTTCTAACAGAATCCAAATGGACCTTCATAACTCATCCAAGTAAGTTTTTATTTACCTCAGGTTCATTGGTTCTTTGAATGTGATATAACAAAGTCTATTTCACATGATGATTTGATGTTTACTTGTGAATATTATCAACTGTAGGAGCACCCGTACTTGAATAGACCATGGTACACGCTACATCCATGTGGAACAAGCGAGTGGATGAGGCTACTTCTTGCTGGTGAGAATTCAACAGCTGAAAATAGTGTCGAGCAATACCTGATATTATGGTTTTCAGTGGTTGGCCAAGTTTTTGGTCTGAAATTGCCCTTAGATATGGTAAAAACCGATGGTTAACCATTTATAAATAAAAAGTTGGTTTGTTATTTGCTAACCGAATCACATAACTAACACAAATATGTTTCTATATAATTAATCTACTCTTTTATTTCTGGTGAATTGACGCTTTTCTCAGTTATTAACAAAAACGAAAACAGTAAGTTGCGAATTTTACCCATCATACTTGTTTTGGTCAAAAAATCTGATGAGGATAATGCAACCAAACTCTCTGTTACAGGGTATGATGCTTAAAATGTAGAACAATGACAAGGATCACTTCAACGTAAATTGCACAAATGACACAAGGATTTATACGGGGAAAAAGCCCTTGATCAAGAGTTGATCTCCGGCACAAAAAACCCTGGGTGATGGAAACTACCGATCACCAAGCTCAAATAAATCAATAAATGTTTACAACTTCGGATAGTAACGAGCTAGATACAAGGATCACTATGGTGAAATGTGTAAAAATGAGTGATAACTAATAAGTGTTCGTCGAGAGCTTCAAGAGTGCGATTATATGAGAGTGTGTGTAGCTAAAAATGGATAAGTGTTCTAATTCTAGCTCGTCACCCCTTTAAAAATAGAAGTTAGCTACAATAACTAACTATCCGACTTTCATGCCAAGCTCCCACGTTCTCCACAACGTCCATTTCCAGTCAAACGTGTGCGAATATTCCATAGTAACGTTGCCAAGACCAAGTCAAGCTTGTTACTCCTGCGAAGTAATACAAAACACAAACAAACAATCGTCAGTATGAGGATCCTTAAGGTGATCCATTATCCTGATCCTGAAGCTCTTCTGAGGATCACTATCTGTCACAGAAGAAAGGATCATTAATTAGGATAACAAGTAAGGATCACTAATTGTTAGAAAATCCTCCCCTAACAATTGCCCCCAAAATATAAGGAGTAATATGTTAAATAAGCGAATTATATTTTCCTGATCTTATCCGCAACTAACTATCGTAAATATAGCCGTTATTGTTGAACTATCCATTGCAACCATGACGTCACAGAAGTGACAACCCTGCACGATCATGATTATAAATAGGAGATAGAGATAGGATCAAATGCATTTAAAATTTCAGAGAGACTCCCTTTATAACTGCATTCCGAAGATAATCAGGTACTCTCTCTTCATCTTCTTCCCTCTCTTGCTCTGTTTTCATTTCTTTTCATCATTCCATCAAAGATGTTGCTCCGGAATTCCCCAGCTAAGGATCACCCGAAGCATAGCCCTCCGAAAAGCCAGGGGATCATCGAAGATTCCATTAAAGAACACTGCTGTTTCAATGATGCACAAATTGATAGGATCCGCCACTGCTTCCCGGCGAACACCGAGTTTAGACCTTTTGATCCCAATGCCCTGAGTGATCATATCTCCGACAAGTGGGTTGCTTTCCCCGTCACTCCGTTCACCATAGGCTATACATATCTTTTTCCAGCCTTCACCCAATCTTTCTTTTCCTTAACCGGCATCTCTTATATCCAAGCCATGCCGATGATTTGGAGGGTTTTGTACACCCTTGAAAGGATCATCGAGCAGGAAGGGATAGACCTAGGAATGTCAGAGCTGGGAGAGCTGTATGATCTTACTACCTTTGGTTCTCATCGCTATTTGTTTAAACGTAAGCCCGGTGAGGAACACCCGATCTTCAAAGCCACCAAAAATGATGCTAATTGGAAGCGGCGTTTCTTTTTCATCAAGAGAGATTCTATTGAGGATGGAAAGGATCTACCCAAGAAATGGGCTACCCATGGTAGGGTGGAGGATCCTGAGAAGGATCACCAGAAACTTTCTTTTGATGTAAGGATCACTTATATTTTTGCTTTCTTGTTATGCAGCTATCACCGTCTCACACCTGAGATTGTCTCCTGCTGCTAAAGAGAGACTCCTCGCTTTCAAGAAACTTGATCCTGAAACAAGATCTTTCAAGACAACAACCCAAGATTCACAGGAGGTATCCTCAGGCTCTGTCATGATGTCAAGTAAGTATCCTTGTTTAAAATTTAAATAAATAGTGAAATATAAGTTAAGTGAAGATACTTATCTTGTTTTGGTTGTGTAGGTGCTGGAAAATCCACCAAATATGCTTCAAAGTTCAATGTCACTGATCTCACTACCGTCAGATCCTCCAAGAGAAAAGCTCCTACCATTCCGACAGCTTCGGTCCCCAAGGCACCCCTCAAAGGAAAGGCAATCAAGAAGAGAAAGGCCTCTGAAGCTGAGGATCTGCAGGGTCTGCCTCTGATCCGCCACCAATTCCTCGAGTACTTCAATGAGGTAAGGATCACTGTTTCTGCTCGTATATCCTGTTGACATATCCTGCTGATATATCCTGCTGATTTGAGGATCACTTAGTCCTGACCTTATCTTTTATCCCTTTTGCAGAAATTCTCTGAGATTGAGGATTATGTTGGCCACGTTGAGGATCAGGATAGGAAGATTGCCGACCTCCAGCAGGTTGCATTGCTAAAGGACCTCACAATTGCTGATCTTCAGAAGGAAGTCCGGGATGCCAAACAGGAGACGGCCAAGGTGCTGGTTAATGTTGACTATGAGAAGCGTGAGATCACCGAAGACGCCAAAGTCTCTGCCGCCATAACAATGTACAAGACCAAGCTGCAAATGGCCTTGGAAGCTCAGGATCCTGCTTTTGACAAGAGCACCTGGGATGTTGAAGGCTGGAAGGCAAGGCTGGCTGAACTGGACGATGAAGAGGCTGAGGAGGTTGAAGAGATCCTGACGATTGAGGCTGGAGGCAAGGGTGAAGGTGGTGAAACAAGTGGAGCTGGAGGTGGTAATGCAGCGAAGGTTTAGGCTGCATGATTGGGCGATGATGGACATTCTTAGACGCAGCCGGAGCCCAATTTTTAAATTTGGTAGTAGTTTTTTGTGGTTGTGATGTCGAACAATTTGATGGTTTGTACTTGAACAATAGTTTTTAGGATTAAGGATCATGTATGATCCTTTGGACAATAGGCAGGATTGCACTTGGTGGAGGGATCCTCTGTTTGGGGGATGAAGCCATTGTGATCCTGCCGCCTTTATATTCCTGCACTATCTTTGAACTTATTATCATGGACACCCTTTACCTACCCCAGCGGACGGGCTACGTTTTGCTGGTAGATGCTCGGGGTAGGTAATTTTGACAACCTTTTAAGGGTTCGTCTTTTGTTAATAAATAAAATCTTAACCTTTTGTCGCTTATCTTGTGTTGTTATCCTTTTGTTTCTTTAATTCTCTTTTGTTTTGATGCACACTTATTGAATAAACAATACGTGTTGAATAAACAAATTTTGAATAAGTCATATTGAAAATATTTAGGACATGATCCATGACCAAATATCCCCTAGTTAAAGAATCCCAAAAAGTCATACATTTTAAGGATCACAGGTTTAGTTGTCAAATTCTAAGGGTTATTCAAATAATCAATAAAAAGGATAAAAACAATTAAGGATCATACCTGAGGATCCAAGTTAGGATCCTAACCATAATAAGGATAACTATAAGATAAACATTAGAGAGAAGTAAGGATCAAGGATCCCTAGTTACCTATCTTTAAGGACCTGAAATAGGGCATAACTTGGGACTAAGCCAATATAAGATAAGAGTTAGCAACTGGGGACAAGCCCAAGGATAACTGGGGACAAGCCCAAGGATAACTGGGGACAAGCCCAAAGATCGTATGTAAACTGGAGTATGGCCCTAACTGGCGACTATCCAAACTTAGTGACATGAAAATGCCAAAACCTTAGCTAACGTGAAAACGTTAGAAACCTTAGGAACGGATGTATGGTACGTCTACCATTATACGTAGGATCCTAGGTATAGCCAGTACAATGGAATTATCAGCCCCTAAAGCGAGTACTGGTCCCACTGCCTTGAACTATACCAGGATCATCATGCGCTACAGGCGGAACTGGGGTCAAGCCCTAATAACTGGGGTTAAACCCAAAGGACGGATTGCTTGTGCAGATAATCAATACTTTGCTAAGGATTCCTGAACTTTCAAAACTTAAAATCACGTGAGAGATGGATGAAGGATACATGATCCTTATCCTTATATGAGAAAATAAAGAAGTGAAATAGTTCAAGATTAGGATATTACCAAAGTAAGGATCATCGATACTTTAAGGATCCTTCAAGGATACACCTAACGTAAGGATCATCTGTGTCATGAGGATCCTGCTCACATGAAATATTTCTTCAAGTGGACAGCATTCCAAGCTCTTGGTAGCAAATCACCTTCCATGGTTAGCAATCTATATGCCCCCTTTCCTGCTTCAGCTTCAATCAAATAAGGGCCTTCCCATTTTGGAGCCAATTTTCCATCAGCAGGATTGGTGGTATTCTGAAATGCTTTCCTCAATACCATATCTCCAACTTGAAACTTCCTGATCCTGACATTTTTGTTGTAAGCACCAGCCATTCTTTGTTGATAACTGGCCATCCATATCCTAGCCATATCCCTGATTTCTTCAATAGTATCCAGGTCTTGAGCCAAATTCTCATTATTTTCTTCAGGATCACGAGTACTTGTTCTAGCAGTTGGAACCACCATTTCTGTTGGGATCACTGATTCTGCCCCAAATACCAAAGAGAATGGCGTTTGACCAGTAGCATTCTTAGGGGTCGTCCTATCGGCCCAAAGCACATAAGGTAGTTCTTCTGCCCATTTCCCTTTCTTGGATCCAAGCTTCTTCTTCAAATTGTTGATGATGATCTTGTTGGATGATTCTGCTTGACCATTAGCTTGTGGGTGGACTGGTGTTGATGTTATCATCTTAATCCCCCAGCTGTCACAAAAGTTAGTGGTTCTGCCCCCAATAAATTGGGAACCATTATCACATATAATTTCAGAAGGAATTCCAAATCTAGTTATAATATTTCTTTTAATGAAGGATATAACTTCCTTTTCTCTGACTTGGGCAAAAGCTTTAGCCTCTATCCACTTGGAGAAGTAATCAGTCATAGCAAGCATGAATACTTTTCCATCAGGTGCCTTAGGGAGCTTACCAACTATATCCATACCCCATCTCATAAATGGCCAAGAGGAGGATATAGGATGCAATAATTCAGCTGGTTGATGAAGGATATTGCTGTGTCTCTGACAAGGATCACATCTCTTAGCATACTCCACGGCATCTCTCTTCATGGTTGGCCAGTAGTATCCTATCCTCAGGATCCTTGAGAATAATGCCCTGCCCCCAGTGTGGTTTCCACAATCTCCTTCATGGAAGTCTTTTAAAACTTCTTGGATTTTAGGATCCTCAATGCATCTCAAGTATGGTCCTGCAAGAGATCGTCTATACAACATATTATTTAAAATTATGAATTGAGATACCTTAGATTTGAAAGCCCTAGGGTTTTCTCCTGTAGGAATCTCTCCATGTTGTAAGTATCTCATAATTGGTGAGATCCATGATCCTGATCCTGAATGGGATTAAGTATCCTCACTAGGGATAATTGTAGAATCATTTCCTGTCTCCATAGCCGCATGATCCTCGATAGCCGGGGTCAGGATATGGATAATAGGGATCCTGATATCCTCAGGAATCTTCAAAGATGATCCTAAGTTAGCCAATGCATCAGCTTCTGTATTCTCTTCCCTTGGTACCTGTGTCAAACTAAAGGAAACAAAGGAGAATGCCAATTTTTTGACTATCTCTAAATATTTGGTTAGCTTTTCACCTTTAACAGCATAGGATCCATTAAAGTGGTTTGTAATTAACAATGAGTCTACATGTACCTCAAGATACCTGATCCCCATATGCTTTGCAATTTGCAAACCAGCAATTAAGGCTTCATATTCAGCCTTATTGTTAGTGGTTTGGAACTCACAAGCTATAGAGTGGGGTATTATGTCCCCCTGTGGCGATTTTAGTAGTATTCCAAGCCCTGTGCCTTTGACATTTGAGGATCCATCAGTGTAGAGTATCCAAGGATCCTTGGTCTCCTCTAGCTGCTGGACTTCTAACTCAGCTTCTTTTTGTAAATCACTACTGAAATCAGCCACAAAGTCAGCTAATGCTTGGGATTTGATGGCTGTCCTAGGCTCATATCTTATATCATATGCACTTAGCTTCACTGCCCACTTAGCCATCCTTCCTGACATCTCTGGTTTTTTGAGGACATTCTTAATTGGAAAATTAGTTTTAACAACAATAACATGAGTTTCAAAATAATGTCTCAACTTAGTAGATGCCATAATTAATGCAAGAATAAGCTTTTCAAGGTGTGAATACCTGGATTCGGCATCAAGTAAACTTTTACTTACATAATAGACAGGATGGTGTGTACCTTCATGATCCTTAACAAGGACCGCACTTACTGCTTTTGAGGATACTGCAAGATACAAGGATAGCACATCGCCTTTTTCTGGTTTCATCAAGGCCGGGGCTGAGGATAAGTAATCTTTGAGGGCTCTTAAAGCATTTTCGTGCTTCTCAGTCCACTCAAATTTCTTGTTCTTCCTTAGGATATCATAGAATTCTTTGCACTTCTCTGAGGATTTGGATATAAATCTGTTCAAAGCTCTTATCCTGCCTGTTAGCCTTTGAACATCCTTAGCATTGGCCGGAGATTTGATGTTCACTATTGCTTTGATTTGTTCTGGACTAGCTTCAATGCCTCTCTTTGTCACCATATATCCTAAGAATTTACCTGCTTTAGCACCAAAGTGACATTTTGAAGGATTAAGTTTCATGTTATATTTGTCAAGGATATCGAATGCTTCCTCCAAGTCCCTTAGGTGATCCTCAGCTCTTATGGATTTTACCACCATATCATCTATGTAAACCTCCATAGTTTGTCCAATCTGATCCTTGAACATCATATTCACCAGCCTTTGATATGTTGCACCTGCATTTCTTAGTCCGAACGGCATAGCAATATAGCAGTATATACCAGTTGGAGTCATGAAGGCTGTATCCTCTTGGTCGGATGGTTCCATTTGGATTTGTTGAAATCCAGATGAAGCATCCGTAAAAGTTAACAGTTCATGACCCGCAGTTGCATCCACCATGGAGTCAATGTGGGGTAATGGGAAAGGATCCTTGGGACATGCCTTATTTAAATCGGTAAAATCGACACATACCCTCCACTTTCCGTTTTTCTTTTGAACAACAACCATATTGGCCAACCATCTTGGATACTTGACCTCTCTAATCATACCTGCCCGGAGCAATTTCTCTACCTCTTCCTGGATAATGGCATTCCTTTCCGGTGCAAACTTTCTTCTCCTTTGATGGATTGGTTTGAAGGACCTGTCAATGCCGAGTTTGTGAGTGATTACATCTTTAGATATACCAGTCATGTCTTCGTGTTTCCATGCAAAGGTAGTCTTTCTCCTTTTGAGGAAGGATACGAGGTCTTCTTTCATTTCGCCAAGGATCCTTGATCCGATATAGATTTTGGATTCAGGATCATCAGGATCCATGAGGATTTCTACCACATCCTGCTCTCTTGCCTCCAAGACATCCCTTGGAGGATACTTTGATTGCTATTGCTCCCTTGACTTTGAAGCTGGTTTCATCGATGAAGTATAGCAATTCTTAGCCTCCTGCTGATCACTATCAATCTTCACTATTCCCCAAGGACTAGGGAGCTTCACACATTGATGGTAGGTAGATGGGACTGCCTTCATATCGTGTATCCAGGGCCTGCCAAGGATAACATTACAACAAGATAAACAGTCAATAACACAAAATTTTTGATAAGAGTGTAGGCCTTCAATGTATATTGGGAGTTTAATGTCCCCCAGGGTATTCTTAGTTTCGCCACTAAATCCCACGAGCACGGAGGATCTTGGTATGATGTCTGATTCAGGAATACCCATCTTCTTTAGAACATCAAGCTGGATAATGTTCACTGAGCTTCCTCCGTCTATAAGGATCCTGCGGACAAAATGGTTAGAAATGAAAAGAGTAATAACTAAACCATCGTGATGAGGATCCTGGATATCAACACGATCATCCTCATCAAAGGTTATGACTTTTCCTTCGGAGACACTTGATGTTCGAACGGGTCTTTCTCCATTATCCATTTTAGTTTCCTTTGCATGCCTTTTAGCTGCTGAGAAGGATGTGCCACAAATGTCTGATCCTCCAGAAATAAAGTTTATTACTTGTGCATCTGCTGGAGGGGCTGGAGCCTTCTCAGGGATCCTTTCAGGATCCTGAGTCCTTGACTTTTTTCTTCCCAACAATTCTTTTAGATGCCCCTTGCTCAACAAGTATCCAATTTCCTTTCTCAGTGCAATGCATTCTTCTGTGAGATGCCCAAAATCTTCATGGTATGCACACCACTTTGATTTATCCTTAGTTGCAGCTGGCCTATCATTCTTTCTGGGCCATCTAGCTTTATCACCTAGATTCTGCATCGCAAGGATTAGTTCATTGTTATCAACAGAAAAACAATATTCAGAAATTGGAGGATAATCCTCATCATCCTCTTCTTGATCAACAGAATGCACGTTCTGGTTATCAGATCTGTTGTAGGATCTGAACTTGTTGTTCCTGAATGAGGATCCTTGCTTATCTTGCTTCGAGGATCCTACTAACCTTTCCTGGATCCTCTTGTCATCCTCTAGCCGGATGAACCTAAGTGCCCGGGTTCTTACCTCATCTAAGTTCCTGCATGGTGTCATAACAAGATCATCATAAAACGACGAATCCCTAAGCAATCCCATTTTAAAGGCCTCAACAGCCGTGGCTATATCTAAGTTGGGAATGTCTAAGGATTCTTTACTGAATTTGGTAATGTAATCCCTTAATGATTCATTATGACCCTGGGTTATCCTATATAGATCACTAGTTAATCGTTCAAATTTTCTACTACAAGAAAACTGATTATTAAACAGGTTAACTAGATTAGCAAATGAGGTAATAGAGTAGGGGGGAAGACTTAGCAGCCATTTGAGAGCCGAACCAGTAAGAGTGGATCTGAATCCTTTGCACAAGCATGCTTCCTTTAACCTTTCTGGGATTGGATTGATCTCCATCCTCTCTCTGTATTGTGCTATGTGTTCTTCAGGATCCGTCGAACCATCATACAGCTTCATTGTTGGCACATGGAACCTCTTGGGTATCTCAGCATCACAGATTGGTGGTGCAAAACGAGATATCTTGTGGCTCCCATCTGCAACCTCTGGGATAGGTTTGACCACTCCTGGAACACTTGATATCATATCCTTTAGCTTTTGCAATTCTCTGGCCATGGCATGATTGATACCTGGATCTTGCATAAGACCATGGTTAGTAGTATAAGAATTATTAAAAGTGTTACCTCCCATTGGATTCAAATTAGGAAGAATGGATGTTAATCCATATTGTTGGGGCTCTGGAATGATCGAGGGACCAGTAGAAGCATTGGTCTGCATTGGAATAAAATCTCCCTGATGGACATCTGAACTTCCTGTTTGCAAACTCCTCAAGGATCCTGGCATCTGGAAGGATCCCTGAAACTGGGAGGATCCTGGGACGAAGGAGGATCCTTGAACCTGGGACGATCCTGGAACAAAGGAGGATCCTTGAACCTGGGATGATCCTGGAACAAAGGAGGATCCTTGAACCTGGGATGATCCTGGAACGAAGGAGGATCCTTGAACCTGGGATGATCCTGGAACGAAGGAGGATCCTTGAACCTGGGATAATCCTGGAACAAAGGAGGATCCTTGAATCTGCTGCGCTTCTGAGTACCCTCCTGAATTCATGAAGGATCCCATATGCTGAGGATAGGATCCTGCTGGCTGGAAGTATGAACCCGATGCCTGGGTCACTGTTGTTGTTCCATAGTGCACTCCTTTTGGTCCGCCCACATATTGAACATCTGGAACCACTGATGGCTGAGAAGTAATCACCGGAGTGTCAAAATTCAAAGATCTGGGCATCAGTGGGGAATGATCCTATGCCGTTTTCTTTTGTTTCTTGAGATCTCCGATTTCTTTGAGAATCCTTTCATTGGTCTTGTCTTGTTGCTGTATGTGATCCTTCATCTGCAAAATCAAAGTAAACATGTCACTAGTAGTGGGAGTGTAAGAAGCAGAAGAAGTTGGAGGTTTTGAGAAAATGGGAGTTGGTTTCTTCGCAGCATTCTCAGCATTCTTATGGGATCCAGAAGGTGGTGGAGGCAAAGGGGGAACGCCTTGTGACGAAGTGAATGAGGGCATCAAATTTGAAGCATTCTTCGCTGAGGAAGCCATGTATTTGTATGCAATGAACCAGAATGATCACCAACAGCAAAATTTCTTAGGAATGAAGCACCAATTGCCCCACGGTGGGCGCCAAACTGTTTTGGTCAAAAAATCTGATGAGGATAATGCAACCAAACTCTCTGTTACAGGGTATGATGCTTAAAATGTAGAACAATGACAAAGATCACTTCAACGTAAATTGCACAAATGACACAAGGATTTATACGGGGAAAAAGCCCTTGATCAAGAGTTGATCTCCGGCACAAAAAAACCCCGGGTGATGGAAACTACCGATCACCAAGCTCAAATAAATCAATAAATGTTTACAACTTCGGATAGTAACGAGCTAGATACAAGGATCACTATGGTGAAATGTGTAAAAATGAGTGATAACTAATAAGTGTTCGTCGAGAGCTTCAAGAGTGGGATTATATGAGAGTGTGTGTAGCTAAAAATGGCTAAGTGTTCTAATTCTAGCTCGTCACCCCTTTAAAAATAGAAGTTAGCTACAATAACTAACTATCCGACTTTCGTGCCAAGCTCCCACGTTCTCCACAACGTCCATTTCCAGTCAAACGTGTGCGAAATACCCGTGGAATATTCCATAGTAACGTTGCCAAGACCAAGTCAAGCTTGTTACTCATGCGAAGTAATACAAAACACAAACAAACAATCGTCAGTATGAGGATCCTTAAGGTGATCCATTATCCTGATCCTGAAGCTCTTCTGAGGATCACTATCTGTCACAGAAGAAAGGATCATTAATTAGGATAACAAGTAAGGATCACTAATTGTTAGAAAATCCTCCCCTAACAATACTGGCAGCACCAGCTTCCTGATGACATCACGCCCGACTTTAATGTAACAGGAGATGAAGATTCTCAAGGAATCAATGCACTTCCTTTTTCAACATTATCTTTAGTAGATGTTAATGAATCGTCACGGTTCACTGACATGTTTCAAAAGGAGTTATCTCCTCACCAAACAAATGGAAGCAACTTTTCTAAGAAAATGGGAGTTCCCGTTTCGTTATATGATGAAAATCCGCTCTCTAGGTTTAAACACTGTTGGGTTAAAACAATGTTTTAACCCGAGAAAAAGTGAAACCACTGTTTTGGGTTAAAACAGTGTTTTGAAACAACTTTTGGGTTATAACAGTGTTTGAAACCACTGTTGGGTTACAACAGTGTTTGAAACCATTGTTGAGTTAAAACAGTGTTTTGAAACCACTTTTGGGTTAAAACAGTCTTTGAAACCACTGTTGGGTTAAATAATTTAGATTTTTTTCATATTAAATTTGTTATTACACTTGCGAAGTAGGGGTGTGGTGTAAACTGCAGAGACATCCCTAATGTAGAGGCAGACGTCGATATGCCCGCCGCACCAGACAATGACACCTTTAAGGTAGGTACCTTTTTTCCTATTCCTAAACCCTAATTCCTTTCGTTAATCATCAGATCTTTTCTTTTGTTAGGAGTTGGATGAGATGAACAAACGTTTGAAAGAGATGGTGGAAGAAGCTGTCGCTCTTCGCGAGATGCAAGCTAAAGTTTGGATTTTAGACAATCATATATTATTTGATACAGGATGCTACACATGACGCTAAAGAACACACTTCTTTTTTATGGGAGGTTGCACCATCTTTTCTTGATAAATTAGGAAAACTTATAATCTGTTTTAAGTTTAACGTGTCGTTTTCTATTTGATTTCAGTTGGAAAGGAGCCAAGAAGAGCTGGAGAAATGCAAGAACAACCTAAATACTTCCTTAGAGCAAAATGCAAAACTCTGTAGTGCATGAACATGATGATGGTATCGAGGTTATAAAGGTAAAAGTTGGCTATTATAACTTTATAATAAAGCATATGGTATATGAAGCAATTAAAATCCATTTTGAAATATAATTTATTTTGTTAAGTAGTATATAATGTTCTTTTCAGGCACCCATCTTGGAAGCTTCTAATGTAGGCAAATGGTCATTGCATACAATCTAAAAGACACTTGGAACTCATGTGGAGCACTCTGATGAACTTATGGATATGCAATTGGACGTAAGTTTTCTCTTTGCACTCAGATCATAAAATTTAGGCTCAGCTAGACTCGTGCTTTTGTCTGGCTTCCAAAGGCATGGTTCATATGAATTCATATAAGCTAAATTACAACTTAATTTATTTTGCTTATAACTAAACGTTCTTTAATTAGCTAAAAGTCCTTAAGAGAAGTGCATTGTAAGTTAACTAATGAGCTTATGGTAGATGTTAGTAAAAACAAGTCAACAGTGGCATCTTCTATGGGTGTTAATGAAATGTTAAAACTGACTGAACTGCCAAAAAAAGAAAGTCGGGTGGTATGAGTTTCAAACAGTTTGGTGGTTTTAACTCTGCAGTCCGGTTTGGAAATTGGAACCGACCGTGTAAATTTAACCACCATTTGAGATGAACAAACGTTTGAAGGAGATTGAGGAAGAAGCTACCGCTCTTCGCGAGATGCAAGAAAAAGTTGACAAAGAAATGGGTGTTGCTGCGATTCAAGGTCTACTTACTTTTTCTCCATTATTTTTATTTTTATTGCTTACACGAAATTCGCGGGTTCGAGGTTAGTTTTGATAGCATAAATGAGAGAAATTTGAATCAGTACATTTGATTAAGTTTTGTATTCGATTGGATTGGATTTTTAGTTTTTGTTTCGTGCCCTAATTGTTGTTCTAAGAGAAGATGCAATTGAATTTGTAGTGTATTAGCTGGATCTCGAACTTAATTGGTGACTGATTTGTATTGGATCATGTGTACTGATTCGGGAAGTGTTTATTTGATCTGATCTGTAGTTTTAGGGGTGTTTGGATGTCTTTTGAGATTGATGTAGAGTTGGAGTTTAGATATTAATTTTGTTTCATAGTGTCGAGTTTTCTTTCATCAATATCATGATCTTTTATTCAAAGTTGAAATGATCTCATTTTATTACCAATTTTGGTGGCTAGGTGGATATGACAAAGAAGAGAAAGCAGCTAGGGCTTATGATATGGCTGCACTCAAGTACTGGGGAACTTCTACTACCACCAACTTTCCGGTGACCACAACCATTATCGCATGTAATTAAAAAAATATATTGAAAAATCTTACATTACTAAAAAATAATGTAAGAGTATATATCGCAGGTATTGAGACCAAGAAATTCAGCGCCACTTGCAGTTACGGTTTTAAGGTCAGTCAATTATTGGCTTGAAACAGAGAGAAAGGACCTTTGTTTCTGAATGTTTTGTAGCTTCACTTATGACTTATGCCTGATGTTGTTGTCATGGTAGGAGAGAGCGATTGGATTTGTTGTCGAAAATGGGTTTTTATTTTTTTGTTTCGATACTGGATACAAGAAAACAGTGTTTGAAATCGAGACTGAAACAGACAATCTTCTACTTGCAAGGCACGAGGTAACTAAGTTTCTGTTTTGGTCAAAAATCAGACTAGGATTATGCAACCAAATCTTATTTTGTGAGGTGTGATGCTTGAATTGAATAGTGAATGTATGAACAAACTTCAAATGAAATGAACAAGTGACACAAGGATTTATACGAGGAAAAAGCCCTTAATCAAGAGATGATCTCCGGCATAAAAAACCTCGGGTGATGGAAACTGTTAGGGGAGGATTTTTGGATGATCAGTGATCCTCAATTACTGTCAAGCTTAGGGATCCTCAATTCTGTTTGAATTAGTGATCCTCAGAGAGTATTATAGGATCAGGATCATGGATCATCATAGTGATCCTTACACTAACGATTGTCTGCTTTGAATATGGTGTTGTTTTGCAGGAGTACGAGCTTGGACTTGGTCTTGGCGATATTCCTGGAGCATATTCTCTATTTATTCCGCACATGCTTAACTGAAGTGGACGTTATGGAGTTCGTGGAAGACTTGCACAAAATGCGGATAGTTAGTTAGCTTAGATATTTACTAAATTTATAAGGGGATAGCGAGCAAGATTAGAACACTTGGCTATTTTTAGCTTAACACACACACACTCGTAACTGCCCTCATCAGCTCTCGACAATTCACTTGGCGATTACACACTTGTTTGCACATTACACTCTAGTGATCCTTGTAACTAGCTCGCTATCATCCGAAGTTGTAATAACTTGTTTGTTTAATTTGAGTTGGTAATCGGTAGTTTCCATCACCCGAGGTTTTTTATGCCGGAGATCAACTCTTGATCAAGGGCTTTTTCCTCGTATAAATCTTTGTGTCACTTGTTCATTACATTTCTGAGTGATCCTTAGCATTGTTCATTGATTCAAACATCACACCTCACAACAGAAAGTTTGGTTGCATTATCTTAGCTTGATTTTTGACCAAAACAGTTTGGTGCCCACCGTGGGGCAATTGGTGCTTCATCCCTTAGAAGATTCATATTTTTGTGGTCATTTCGGTTCGTTACAATCAAGCAAATGGCTTCCTCAGCAAAGAATACATCAAGCTCTATGCCGGCAATCAGTTCTTCACAAGGCGTTCCTCCTTTGCCTCTACCACCTTCTGGATCCCAGAAGAATGCTAAAAATGCTGCGAAGAGACAAACCCCCATTTTCACAAAACCACCAACTTCTTCTGTTTCCACTAATCCTACTACTAATGATCTTTTTAATCTGATTTTGCAGATGAGGGACCGCATGCAAGAGCAGGACAAAACCAATGAACGGATCCTCCAAGAGATTGGTGATATCAAGAAACAGAAGAAATCAGTGGAGGATCACTCTCCTCTGATGCCAAGGTCATTGAATTTTGACACTCCAATTGTAACTACCCTACAATCGGCAGTTCCGGGCATCCAGTATCAAAGTGGTCCATCAGAAAGGCGTTATGGAACGGCAACTATGAGTCAGGCATTTGGCTCTCACTCCCAGCCTCAGGGATCCTATTTTCAGCCATCGGGATCCTTTTTTCAGCATCAAGGATCCTTCAGCTCAGGAGGATATTTGGGATGCACGCGGTTCAAGGATCCTCCCAGGTCCAAGGATCCTCCCAGGTCCAAGGATCCTCCCAGGTCCAAGGATCCTCCCAGGTCCAAGGATCCTCTCAGGTCCAAGGATTCTCTATTGTTCCAGGATCTTTTCAGGTTCAAGGATCCTCTCAGCCCCAAGGATCCAACATCTTTCAGGATCAAGGATTCTTAAGAAGTATGCAGCCTCCAAGCTCGGATGTTCATCAAGGAGACTTCATACCAATGCAGACCATTGCTTCCTCTGGTCCTTCAATCATACCAGAACCCCGTCAACATGGATTCACATCCAGAATTCCAAACATGAATCCAATGGGAGGTAACACTTTCAATAATTCATATAACACTAACCATGGCTCTATGCAGGATACATGTATCAATCAGGCTATGGCTAGGGAGCTACAGAAGCTTAAGGATATGATATCCAGCGTACCAGGAGTGGTTAAACCCATTCCTGAAATTGCAGATGGTAGCCATAGGATATCTCGTTTTGCACCACCTATTTGTGATGCTGAGATACCCAAAAGATTCCAGATACCTTCCATGAAGCTGTATGATGGTTCGACGGATCCAGAGGAGCATATAGCTCAGTACAGGGAGAGGATGGAGATCAATTTGATTCCTGAGAGGTTAAAAGAAGCATGTCTATGCAAGGGATTCGGATCCACACTTACAGGATCTGCTCTTAAATGGCTGCTAAGTCTTCCCCCTTACTCTATTACTTCATTTGCTAACCTAGTTATTTTGTTTAATAGTCAATTCTCTTGTAGTAGAAAGTTTGAACGATTAACTAGTGATCTATATAGGGTAACACAAGGTCAAAATGAATCACTTAGAGATTACATCACTAAATTTAGTAAAGAATCCTTAGATATCCCTAACCTGGATATAGCTACGGCTGTAGAAGCCTTTAAAATGGGATTGCTTAGGGATTCCTTATTCTATGATGATCTTGTCATGACCCCTTGCAGGAATCTTGATGAAGTAAGAACCAGGGCCCTTAGGTTCATCCGTCTAGAGGATGACAAAAGGATCCAGGAGAGATTGACAGGATCCTCAAAACAGGAAAAGCAAGGATCCTACTTTAAGAATAACAAGTTCAAGTCCTACAACAAGTCTGACAACCAGAATGTGCATGCAGTGAAACAGGAAGAGGATGATGAGGATTATCCTCCCATTTCTGAATACTGTTTTTCTGTTGATAACAATGAACTAATCCTTGCAATGCAGAATCTAGGTGAAAAAGCTAGGTGGCCGAGAAAAAGTGATAAACCAGCTGCTACAAAGGATAAGTCCAAGTGGTGTGCATATCATGAGGATTTCGGGCATCTCACTGAAGAGTGTATTGCACTTAGAAAGGAAATTGGTTACTTGTTAAGCAAGGGGCATTTGAAAGAGCTTTTGGGACGAAAGAAGTCAAGGATCCAGGATCCTGAAAGGATCCCGGAAAAGGCTCCTGCTCCTCCAGCAGATGCACAAGTTATAAACTTTATATCCGGTGGATCAGACATTTGTGGTACTTCCTTTTCAGCAGCCAAAAGACATGCCAAGGAAACCAAGATGGATAATGGAGACAGACCCATCCGGACGTCCACTGTCACCGAGGATAAGATCATAACTTTTGATGAGGATGATCGTCTTGATGTTCAGTATCCTCATCATGATGGTCTTGTTATTACCTTATTTATTTCTAATCATTTTGTTCGCATGATCCTTATAGATGGAGGAAGCTCTGTGAACATCATTCAGCTTGATGTCCTCAAGAAGATGAATATCCCGGAGTCTGATATTGTCCAAATATCCTCAGTCCTTGTGGGATTCAGTGGGGAAACCAAGAACACACTGGGGGACATCAAACTCCCTATCTATATTGAAGGACTCCATTCTTATCAGAAGTTTTGTGTTATAGATTACTTATCTTGTTGTAATGTTATCATTGGCAGGCCATGGATACATGACATGAAGGCAGTCCCATCTACTAATCATCAGTGCGTGAAGCTTCCTAGTCCATGGGGAGTCGTGGAAATTGAGAGTGATCAACAAGAAGCTAAGAATTGCTATACCTCATCAATGAAGCCAGCCTCAAGACTAAGGGAGAAATAGCAATTAAAGTATCCTTCAAGAGATGTCTTGGAGGCAAGAGAGCAGGATGTAAAAGAAATCCTCATGATCCTGAATCCAGGATCTTAATAGGATCAGGGATCCTTAGTGAAATTGAACAGGATCTAGTATCCTTCCTTAAAACAAGGAAAACTACCTTTGCCTGGAAGCATGAGGATATGACAGGTATATCTAAAGATATAATTACTCATAAACTCGGCATTGCCAGGTCATTCAAGCCAATTCATCAAAAAAGAAGGAAGTTTGCACCTGAAAGGAATGCTATTATCCAGGAGGAGGTAGATAAGCTACTTCGGGCAGGTATGATAAGAGAGGTTAAGTATCCAAGGTGGTTAGCCAATGTGGTTGTTGTTCAAAAGAAAAATGGAAAGTGGAGGGTATGTATCGATTTTACTGATTTAAACAAGGCATGTCCCAAGGATCCTTTCCCATTACCCCACATTGACTCCATGGTGGATGCTACCGCGGGTCATGAGTTGTTGACTTTTATGGATGCTTCATTTGGATTTCAACAAATTCAGATGGAACCATCTGATCAAGAGGATACGACCTTTATGACCCCAACTAGTATATATTGTTATATTGCTATGCCATTTGGACTAAGGAATGCATGTGCTACTTATCAAAGGCTAGTCAATATGATGTTCAAGGAACAAATTGGACACACTATGGAAGTCTATGTAGATGACATGGTGGTTAAGTCCAAGAAAGCTGAGGATCACCTTAAAGACTTGGAGGAAGCATTCAATATCCTTGATAAATTTAATATGAAACTAAATCCTTCCAAGTGTCATTTTGGTGTTAAAGCAGGTAAATTCTTAGGCTATATGGTGACAAAAAGGGGCATTGAAGCAAGTCCAGAGCAGATTAAGGCTATTGTGAATATCAAATCTCCTGCCAATGCCAAGGATGTGCAAAGATTAACAGGCAGGATCGCAGCCTTGAACATGTTCATATCCAAATCCTCAGAAAAGTGCAAGGAATTCTATGACATCCTGAGGAAGAACAAGAAATTTGAATGGACTGAGAAGTATGAAAGTGCCCTCAAAGCTCTTAAGGATTACCTATCCTCAGCCCCTGCCTTGATGAAACCAGAAAAGGGGGATATATTATCCTTATACTTAGCAGTATCCTCAAAAGCAGTAAGTGCGGTCCTTGTTAAGGATCACCAAGGTACACAACATCCTGTTTATTATGTAAGTAAGAGTTTACTTGATGCTGAATCCAGGTATTCACACTTAGAAAAACTTATCCTTGCATTAATTATGGCTTCTACTAAATTAAGACATTATTTTGAAACTCATGCAATTATTGTTAAGACTAATTTTCCAATTAAGAATGTTCTCATGAAACCTGAAATGTCAGGAAGGATGGCTAAATGGGCAGTGAAGCTTAGTGCTTATGATATAAGATATGAGCCTAGAACTGCCATTAAGTCCTAGGCCTTAGCTGACTTTGTGGCAGATTTTAGTAGTGACTTGCAAAAGGAAGCTGAGTTAGAGGTCCAACAGCTAGAGGAAACTAAGGATCCTTGGATACTCTTCACTGATGGTGCTTCTAATGTTAAAGGAACAGGGCTTGGAATACTACTAAAATCACCACAGGGGGACATAATACCCCACTCCATAGCTTGTGAATTTCAAACTACCAACAATGAGGCTGAATATGAAGCCTTGATAGCTGGTTTGCAAATTGCTAAGCATATGAGGATCAGGTATCTTGAGGTACATGTGGATTCTTTATTGATCACTAATCACTTTAATGGATCCTATGCTGTTAAAGGTGAAAAGCTAATCAAATATTTAGAGATAGTCAAAGAATTGGCACTCTCTTTTGTTTCCTTTAGTTTGACACAGGTACCAAGGGAAGAGAATGCAGAGGCTGATGCATTAGCCAATCTAGGATCATCCTTGAAGATCCCGGAGGATATCAAGATCCCTATTATCCATATCCTGACCCCTGCTATCGAGGATCATGTAGCTATGGAAATAGGAGAGGATTCCGCAATCATCCCTAGTGAGGATACTCAATCTCATTCAGGATCATGGATCCTCCCAATCATGGGATACATACAACATGGAGAGATTCCTACAGGAGAAAACCCTAGGGCTTTCAAAATCAAGGTATCTCAATTTACAATATTAAATAATATATTGTATAAACGATCTCTTGCAGGACCATATCTAAGGTGCATTGAGGATCCTGAAATCCAAGAAGTCCTAAAGGATTTCCATGAAGGAGATTGTGGAAACCATACTTGGGGCAGGGCATTATTCTCAAGGATCCTGAGAACAGGATACTATTGGCCTACCATGAAGAAGGATGCTGTGGAATATGCCAAGAAGTGTGATCCTTGTCAGAGACATAGTAATATCCTTCATCAACCAGCAGAGCTTTTGCATCCTATATCCTCTTCATGGCCATTTATGAGATGGGGAACGGATATAGTTGGTAAGCTTCCTAAGGAACCTGGTGGAAAAGTATTATGCTTGCTATGACTGATTACTTCTCCAAGTGGATAGAGGCCGAAGCCTTTGCTCAAGTTAGAGAAAAGGAAGTTATATCCTTTATTAAAAGAAACATTATTACTAGATTTGGTATCCCTTCTGAAATTGTTTGTGATAATGGATCCCAATTTATTGGGAATAGAACTACTAACTTTTGTGACAGCTAGGGGATTAAGATGATAACATCAACACCAGTCCACCCACAAGCTAATGGCCAGGCAGAATCATCCAACAAGATCATCATCAACAATTTGAAGAAAAAGCTTGGATCCAAGAAAGGAAAATAGGCAGAAGAACTACCTTATGTACTTTGGGCTGATAGGACAACTCCCAAGAATGCTACTGGTCAAACTCCATTCTCTTTGGTATTTGGAGCAGAATCAGTGATCCCTACAGAGATGGTGGTTCCTACTGCAAGAACAAGCATTCGTGATCCTGAAGAAAATGCTGAAAACTTGGTTCAAGACTTGGATACTATAGAAGAGCTCAGGGATTTGGCAAGGATAAGGATGGCTAGTTATCAACAAAGGATGGCTGGAGCTTACAACAAAAATGTTAGGATCAGGAAATTCCAAGTTGGAGATATGGTGTTAAGGAAAGCATTTCAGAATACCACCAATCCTGCTGATGGAAAGTTGGCACCAAAGTGGGAAGGCCCATACTTGATCGAAGCTGAGGCAGGAAAGGGGGCATATCGATTGCTAACAATGGAAGGTGACTTGCTACCAAGAGCTTGGAATGCTGTCCACTTAAAGAAATACTTCATCTAACGAGGATCCATGATCCTTACCTGACAAGTATCCTTGAAGGATCCTTACAGAACAGATGATCCTCATCCTGGTAATATTCTAATCTCAAACTATTTCATTCTTCAATTATCTTATTTAAGGATAAGGATCCTGCATCCTTTATCCTCCTTTCACTTGATTCTGAGTTTTGAAGGTTCAGGCATCCTTAACAAAGGGTTGAGTATCCACAGAAGTATCCAGTTATTTGGGCTTGACCCCAGTTATTTGGGCTTGACCCCAGTTTGGGCCTGTTCCCAGTATCGCCAGTAGCGCACGATGATCCTGGTACAGTTCATGGCAATGGGACCAGTACTTGCTTTAGGGGCTGACAATTTCATTGTACTGGCTGTATTCAGGATCCTACGTATAATGGTAGACGTACCATACATCCGTTCCTAAGGTTTCTAACGTTTTCACGTTAGCTAAGGTTTTGGCATTTTCATGTCACTAAGTTTGGATAGTCGCCAGTGAGGGCCATACTCCAGTTTACACACGATCCTTTGGGCTTGTCCCCAGTTATCCTTTGGGCTTGTCCCCAGTTATCCTTTGGGCTTGTCCCCAGTATATTGGGCTTGTCCCCAGAATTGTTAGGCTTGTCCCCAGTTACTAACTCTTATCTTATATTGGCTTAGTCCCAAGTTGTATCCTATTTCAGGTTTTTGAAGCTAAACGACCAAGGATCCTTGTAAGGACTCTAAAAAAAATGTCATAAACCAACCCACAATTGGTAACCCGGACCCCTGAAACCATACTATGTATGAAAAACAAAGAAAACCAGAAATATGGTTCTCAAGCGGGCTGCGTAAGAGTAAGCATGGTCTTATGCGGGCCGCGTCAAACCTGTGTTGACCGGATAAGTGTTCCGGATCCACGTAGCGACCACCTGGCTAACCTACTGATGACCAATCAAGGCTAGTCGTAGACTGGGCGGCTGCGCGGGCCGCGTAAGGTTAAGCTGAAGGCTTACGCGGGCCGCGTAAGGTCTCAATTTCAGCTATAAATAGCCCGTCACTTGCACAGTCCACTGGTGTCGATCAAAACTTTCAAAAACGAATTCATATCACTCTGAAGTCGAAATTTCATATATAATTAGAGAGGTGCTGCTCCGATACCGGGTATTAACTCGATCGCTGCTACGATTCAATGTCCGATCGATTAAACTATCCAATGGATGTTTAAGTGCTGCCCACATTAGGGTTTATGCGTTGTCATTCGTTGTTAATTCAATGGATGTTTAAGTATCCCACTTTGTTATTCGTTGTGAAGGTTTTAATCTCGTGAGTTATCGTAAATGTTGTATTAAGTTACTAACCGAGTTGTGTGCATGTTATTAATTTAGGTTAAAAGGCTAATCAGTAGGCTAGGTTCTGCTTAATTAAATCTGCAATGTGAGTCATTCTCTTTTTATCAAATTACTTTCAAAATCATGTTTATTTTTAAAGTTATAATTACAGTGATTAAGTTTATGTAATCACCAAGTTACAGCCGGTATGTGGGGTTTTGTATACATTACTTGATAACCGTCACTATTGGACAACGGGTTAGCCAATGAGTGATATGACCATAGTCACAGACTCCATTGGACAATGAGGTTACCGATGGATGGTCGAGTGACAAATATCGTGGGTAGTTGGTTGATATCTGGAAACATTGTAATCTCTCTTAATACTGTAAATTATAACAAATGAGTCGTTTTAGTAAATAGAATGATTCACCAGTATTTCCCGCTGACAAAACCTTTTTCAAACATGTTTTAGGTGATCTGTTGTGATCAAGGAAAAGTGCCGTGAAGCACTACAAGCTTAAGGAAGTGGCTCAATATAAAATAAAGAAACATGTTTTGTAAAATAAAGATTTCTCAGAGAAATCATATGATTGTAAATTACCGGGTTTTATCCCGAATTGTGAAATAAAATAATCGGGACATATTTCAGTTTTAAAAAGATCCTGAAGAAAACTTCCGCTGTTAAATAAATACCACGGGATTTTCTGTCCCGCGGCTCCTGAAACGGGTAAAACCGGGTCGGGGGCCGTGACAGAACAAGGTGGTATCAGAGCCACTGATTTAAGCCAATTAAGTATTTAGCAAATACTTAATTTTAATTGCCATTTTGTGATTATATGTTTTATTATTTGAATATTTGTGTACAGTATGGGTAAGCAAAAGCTTTCAAACATCTATCTTAAATTAGATAGGTCATCAAATGAGAAGGGAAGTTCATCCCAAACCAAATCCTCAAATCACTCTGTAATTCCTGAAGAAGGAATATTTGTGCGAAAAGCACAATATGAGGAACCACTTTCTCCTAATAAAAGAAGTTTGATTTTTAAGAAAAGTCAGGAGAAAATAAAGAAATTCCGAGAAAAGAAGATTAAACAGGAAACCCAGGAATTAACCAGTAAATCACCTTGGGAAGACAAGTTAGATGAAAAATGGGCGGATCTTTATATGTTAGCCACTGTAGCAATAAATGCAAATCTTTAATACTTTGACTTAAGTTTTAGCAACCTTTATCACCTACAAATCTAGAAACCATATCCAGTAAATAAATAAGTAAACTCTAGTGTGTTTTAATTTTCAGTTGTTTTGTAGTTACCCAGTATGAAATAATATTTAAAGGTTATCTATGAAATTTTGTTATTAAATTTTTAACTTAGTATTTGTGTGTATTTTGCATATGTGCTAAACAGCATGAGTGACTTGTCTGACGCCCTTCAGAATCTAAATCTCTATCCGGTAAAAATAGAGGTTTCCAGAGATTTCAATAGGTATATACCAGATATAGAAGAACCGATGGAATTCAATGCTCCACCTCCGGAGAAACCCAAGCCTAAGAAAAGGAGAAGATTCGTGGGATGGAGGCGTGTGCGTAGGAGGAAACCCATCACTAGAAAGATTCCCAAAATAGAAAATCCCTTAGATAAAGGGAAGGGAATTGAAGTCGGGGAAGAATCTAGGCAAATAGGAATACAGTTTGAAGAATATTCAAAGCAAATAGAAATGGAGATTGGAAGAGGTTCTAAACAAACCCAGGTAGAAATTGGAGAAAGCTCTACATAAACCCAGGAAATGACATTGCAGGAAGAGCTAGATTTTATATTGGCAAGCTGTGATACTATTAAGCCTGTCAATACAAATGTTTTTACTCATCCTATTGAAACTCAACTTCCAATAAATTTGGAACCAGCAATCCCAGAACCTATAATTCACATCGAACCTTTAGGAATGGACGAGTGATGGACGAATGATTGGCAGTTCCAAAACCTGCTCAACAGTCCTTATTCCTTTCTTCCTCAATTTGACCCAGAACCTATACCCAATCCACCTATGAGCAATGAGAATTTAGCTGAACTCCGCCACTTTGGCGAGGAGTTAATGGATGCAGGAAATAGGATTAGGGAAGTAGGAGAACAGATCTCCTGGAAGTACGATGAGAGGGAACGCCGTTACTAAAATATCAACTGACGAGGGATAAGGGGTTTATGAGACTGTGGTTGTATAATAGCAATAATAATATAATCAAGTGAAATAACCTAAAATAAAATTTTGTAAGATAATGGTGTGTATTGATGCATACTATTAAATATAAAAATGGAAATTGAGAAATCGATAGTTTTGGCTATATGTGTGTATTTGAAATGATTGTTTTGTGTATAATTGTTATTTAATCGATACTAATAAATTATATATTATCAGATGGAAAACGCTAATAACGAACCAGTTAATGAGGTTAATCAATCTGAGCAACACCCGGATGATCAATTTTTAAATAGGCAAGATATAGAAAATATCGTTGCTCAAGGGATAGCCAACGCTATTCCAGCAATAGTTGCTGCTGTTAGAAATCCAATCGAACCTCAACAAATCATTCCTAGCAAACGTATTTCTGAAGATAACTTCAGCAATGGCGTAAATGGAGGCGGTAATCATACTAATCACGATAATAATCCACGGCAGGCTCCGCTCCCTAAGAAAATGAAAGCTGCAACACCTGGTTGCACTTATAAAGAATTTCTTGCTTGTAAACCATCTGAGTTTGCAGGCAATGAAGGAGCAACTGCGGTACTACGTTGGTTAGAGAAAACCGAGGCAGTGATTACAATAAGTAAATGTGCCAAGGATGATCAAGTCATGTACGCGTCAAACCTTTTTAAGGAAGGGGCGCTAGAATGGTGGAACACGGTGTTACAAGCAAAAGGAAGGATGATGGCGTATTCTATGAATTGGGAAGAATTTAAGAGTCTTGTAGAAAGAAAATTATGTCCCGAATATGAAAAAGATCAAATGGCAAATAAGTTCTTAAACCATCGAATGATGGGTGTAGATTGTCGCAGTTATACTTCGACATTCTTTGAATATGCTAGAGTGGTACCAACACT
The DNA here is from genome assembly GCA_030545235.1 of Helianthus tuberosus. Lineage (NCBI taxonomy): Eukaryota > Viridiplantae > Streptophyta > Magnoliopsida > Asterales > Asteraceae > Helianthus > Helianthus tuberosus. Next base: position 192,827,802 of record CM060402.1, read on the forward strand.
GGCTTCGCCAGAACCGATACTCATTTCTCGCTATATTTGGGGATTGATTGGCGAAATCCGCAATATCGTTAAAGCTGCGAGACCTCGTACTATTGACGATGCAGTGGAATTAGCCAACACCCTAACTGATGAACTGGTGCGCACAAGAGATGATAACAGGAAAAAGGAATTGGCTCAGAAAATTACCCAAGGAGTTCGTATGGGTAATAGTAGCAACTTCAAGAGAAGAGGAACAGGGCAATTTTCCAATCCGCCATTCTGCAGGAATTGCAGAAAGAAACATTTTGGAAGATGTAGTGTAACCTGTAATTTTTGTAAAATGGTAGGACATCGTGAAGAAAACTGCAGAAAGAAAACCATAGTCTGCTTTAACTGTGGGGAAGCATGGCATTTCAAAACAGAATGTCCTAAATTAAGCAAATCAACAGACAACAAAGTCAAGACGGCCGACGGAGCTACTAAGAAGAATGTTCGAGCCTTTCAGTTAACTACTCAGGAAGCCGAGATGATTCCTGACGTGATAGCTGGTACGTTCCTAGTTCACAACGTGTATGCAAAAGTATTATTTGACTCTGGTGCAAACCAAAGTTTTATCAATACTTCATTCTGCCAAGCTCTTAACTTACCTTTAACCAAACTTAGGCAGATTTTTACAGTCGAAACGGCAGACGGAAATTCTGTTAGCATAGATAAAGTTTTGCAAAAGGAAAATATAGAACTCTCAGGTCATAATTTCTTTTCAAAACTATTACCTATGAAATTAGCCGAATTTGATGTTGTGTTAGGAATGGATTGGTTAGTAGCCAACCATGCTCGAATTCTTTGTGATCAGAATTCCATAGAAATTCAAGCACCCACCGGAGAAGTAATTATGATTACAGGAGATAAACCACGTAAGCCCATGAAGTTCATATCAGTAATGAAAGTTGCTAGTTATGAACGAAAGCAAGGAATAGTATATATGATTTCAGTAATCATTAGTACTAAGGGTAAAGAACTAAAGGAGATTCCTGTAGTCTCAGAATACCCAGATATATTCCCAGAAGAGTTACCAGGATTACCACCAGATAGGGAGGTAGAATTTAGAATTCATTTAATTCCCGGAACTATACCGATAGCCAAGGCACCTTATCGGTTAGCTCCCACAGAAATGTTAGAACTGAAAAAGCAATTAGATGAATTACTAAGTAAAGGTTTCATACAACCGAGTTCATCCCCGTGGGGAGCACCAGTGTTGTTTGTAAAGAAAAAGGATGGTTCAATGAGAATGTGTATTGATTATAGAGAATTGAATAAGGTTACAATTAAGAATCGATACCCATTACCTAGGATTGATGATCTTTTCGATCAACTTCAAGGAGCTATATATTTTTCGAAGATTGACTTACGCTCCGGATATCATCAATTGAAGGTACAAGAAGAAGACATACCTAAGACTGCTTTCAGAACTAGGTATGGTCATTACGAGTTTACAGTCATGCCCTTCGGATTAACGAATGCACCTGCAACATTCATGGACATGATGAATAGAATCTGTAAACCTTACTTGGATAAATTTGTAATTGTTTTTATCGACGATATACTTATTTATTCCAAAAGTCAGGACGAACATTGTCAGCACTTGCATGCACTCTTAACTTTGTTAAGAAAAGAAAAATTGTACGCCAAATTCTCGAAGTGTGAATTTTGGTTGCAAGAAGTGCAATTTCTAGGTCATATGGTGAATCACGAAGGCATTCATGTAGATCCTGCTAAGATAGAAGCAATTACCAAATGGAAGGTTCCGCAATCCGCAATGGAAATTAGAAGTTTTATAGGTTTAGCTGGATATTATAGACGGTTTATTAAGGATTTTTCCAAGATAGCTGTACCATTAACTAAGCTAACCTGTAAAGCAGTTAAGTTTGAATGGGGATCTAAACAAGAAGAAGCCTTTAGGATCTTGAAACAGAAATTAACCAATGCTCCAATCTTAGCCTTACCAGAAGGAACTGAAGATTTTGAAGTATATTGTGATGCTTCAAAGCTAGGATTTGGATGTGTGCTAATGCAACGCAAGAAGGTAATTGCGTATGCTTCAAGGCAATTGAAAAAGCACGAAGAGAACTATACGACTCATGACTTAGAATTAGGAGCCGTAATTTTTGCCCTGAAAATATGGAGACATTATCTGTACGGAAGTAAGTTTACTGTCTATACAGATCATAAAAGTTTAAGATATATATTTGGGCAAAAAGAGTTAAATATGAGGCAAAGGAGATGGATGGAAATCCTAAGTGACTACGACTGTGATATTCAATATCATGAAGGAAAGGCAAATGTAGTTGCAGATGCCTTAAGTCGTAAGTATCATGAGAAACAATGACGAGTTCGTGCTCTTAGGTTAAATCTACAGTTAGATCTAATGGAACAATTGAAAAATATTCAAGAAACAACAATCAAGGATGATGCTGAAGGAATGAAGGGACGAATAAAAGAATTAGAGCAAGGAGCTGATGGAATTTGGAGATTCCACAAAAGCAGAATATGGGTACCTAAGCAGGGAGAATTAAGAAATAAGATTTTAGAAGAAGCCCATAAATCTAGGTATACCATGCACCCTGGAAACAATAAGATGTACCAAGATTTAAGAAATAACTTTTGGTGGATAGGAATGAAAAAGGATATAGCTAGATATGTTTCTAAGTGTCTTACTTGTTCACAAGTTAAGGCAGAACATCAGAAACCTTCAGGTCTACTCCAACAACTAGAGATGCCTGTATGGAAATGGGAACTCATAACAATGGATTTTGTTACTAAGTTACCCAAAACCAGAAAAGGCAACGATACGATTTGGGTAATTGTGGATCGATTAACCAAATCAGCTCACTTTCTACCTATGAAGGAAACCTTTAGCATGGAAAGATTGGCAACGTTGCATGTAGATGAAGTTGTATCTTTACATGGAGTTCCACTCTCCATTGTTTCTGATAGGGATAGTCATTTCACTTCTCATTTCTGGACAAGTTTCCAAGAAGCAATGGGAACTCGACTAAATCTGAGTACTGCATATCATCCACAAACAGACGGGCAAAGTGAAAGGACGATACAAACTCTGGAAGACATGCTCAGAGCATGTGTGATAGATTTTAGTGGAAATTGGGATGATCATTTACCATTAATTGAATTCTCCTATAACAATAGTTATCATTCAAGTATTGAAACTGCCCTATTTGAGGCACTGTATGGAAGAAACTGCAGAACTCCAGTTTGTTGGGCAGAAATAGGAGAAAGTCAATTGTCAGGTCCTGAAATAGTGCAAGAAACAACAGACAAGATTACTCAAATCAAAGAAAGACTAAAGACGGCTCGAGATCGTCAGAAGAGTTATGCAGACAATAGACGAAAGCCGTTAGAATTTCAAGTTGGAGACAAAGTACTATTAAAGGTTTCACCGTGGAAAGGAGTAGTTCGATTCGGTAAGAAAGGAAAGTTAAGTCCAAGGTATGTAGGACCATTTTCGGTGATCCAACGTATAGGACTAGTTGCTTATCGTTTACAATTACCAGAAGAGTTAGCTGGAGTACTTGATGTATTTCATGTATCCAATCTCAAGAAGTGTCTGGCAGACGAATCTTTGATAGTACCTCTCCAAGATATAGAGGTTAACGAAAAGTTAAAATTTGTTGAGAAACCTCTTCAAATAGAAGACAGAAAGGTGAAATTTCTCAAACACAAACGGTTAGTAATTGTCAAGGTCAAGTGGAATTCAAAGAGAGGACCAGAATACAGTTGGGAGCTGGAATCAGAGATGAAACGAAAATATCCTCACTTATTCCAGTAAATCTCGAGGACAAGATTTTAAATAAGGTGGGGAGAATGTAAGGACTCTAAAAAAATGTCATAAACCAACCCACAATTGGTAACCCGGACCCCTGAAACCATACTATGTATGAAAAACAAAGAAAACTAGAAATATGGTTCTCAGGCGGGCCGCGTAAGAGTAAGCATGGTCTTACGGGGGCCGCGTCAAACCTGTGTTGACCGGATAAGTGTTCCGGATCCACGTAGCGACCACCTGGCTAACCTACTGATGACCAATCAAGGCTAGTCGTAGACTGGGCGGCTGCGCGGGCCGCGTAAGGTTAAGCTGAAGGCTTACGCGGGCCGCGAAAGGTCTCAATTTCAGCTATAAATAGCCCGTCACTTGCACAGTCCACTGGTGTCGATCAAAACTTTCAAAAACGAATTCATATCACTCTGAAGTCGAAATTTCATATACAATTAGAGAGGTGCTGCTCCGATACCGGGTATTAACTCGATCGCTGCTACGATTCAATGTCCGATCGATTAAACTATCCAATGGATGTTTAAGTGCTGCCCACATTAGGGTTTATGCTTTGTCATTCGTTGTTAATTCAATGGATGTTTAAGTATCGCACTTTGTTATTCGTTGTGAAGGTTTTAATCTCGTGAGTTATCGTAAATGCTGTATTAAGTTACTAACCGAGTTGTATGCATGTTATTAATTTAGGTTAAAAGGCTAATCAGTAGGCTAGGTTCTGCTCAATTAAATCTGCAATGTGAGTCATTCTCTTTTTATCAAATTACTTTCAAAATCATGTTTATTTTCAAAGTTATAATTACAGTGATTAAGTTTATGTAATCACCAAGTTACAGCCGGTATGTGGGGTTTTGTATACATTACTTGATAACCGTCACTATTGGACAACGGGTTAGCCAATGAGTGATATGACCATAGTCACAGACTCCATTGGACAATGAGGTTACCGATGGATGGTCGAGTGACAAATATCGTGGGTAGTTGGTTGATATCTGGAAACATTGTAATCTCTCTTAATACTGTAAATTATAACAAATGAGTCGTTTTAGTAAATAGAATGATTCACCAGTATTTCCCGCTGACAAAACCTTTTTCAAACATGTTTCAGGTGATCTGTTGTGATCAAGGAAAAGTGCCGTGAAGCACTACAAGCTTAAGGAAGTGGCTCAATATAAAATAAAGAAACATGTTTTGTAAAATAAAGATTTCTCAAAGAAATCATATGATTGTAAATTACCGGGTTTTATCCCGAATTGTGAAATAAAATAATCGGGAAATATTTCAGTTTTAAAAAGATCCTGAAGAAAACTTCCGCTGTTAAATAAATACCACGGGATTTTCTGTCCCGCGGCTCCTGAAACGGGTAAAACCGGGTCGGGGGCCGTGACAATCCTTGATCCTTATCTTCTATTAAGGTTTGTCTTTTGGTTAACCTGAATATAAGTGTTAAAGGTTAGGATCCTAACTTGGATTCTCAGGTATGATTCTTGATCATTTTGATTTTATTTATTATTTATCTAAGTGACCCTTATCCTTTGACAACTGAACTTATGATCCTCAAACTACACTACTTTTCAGAGCCTGTCAACTATAGGATATGTGATCCTTGATCATATCCTAAACTTTTTGAGATTATTTATTAAATTTTTCTTTTTTACTTAATAAATTCAGACAAAATGTATATCACAACAATTGAAAAGTAAAGTACTCACAAGGATAACAACACAGGAAAAAGCCAAAAAGTTAAAGTTATTTTATTCACAAAACATTAAACCCTTTAAGGTTGTCAAAATTGCCAACCCACGTTTCTACCAGCAAAACGTGGCCCGTCCAAGTGGGTTGGCAAAGGGTGTCCATTGTTTACGGGTTTTTGTAGTGTAGGAAATAAAAGACGGAAGGATAACGAGTGGCTTCATCCCCCAAACAGAGGATCCATCCACCACCCATTATCCTACCTATTGTCTGAGGATCCATGATCCATAACCCTAGAAACTATTGTTCAAATACAACCCAAGATTGTTTCAAAACACTATAACCAAAATAAAACTACCAAGTCCTAAAAAATGGGCTCCGGCCGCGTCTTGAAATGTCCATCATCGCCCATTTCAGCAGCTCAAACCTTGGCTGCATCACCACCAGCATCATCGAAACCCGCATGATCCTTAACCCCACTGCTGCCAGCCTCGATTGCCAGGATATCACCAGCCTCTTCTTCATCATCCAGCTCAGCCAATCTAGCCTTCCAGCCCTCTATGTCCCAGTTGCTCTTGTCAAAATCAGGATCCAGAGCTTCTTGGGCCATCTGCAACTGAGTTTTGTACATAGCAATGGCAGCGGAGACTTTAGCATCATTTGTGATCTCATTCTTCTCCTGATCAGCGGTGATATGAGCCAGGACGAGTTCCCTCTTCACCAGATTGACATCGTTTTCGAAGGAGGCAATCTTCTGATCCTTGGCCAGCATGATCTTCTGGAGGTCCAAACACTTTTGACCAGCCTCTTCAACACTGCCTACGTAGTCCTCGATTTCAGCAAATTTCTGCAAAAAAGACAATTTAAAATTTAGGATCACATGATCCTCAAGTGGGCAGGATAACTAAGCTAAGTCAGTGATCCTTACATCAGCAAAGTACTCAAGGAACTGGTGGCGGATGAGAGGCAGGCCTTCTAGATTGTCAGCCTCAGAGGCTTTCCTCTTCTTTCCCTTGGAAGCAGTAGCCTTGGGGATGGCAGTACTTGGGCTAGCAGCAGCCTTCTTCCTTCCAGACCTGGGACCAACAGTGGTGAGATCGGTGACACTGAAACGAGTAGCAGACTTTGATGATTTTCCAGCACCTACACATCCAAAACATATAAGTATCCTTATTTCATTTTTATTTAAACATTTAATTATGCACAAAATGGGATACTTACTTGACATTGTGACAGAACCTGAGGATACCTCTTGAGAATCCTGGGTATTTGCTTGGAATGATCTTATCGCAGGATCAAGCCTCCGGAAAGCAGCAAGCCTTTCCTTCGTTGCAGGTATTGTAATAAGGTGTGAAACAGTGATAGCTTCAAAATGGAAACAAAAGGATATTAGTGATCCTCAGCAAAAACAAGGTTATCCTGTGATCCTTCTCAGGATCCTCTATCCTACCATGGGTGGTCCATTTTCTAGGCAGATCCTTTCCATCAGGGATAGAATCCCTTCTGACAAAGAAGAATCGCCGTTTCCAGTTGGTGTCATTCTCAGTGGCTTTGAAGATGGGGTGTTCTTCACCAGGTTTATGTTTGAGTAGATATCGGTGAGATCCATGGCTCACGAGGTCATACATCTCTGCAAACTCTGACATTCCCAGATCAATACCTTCACGCTCAATGATTCTTTCAAGGGTATACAAGACCCTCCAGATCATTGGCATTGCTTGGATGTAGGAGATGCCGGTGAGAGAGATGAAGGATTGGGTGAAATCAGGAAAAGGATACGAGTACCCTATGGTGAATGGGGTGACCGGAAAAGCCACCCAGGTTTCAGAAGCAAAGTCACTCAGGACGGTGGGATCAAAAGTTTTGAAAACGGTGTTCGCCGGAAAACAATGGCGAATCCTATCTATCTGTGGATCAGTAAAGCAACATCGTTCCTTTGCAGAGTCGTCAATGATCTTTTGGCTCTTCAAGGGACTGTCCTTCTTGTGATCCTTAGCTGGTGAGGATCTTAGCATCATCTTGGTCATGATGGTGGCGAAGAAGAAGAAATAGAAGGAGAATATGAAGAGAGAAAAGAAGGAGAAGTACCTGATCAGATCTTCGAGTGAAGATTTAAAGGATGAAACGCACGAATTTAAATGCTTGCTAACCCTTATCTCTAATTTCAATTTATAATCATGATCTTGCAGGATGGTCACTTCAATGACATCCGGATGGCAACGGCTAGTCAGAAAGTAACGGCTATATATCCGTTGGTTTGTTACGGATAAGAACGAGAAAATACAACTCGTTTATTTACACTTCACTCCTTATATTTTGGGGGCAATTGTTAGGGGAGGATTTTTGGATGATTAGTGATCCTCAATTACTGTCAAGCTTAGGGATCCTCAATTCTGTTTGAATTAGTGATCCTCAGAGAGTATTATAGGATCAGGATCATGGATCATCATAGTGATCCTTACACTAACGATTGTCTGCTTTGAATATGGTGTTGTTTTGCAGGAGTACGAGCTTGGACTTGGTCTTGGCGATATTCCTGGAGCATATTCTCTATTTATTCCGCACGTGCTTAACTGAAGTGGACGTTATGGAGTTCGTGGAAGACTTGCACAAAATGCGGATAGTTAGTTAGCTTAGATATTTACTAAATTTATAAGGGGATAGCGAGCAAGATTAGAACACTTAGCTATTTTTAGCTTAACACACACACTCGTAACTGCTCTCATCAGCTCTCGACAATTCACTTGGCGATTACACACTTGTTTGCACATTACACTCTAGTGATCCTTGTAACTAGCTCGCTATCATCCGAAGTTGTAATAACTTGTTTGTTTAATTTGAGTTGGTGATCAGTAGTTTCCATCACCCGAGGTTTTTTATGCCGGAGATCAACTCTTGATCAAGTGCTTTTTCCTCGTATAAATCTTTGTGTCACTTGTTCATTACATTTCTGAGTGATCCTTAGCATTGTTCATTGATTCAAACATCACACCTCACAACAGAAAGTTTGGTTGCATTATCTTAGCTTGATTTTTGACCAAAACAGAAACTACCGATCACCAACTATAATTAAACAAATAATCGTTACAACTCGGGATGATAACAAGCTTGTTACAAGGATTACTAGTGCGTAATGTGTATGAAATCGCCAATGAGTTGCAGAGAGCTGTTTCGAGTGTGTGTGTTTGCTAATTGTTCTAATTCAAGCTGTTATCCCCTTTAAAAATAGAAATAATGTAAATAACTAACTATCCGCTAAATGTGCAAGCTACCCACGACTTCTAAACGGTCATTAAGCTATGCACATGCAGAATATTGAGAGCATATTCCCCAAGAATATAGGCAAGACCAAGTCCCACTCGTTCCTTCCTGCAAAACAAGCTTAAATGTAACGGAAACAATCATTAGTGTTAGGATAACAATGAGGATCCTGGATCCTTAAATCTGCAACGTCTTCTGAGGATCCTTAATTCAAACAGAATTGAGGATCCGTGATCCTGGCTGCACTTGTGGATCCGTGATCCTTAGGTTTAGAAAATCCATCCCTAACAATTGCCCCCAAAATATGAGGAATAAAATATCACTTAAATGAGTCATATTTTCTAATCTTATCTGCAACAAACTAAATAACGTAAATATAGCCGTTAGAGCAGGACCAGCCGTTACACATCATGCGTCAGCGAAGTGACAACCTGCAGAATCATCATCATATATAGGTTAGAGATAAGGATCAATTTGCATTTAAATTCGAGCGATACTTCCCTTTAAATCCTCATTCAAAGACCGATCAGGTATCTCTCTTGCTCCCTTTCTCTTCATTTTCTTACTCTGATCTTCTTCGTTCTCATTACCCATGGCGAAAATGGTTCTTCGATCCTCACCAGCCAAGGATCCAAAGAAGGATGATTCCTTGAAAAGCTAAGGGATCATTAAGAATCCTTCGACTGAGCTATGCCGCTTTACTGACCCGAATATTGATCGGATTCGCCACTGTTTTCCAGCAGATACCGTTTTCAGACCCTTCGATTCCTCTGTGAAAAGTGACTCTGTTTCTGACACTTGGGTTGCTTTTCCGGCCACCCCATTCCTGATAGGATTCTCCTATCCTTTCCCTGCCTTTACCCAATCTTTCTTTGCACTCACCGGTATGTGCTATATCCAGGCCATGCCAATGATGTGGAGGGTTCTGCATACCTTAGAAAACATCATAGAGCAGGAAGGTATAGAGATAGGAATGTCGGAACTGGTTGAGCTGTATAATCTTGTGAGCCATGGTTCACACCGTTTCCTGTTCAAACATAAGCCTGGTGATCCTCATCCAATCCTTAAGACCACAAAGAATGATACCCACTGGAAAAACCGTTTCTTCTTTGTTAAGAGAGATTCTATTCCAGACAGGAAAGATCTCCCCAAAGAGTGGACCACCCATGGTAGGACATAGGATCCTTATAGAAGGATCATAGGATGATTCTGTTTCTGTTGAGGATAACTGATCCTTTCCTGTCTTTTTGTGCAGCTATCTCAGTTTCTCATCTCATTCAGTCCCCTGCAACAAAAGAAAGAATCACTGGCTTTTAGAGCCTTGATCCTGCAGTTAGAACATTCCAGGCCAACACAAAGGATTCACAAGAAGTATCCTCTGGTTCAGTCACCATGTCAAGTAAGTATTTATATTTATGTATGATTAAATAGATATAAATTAAGGATACTTATCTGTTGTTTGCCATTTGTAGGTGCTGGAAAGTTCTCGAAATCAGCCTCTCGCTTCAGCGTCAGTGATCTTGATGCTATCACTGCCTGGTCCGGCAAGAAACGAATTGCTACCAGCCCTAGCATCCCAGTTGCTAAGCCTGTCACCTCCAAGGGCAAGGACGGAAAGAAGAGGAAGACCGCTGACGATCTTGAAGGCCTGCCCCTCATCCGACATCAATTTGAAGAATACTTCTCAGAGGTAAGGATCCCTAATCCATAATTCTATCCTGCCCATTTGAGGATAACAGATCCTGAATTGTATCTTTTCTTTTTTTGCAGAAATTTACTGAGATCTAGATGCTCTTTGATGCGTACACTGAAGAGGCTGAGCAGAAGCACTTGGACTTTCAGAAGATCTTCCTGGCAAAGGATGAGACCATCTCTACCCTCGAGAAGGAGCTTAACTTGGTGAAAAAGCAACTGGTCATGGCCCACATCAATGCTGATCATGAGAAGGCTGAAGTGATGAAGGGTGCTAAGCTTTCTGCTGCCATTGCCATGCTCAAGATCAGGCTTCAAATGGCGAAGGAGGCTGAGGATCCTAGCTTTGACAAGGCTACCTGGGACCAGGAAAGTTAGAAGGCCAAGCTAGCTGAGCTGGAGGATGAAGAGGAGACTGAAGAGGTTCTGGCAATCGAGGCAAGCGGCAGCGGGGCGAAGTATCAGGCTGAGGATGCAGAGGCTGGAGGTGATGGTGATGCAGCGAAGGTGTAGGCTGCAACAATGGGTGATGATGGATTTATCTAGACGCGGCCGGAGCCCATTTTTTATGGTTTGGTAGTTTTTTTGAATGTTGATGTTTTTCTTGAACAATGGTTGGTCTGTACTTAAACAATAGTAATTAGGTTTAAGGATCACTGATCCTTCAGACAATAGGTAGGATTACAAATGGTGGAGGGATCCTCTGTTTGGGGGATGAAACCATTATGATCCTGTCGTCTTTTTATTCCTGCAGTTAAACCTCGTTAATATGGACACCCTTTGCCAACCCAAGTGGACGGGCCGCGTTTTGCTGGTAGAAACTTAGGTTGGCAATTTTGACAACCTTTAAAGGGTTTAACTTTTGATAAATAAATAAAACTTTAATCTTTTGGCTATCTCATGTGTTGTTATATTTGTGAATACTTTACCTTTCAATTGTTATGATACATTTTGCTTGAATTCATGAGTTAAGAACAAAAGTTTAGTAGATTATGTCAAAAAGTTTAGGATATGATCAAGGATCAAATATCCTATAATCGAAAAATTCAAAAAGTGATGTCACTTAAGGCTCATGTATAATGTTGTCAAAGAATAAGGGTCACTTAGATAAATAAAGAATAAAGTGAAGGTAAATAAGGATTATACCTGAGAATCCAAGTCAGGATCCTAAACTCTTAAACAAAATAACCATAAGACAAACCTTAATAAAAGGTTAGGATCAAGGATCCTTAGTTGTTTAGCTTCAAAAACCTGAAATGGAACATAACTTGGGACTAAGCCAATCATAAGAGAAGAGTTAGCATCTGGGGACAAGCCCAACAATATGGGGGCAAGCCCAATAAACTGGGGACAAGCCCAAAAACTGGGGACAAGCCCAAAGAACTGGGGACAAGCCCAAAAAACTGGGGACAAGCCCAAAGGATCTTGTGTAAACTGGAGTATAGCCCTCACTGGCGACTATCCAAACTTAGTGACATGAAAATGCCAAAACCTTAGCTAACGTGAAAACGTTAGAAACCTTAGGAACGGATGTATGGTACGTCTACCATTATACGTAGGATCCTGAATACAGCCAGTACAATGAAATTGTCAGCCCCTAAAGCGGGTACTGGTCCCATTGCCTTGAACTGCACCAGGATCATCGTGCACTACTGGCGATACTGGGGACAGGCCCAACAACTGGGGACTAGCCCAAAAAACTGGGCACAAGCCCAAAAACTGGGGATAAGCCCATAAAACTTAGGAGACTTCTGTGGATACTTGATCCTTCGTTAAGGATATATCAATCTTCTGCAAAACTCAGAACTTAATGAAAGAAGGATCCAGGATCCAGGATCCTTCTCCTTGTATATAAGATAATTAAAGAATTAAATATATTGAAATTAGATCATTACCAGAATGAGGATCATCTATCCTCTAAGGATCCTTCAAGGATATCGGTCATGAATATAGCTAAGAATCCTGGATCCTTATTACATGAAGTATTTCCTCAAGTGGACTGAATTCCAAGCTCTTGGTAGTAAATCACCTTCCATTGTTAATAATCGATATGCCCCCTTTCCTGCCTCAGCTTCAATAAGATAAGGATCTTCCCACTTAGGTGCTAACTTGCCATCAGCAGGATTGGTGGTATTTTGGAATGCTTTCCTTAACACCATATCACCGACTTGAAACTTCCTGATCCTGGCATTTTTGTTATAAGCTCCAGCCATCCTTTGTTGATAACTAGTGTTATGGGTGGAATTTTGAGCTTATATCCTGAAGGCATATCCTGATATTATATGCTTGATGCTGCGGCCAGGATATTGGTAACATCCTCTGGGGGTATCCTGGTTGCAGCTAACGATTTTCTTTGGTTGCAAGGTACCAACGTTAAAGGACTTGATCTACCTGAAGATTCGCTCAAGGTGGTTGAAAAATGGACGTTGATGGTGGAAGAATGGGTCTTGTAACGGTCAGAATAGAAGAAAGGCATATTCCTCGAGAATATCGGATCCTGGTCAATGCTATTGACGTTGTAACGGTCATATGAGCTGAAGACCCGGTTTTATAGTTAATATGCACGTGGAAAACAAGTTAAAAGAGTCCCCCAACATTCAGAATGGAATATTCCCAGCATCCCGGAATGATAGGAGAGTTAGTTTGTTATTTGTAACTATAAATAGAAGGCCAGATCGATAGGAACATACACTTCATTCTCTACTCTCGAACTCACACTTCTTTTTTCTTTCTATTACGCACAAACACTCAACACTTGTAATCATTGTACCACTTAGCATTGATCTGAGCCATATCCTGCACTGTATCCTGATATTTGAAGTAATAGAAGAACAAGGCAGCTACGATTGTCAGCTCCCGAGGTTTTGTGCCGGCGATCTAGATTGATCAAGGGCTTTCCTCGTACATCTCGTGTCACCCTTTACATTTTTGCTCATTGTTTGATTATAGATACAACTCTATATCCTGAGCCGTATCCTGGAAACTGTTTTTGCAAACAATTTAATCAGCATATTTTCAACACACTTTCTTAGCACACTACCTCACTTAACTAATTTGATCACTTAATTGCTTCGGTAATTTTTGACCAAAACAATTTGGCGCCCACCGTGGGGCAAGTGGTGCTATCATTACTAAAAACTTTTGCGAAATCGTTACTTGGTTTTCTATTCTCAAAACTTTTTGCCAAACTATTTACAATGGCCTCAAGATCAAACATGAGCTCCTCCACCGTGTCTGCTACAACCTCTGCTACCATTGGTTCAACGCTTCCACCACCTCCTCCAAGGATGCAAGCTTCTTCACAACCTCAGGATATTATCCCTACTCGGAAAACTCAGGGATCTGGTCCAGTTCTGGCTTCTAATGACGAAATTCTAACCTTGTTTGGTAGTGTACAGGAACAGATGAGGCAACAGCAAGAAACCAACCAAATGCTGATGAGAGAAATACAACTCTTGAAATCTAGCTCAAGCAAGCCCGCTGAGGATAATGTCACTCCTTTACTGCCCAGAGCCTTGAACTTCAGTTCAGCCGTATATACTGAGGATAACAGGGGAAATATTGTGCCTAGCCATCCTCAGAATCATACTCCTGAAATACCCTCCTCGGTCAGGATGTCAACTGTGAGGAGTCAGGATATGCTTCAGGATATGGCCAGAATCCTCAGACTGGTAACGTGTCAAATAATAATATTCTTGCTACTAACAATAGTGGATCTTTGCAGGATGCAGGTATGACATCAACATTTACTAGGGAGCTTCAGAAATTGAAGGACATGATATCCAGTGTACCTGGAGTGGTCCAGCCAATTCCGGAGGTGTCCCAAGATAGCCACAGGATATCTCGCTTTGCATATCCTATCTGTGATGCTGAAATCCCAAAAAGATTTCAAACCCCCAACATGAAGCTCTATGATGGGACTACGGATCATGAAGAGCATATTGCCCTGTATAGGGAAAGAATGGAGATTAACCCTATCCCTCCGTAGCTCAAGGAAGCATACCTATGCAAGGGTTTTGGTTCTACCTTAACAGGATCGGCCTTGAAATGGCTCTTAAATGTTCCTCCTCATTCGATTACATCATTTGCTCACCTAGTGAATTTATTTAATAGTCAATTTTCTTGTAGTCGAAGTTTTGAAAAACTAACAAGTGATCTCTACAGGATAACTCAAGGACCTCAGGAATCCTTAAGAGATTATGTGAACAAGTTTAGCCGAGAATCCTTAGATATTCCACATCTTGATGTTGCAACAGCTGTGCAGGCTTTCAAGATGGGGCTGCAAAAAGACTCTCAATTTTACCTAGATCTTGTAATGAACCCATGCAGGAACTTGGATGAAGCTAGAAACAGGGCCCTAAGATATATTCGACTGGAGGATGACAAAAAGATGCAAGAGAGGATGAACTCGTCCACCACTTATGAGTCAACTAATAGGAAGTCAGAATCCTCATTTAAACCATATCGCTCTATGCCGTATGGCAGAAATGACAACAAGAAAGTGAATGTTGTTGAAGACGAGGATCCTGAAGAATATCCTGAATTATCTGAATATTGCTTTTCTATTAACATACCTGAATTAATGTATGCTATGCAGGGTTTAGGAGACAAAGCTAGGTGGCCTCGGAAGAATCAACAAAAAGCTGATTGGAAGGATAAGTCTAAATGGTGTGCCTTCCATGAAGATTTCAGACATGTAACTGAGGATTGCATTGCTCTAAGAAAAGAAATAAGTTATCTTCTAAGCAAGGGATATCTGAAGGATCTCCTAGGAAGAAAGAAGAATAAGGGTCAGGATATTGAGAAGGATCCTGAACGAGCAGCATCACCTCCTGCGGATGCCAAGATAATCAACTTTATTTCTGGAGGATCCGACATTTGTGGGACTTCGTATTCTGCGGCCAAGAGACATGCAAAGGAAGCTAAGGCCGAAAGGGGAGATAAACCAGCCAGGATGATTACCCTTACAACTGATAAAGTGATCACTTTCGACAGTGATGACAGGGATACTGTCCAGGATCTTCACCATGATGCTCTCGTAATAACATTATATGTGGCTAACCATTTTGTACGCAGGATATTGGTGGATAATGGCATATCCGTCAACATAATCCAACTAGAAACTTTGAAAAGAATGAATGTATCTCCAATGGATATCACTTCAAAATCCACCGTGCTTGTTGGGTTCAGTGGAAAGGCTAGGAACATAGTGGGAGAGATAAAGTTACCAGTATATGTTGAAGGGGTCAACTCAATACAACGTTTCTGTGTGATGGACTCCCTATCCTGCTATAACATCATATTGGGCAGGCCATGGATCCATGATATGAAGGCTGTGACATCAACTTATCATCAATGCATCAAGATCCCTACCCCTTGGGGGGTTGTCAAGGTTGATAGTGATCAGCAGGAGGCGAAGGAATGTTACTCATCCTCAATGAAATCCTCAACTAAGCCTAATGCAGCATAGCAATTAAAGATGCGGGCCCAGGATATCATCGAGGCTTCAGAGCAGGATATGAAGAAAATTATCCTGGCTCAGGATAATCCGGATATCTCGGTGCTCGTAGGAACCAATATCCCTCAGGATATTGAAGAACAGTTAACTAACTTTTTGAAGTGCAGGATGTCGACATTCGTGTGGAAGCACGAGGATATGACAGGCGTTTCGAAAGATATTATAACACATAAGCTCGGTATTGACAGATCATTCAAACCTGTCCAACAAAAGAGGAGGAAGTTTGCTCTGGAGCGAAATATGATCATTCAGGAAGAAGTAGAGAGGCTATTGAAATCTAAGATGATCAGAGAAGTCAAGTTTCCAAGATGGCTAGCAAATGTAGTCGTGGTACAGAAGAAAAATGGGAAATGGAGAGTCTGTGTAGATTACACAGACTTGAACAAGGCTTGTCCCAAAGACCCATTTCCTCTTCCTCATATTGATGCAATGGTGGACGCTACTGCCGGCCATGAGATGTTAACCTTCATGGATGCATCCTCAGGATTTCAGCAGATTCAAATGGAACCTTCGGACCAGGAGGATACTGCCTTCATGACACCAACAGGTATTTATTGTTATACTGCTATGCCTTTTGGTTTGAAAAACGCAGGTGCAACATACCAGAGATTGGTAAACATGATGTTTAAAGACAAGCTGGGGGACACTATGGAGGTATACATCGACGATATGATGGTAAAATCTAAAAAGGCTGAGGATCACCTCCAGGATATTAAGGGAGCATTTGATATCCTGGATCAGTATAACATGAAACTAAATCCTGCTAAGTGCCATTTCGGAGTGGGGGCAGGAAAGTTTCTAGGGTATATGGTGACCAAAAGAGGAATAGAGGCAAGCCAGGAGCAGATAAAAGTTATCTTGGATATCAAATCACCTTCAAATATGAAGGATGTTCAACGGTTAACATGGCGAGTAGCAGCATTGAACAGATTTATCTCAAGATCCTTCGAGAAATGCAAGGAATTTTACGATATCCTGAAGAAAAACAAGAAGTTCGAATGGGGAGAGAAGCATGAAGCAGCCCTGTAGGATTTGAAGCTGTATCTTTCAACTGCACCTCTATTGATAAAGCCTGAGAATGGTGAACCACTGTCCCTAGACCTCGCAGTATCAGGGAATGCTGTAAGTGCCGTCCTTATAAAGGATCATGAAGGTCAGCAATATCCTGTTTATTATGTTAGTAAAAGTTTATTAGATGCTGAAACTAGATATTCGCATTTAGAAAAGTTAATATTGGCTCTAGTTATGGCATCAACAAAGCTTAGACATTACTTTGAGACACATAGAATTCATGTTAAAACCAATTATCCTATTAAAAATGTGCTTAGGAAACCCAAGATGTCAGGCAGGATGGCTAAGTTGTCAGTGAAATTAAGTGCTTATGACTTAGTATATGAACCTAGAAATGCCATAAAATCACAGGCTCTAGCTGACTTTGTGACTGATTTCAGTAGTGATATTCAGGATGAAGTAGGTCTAGAAGTCCAAGAATTAGGAGAATCCTCAGGATCCTGGACATTGTACACTGATGGAGCATCTAATGTTAGAGGAGTAGGATTGGGAATACTACTAAAATCGCCACAGGGGGACATATTGTGACACTCTGGATTTTCCCGAACAACCTTCTTGTTTCAGTATTTCGTGTACATATTATTAAATGAAAGTTTGTGATTTATCTTGATGTGCTATGTGTTGATAATGTGTACGTATGATGTATAGTTATGTATATATATGTATAAGTGAGCCGAGACCATGAACCCGACTCGAGACCACTCGGTCTCGAGTGAACAGTTGGGCTGTTTGGGCCGCACCTCCTTGAGCCCACTCGGAAACTCATTAGGGTGCATGGCCCTTGAATGGGTTATAAAACCCCCCACATAAGCCGACACCTTCCTATTTTGGACACTCCAACCCTCAAACATTCCCTCACACTCACTCCCACACACACTCTCTCTCTCTCTCTCTTTCACTAAAACCCTAAAACACCACCATAATCCTCCTTCCCCACCTCTCGGATCCAAACGGCAGCGGCAAAGCTCTCGGATCAGCTTGTGTTCTTCACTCGAGGATTATCGGACAACAAACCTACTCACTTCTACACTCAAAATCCTTAGCCGGTTAGTGTTTCTTTGCAAGCACATGATAAAAGTGTTGATTATGTGATAATGTGCATTGTGGCTATTGTTTATGTATGATGAAAGTGTTTGCTTGATCTAATGGATTCTTATTTGTTAATGATACATGCTTGGTTCCAATATCTAAGATGAACATGACTTTTGTAGGATAACATATTGTTAAGATGTTTTGAATGGCAAAAGAATGATAGTTTAGGATTGTTTATGACCGTCTGAATTATGTTAGATTTTATAAAACAAATGTTTGTTCGATAATGGGTTGCAAGATGATCTTGATATCTAGATTATGTGTTATGATTCTTGTCCATAAAATGCATGGTTATATAGGATGAACATGTTTGACTTAATATGAAAACTTAAAAGATGAACTACTTGAAGATCATGAAAAATATTTGAAAAATGCCTGTTTGATCCGTTTTGTTGAGAATTAGACAAGGAAACATGTTAGTGCAAATGTATTGGTTAGTACACAATATCATGAATATGAAATCCTATTGGATAGTACAATTGGACAGGTTCTAGAAGGTTTCGGTCATCAGGTGTGCAAGTCGAGACCCCCGGTCTCGACTCGAGACCATCTAAATGACAACTCGAGACCGCAGTGATTGCGACTCGAGACCTCGAATGAACGACTCGAAAACAAACTTCAGGGACTCGAAATCAGCAAGGTCTCGACTCGAGATCTTATGATCTCGACTCGAGACTGAACTTGAGACCTCCAAGGCTGCTACTCATATAAACACCACTCGAGACCCCTTGGTTGCGACTCGAGACCGCATGATCTCGAGTCAAGACCACCTGGTCTCGACTGGGCTGTCCGACTCGGTTATTGGGCCACCAAATGTGACAACCTGCTTTGGGCTTGTATTTGTGCTACTGTGCTACGTGCTGATTGACTGTTTATGGATAAGAACAGGCCCAATAACTTAGTGGATACTTGTATGTTATGCATGATGTGTGTTAAGTTATGTGTAGAATATACGTGACTTGCCTGTACCCAACCTGACCTATACTGGTAACCATGCTAGGGCGTGGTGACCAGCGTGCGTGACCAAGTAAACTAATCTGCCGAGCAACCCAAGGTGAGTTCACAACTATTAAAGCATGCGTTCCCGGTGGTTTGGGAAACGGAAACTTAAACAACGCTATCCCCTCGTAAGGGATACCAACCTACTTTCCTCCCCTTAAATGGGACTCTTAGTTAATTACTGTTTATACGGAATGCAACGAGCAACACTAAACGAAACTCTATCACTCAAGTCCCTACCATTTAATACCGATTAGTCGCCAGGGCCTGGCGAACGGGTTATTAGTTGATAGCGCTATTTAGGTCTAACCAGCCTCACACCGACCCTTGTTACTGGGAACGGGAGTGAACTAATGTACTCAGGCAAACCGTCAATGATGATAGAACATTGACAAACGGGGCACTGCGGAAACGTACGGTTAAGTAAGTATTCGGTATTGTAAAACAGTTTAGTAGCTTACTTATGGGGTAGCTCCCCATGGCATGTATAAACGGACAAAATTAACTGGTGAAACAAGTTTTTGGTAATTAAAAACTGGACAACTCGTGGACTCGCCAACATTTTTGTTGATACCCTACTGCATGCTTTGCAGGTACACAGTGACTCAGGAGCTTGCAGCTTGGGGATGTGTAGTGGTCGTCTAACCCATGTAATGGGTTCTAAATAATCTTGAACTATGAACCTTGTTTAGAAACTGTTTGGTTTATGCTTCCGCTGCTTATTTGAACGGTTATTTGAACTTAAACTTTTAAAACTTTAAACTATGATGTTTACTAACTATTATGGTTGGTGAAATTTCTTACTATTAACCAATGCTCAGTATAATTGGTGGCTGGATCCTGGTCAAGTCACACGCCTCGCGGTGGTACTCCGCATGTGGATTTTGAGGGTGTGACAGATTGGTATCAGAGCCATTGGTTATAGTGAACTTGGTTTTAAAAAGAAAGTCTTTTTGAGAAAAACCAGACTATAACCCGTGACTCGTGACGACACTACACTCCAAGGGCAAGACTCAACGCACTAGACCCCATAGCTTGGACTTGTGTTTACCTGTTTGTCTACCTTATGCTTTATGCTCCACTATACGTACTAGTGTGCCTAGTTAGATAGATACACCCCTCTTCTATCTCATTCTCGCTACATTGCTACATCACACTCATAACGTGTTCTCTGGTTGTGAAGAAAATGAGCGGACGCGGAAGAGGAAACGTTAACATGACTCAGGCTCAATTCACTAACTTGCTCAACACGGTGGCTGCAGCTTTCGCAGCTCACCCTGGAGGTAAACTCGTTATTTTAGGATGTTTAGATCCTACCCCCGCATCGTCTTTTCACCTCTAAGCCTATTCGCTTCCCTTCTCACAACAGGTCAGCAAGCACCTGCGCAACCACGTGTTTGTACTTTCAAAACCTTCATGGATTGCAAGCCTCTCCCTTTCAACGGCACTGAGGGTGCCATAGGCCTTCTGCACTGGATTGAAAAGGCCGAAGTTGTCTTTGCTGTCTGTGAGTGTCCCCCTGCTAACTGGGTAAAGTTTGCGACAGGTACGCTTGAAGGAAACGCGCTTTCATGGTGGAAGGCACAGATTCAGATGCTTGGTTTGGAAACTGGTAATGCTACTGCGTGGGAAGATTTCAAGGACATGATCAAGGAAGAATACTGTCACAGGGATGACATTCATAAGCTCGAAAACGAATACTTTGAGCTCAAGATGGTTGGATAAGAGATTGAGACCTACACCAAGCAGTCCAACGACTATGCAGCACTTTGCCCAAACATGTCTCGACCTATGTATCGAAGGATCGAATTGTACATCAAAGGTTTGGCCCCAGAGATCTGGAGCCATGTGACCTCAGCCAACCTCAATACCATTCAGCTAGTGGTCCGTCTTGCTCACAAACTCACTGATCAGGCTGTGGAGGAGGGCAAGTTGCCCAAAAGGATAAATGCTACTGTTGGAACCTCTGGTGATAACAAGCGTAAATGGGAAGGAAATCAGAGCAAGGAAGCTAACCCCACTCAGAGCCCGACTCAACAAAGGAAAACTGAAAACAACAAAGGCCCTCAGCAACAGGGTGGCTATCGGGGAAACCACCCTAAGTGTAACAAGTGTAATCGACACCACAATGGGGCGTGTAGCAAAGGTCAGTGCCTGCGATGCAACAAAATGGGGCATGAAGCCAAAGACTGCAGGAGTCAGTTCCCAGCTAGGCAGAATCAGCATCAACCACAGCAACAGCAGCAGCAAGGAAACAACCGTGAATGCTACAAATGTGGAGCAATAGGGCACATGCGAAAGGATTGCCCTCAGCTGAACCAAAATCGCAACAACAATAATCTAGGTGCTGGAAACAACAACAACAACCAGGGAGCTGGAAACAATGCAAGGGCATTCGTGATTGGGGCTGGTGATGCAAGGAACGACCCCAACGTGGTGGCGGGTAAGTTCCTACTTGATGATCGTTATGTTTCCATATTATTTGATTCTGGAGCAGATGCTAGTTATGTATCCCTACGTATTAGTAAGAAGCTTAAGTCTACTCCTACGCCGTTAAGCTCTAAGCGTATCGTTGAAATAGCTAATGGTAGAAACTTCGAGGCCTCACACGTTATTCGTAACTGCAAACTAGAATTGTCTGGTCAGACATTCCGTATCGATCTCTTCCCCATCGTTCTCGGAAGCTTTGACGTCGTCATTGGTATGGATTGGTTATCCAAGCATCGAGCTGAAATCCTCTGCCAAGAGAAAGTTGTTCGTATTCCCCGCCCATCTGGCGAACCCCTTATCGTTCAAGGTGACAAAAGTGGAGCTGTTACAAGTATCATCTTATTCTTAAAAGCTCAGAAGTGTTTACGGAAGGGGCACACCGCTATTTTAACGCTTGTCACCGATACCCAGGAAGAGGAAAAGAGGATTGAAGATTTCCCCATTGTACGCGACTATCCCGAGGTATTCCCCGAGGATTTACCTGGACTCCCTCCTCACCGTCAGGTCGAATTTCAAATCGAGCTAACTCCCGGAGCGGCACCTATAGCTCGTGCGCCTTATCGGCTAGCCCCCGCTGAACTAAAGGAACTTTCTACTTAACTACAAGAACTATTGGACAAAGGTTTTATCCGTCCTAGCTCGTCACCCAGGGGAGCCCCCGTGCTCTTTGTTAAAAAGAAGGATGGCACATTCCGAATGTGCATTGACTACCGCGAACTGAACAAGGTTACCATCAAGAATCGTTATCCACTTCCCCGTATCGACGATCTGTTCGACCAGCTGCAAGGGTCGAGCTATTATTTCAAGATTGATCTGCGATCGGGCTATCACCAGCTGAGAGTCCGCGATGAGGACGTCTCTAAGACTGCTTTCAGAACCCGCTATGGTCACTACGAATTCTTTGTTATGCCTTTCGGAATGACCAACGCACCTGCGATCTTCATGGATCTCATGAACCGAGTGTGCAAACCCTACCTTGACAAGTTCGTGGTTGTGTTTATTGACGACATCCTAATTTACTCGAAGAGTCAAGAGGAGCATGAACAACACCTGCATCTTATTCTCGAACTCCTTCGCAATGAGCAACTGTACGCCAAATTCTCGAAATGTGATTTCTGGCTTAGAGAAGTCCATTTCCTTGGGCACATAGTCAATCAGGATGGGATTCACGTCGACCCCGCTAAGATCGAATCCATTAAGAATTGGCCTATACCTAAGACTCCGACCGAAGTTCGCCAATTCTTGGGATTGGCAGGATACTATCGAAGATTTATCAAGGGATTTTCTAAGATCGCTCAACCACTTACGACCCTCACTCAGAAGGGTGTTGCTTACAAATGGAATGATGCTCAGGAATCTGCCTTTCAGGAACTAAAGAAGAACCTTTGTAGTGCTCCTATTCTTTCCTTACCTGAAGGTACCAACAACTTTGTTGTTTACTGCGACGCTTCTATTCAAGGACTTGGTTGCGTGTTGATGCAACGTGAGAAAGTTATTGCTTACGCTTCGTGACAACTCAAGATCCATGAACGGAACTACACGACACATGACTTAGAATTCGGAGCTGTGGTCTTCGCGCTCAAGATTTGGAGACATTACTTGTACGGTACCAAGTGCACGATTTACACCGATCACAAGAGTCTCCAGCACATAATGGAACAAAAGGAGTTGAATATGCGGCAACGCCGATGGGTCGAACTCCTAAATGACTACGAGTGTGCAATTAAATATCATCCAGGCAAGGCTAATGTGGTAGCCGATGCCCTCAGCAGAAAGGAAACCAAACCTAAGCGTGTTCGTGCCTTACAGCTCACCATCCACTCGAACCTCCATAAGCAGATCCGAAACGCTCAGGTTGAAGCATTGAAAGCCGAGAATATTAGGGCTGAGTCCCTGCGAGGATCGAGGAAATGGCTAGAACAAAGGGAAGACGGCGCTTACTATGTGACAGGACGTATATGGGTCCCACTTTATGGAAATCTGCGTGAACTTGTGATGGACGAAGCACACAAATCTCGTTACTTGGTACATCCTGGTTCGGATAAGATGTACCACGACCTAAAAACTACATACTGGTGGCCTAGCATGAAAGCCCACATAGCAACCTATGTCAGCAAATGTTTGACTTGTGCGAGAGTCAAGACTGAGTATCAGAAACCATCGGGCCTACTCCAACAACCAGAGATCCCAAAATGGAAATGGGAGCAAATTTCCATGGATTTTGTTACTGGCCTGCCTAGGTCTCAACGCAGAAATGACACCATTTGGGTGATAGTGGATCGATTAACTAAGTCTGCACACTTTTTGGCTATTAAAGAAACAGACAAGTTCTCTACCTTAGCAGAGGTATACTTAAAAGAAGTGGTTTCGAGGCACGGAGTGCCAACTTCTATTATTTCCGATCGAGACGCACGTTTTACTTCTGAGTTGTGGCAAGCTATGCACAAATCCTTTGGCTCACGTTTAGACATGAGCACCGCTTATCATCCACAAACAGATGGGCAGTCTGAACGCACCATCCAAACACTTGAAGACATGCTTAGGGCATGTGTAATCGATTTTGGCAAGGGCTGGGAAAAACATCTACCGTTAGTAGAATTCTCCTACAACAACAGCTACCACACCAGCATTCAGGCAGCACCCTTCTAGGCATTGTACGGTCGCAAATGCCGATCACCCTTATGTTGGGCGGAAGTTGGTGAAAGCCAAATTACCGGCCCTGAACTTGTAGTCGAGACTACGGAAAGGATTGCTCAGATCAGATAATGCATGGCGGCAGCTCGTGACCGTCAGAAAAGATACGCTGACAAGGGTAGGAAACCGCTAGAATTCCAGGTCGGTGACCGGGCTCTACTTAAAGTCTCACCCTGGAAGGGTGTGGTTCGTTTTGGAAAACGGGGCAAGCTTAATCCGCGATATGTCGGACCCTTCGAAATTACCGAAAAGATCGCTAAGGTTGCTTACAGATTGAATCTGCCTGAAGAACTGAGTGCGGTGCACAACGTCTTTCATGTGTCTAATCTGAAGAAGTTTCTGTCAGATGAAACACTCATCATTCCTTTCAAAGAACTCACTATTGACGAACAGCTACACTTTACTGAGGAACCGATTGAGATCACGGATCGAGAGATCAAAACCCTCAAACGTAGCCAGATACCTCTCGTGCGAGTTCGTTGGAACTCGCGACGTGGCCCAGAGTTTACTTAGGATGGCTAAGTGGTTAGTGAAATTAAGTGCTTATGACTTAGTATATGAACCTAGAAATGCCATAAAATCACAGGCTCTAGCTGACTTTGTGGCTGATTTCAGTAGTGATATTCAGGATGAAGTAGATCTAGAAGTCCAACAATTAGGAGAATCCTCAGGATCCTGGACATTGTACACTGATGGAGCATCTAATTTTAGAGGAGTAGGATTGGGAATACTACTAAAATCGCCACAGGGGGAC
The DNA here is from genome assembly GCA_030545235.1 of Helianthus tuberosus. NCBI lineage: Eukaryota > Viridiplantae > Streptophyta > Magnoliopsida > Asterales > Asteraceae > Helianthus > Helianthus tuberosus. The sequence continues at coordinate 192,852,888 of CM060402.1, forward strand.
ATATTGTGACACTCTGGATTTTCCCGAACAACCTTCTTGTTTCAGTATTTCGTGTACATATTATTAAATGAAAGTTTGTGATTTATCTTAATGTGCTATGTGTTGAAATGTGTACGTATGATGTATAGTTATGTATATATATGTATAAGTGAGCCGAGACCATGAACCCGACTCGAGACCACTCGGTCTCGAGTGAACAGTTGGGCCGTTTGGGCCGCACCTCCTTGAGCCCACTCGGAAACTCATTAGGGTGCATGGCCCTTGAATGGGTTATAAAACCCCCCACATAAGCCGACACCTTCCTATTTTGGACACTCCAACCCTCAAACATTCCCTCACACTCACTCCCACACTCTCTCTCTCTCTCTTTCACTAAAACCCTAAAACACCACCATAATCCTCCTTCCCCACCTCTCGGATCCAAACGGCAGCAGCAAAGCTCTCGGATCAGCTTGTGTTCTTCACTCGAGGATTATCGGACAACAAACCTACTCACTTCTACACTCAAAATCCTTAGCCGGTTAGTGTTTCTTTGCAAGCACATGATAAAAGTGTTGATTATGTGATAATGTGCATTGTGGCTATTGTTTATGTATGATGAAAGTGTTTGCTTGATCTAATGGATTCTTATTTGTTAATGATACATGCTTGGTTCCAATATCTAAGATGAACATGACTTTTGTAGGATAACATATTGTTAAGATGTTTTGAATGGCAAAAGAATGATAGTTTAGGATTGTTTATGACCATCCGAATTATGTTAGATGTTATAAAACAAATGTTTGTTCGATAATGGGTTGCAAGATGATCTTGATATCTTGATTATGTGTTATGATTCTTGTCCATAAAATGCATGGTTATATAGGATGAACATGTTTGACTTAATATGAAAACTTAAAAGATGAACTACTTGAAGATCATGAAAAATATTTCAAAAATGCCTGTTTGATCCATTTTGTTGAGAATTAGACAAGGAAACATGTTAGTGCAAATGTATTGGTTAGTACACAATATCATGAATATGAAATCCTATTGGATAGTACAATTGGACAGGTTCTAGAAGGTTTCGGTCATCAGGTGTGCAAGTCGAGATCCCCGGTCTCGACTCGAGACCATCTAAATGACAACTCGAGACCGCAGTTGTTTTGGTCAAAAAATCTGTTGAGGATATTGCAACCAAACTCTTTGTTACGGGGTATGATGCTGACTATGTATATCAATGACAAGGATCACTTTAATGTAATTTGCACAAATGACACAAGGATGTATACGGGGAAAAAGCCCTTGATCAAGAGTTGATCTCCGGCACAAAAAACCCCGGGTGATGGAAACTACCGATCACCAAGCTCAAATAAATGATTAATTGTTTACAACTTCGGATAGTAACGAGCTAGGTACAAGGATCACTATCGTGAAATGTGTACAAGTGAGTGAAAATGAATGTATGTTCGTCGAGAGCTTCAAGTGTGCGAGTATACGAGTGTGTGTAGCTGCAAAAAATGGCTAAGTGTTTTCTACTAGCTCGTTACCCCTTTTAAAATAGAAATCTAACTGCCAAACTAACTATCCGACTTTCGTGCCATGCCTCCACGTTCTCCACAACGTCTATTTTTAGCCAAGCACGTGCAGAATAGTTTGGGAATATTCTCCAGGAATTTCGCCAAGACTTGGTCAAGCTTGTTATACCTGCGAGATACTACAAAACATAAGTAAACAATCGTCAGTACGAGGATCCTTAAAGTGATCCATGATCCTGATCCTGAAGCTCTTCTGAGGATCACCACCTGTCACAGAAGTAAGGATCACTAATTAGGATAACGAATAAGGATCACTAATTGTTAGAAAATCCTCCCCTAACAGCAGTGATTGCGACTCGAGACCTCGAATGAACGACTCGAAAACAAACTTCAGGGACTCGAAATCAGCAAGGTCTCGACTCGAGATCTTATGATCTCGACTCGAGAGTGAACTCGAGACCTCCAAGGCTGCTACTCATATAAACACCACTCGAGACCCCTTGGTTGCGACTCGAGACCGCATGATCTCGAGTCAAGACCACCTGGTCTCGACTGGGCTGTCCGACTCGGTTATTGGGCCACCAAATGTGACAACCTGCTTTGGGCTTGTATTTGTGCTACTGTGCTACGTGCTGATTGACTGTTTTAGGATAAGAACATGCCCAATAACTTAGTGGATACTTGTATGTTATGCATGCTGTGTGTTAAGTTATGTGTAGAATATACGTGACTTGCCTGTACCCAACCTGACCTATACTGGTAACCATGCTAGGGCGTGGTGACCAGCGTGCGTGACCAAGTAAACTAATCTGCCGAGCAACCCAAGGTGAGTTCACAACTATTAAAGCATGCGTTCCCGGTGGTTTGGGAAACGAAAACTTAAACAACGCTATCCCCTCGTATGGGATACCCACCTACTTTCCTCCCCTTAAACAACACTATCCCCTCGTATGGGATATCATTGTTAAAACTAATTTTCCAATCAAGAATGTCCTCAGGAAACCAGAGATGTCAGGAAGGATGGCTAAGTGGGCAGTGAAGCTGAGTGCATATGATATAAGATATGAGCCTAGGACAGCCATCAAATCCCAAGCATTAGCTGACTTTGTGGCTGATTTCAGTAGTGACTTACAAGAAGAAGCTGAGCTAGAAGTCCAGCAGCTAGAAGAGACCAAGGATCCTTGGATACTCTATACTGATGGATCCTCAAATGTCAAAGGCACAGGGCTTGGAATACTACTAAAATCGCCACAGGGGGACATAATACCCCATTCTATAGCTTGTGAGTTCCAAACCACTAACAATGAGGCTGAATATGAAGCCTTAATTGCTGGTTTGCAAATTGCAAAGCATATGGGGATCAGGTATCTTGAGGTACATGTAGATTCGTTGTTAATTACAAACCACTTTAATGGATCCTACGCTGTTAAAGGTGAAAAGCTAACCAAATATCTAGAGATAGTCAAAAGTTTGGCACTCTCTTTTGTTTCCTTTAGTTTGACGCAGGTACCAAGGGAAGAAAATACAGAGGCTGATGCATTGGCTAACTTAGGATCATCCTTGAAGATCCCGGAGGATATCAAGATTCCTATTATCCATATCCTGACCCCGGCTATCGAGGATCACGAGGCTATGGAGATAGGAAATGATTCTGCAATTATCCCTTATGAGGATACTCAATCCCATTCAGGATCAGGATCATGGATCTCACCAATTATGAGATACTTACAACATGGAGAGATTCCTACAGGAGAAAACCCTAGGGCTTTCAAATTTAAGGTATCTCAATTCACAATTATGAATAATATGTTGTATAGACGATCTCTTGCAGGACCATACTTGAGATGCATTGAGGATCCTGAAGTTCAAGAAGTTTTAAAAGACTTCCATGAAGGAGATTGTGGAAACCACACTGGGGGCAGGGCATTATTCTCAAGGATCCTGAGGACAGGATACTACTGGCCAACCATGAAGAAAGATGCTGTGGAGTATGCCAGAAGATGTGATCCTTGCCAGAGACACAGCAATATCCTTCATCAACCAGCTGAATTATTGCATCCTATATCCTCCTCTTGGCCATTTATGAGATGGGGTATGGATATAGTTGGTAAGCTCCCCAAGGCACCTGGTGGAAAAGTATTCATGCTTGCTATGACTGATTACTTCTCCAAGTGGATAGAGGCTGAAGCTTTTGTCCAAGTCAGAGAAAAGGAAGTTATATCCTTCATTAAAAGAAATATTATAACTAGATTTGGAATTCCTTCTGAGATTATATGTGATAATGGTTCCCAATTTATTGGGAGCAGAACCACTAACTTTTGTGACAGCTGGGGGATTAAGATGATAACATCAACACCAGTCCACCCACAAGCTAATGGCCAAGCAGAATCATCTAACAAGATCATCATCAACAATTTGAAGAAGAAGCTTGGATCCAAGAAAGGGAAATGGGCAGAAGAACTACCCTATGTGCTTTGGGCTGATAGGACAACCCCTAAGAATGCTACTGGTCAAACGCCATTCTCTTTGGTATTTGGGGCAGAATCAGTGATCCCAACAGAAATGGTGGTTCCAACCGCTAGAACAAGTACCCGTGATCCTGAGGAGAATGATGAGAACTCGGCTCAAGACCTGGATACTATTGAAGAAATCAGGGATCTCGCTAGGATAAGGATGGCCAGTTATCAACAAAGAATGGCTGGTGCCTACAACAAAAATGTCAGGATCAGGAAGTTTCAAGTTGGAGATATGGTATTAAGGAAAGCATTCCAAAATACCACCAATCCTGCTGATGGGAAGTTGGCTCCAAAATGGGAAGGCCCTTATTTGATTGAAGCTGAAGCAGGAAAGGGGGCATATAGATTGCTAACCATGGAAGGTGATTTGCTACCAAGAGCTTGGAATGCGGTCCACTTGAAGAAATATTTCATATGAGCAGGATCCTAGTGGCACAGATGATCCTCACAATAGGGATATCCTTAAAGGATCCTCAAAGCATCGGTGATCCTTACTTAGGTATCCTTAGCATAACATTGGTTATCCACTGAAGCAACCCGTCCTTTGGGTTTAACCCCAGTTATTCGGGCTTGACCCCAGTTCCGCCTGTAGCGCACGATGATCCTGGTATAGTTCAAGGCATTGGGACCAGTACTCGTTTTAGGGGCTGATAATTCCATTGTACTGGCTATGCTTAGGATCCTACGTATAATGGTAGACGTACCATACATCCGTTCCTAAGGTTTCTAACGTTTTCACGTTAGCTAAGGTTTCTAACGTTTTCACGTTAGCTAAGGTTTTGGCATTTTCATGCCACTAAGTTTGGATAGTCGCCAGTTAGGGCCATACTCCAGTTTACATACGATCCTTGGGCTTGTCCCCAGTTATCCTTGGGCTTGTCCCCAGTTATCCTTGTAACACCTGTGCCTCCACGGCCATCAAACAAATACCAAACCAATGAAATATTATATTTCATACTTGGGATTTGTAAAAATATGTGTATCATTTGCACATATCAATTCTTGTTCAATTTCAAACTCTAAATCGCTTTCTGGAAGGTTATACGCGCACTGATGCGTAAATATAACCAGTTTAATGCAACAAACACTCCGGAGTAGTGACATAGGATTAACATACCTTAAATAACCTTTACATAACTTAGAAATAGGTTTTGGAAGGTTTGGTATGCCGAAATCAAGTTTAATCGCTTACAGGGACTAAAGTTGACAAACTGCGAAAGTATGCCAATTTGAACTGTAACAGACCTTCCGGAACATGACCATAAGTTAAACATACCATAAATATCCTTTACATAGCTTAGAAATAGGCTTTGAGAGGTTCGGTGTGCTAAAATAAACTTTTGGGTCATTCAGGGACTAAAAGTGTCAAAAAGTGCACAAGTTTGCATTTTCGCGCATAACTTACGTTCTGAATACATCCGGACATCCAAAAATTTATGTAAGCACTAAAATATTTTATTTTAGTGTTCGCCATAAGAAAAATCCATTCGTCACGTCATTTGGATCGTTTTTCGCATTCGGGACCAGATTCGATGTATTAGCCGTTGTTTAATTCACAACCACACATTCTAACAATGCTTAGTCAGCGGATAAGGATGGAATTTAAACACCTAAACACCATGACTTTGCAACACATGTATGGATGGAATTTAAACACCTAAACACCATGACATTTCAACACATGTATGGATGGAATTTAAACACCTAAACACCATGACATTTCAACACATGTATGGATGGAATTTAAACACCTAAACACCATGACATTTCAACACATGTATGGATGGAATTTAAACACCTAAACACCATGACATTTCAACACATGTATGGATGGAATTTAAACACCTAAACACCATGACATTTCAACACATGTACGGATGGGATTAAGGCACGTTTTCCATGAAACGATCTTAACGGTTCGGGTATTCCTATAAATACCCCATACCCCCCATTGCTAAAATCACTAGAACTTTGATTTGAGAAACTATAAGTTGAAACTATTGTTTCATACCTGAGATTTTTGAATCGAGGTTAGCATTCGGGGACCCTTCGTAAGTATTCTTTCGTTCTTTTCCTTATTTTACTGCTTTTCGAGTCAGAAAGTCAAACTTTGTTTGACTTTCAGCGTTGACCAGTAATGGTCAATGCGAAGTTCGTTTGAACTTCGCAACGTGATTGTAATCACGATGGTTATAGTCCCTTGGGACTATGCCTACTGATTACCACGTTGTCTAGGGTCGTAGGGTAAGCGATCTAATAAATCGCTTATACCTCGAACCCGACCCAGTTTGGTCGATCATTAGGATCCGACCAAATACATTAGGTGACCATAGTAGGTAGGGAATAACCTTCCGAGGTTATACCCTATGGTCACATCGTTTGAGTAGTTGTATGATAGGTGGTTCATATGCCTTTGGTAAATTACCAGAATACCCTTTTCATGTATAATTGGTAATTAAGCATATGTAACCTAAACCTTTGTCACATAACTGATTATGTAACATGTTTAGGCATATAACACTTGTCATAGGGCTAGTTAGACGGTCCGAACGCGTTTCACGCGCACGACGCGTTAAAGTAGCATAAGTTACCTTAATGGGTCGCGATGGGTCGATAATACTTAGGTTAAGTTTCATTTAGTATGTAGGCTTTGTTAAACCATATCATATGAGTTCCTACACTCATTTGGTTTACAAACCCTCCTGCTACCCAGTCTTCCGATTTAGGTCCGGGTTAATTATGTAGTTACCTATATTAGGTACCGTTTGATTTCCGGAACTCCTCTAGCTTACTTGGTAGTTGTTCAAGACTCCTAAGCACTCCCAGGCGAGTACATTATTCCCCTCTTTTACTGTTTTCAACTGTTTTGGGGTGACTCATATGTGCTAAATGTATTAACAATGGTTTCAAAAACAATTACAATATGGTTTCAAGAACGATAACAATGGTTTCAAGAACGATTACAATGGTTTCAAAAACAATTACAATGGTTTCAAGAACGATTTCAATAAAGTGAACAAACTTGTTGGTTGTAGTTACATAACCAATGACATTCATTAGCAATGATCAAGCCGACCAGTATTAGGTTATGGTACCATAGGATCTGACAAATCCCGTTGTTCTCTATACCCATGGTTATGTGTGGGTATTTTGGGTAACGACTGAATCTGTAATTATTAATTTACCCTTTGGTAAGGGTTTGTTAAGAACGAGAACGAGAACGAGTCAAGAAGGTTTGAATGTTATTAGAGAATCGACCATAAAGTAGTTTCACAATTAAAACAAGAACGACTAGAACGATATTACAAAATGGGTTAACGATTGGGTAAACATTTGTACATGATTGACATTTGATCATGTATTTTCCACAAAACATAACTTTGATTTAAACCAAGTTTTACTTCAATACTTTGTTTTTGTGCATATGGTTTAGTTGAGACATTTCACTTGCCATACATGGATATTTGACATAGACATTTGACATGGATATTTGACATAGACATTTGACATGGATATTTGACATATACATTTGACAATTGATTTAAACATAGACATTTTACATTGTTTGGTTTGGTTTGGTTAAGTGATTAAGTAACGATGCGTGTGTAATATGATACAAACATGGTGGATACGCCGCTGGTACTTCCTATATATAAGTGTTTGTATGGTATTACATATCATAGCGTTATTTGAATCATTTCAGTTTGAGACATAGAACATTTTATACAAATAACATACTTTTCACAAGACATTGATTTATAAACAACTTATCTTATACAAATTCATTTTACATGGTTATTCAGTTAATCATGCATTATTCTCTTATTTATACTTATCATCCGAATTTATTATTTTTCAAATGATTTACAAAGACAAAGCAAATTACAAGGTTCATGACTAAACATTTTCTTAAACAGAAGTCATGAATCTTATTTTCACAAAACCTATGTACTCGCCAGCATTTCTTTGCTGACCTCGTTTTCACATATGTTTCAGGTATTGTTGGATGATATCGTTTGATAAGATGCATGCTCATATAGGACTGGACAAGGCCTTAGTGACTCAATAACAATGATAGACTATGTTTAATTTGTGTATTTAGATTTCCAGACGATGTAATTATTCAATGTTTAATAAAACAAAACACTTTTTGGTATCCATGGTTATGAAACATTAATTCTGTTGCAACACGCCCCGATGTTTCCGCCGCGATTTGTTGTTTTACGCGGTCGGGGTGTGACAATCCTTGGGCTTGTCCCCAGTTATCCTTGGGCTTGTCCCCAGTTGCTAATTCTTATCTTATATTGGCTTAGTCCCAAGTGATGCTCTATTTCAGGTTCTTGAAGATAGGCAACTAGGGATCCTTGATCCTTACTTTATTCTAAGGTTTATCTTATAGTTATCCTTATTAAGGTTAGGATCCTAACTTGGATCCTCAGGTATGATCCTTAACCATTTTTAATTCTATTCATTATTTATTTGAATAACCCTTATACTTGACAACTGAACTTGTGATTTTTAAACCATATCACTTTTTAGAACTTATCGGTTATGGGATATGTGATCCTTGATCATATCCTCAACTTTCTGGATATCTTTTCTAATTTTTCAAGGCTTGATAAGCATAAACAGATTGAACATTACAACAGTTGGAAAGTAAGATATTAAAAAGTATAACAACACGAGATAAGCGACAAAAGGTTAAGTTTTTATTTATGAACAAATGACTAACCCTTAAAAGGTTGTCAAAATTACCTACCCGAGCATCTACCAGCAAAACGTGGCCCGTCCGCTGGGGTAGGTAAAGGGTGTCCATGATAATAAGTTCAAGAGTAGTGCAGGAATATAAAGGCGGCAGGATCACAATGGCTTCATCCCCAAAACAGAGGATCCCTCCACCATATGCAATCCTGCCTATTGTCCAAAGGATCATACATGATCCTTAGTCCTAAAACCTAGTGTTTAAGTACAAACCATGAAATTGTTTTAAACATCACAACCACAAAAAACAAACTACCACCAGATTTAAAAATTGGGCTCCGGCTACGTCTAGAAATGTCCTTCATCGCCCAATCATGCAGCCTAAGCCTTCGCTGCATTGTCACCTCCAGCTCCACTTGTTTCACCACCTTCACCTTTGCCTCCAGCTTCGATTATCAGGATCTCTTCAACCTCCTCAGCCTCTTCATCGTCCAGTTCAGCAAGCCTTGCCTTCCAACCTTCAATATCCCAGGTGCTCTTGTCAAAAGCAGGATCCTGAGCTTCCAAGGCCATTTGAAGCTTGGTCTTGTACATTGTAATGGTGGCAGAGATTTTGGCATCCTCGGTGATCTCGCTCTTCTCATAGTCAACATTAACCAGCACCTTGGCCATCTGCTGTTTGGTATCCCGGACTTCCTTCTGAAGATCAGCAATTGTGAGATCCTTCAACACCGCAACCTGCTGGAGATCAGCAATCTTCCTATCTTGATCCTCAACGTGGCCCACATAGTCCTCAATCTCAGCGAATTTCTGCAAAAAGGATAAGGTCAGGATCAAGTAATAAGCAGGATATACCAGCAGGATATACCAGCAGGATATACCAGCAGGATATGCCAACAGGATATACGAGCAAAGACAGTGATCCTCACCTCGTTAAAGTACTCAAGGAATTGATGACGAATCAGAGGCAGACCCTGCAGATCCCCAGCTTCAGAGGCTTTTCTCTTCTTGATTGCCTTCCCTTTGAGGGGTGCCTTGGGGACCGAAGCTATCGGACTGGTAGGAGCTTTCCTCTTGGAAGATCTGACAGTGGTGAGATCAGCAACGTTGAACTTGGAAGCAGACTTGGTGGATTTTCCAGCACCTACACAACCAAAACAAGATAAGTATCTTTTCTTAATTCATATTTCACTATTTATTTAAATTTTAAACAAGGATACTTACTTGACATTGTGACAGAGCCTGAGGATACCTCCTGTGAATCTTGGGTTGTTGTCTTGAAAGTTCTTGTATCAGGATCAAGTTTCTTGAAAGCGAGGAGCCTTTCCTTAGCAGCAGGGGACAGTTTGAGGTGTGAGACGGTGATAGCTGCATAAAAAGAAAGCAAAAATATAAGTTATCCTTACATCAAAAGAAAGTTCCTGGTGATCCTTCTCAGGATCCTCCATCCTACCATGGGTAGCCCATTTTTTAGGAAGATCCTTTCCATCCTGGATGGAATCTCTCTTGATAAAAAAGAAGCGCCGTTTCCAATTAGCATCATTCTTGGTGGCTTTGAAGATCGGGTGTTCCTCACCAGGTTTACGTTTGAACAAGTAACGGTGAGAGCCAAAGGTGGTAAGATCATACAGTTCTCCCAGCTCTGCCATTCCTAGATCTATTCCCTCCTGATCGATGATCCTTTCAAGGGTGTACAAAACCCTCCAAATCATCGGCATGACTTGAACATAAGAGATACCGGTTAGTGAAAAGAAAGATTGGGTGAAGGTTAGAAAAGGATATGAATAGCCAATGGTGAACGGAGTGACCGGGAAAGCAACCCACGTGTCGGAGATATGATCACTCAGGGCATTGGGGTCATAAGGCCTAAACTCGGTGTTCGCCGGGAAGCAGTGGCGGATCCTATCTATCTGAGCATCATTGAAGAAACAGCGTTCTTTAATGGAGTCTTCAATAATCCCCTAGCTTTTCGGAGGACTGTTCTTTGGGTGATCCTTGGCCGGTGAACTTCGGAGCAACATTTTCGAAGTGACGGAGATAAAGAAAGAAAAACAGAGTAAGAGAGGAAGAAAGAGGAGAAAGAAATACCTGGTTGATCGTCGACTGAGAATTTAAAGGGAGTTTCTTTCGAATTTGAATGCATGATGATCCTATCTATATCTCTATTTATAATTATGATTCTGCAGGATTGTCACTTCCGTGACGTCATGATCGTAACGGCTAGTTCGATATTAACGGCTATATATCCGTTAGTTTGTTGCGGATAAGATCAAGAAAATATAACTCACATATTTACAATTTAACTCCTTATATTTTGGGGGCAATTGTTAGGGGAGGATTTTCTAACAATTAGTGATCCTTATTCGTTATCCTAATTAGTGATCCTTACTTCTGTGACAGGTGGTGATCCTCAGAAGAGCTTCAGGATCAGGATCATGGATCACTTTAAGGATCCTCGTACTGACGATTGTTTACTTATGTTTTGTAGTATCTCGCAGGTATAACAAGCTTGACCAAGTCTTGGCGAAATTCCTGGAGAATATTCCCAAACTATTCTGCACGTGCTTGGCTAAAAATAGACGTTGTGGAGAACGTGGAGGCATGGCACGAAAGTCGGATAGTTAGTTTGGTAGTTAGATTTCTATTTTAAAAGGGGTAACGAGCTAGTAGAAAACACTTGGCCATTTTTTGCAGCTACACACACTCGTATACTCGCACACTTGAAGCTCTCAACGAACATACATTCATTTTCACTCACTTGTACACATTTCACGATAGTGATCCTTGTACCTAGCTCGTTACTATCCGAAGTTGTAAACATTTAATCATTTATTTGAGCTTGGTGATCGGTAGTTTCCATCACCCGGGGTTTTTTGTGCCGGAGATCAACTCTTGATCAAGGGCTTTTTCCCCGTATACATCCTTGTGTCATTTGTGCAAATTACATTAAAGTGATCCTTGTCATTGATATACATAGTCAGCATCATACCCCGTAACAAAGAGTTTGGTTGCAATATCCTCAACAGATTTTTTGACCAAAACAGTACGGTTAAGTAAGTATTCGGTATTGTAAAACAGTTTAGTAGCTTACTTATGGGGTAGCTCCCCATGGCATGTATAAACGGACAAAATTAACTGGTGAAACAAGTTTTTGGTAATTAAAAACTGGACAACTCGTGGACTCGCCAACATTTTTGTTGATACCCTATTGCATGCTTTGTAGGTACACAGTGACTCAGGAGCTTGCAGCTTGGGGATGTGTAGTGGTCGTCTAACCCATGTAATGGGTTCTAAATAATCTTGAACTATGAACCTTGTTTAGAAACTGTTTGGTTTATGCTTCCGCTGCTTATTTGAACTTAAACTTTTAAAACTTTAAACTATGATGTTTACTAACTATTATGGTTGGTGAAATTTCTTACTATTAACCAATGCTCAGTATAATTGGTGACCGGATCCTGGTCATGTCACACGCCTCGCGGTGGTACTCTGCATGTGGATTTTGAGGGTGTGACACATATTACCCCAGGCTATTAGGTGTGAATTTCCTGCTACTAATAACGAAGCAGAATATGAGGCTTTAATTGCAGGATTAGAGTTGGCTAAAAATATGAATATCAAGAATTTGCAAGTATATGTTGACTCCTTGTTAATCACTAATCATTTTAATGCATCCTATGCAGTTAAATGTGAGAAGTTAATCGAATACCTCAATATTCTCAAAAAATTAGCAGGATATTTCAATGTTTTTACACTTGAACAGGTACCAAGAGAGGATAATGCTGAAGCAGATGCCTTGGCAAACTTAGGATCATCAGTCAGGATACCAAAGGGAACCCATATACCGATACTTCATATCCTAAAGCTCAGGATAAGGAGGTAACGAGCATTCAGGATCCTGGTCATGATCCTGAGAAGGATATTGAATCCTGGATGGCTCCAATCATAAGATATCTCAAGGAAGGATGCATCCCTAGAGACGAAAATCCTAAGGCATTTAGGATGAAGGTATCGTGATTCACCATTATAAATAATGTTTTGTACAAGAAATCTCTTGCAGGACCATACCTGAGGTGCTTGGAGGATCCTGAAACTAAGGAAGTGCTTCAGGATATACATGAAGGGGATTGTGGTAACCACACTGGGGGCAGGTCATTATTCTCAAAAGTATTAAGAACAGGATACTATTGGCCGACAATGAAGAAAGATGCTACAGAATATGCTCGAAGATGTGATGCATGTCAAAGGCACAGTAACATACTACATCAACCAGTTGAACCACTATATCCTATAGATTCCCCTTGGCCATGCATGAAATGGGGGATGGACTTAGTAGGGAAATTACCAAAAGCTCCAGGAGGAAAAGTCTTTATGCTGGCAATGACTGATTATTTCTCTAAGTGGGTTGAAGCTGAAGCAATTGTTCAAGTTAGAGACCAAGAAGTAGTATCCTTCATAAAGAGGAATATCCTGACCAGATTTGGAGTACCAGCTGAAATCATTTGTGACAATGGATCCCAGTTTATAAGCAAAAGGACTACTGACTTTTGCAAGAGTTGGGGAATCCAAATGATCACGTCTACTCCGGTACATCCTCAAGCAAATGGACAAGCTGAATCCTCAAACAAGATAATTGTCAACAACTTGAAGAAGAGACTAGGGGCTAAAAAAGGAAGATGGGCAGAAGAACTACCCTTTGTTTTGTGGGGTGATAGAACAACGGTAAAAAATGCAACTGGCCAAACCCTGTTTTCCTTGGTATTTGGAGCAGAAGCAGTGATCTCGACAGAAATGATGATACCTACGGCAAGATCTATCCTCCGGGATCCTGAGCAGAATCCTGAAGCTATGTGCCAAGAATTAGACACTGTGGATGAGACAAGAGATGCAGCAAAACTAAGGATGGCAGCATATCAACAGAGGATATCCAGATCATACAACAAGAATATAAGGACTAGGAGATTTCAAGTTGGGGATTGGGTGTTAAGAAAAGCTTTTCAGAATACTACTAACCCTGCTGATGGAAAATTGGCTCCAAAATGGGAAGGACCCTATGAGATTGAATCAGAATCAGGAAAAGGAGCATACCGACTCAAGAATATGGAGGGGGATATGCTACCAAGGTCCTAGAATGCTATACATCTAAGGCTCTATTTCAAGTGAGTTTGGAATTTAAATTCTGACTCAGGATGGTATGAATTCTATCTCTTTTATTAAATTTTAATATTATTTATTGTTTTGAACCCTTTACTGACTTAAGCATCAGAGGGGTGTTAGCCAGGCTAACACCCACCTTAGCTTATAATTGTTTTGCAGTATATACTTCGGGATATAGCTCCAGGATACACATTCAGGATACTTCGAAAGATTAGAGGATTGGCCACATCTCTCACGTTTAAGGGATCCTGATCCCTTCTCAGGTTTAAAGGTATTCACCTTTCTCACGAATTGGGTTTAAACACCCCGCCTGGAGCGCAAGTTATCCAGGGATAGTTCAAGGTGGCGGGACCAGTTCATGTAAAAGTGGCTGACAATTTCGTCACTGTTGGCTATATCCTGGATTCTCAAGGTATATGAGGATTGATCACCCTCTCTCACGGAAGGGTATTTTCATACTCTCTAAGGTTTAAAGGTTGTCACCTTTCTAAGTCTTGGAGTTTATACACTCCCGCCTGTAGCGCACAAAAACAAGGGTTTATCCCCATGACGCTAAGGGTTTATCCCCAGGATGCTAAGGGTTTATCCCTAGGATATTAAGGGTTTATCCCTAGTACACTATGGGTTTATCCCCAGTAAAACTAAAGTTTTGACAAGTTCCAAAGATATGACAAACTACGATTGTGTTTACACACGTTCTTCTATTGGTGAAAAGTTACAAAGTTTAATCACTAAGTAAAGAGATACTCAAGTGTGTCATATATTGATGGAATATCCTGCACAGACAGGGGACATCCATGCCGGGGACATTGCAAAGGATTCAAAGGTTGAGGTTGGAAATTATTGCCTAAGTGTTTCTGGTATGATTTATTATTTTTCAAGTCTTGAAAACCTTATCTAAATGATCTAAGTTTTCTATAAAATTATATTCAACCAAGTTTTTGTTTAACATTTTGATGACAAAAGTATTGAACAGTATCCTGACTAGGATATTTGATCAGAATATTTAGAACATATCTTTCAAAACAAAAACATAACGACAACAGATAAGGTCAAAAGATTAGTTTATTATTAACAAACCAAAATGTCACATTCTTGGTTTCGTCTTAAAACAAGACCCATCCGACCAGAGTGTGATAGGTTCAAAAGCATATTAACACTGATGACCAA
Organism: Helianthus tuberosus; assembly: GCA_030545235.1. NCBI lineage: Eukaryota > Viridiplantae > Streptophyta > Magnoliopsida > Asterales > Asteraceae > Helianthus > Helianthus tuberosus. Next base: position 192,867,949 of record CM060402.1, read on the forward strand.
AGGCTTCGTCCTGAAACTCAGGATCCCTTCACCTTCGGCCATCATATTGTACTAGTATCTAAGTGCAGGAAAGTAAATTGTTCGACAAACATCAACCATCAAATTTAACAAAGTGGACCCGATGAAGCCAGGATTTTCATAGAAGAAGGTTGTGGCAGCAGTAGCAGGGAAATCAGTGCCCTTCCTCTTCTTAGATCCTGATGCCCGGGACCTAGTCAGAGGGGAAGGCTTAGGAGCAGCAGAAGAAGGTTTAAACCTGGTGGCAGCGGAGGGCTCCTTTTTCACCAAGGGAAATTTAAAATATATATCCTTACCAGACGTGCCAGAAGTCTACCTAGTTATGAGAAAGTATAACCTTGGAAGTTGCGCGAAGTCACATCAACATCTACATCCCATTAAGTGCATCAAGCAACACAACGAAAAATATACCCGTTTGGATTTCAGGATCCTAACAGATATATTTTTGGGGACAATTGTTATGGGTGGAATTTCGAGCTTATATCCTGAAGGCATATCCTGATATTATATGCTTGATGCTGCGGCCAGGATACTGAACCAGGATATTGGTAACATCCTCTGGGGGTATCCTGGTTGCAGCTAACGATTTTATTTGGTTTCAAGGTACCAACGTTAAAGGACTTGATCTACCTGAAGATTCGCTCAAGGTGGTTGAAAAATGGGCATTGATGGTGGAAGAATGGGTCTTGTAACGGTCAGAATAGAAGAAAGGCATATTCCGCGAGAATATCGGATGCTGGTCAATGCTATTGACGTTGTAACGGTCATATGAGCTGAAGACCCGGTTTTATAGTTAATATGCACGTGGAAAACAAGTTAAAAGAGTCCCCCAGCATTCAGAATGGAATATTCCCAGCATCCCAGAATGATAGGAGAGTTAGTTTGTTATTTGTAACTATAAATAGAAGGCCAGATCGATAGGAACACACACTTCATTCTCTACTCTCGAACTCACACTTCTTTTTTCTTTCTATTACGCACAAACACTCAACACTTGTAATCGTTGTACCACTTAGCATTGATCTGAGCCATATCCTGCACTATATCCTGATATTTGAAGTAATAGAAGAACAAGGAAGCTGCGATTGTCAGTTCCCGAGGTTTTGTGCCGGCGATCTAGATTGATCAAGGGCTTTCCTCGTACATCTCGTGTCACCCTTTACATTTTTGCTCAGTGTTTGATTATAGATACAGCTCTATATCCTGAGCCGTATCCTGGAAACTGTTTTTGCAAACAATTTAATCAGCATATTTTCAACACACTTTCTTAGCACACTACCTCACTTAACTAATTTGATCACTTAATTGCTTCAGTAATTTTTTACCAAAACAACTAGCCATTCTTATCCTTGCCAAATCCCTGAGTTCTTCTATGGTATCCAAGTCTTGAACCAAGTTTTCAGCATTTCCTTCAGGATCATGGATGCTTGTTCTTGCAGTAGGAACCACAATCTCTGTAGGGATCACTGATTCTGCCCCAAACACTAAAGAAAATGGAGTCTGGTCAGTAGCATTCTTGGGAGTTGTCCTATCAGCCCATAACATATAAGGTAGTTCTTCTACCCATTTTCCTTTCTTGGACCCAAGCTTCTTCTTCAAGTTGTTGATGATGATCTTGTTGGATGATTATGCCTGACCATTGGCTTGTGGGTGGACTGGTGTTGATGTTATCATCTTAATCTCCCAGCTGTCACATAAGTTAGTAGTTCTACTCCCAATAAATTGGGATCCGTTATCACAAACAATTTCAGAAGGGATACCAAATCTAGTAATAATATTTCTCTTAATAAAGGATATCACTTCTTTTTCTATGACTTGAGCAAAAGCTTCAGCTTCTATCCACTTGGAGAAGTAATCAGTCATAGCAAGCATGAACACTTTTCCACCAGGTGCCTTGGGAAGTTTGCCAACTATATCCATTCCCCATCTCATGAATTGCCAAGAAGAGGATATAGGATGCAGGAGTTCTGCTGGTTGGTGAAGGATATTACTATGTCTCTAACAAGGATCACATTTCTTGGCATAATCCACAGCATCCTTCTTCATTGTAGGCCAATAGTATCCTGTCCTCAGGATCCTTGAGAACAGTGCCCTGCCCCCAGTGTGGTTTCCACAATCTCCTTCATGAAAATCCTTTAGGACTTCTTGGATTTCAGGATCCTCAATGCATCTTAGATATGGTCCTGCAAGAGATAGTTTATATAACATGTTATTCAATATTGTAAATTGAGATACCTTGATTTTGAAAGCCCTGGGGTTTTCTCCTGTAGAAATCTCTCCATGTTGTATATATCTCATGATTGGAAGGATCCATGATCCTGAGTGAGATTGTGTATCATTACTAGGGATGACTGCAGAATCCTCTCTTATCTCCATGGCTACATGATCCTCAATAGCAGGAGTTAGGATATGAATAATAGGGATTTTGATATCCTCTGGAATCTTCAAGGATGATCCTAGATTGGCCAATGCATCAGCTTCTGCATTCTCTTCCCTTGGTACCTGTGTCAAACTAAAGGAAACAAAAGAGAGTGCCAATTCTTTGACTATCTCTAAATATTTGATTAGCTTTTCACCTTTAACAACATAGGATCCATTAAAGTGATTAGTAATTAACAATGAATCTACATGTACCTCAAGATACCTGATCCTCATATGCTTGGCAATTTGCAAACCAGCTATCAAGGCTTCATATTCAGCCTCATTGTTAGTAGTTTGAAACTCACAAGCTATTGAGTGGGGTATTATGTCCCCCTGTGGCGATTTTAGTAGTATTCCAAGTCCAGTTCCCTTGACATTAGAGGCTCTATCTGTGAAGAGTATCCAAGGATCCTTGGTCTCCTCAAGCTGCTGAACTTCTAACTCAGCTTCCCTTTGTAAATCACTACTGAAATCTGCCACAAAGTCAGCTAAGGCTTGAGATTTAATGGCAGTTCTTGGCTCATAACTTATATCATAAGCACTGAGTTTCACTGCCCATTTGGCCATCCTTCCTGACATCTCAGGTTTCTGCTTTGGAAGAGATTGCCAAATATAAGGATAATATATGCTCTCAATCTTTATCACCCCCCATGGACTAGGAAGCTTCACACATTGATGATATGTAGATGCAACTGCCTTCATGTCATTTATCCATGGCCTGCCAAGGATAACATTGCAACAGGATAAGCAATCTATAACACAAAATTTTTTTATAAGAATTGTTAGGGGAGGATTCTCCAATCCTAAGGATCATGGATCCTCAAGTGCTGCCAGGATCATGAATTCTCTTTGAATTAAGGATCCTCAGTAGGTGTTGCAGGATCAGGATTCAGGATCCTTATTGTTATCTTTATACTAATGATTGTCTTCATTATGCGTGAGCTTGTTTTGCAGGAGTATGTGCATGGACTTGGTCTTGCCGATATTCGTGGAGCATATTCCCTCAATATTCCACACGTGCTTGGCTCTTGTGAACGTTATGGAGATCGTGGGAAGCTAGCATGATTAACGGACAGTTAGTTAGCTTAGTTATTTCTAATTTTAAATAGGGGATAACAAGCTTGATTTAGAACACTTGACTAATTTTAGCAAAACACACACTCTCGAACAGCTCTCGACAGTTTACTTGGCGATTTCATACACTTTAACACTTTTGCACACTAGTGATCCTTGTAACAAGCTTGTTATCATCCCGAGTTGTAACCTTTTTTCTGTTTAATCTTAGTTGGTGATCGGTAGTTTCCATCACCCGAGGTTTTTTATGCCGGAGATCAACTCTTGATCAAGGGCTTTTTCCTCGTATAAATCCTTGTGTCGCCTCTTTATTTGATTTGCAAGTTGTTCATACAATTGTTCGTGGATTCAAGCATCACACCTCACAACAAAAGATTTGGTTGCATTATCCTTGCTTGATTTTTGACCAAAACAGTTTGGCGCCCACCGTGGGGCAATTGGTGCTTCATTCCTAATAAATTCTTGTTTTTGTGATCATTTCGGTTCATTACAACCAAGCAGATGGCTTCTTCAGCAAAGAGCACTTCAAGTTCAATGCCGACAATGAGTTCTTCACAGGGCGTTCCTCCTTTGCCTCCACCACCTTCTGGATCCCAGAAGAATGCTGAAAATGCTGTAAAGAGACAAAGCCCCATTTTTCCAAAACCCCCAACTTCTTCTGTTTCTTCTAATCCTACTACTAGTGATCTTTTTACTTTGATTTTGCAGATGAGAGATCACATGCAAGAGCAGGACAAAACCAACGAAAGGATCCTCCGGGAGATCGGTGACATCAAGAAACAGAAGAGATCAGGGGAGGATCACTCTCCTCTGATACCAAGGTCACTGGATTTCGACACTCCAGCTATAACTGCCCAGCAATCTGCAGCCTTAGATATCCAGTACCAAACTGAACCATTGGGAAGGCGTTATGGAGCAATAACTATGAATTAGGCTTTTGGGTCTCACTTTCAGCCTCAAGGATCCTGTTTTCAGCTTTCGGGATCCTCTTTCCAGCATCCGAGATCCTTCGTCAGCTCAGGAGGATATATGGGAGCGCATACGGTTCAAGGATCTTCTCAGGTTCAAGGATCCTCTCAGGTCCAAGGATCCTCTCAGGTCCAAGGATCCTCTCAGGTTCAAGGATCTTCTCAGGTTCAAGGATCCTCGCAGGTCCAAGGATCCTCACAGGTGCAAGGATCCTTTCAGGTTCTAGGATCCCCCTTTCAGGTTCAAGGATCCAACATCTTTCAGGATCAAGGATTCTTGAGAAGTGTACAACCCCCAAGCACAGATGTTCATCATGGAGACTTCATTCCAATGCATACCATCGCCTCTTCTGGTCCTTCAATCATACCAGAATCCCGTCAATATGGATTCACATATACAATTCCAAACTTGAATCCCCTGGGAGGTAACACTTTCAATAATTCTTATAACACTAACCATGGCTCTATGCAGGATACAGGTATCAATCAAGCTATGGCTAGGGAATTACAGAAGCTGAAGGATATGATATCCAGCGTTCCAAGAGTGGTTAAGCCCATCCCTGAAATTGCAGATGGGAGCCATAGGATATCTCGTTTTGCACCACCCATTTGTGATGCTGAGATACCCAAAAGGTTCCAGATACCAACTATGAAGTTGTATGATGGTTCAACAGATCCAGAAGAACATGTAGCTCAATATAGAGAAAGGATGGAGATCAACCCCATCCCAGAGAGGTTAAAAGAAGCATGCCTATTCAAGGGTTTCGGATCCACACTCACAGGATCTGCTCTTAAATGCTGTTAAGTCTTCCCCCTTACTCTATTACTTCATTTGCTAATCTAGTTAACCTGTTTAATAGTCAGTTCTCATGTAGCAGAAAATTTGAACGTTTAACTAGTGATCTATATAGGGTAACACAAGGTCAAAATGAATCACTCAGAGATTACATCACTAAGTTTAGTAAAGAATCCTTAGATATCCCTAATCTGGATATAGCTACGGCTGTGGAAGCCTTTAAAATGAGTTTGCTTAGGGATTCATTATTCTATGATGATCTTGTTATGACCACATGCAGGAATCTTGATGAAGTGAGAACCAGGGCCCTTAGATTCATCCGATTAGAGGATGATAAAGGATCCAGGAGAGATTGGCAGGATCCTCGAAACAGGAAAAGCAAGGATCCTACTTCAAGAATAACAAGTTCAAGTCCTATAACAAGTCTGATAACCAGAATGTGCATGCAGTAGAACAAGAAGAGGATGATGAGGATTATCCTCCAATTTCTGAATACTGTTTTTCTGTTGATAACAATGAACTAATTCTTGCAATGCAGAATCTAGGTGAGAAAGCAAGATGGCTAAGGAAAAGTGACAAACTAGCTGCTACAAAGGACAAGTCCAAGTGGTGTGCATATCATGAGGATTTTGGGCATCTCACTGAAGAGTGTATTGCACTTAGAAAATAAATTGGTTACTTGTTAAGCAAGGGGCACTTGAAAGAGCTTTTGGGAAGAAAAAAGTCAAGGATCCAGGATCCTGAAAAGGTTCCAAAAAGAGCTCCTGCCCCTCCAGCAGATGCACAAGTTATAAACTTCATTTCGGGTGGATCAGACATTTGTGGTACTTCCTTTTCAGCAGCCAAGAGACATGCTAAGGAAACCAAGATGGATAATGGGGATAGACCCATTCGAACCTCTACTGTTACGCGGGAGAAAGTTATAACTTTTGATGAGGATGATCATGTTGATGTTCAGGATCCTCATCATGATGGTCTTATTATTACTCTATTTATTTCTAACCATTTTGTTCGCAGGATCCTAATCGATGGAGGAAGCTCGGTGAACATCATTCAGCTTGATGTCCTCAAGAAAATGAACATTCCTGAATCAGACATTGTCCCAAGATCCTCAGTTCTTGTGGGATTCAGCGGAGAAACCAAGAATACATTAGGGGACATCAAACTCCCCATCTATATTGAAGGACTTCATTCTTATCAAAAATTATGTGTTATAGATTGCTTATCCTGTTGTAATGTTATCATTGGCAGGCCATGGATACATGACATGAAGGCAGTCCCATCTACCTATCATCAATGCGTGAAGCTTCCTAGTCCATGGGGGTGGTGAAAATTGAGAGTGATCAACAAGAAGCTAAGAATTGCTACACGTCATCAATGAAGCCAGCCTCAAGACCAAGGGAGCAATAGCAATTAAAGCATCCTCCAAGAGATGTCTTGGAGGCAAGAGAATAGGACGTGAAAGAAATCCTTATGGATCCTCATGATCCTGAATCCATAGTCTTCATAGGATCAGGGATCCTCAGCAACATTGAACAGGATCTAGTATCCTTCCTTAAAAGGAGAAAAACTACCTTTTCCTGGAAGCATGAGGACATGACAGGTATATCTAAAGATATAATTACTCATAAACTTGGCATTGACAGGTCATTCAAGCCAATTCATCAAAAAAGGAGGAAGTTTGCACCTGAAAGGAATGCTATTATCCAGGAAGAAGTAGATAAACTACTCCGGGCAGGTATGATAAGAGAGGTTAAGTATCCAAGGTGGTTAGCCAATGTGGTTGTTGTTCAAAAGAAAAATGGAAAGTGGAGGGTATGTGTCGATTTCACTGATTTAAACAAGGCATGTCCCAAGGATCCTTTCCCATTACCCCATATTGACTCCATGGTGGATGCTACCGCGGGTCATGAGTTGTTGACTTTTATGGATGCTTCATCTGGATTTCAACGGATTCAGATGGAACCATCTGATCAAGAGGATACAACCTTTATGACCCCAACTGGTATATATTGTTATATTGCTATGCCATTTGGACTAAGGAATGCAGGTACTACTTATCAAAGGCTAGTCAATATGATGTTCAAGGAACAAATTGGACACACTATGGAAGTCTATATAGATGACATGGTGGTTAAGTCCAAGAAAGCCAAGGATCACCTTAGAGACTTGGAGGAAGCATTCAATATCCTTGATAAATTTAATATGAAACTAAATCCTTCCAAGTGTCACTTTGGTGTTAAAGCAGGTAAATTCCTAGGCTATATGGTGACAAAAAGAGGCATTGAAGCAAGTCCAGAGCAAATTAAGGCTATTTTGAATATCAAATCTCCTGCCAATGCCAAGGATGTGCAAAGATTGACAGGCAGGATCGCAGCCTTGAACAGGTTCATATCCAAATCATCAGAAAAATGCAAGGAATTCTATGACATTTTGAGAAAGAACAAGAAATTTGAGTGGACTGAAAAGCATGAAAATGCTCTCAAAGCCCTTAAGGATTACCTATCCTCAGCTCATGCCTTAATGAAACCAGAAAAAAGGGATATATTATCCTTATATCTGGCGGTATCCTCTAAAGCAGTAAGTGCACTCCTTGTTAAGGATCACCAAGGTACACAACATCCTGTCTATTATGTAAGTAAAAGTTTGCTTGATGCCGAATCCAGGTATTCACATTTAGAAAAACTTATCCTTGCTTTATTTATGGCATCTACTAAATTAAGACATTATTTTGAAACTCATGCCATTATTGTCAAGACTAATTTTCCAATTAAGAATGTTCTCAGGAAACCTGAAATGTCAGGAAGGATGGCAAAATGGGCAGTGAAGCTTAGTGCTTATGATATAAGATATGAACCAAGGACCGCCATCAAATCCCAAGCCTTAGCCGACTTTGTGGCAGATTTTAGTAGTGACTTGCAAAAGGAAGCTGAGTTAGAAGTCCAACAGCTGGAAGAAACTAAGGATCCTTGGATACTTTTCACTGATGGAGCCTTTAATGTCAAAGGAACAGGACTTGGAATACTACTAAAATCGCCACAGGGGGACATAATACCCCACTCCATAGCTTGTGAGTTTCAAACTACTAATAATGAGGCTGAGTATGAAGCCTTGATAGCTGGTTTGCAAATTGCCAAGCATATGAGGATCAGGTATCTTGAGGCACACATAGATTCATTGTTAATTACTAATCACTTTAATGGATCCTATACTGTTAAAGGTGAAAAGCTAATCAAATATTTAGAGACAGTCAAAGAATTGGCACTCTCTTTTGTTTCCTTTAGTTTGACACAGGTACCAAGGGAAGAGAATGCAGAAGCTGATGCATTGGCCAATCTAGGATCATCCTTGAAGATTCCAGAGGATATCAGGATCCCTGTTATCCACATCCTAACCCCTGCTATTGAGGATCATGTAGCCATGGAAATAGGAGAGGACTCTGCAATCATCCCTAGTGATGATACACAATCTCATTCAGGATCATGGATCCTTCCAATCATGAGATATATCCAACATGGAGAGATTCCTACAGGAGAAAACCCCAGGGCTTTCAAAATTAAGGTATCTCAGTTTACAATATTGAATAATATGTTATATAAACGATCTCTTGCAGGACCATATCTAAGATGCATTGAAGATCCTGAAATCCAAGAAGTCCTAAAGGATTTTCATGAAGGAGATTGTGGAAACCACACTGGGGGCAGGGCATTATTCTAAAGGATCCTGAGGACAGGATACTATTGGCCTACTATGAAGAAGGATGTTGTGGATTATGCCAGAAAGTGTGATCCTTGTCAGAGACATAGTAATATCCTTCACCAACCAGCAGAGCTCTTACATCCTATACCCTTTTCTTTGCCATTTATGAGATGGGGAATGGATATAGTTGGAAAACTTCCTAAGGCACCTGGTGGAAAAGTATTCATGCTTGCTATGACTGATTACTTCTCCAAGTGGATAGAGGCTGAAGCCTTTGCTCAAGTCAGAGAAAAGGAAGTGATATCCTTTATTAAAAGAAACATTATTACTAGATTTGGTATTCCTTCTGAAATTGTTTGTGATAATGGATCCCAATTTATTGGGAGTAGAACTACTAACTTTTGTGACAGCTGGGGGATTAAGATGATAACATCAACACCAGTCCACCCACAAGCTAATGGTCAAGCAGAATCATCCAACAAGATCATCATCAACAACTTGAAGAAAAAGCTTGGGTCCAAGAAAGGAAAATGGGCAGAAGAACTACCTTATGTACTATGGGCTGATAGGACAACTCCCAATAATGCTACTGGCCAAACTCCATTTTCTTTGGTATTTGGGGTAGAATCAGTGATCCCTACAGAGATGGTACTTCCTACTGCAAGAACAAGCATCCGTGATCCTGAAGGAAATGCTGAAAACTTGGTTTAAGACTTGGATACTATAGAAGAACTCAGGGATTTGGCAAGGATAAGGATGGCTAGTTATCAACAAAGGATGGCTGGAGCCTACAACAAAAATGTCAGGATCAGGAAGTTTCAAGTTGGTGATATGGTATTAAGGAAAGCATTTCAGAATACCACAAATCCTGCTGATGGAAAATTGGCACCAAAGTAGGAAGGCCCCTACCTGATTGAAGCTGAGGCAGGAAAGGGGGCATATCGATTGCTAACAATGGAAAGTGATTTGCTACCAGGAGCTTGGAATGTTGTCCACCTGAAGAAGTACTTCATGTGATAAGGATTTGTGATCCTTAGTAATATTCATGATCCACATCCTTGAAGGATCCTTAGAGGATGGATGATCCTCATTTTGGTAATGATCTAATCTCAAACTATTTCATTCTTTAATTATCCTGTATACAAGGAAAAGGATCCTGGATCCTTTATCCTCCTTTCACTTGATTCTGAGTTTTGTAGAAGGTTCATATATCCTTAACGAAGAATTGAGTATCCACATAAGTCTCCAGTTATTTGGGCTTGACCCAGTTATTTGGGCTTGACCCCAGTTTTTTGGGCTTGACCCCAGTTTTTTGGGCTTGACCCCAGTTTTTTTGGGCTTGACCCCAGTTTTTTGGGCCTGTCCCCAGTATCGCCAGTAGCGCACGATGATCCTGGTACAGTTCATGGCAATGGGACCAGTACTCGCTTTAGGGGCTGACAATTTCATTGTACTGGCAGTATCCGGGATCCTACGTATAATGGTAGACGTACCATACATCCGTTCCTAAGGTTTCTAACGTTTTCACGTTAGCTAAGGTTTTGGCATCTTCATGTCACTAAGTTTGGATAGTCGCCAGTGAGGGCCATACTCCAGTTTACACAAGATCCTTTGGGCTTGTCCCCAGTTTTTTGGGCTTGTCTCCAGTTTTTTGGGCTTGTCCCCAGTATATTGGGCTTGTCCCCAAAATTGTTGGGCTTGTCCCCAGTTTCTAACTCTTCTCTTATATTGGCTTAGTCCCAAGTTATGTTCCATTTCAGGTTTTTGAAGTCAAACAGCCAAGGATCCTTGATCCTTACCTTTTACTAAGGCTTGTCTTTTGGTTATCCTGATTGTAAATGTTAAAGGTTTAGGATCCTAACTTGGATTCTCAGGTATGATCCTTGATCATTTCAATTTTATTCACTATTTATATAAGTGGCCCTTATCCTTTGACAACAGGATTTATGATCCTTAAACTATACTACTTTTTTGAATTTATCAATTATAGGATATTGGATCGTTGATCATATCCTAAAACTTTTTGACATTATTAAACCTTTATTCTTTACTTATAAATTCAAAGAAAGTATATCATGGCAGTTGAAGAATGAAGAATTAACAAGAATAACAACACAAGAAATAGCCAAAAGATTAAAGTTTTATTTATTCACCAAAATGTTAAACCCTTAAAGGTTGTCAAAATTGCCAACCCAAGCTTCTACCAGCAAAACGTGGCCCGTCCACTTGGGTTGGCAAAGGGTGTCCATTGTTAACAGGTCTTAAAAGTGCAGGAAATAAAAGATAGCAGGATAACAAGTGGTTTCATCCCCCAAACAGAGGATCCCTCCACCACCTATTATCCTACCTATTGTTCAAAGGATCCATGATCCTCAACCCTAATAGCTATTGTTTAGTTATTACAGACGATCATTGTTTGAAATAAAAACACCATAACCAAAAACCACTACCAAATTCTAAAAAAATGGGCTCCGGCCGCGTCTAGAAATGTCCATCATCGCCCATTTCTGCAGCTCACACCTTGGCTGCATCACCACCAGCATCATCACCACCAGCTTGATCCTTCCCGCTGCCACTTGCCTCAATCGCCAAGACCTCAGTAGCATCCTCCTCATCGTCTAGCTCAGCCAGCTTCGCCTTCCAGCCCTCTTTATCCCAAGTGGTCCTGTCGAAATCAGGATCATCAGCCTCCTGGGCCATTTGCAGCTTGATCTTATACATGGTGATGGCAGCAGATGTTAGGGGAGGATTTTCAAAGATCAGTGATCCTCAATTACTGTCGGGCTTAGGGATCCTCAATTCTGTTTGAATTAGTGATCCTCAGGGAGTATTGTAGGATCAGGATCCAGGATCATCATAGTGATCCTTACACTAACGATTGTCTGCTTTGAATATGAAGTTGTTTTGCAGGAGTACGTGCTTGGACTTGGTCTTGACGATATTCCTGGAGCAGATTCCCTTTTTATTCCGCACGTGCTTGACTAATGTGGACGTTATGGAGGTCGTGGAAGACTTGCACGAAATGCGGATAGTTAGTTAGCTTAGATATTTTCCCAATTTATAAGGGGATAACGAGCTAGATTAGAACACTTGGCTATTTTTAGCTAAACACACACACTCGTAACGGCTCTCATCAGTTCTCGACAGTTTGCTCGGCGATTACACACTTTTTTGCACATTACACTCTAGTGATCCTTGTAACAAGCTCGCTATCATCCAAAGTTGTAATACATTTTCTGTTTAATCTGAGTTGGGGATCGGTAGTTTCCATCACCCGAGGTTTTTTATGCCGGAAATCAACTCTTGATCAAGGGCTTTTTCCTCGTATAAATCATTGTGTCACTTGTTCATTACATTTCTGAGTGATCCTTAATATTGTTCATTGATTCAAGCATCACACCTCACAACAAAAGATTTGGTTGCATTATCTTTGCTTGATTTTTGACCAAAACAGCAGAGACTTTAGCATCCTCCAGCAGGTCGTGCTCTCATGATCAACATTTATCTGGGCCATGACCACCTGCTGCTTTACCAGAGTGAGATCCTTCTCAAGGCGAGAGATAGTCTCATCCTTAGCCAGGAAGAATTTTTGGAACTCCAAATGCTTCTGCTCTGCCTCCTCAACATATGCATCAAACAGCATTTCGATCTCGGCGAATTTCTACAAAAAGACAAGGTAAAGTTCAGGATCCGTGATCCTCAAGTGGGCAGGATAATCAAGCAGAGTCAGTGATCCTTACATCGGCAAAATATTCCTGAAATTGGTGGCGGATGAGAGGCAAGCCTTCCAGATCCTCAGCCTCGGTGGCCTTCCTTTTTCTTTCCTCCTTTTTCCCTTGGAGGTAGTGGGCTTAGACACTGGAACGACGGGGCTAGCAGCAGTCTTCTTCTTCCCGGAACGAGGAGCTACAGTGCTGAGATCACTGATGCTGAAGCGGGTGGCCGACCTTGAAGATTTTCCAGCGCCTACCAATCCAAAACAGCAGATAAGTATTCTTGTTTTATTCTCATTTAAACATTTAACCATATATAAACTTGGATACTTACTTGACATTGTAACGGAGCCTGAGGATACTTCTTGAGAATCCTTGGTGTTTGCTTGAAATGACCTTACTGCAGGATCAAGATTCCGGAAAGCAGTGATCCTCTCTTTGGTTGCAGGTGATGAAATGATATGAGAAACAGATATAGCTGCACAAAAGAAACAAAAAGATGTTAGTGATCCTCAACAGAAACAGGGTTATCCTATGATCCTTCTATAAGGATCCTCTATCCTACCATGGGTGGCCCACTCCCTTGGAAGATCCTTCCCATCCGGGATAGAATCCCTCCTAACGAAGAAGAAACGCTTCTTCCAGTTGGTGTCATTCTTGGTGGTCTTGAGGATTGGGTGTTCTTCACCGGGTTTATGTTTGAATAAGAAGCGATGTGAACCGTGGCTAACAAGGTTGTATAGTTCAGACAACTCCGACATTCCCAACTCTATATCCTCCTGCTCAATGATTCTCTAAAGGGTATATAAAACCCACCACATCATTGGCATAGCCTGGATATAGGATATGCCGGTAAGGGAGAAGAAAGACTGGGTAAAAGCAGGAAAAGGATAAGAGTATCCTATCAGAAATGGGGTAGCTAGAAAAGCAATCCAAGTTGCAGAAACGAAGTCACTCAAGGCGGTAGGGTCGAAAGGCTTAAAGACAGTGTTCGCCGGAAAGCAATGACGAATCCTGTCGATCTCAGGATCAGTAAAGCAGCAACGTTCCTTCAGAGAATCTTTGATTATTCCTTGGCTCTTTAAGGGATTATCTTTTTGGTGATCCTTAGCTGGTGAAGATCTTAACATCATTTTGGTCATGGATGATGGTAAAGAAAGAAGGAACAGAGTAAGAAGGTGAAGAGAGAAAGGAGAGAGAAGTACCTGCTTGATCTTCGAATGAGGATTTAAAGGGAGTATTGCTGTTTTGGTCAAAAAATCTAATGAGGATAATGCAACCAAACTCTTAGTTACGGGGTATGATGCTTTAAATGTAGAACAATGATTAGGATCACTTTGGTGTAAATTGCACAAACAACACTAGGATTTATACGGGGAAAAAGCCCTTGATCAAGAGTTGATCTCCGGCACAAAAAACCCCGGGTGATGGAAACTACCGATCACCAAGCTTAAATAAATCAATAAATGTTTACAACTTCGGATAGTAACGAGCCAGGTACAAGGATCACTATGGTGAAATGTGTAAAAGTGAGTGAAAACTAATAAGTGTTCGTCGAGAGCTTAAAGAATGCGATTGTATGAGAGTGTGTGTAGCTGAAAATGGCTAAGTGTTCTAATTCTAGCTCGTCACCCCTTTAAAAATAGAAGTTAGCTACAATAACAAACTATCCGACTTTTGTGCCAAGCTCCCACGTTCTCCACAACGTCCATTTCCAGTCAAACGTGTGCGAAATACCCGTGGAATATTCCATAGTAACGTTGCCAATACCAAGTCAAGCTTGTTACTCCTGCGAAGTAATACAAAACACAAACAAACAATCGTCAGTATGAGGATCCTTAAAGTGATCCATGATCCTGATCCTGAAGCTCTTCTGAGGATCACTATCTGTCACAGAAGTAAGGATCATTAATTAGGATAACGAATAAGGATCACTAATTGTTAGAAAATCCTCCCCTAACAATTGCCCCCAAAATATAAGGAGTGAAATGTTAAATAAGCGAATTATATTTTCCTGATCTTATCCGCAACTAACTATCGTAAATATAGCCGTTATCGTAGAACTATCCGTTGCAACCATGACGTCACAGAAGTGACAACCCTGCACAATCATGATTATAAATAGGAGATAGAGATAGGATCAAATGCATTTAAAATTTCAGAGAGACTCCCTTTATAACTGCATTCCGAAGATAAACAGGTATTCTCTCTTCATCTTCTTCCTTCTCTTGCTCTGTTTTCTGTTTCTTTTCACCATTCTATCAAAGATGTTGCTCCGGAATTCCCCAGCTAAGGATCACCCAAAAAACAGCCCACCGAAAAGCCAGGGGATCATCGAAGATTCCATAAAAGAACGCTGCTGTTTCAATGATGCACAGATTGATAGGATCCGCCACTGCTTCCCGGCGAACACCGAGTTCAGACCTTTTGATCCCAATGCCCTGAGTGATCATATTTCCGACAAGTGGGTTGCTTTTCCTGTCACTCCGTTCACCATAGGCTATACATATCCTTTTCCAGCCTTCACCCAATCTTTCTTTTCCCTAACCGGCATTTCTTATATCCAAGCCATGCCGATGATTTGGAGGGTTTTGTATACCCTTGAAAGGATCATCGAGCAGGAAGGGATAGACCTAGGAATGTCAGAGCTGGGAGAGCTGTATGATCTTACTACCTTTGGTTCTCATCGTTATTTGTTTAAACGTAAGCCTGGTGAGGAACACCCGATCTTTAAAGCCACCAAGAATGATGCTAATTGGAAGCGGCGTTTCTTTTTCGTCAAGAGAGATTCTATTGAGGATGGAAAGGATCTACCCAAGAAATGGGCTACCCATGGTAGGGTGGAGGATCCTGAGAAGGATCACCAGAAACTTTCTTTTGATGTAAGGATCACTTATATTTTTTGCTTTCTTGTTATGCAGCTATCACCGTCTCACACCTCAGATTGTCTCCTGCTGCTAAAGAGAGACTCATCGCTTTCAATAAACTTGATCCTGAAGCAAGAACTTTCAAGACAACAACCCAAGATTCCCAGGAGGTATCCTCAGGCTCTGTCACGATGTCAAGTAAGTATCTTTATTTAAAATTTAAATAAATAGTGAAATATAAGTTAAGTGAAGATACTTATCTTGTTTTGGTTGTGTAGGTGCTGGAAAATCTACCAAGCCTGCTTCTCAATTCGACACGGCTGACCTTGATTCTGTTAGACCCAGGAAGAAAAGGTCCACTACTAGTCCTAGCATCTCCATCCCCAAGGCACCCACTAAAGGAAGGGGTGGCAAAAAGAGAAAGACCTCCGAGGCTGAGGATTTGCAGGGTCTGCCTCTGATCCGTCACCAATTCCTCGAGTACTTCAATGATGTAAGGATCACTGTATCTGCCTGTATATCCTGCTGGCATATCCTGCTGACATATCCTGCTGATTTGAGGATCACTTGGTCCTGACCTTATCTTTTATCTCTTTTGCAGAAATTTGCAGAGATTGAGGACTATGTGGGGAACGTCGAGGAGCAGGACAAGAAGATTGCTGACCTCGAACAGGTTGCAGTGCTTAAGGACCTCAAAATTGCTGACCTTCAGAAGGAACTCCAAGATGCCAAGATTAAGACGGCTAAACTCCTGATTGACCTTGACTATGAAAAGCATGATCTCATAGAAGGTGCAAAGGTCTCTGCTGCCATCACAATGTATCAGACAAAACTGAAGATGGCCCAGGAAGCTCAAGATCCTAACTTTGACAAAAGCAGCTCGGATGTTGAGGGCTGGAAAGCAAGGTTGGCTGATCTTGAAGATGATGAGGAGACTGAGGAAGTTTTGGCGATTGAGGCTGGAGGCAAGGGTGAAGGTGGTGAAGCAAGTGGAGCCGGAGGTGGTGACGCAGGGAAGGTTTAGGATGCATGATTGGGCGATGATGGACATTCTTAGACGCAGACGGAGCCCAATTTTTAAATTTGGTAGTAGTTTTTTGTGGTTGTGATGTCGAACAATTTGATGGTTTGTACTTGAACAATACTTTTTAGGATTAAGGATCATGTATGATCCTTTGGACAATAGGTAGGATCGCAATTGGTGGAGGGATCCTCTATTTGGGGGATGAAGCCATTGTGATCCTGCCGCCTTTATATTCCTGCACTACTTTTGAACTTATTATCATGGACACCCTTTACCTACCCCAGCGGACGGGCCACGTTTTGCTGGTAGATGCTCGGGGTAGGTAATTTTGACAACCTTTTAAGGGTTAGTCTTTTGTTAATAAATAAAATCTTAACCTTTTGTCGCTTATCTTGTGTTGTTATCCTTTTGTTTCTTTAATTCTCCTTTGTTTTGATGCACATTTATTGAATAAACAATTTTGAATAAGTTAGATTGAAAATGTTTAGGACATGATCCACGATCAAATATCCTATAGTTAAAGAATCCCAAAAAGCAATATATTTTAAAGATCACAAGTCTAGTTGTCAAATTTTAAGGGTTATTCAAATAAATAATGAATAGAATTAAAAATAGTTAAGGATCATACCTGAGGATCCAAGTTAGGATCCTAACCATAATCAGGATAACTACAAAATAAACCTTAGAAAGAAGTAAGGATCAAGGATCCCTAGTTGCTTATCTTCAAGGACCTGAAATAGATCATAACTTGGGACTAAGCCAATATAAGATAAGAGTTAGCAACTGGGGACAAGCCCAAGGATAACTGGGGACAAGCCCAAGGATCGTATGTAAACTGGAGTATGGCCCTAACTGGCGACTATCCAAACTTAGTGACATGAAAATGTCAAAACCTTAGCTAACGCGAAAATGTTAGAAACCTTAGGAACGGATGTATGGTACGTCTACCATTATACGTAGGATCCTAGGTATAGCCAGTACAATGGAATTATCAGCCCCTAAAGCGAGTACTGGTCCCACTGCCTTGAACTATACCAGGATCATCATGCGCTACAGGCGGAACTGGGGCAAGCCCAAATAACTGGGGTTAAACCCAAGGAACGGATTGCTTCTGCAGATAACCAATATTATGCTAAGGATACCTGAACTTTCAAAACTTAAAACCACGTGAGATATGGACAAAGGATACATGATCCTTATCCTTATATGAGAAAATAAAGAAATGAAATAGTTCAAGATTAGGATATTACCAAAGTAAGGATCACCGATATTTTAAGGATCCTTCTAGGATACCCCTAACGTAAGGATCATCTGTGCTATGAGGATCCTGCTCACATGAAATATTTCTTCAAATGGACAGCATTCCAAGCTCTTGGTAGCAAATCACCTTCCATGGTTAGCAATCTATATGCCCCCTTTCCTGCTTCAGCTTCAATCAAATAAGGGCCTTCCCATTTTGGAGCCAATTTTCCATCAGCAGGATTGGTGGTATTCTGAAATGCTTTCCTTAATACCATATCTCCAACTTGAAACTTCCTGATCCTGACATTTTTGTTGTAAACACCAGCCATTCTTTGTTGATAACTGGCCATCCTTATCCTAGCCATATCCCTGATTTCTTCAATAGTATCCAGGTCTTGAGCCAAGTTCTCTTCATTTTCCTCAGGATCACGGGTACTTGTTCTAGCAGTTGGAACCACCATTTCTGTTGGGATCACTGATTCTGCCCCAAATACCAAAGAGAATGGTGTTTGACTAGTAGCATTCTTAGGGGTTGTCCTATCAGCCCAAAGCACATAAGGTAGTTCTTCTGCCCATTTCCCTTTCTTGGATCCAAGCTTCTTCTTCAAATTGTTGATGATGATCTTGTTGGATGATTCTGCTTGACCATTAGCTTGTGGGTGGACTGGTGTTGATGTTATCATCTTAATCCCCCAACTGTCACAAAAGTTAGTGGTTCTGCCCCCAATAAATTGGGAACCATTATCACATATAATTTCAGAAGGAATTCCAAATCTAGTTATAATATTTCTTTTAATGAAGGATATAACTTCCTTTTCTCTGACTTGGGCAAAAAGCTTCAGCCTCTATCCACTTGGAGAAGTAATCAGTCATAGCAAGCATGAATACTTTTCCACCAGGTGCCTTAGGGAGCTTACCAACTATATCCATACCCCATCTCATAAATGGCCAAGAGGAGGATATAGGATGCAATAATTCAGCTGGTTGATGAAGGATATTGCTGTGTCTCTGACAAGGATCACATCTCTTAGCATACTCCACAGCATCTCTTTTTATAGTTGGCCAGTAGTATCCTGTCCTCAGGATCCTTGAGAATAATGCCCTGCCCCCAGTGTGGTTTCCACAATCTCCTTCATGGAAGTCTTTTAAAACTTCTTGGATTTCAGGATCCTCAATGCATCTCAAGTATGGTCCTGCAAGAGATCGTCTATACAACATATTATTTAAAATTGTGAATTGAGATACCTTAATTTTGAAAGCCCTAGGGTTTTCTCCTGTATGAATCTCTCCATGTTGTAAGTATCTCATGATTGGTGAGATCCATGATTCTGATCCTGAATGGGATTGAGTATCCTCACTAGGGATAATTGCAGAATCATTTCCTATCTCCATAGCCACATGATCCTCGATAGCCGGGGTCAGGATATGGATAATAGGGATCTTGATATCCTCAGGGATCTTCAAAGATGATCCTAAGTTAGCCAATGCATCAGCTTCTGTATTTTCTTCCCTTGGTACCTGTGTCAAACTAAAGGAAACAAAAGAGAGTGCCAATTCTTTGACTATCTCTAAATATTTGGTTAGCTTTTCACCTTTAACAGCATAAGATCCATTAAAGTGGTTTGTAATTAATAATGAATCTACATCTACCTCAAGATACCTGATCCCCATATGCTTTGCAATTTGCAAACCAGCAATTAAGGCTTCATATTCAGCCTCATTGTTAGTGGTTTGGAACTCACAAGCTATAGAGTGGGGTATTATGTCCCCCTGTGGCGATTTTAGTAGTATTCCAAGCCCTGTGCCTTTGACATTTGAGGATCCATCAGTATAGAGTATCCAAGGATCCTTGGTCTCCTCTAGTTGCTGGACTTCTAACTCAGCTTCTTTTTGTAAATCACTACTGAAATCAGCCACAAAGTCAGCTAATGCTTGGGATTTGATGGCTGTCCTAGGCTCATATCTTATATCATATGCGCTCAGCTTCACTGCCCACTTAGCCATCCTTCCTGGCATCTCTGGTTTCCTGAGGACATTCTTAATTGGAAAATTAGTTTTAACAACAATAACATGAGTTTCAAAATAATGTCTCAACTTAGTGGATGCCATAATTAATGCAAGAAGAAGCTTTTCAAGGTGTGAATACCTGGATTCGGCATCAAGTAAACTTTTACTTACATAATAGACAGGATGTTGTGTACCTTCGTGATCCTTAACAAGGACCGCACTTACTGCTTTTGAGGATACTGCAAGATATAAGGATAGCACATCGCCTTTTTCTGGTTTCATCAAGGCCGGGGCTGAGGATAGATAATCTTTGAGAGCTCTTAAGGCATTCTCATGCTTCTCAGTCCACTCAAATTTCTTGTTCTTCCTTAGGATATCATAGAATTCTTTGCACTTCTCTGAGGATTTGGATATAAATCTGTTCAAAGCTGCTATCCTGCCTGTTAGCCTTTGAACATCCTTAGCATTGGCCGGAGATTTGATGTTCACTATTGCTTTGATTTGTTCCGGGCTAGCTTCAATGCCTCTCTTTGTCACCATATATCCTAAGAATTTACCTGCTTTAACACCAAAGTGACATTTTGAAGGATTAAGTTTCATGTTATATTTGTCAAGGATATCGAATGCTTCCTCCAAGTCTCTTAGGTGATCCTCAGCTTTTATGGATTTTACCACCATATCATCTATGTAAACCTCCATAGTTTGTCCAATCTGATCCTTGAACATCATATTCACCAGCCTTTGATATGTTGCACCTGCATTTCTTAGTCCGAACGGCATAGCAATATAGCAATATATACCAGTTGGAGTCATGAATGTTGTATCCTCTTGATCGGATGGTTCCATTTGGATTTGTTGAAATCCAGATGAAGCATCCATAAAAGTTAACAGTTCATGACCCGCAGTTGCATCCACCATGGAGTCAATGTGGGGTAATGGGAAAGGATCCTTGGGACATGCCTTATTTAAATCGACACATACCCTCCACTTTTCGTTTTTCTTTTGAACAACAACCACATTGGCCAACCATCTTGGATACTTGACCTCTCTAATCATACCTGCCCGGAGCAATTTCTCTACCTCTTCCTGGATAATGGCATTTCTTTCCGGTGCAAACTTTCTTCTCCTTTGATGGATTGGTTTGAATGACCTATCAATGCCAAGTTTGTGAGTGATTACATCTTTAGATATGCCTGTCATGTCTTCATGTTTCCATGCAAAGGTAGTCTTTCTCCTTTTGAGGAAGGATATAAGGTTTTCCTTCATATCGCCAAGGATCCCTGATCCGATATAGATTTTGGATTCAGGATCACGAGGATCCATGAGGATTTCTATCACATCCTGCTCTCTTGCCTCCAAGATATCCCTTGGAGGATACTTTGATTGCTATTGCTCCCTTGACTTCGAGGCTGGTTTCATCGATGAAGTATAGCAGTTCTTAGCCTCCTGCTGATCACTATCAATCTTGACTATTCCCCAAGGACTAGGGAGCTTCACACATTGATGGTAGGTAGATGGGACTGCCTTCATATCGTGTATCCAGGGCCTGCCAAGGATAACATTACAACAAGATAAACAGTCAATAACACAAAATTTTTGATATGAGTGTAGGCCTTCGATGTATATTGGGAGTTTAATGTCCCCCAGGGTATTCTTAGTTTCGCCACTAAATCCCACGAGCACGGAGGATCTTGGTATGATATCTGATTCAGGGATACCCATCTTCTTTAGAACATCAAGCTGGATAATGTTCACTGAACTTCCTCCGTCTATAAGGATCCTGCGGACAAAATGGTTAGAAATGAAAAGAGTAATAACTAAACCATCGTGATGAGGATCCTGGATATCAACACGATCATCCTCATCAAAGCTTATGACTTTTCCTTCGGAGACACTTGATGTTCGAACGGGTCTTTCTCCGTTATCCATTTTAGTTTCCTTTGCATGCCTTTTAGCTGCTGAGAAGGATGTGCCACAAATGTCTGATCCTCCAGAAATAAAGTTTATTACTTGTGCATCTGCTGGAGGGGCTGGAGCCTTCTCAGGGATCCTTTCAGGATCCTGAGTCCTTGACTTTTTTCTCCCCAACAATTCTTTTAGATGCCCCTTCCTCAACAAGTATCCAATTTCCTTTCGCAGTGCAATGCATTCTTCTGTGAGATGCCCAAAATCTTCATGGTATGCACACCACTTTGACTTATCCTTAGTTGCAGCTGGCCTATCATTCTTTCTGGGCCATCTGGCTTTATCACCTAAGTTCTGCATCGCAAGGATTAGTTCATTGTTATCAACAGAAAAACAATATTCAGAAATTGGAGGATAATCCTCATCATCCTCTTCTTGATCAACAACATGCACGTTCTGGTTATCAGATCTGTTGTAGGATCTGAACTTGTTGTTCCTGAATGAGGATCCTTGCTTATCTTGCTTTGAGGATCCTGCTAACCTCTCCTGGATCCTCTTGTCATCCTCTAGCCGAATGAACCTAAGTGCCCGGGTTCTTACCTCATCTAAGTTCCTGCATGGTGTCATAACAAGATCATCATAGAACGACGAATCCCTAAGCAATCCCATTTTAAAGGCCTCAACAGCCGTGGCTATATCCAAGTTGGGAATGTCTAAGGATTCTTTACTGAATTTGGTAATGTAATCCCTTAATGATTCATTATGACCCTGGGTTATCCTATATAGATCACTAGTTAATCGTTCAAATTTCCTACTGCATGAGAATTGGCTATTAAACAAATTAACTAGATTAGCAAATGAAGTAATAGAGTAAGGAGGAAGACTTAGCAGCCATTTGAGAGCTGATCCAGTAAGAGTGGATCCGAATCCTTTGCACAGGCATGCTTCCTTTAACCTTTCTGGGATTGGATTGATCTCCATCCTCTCCCTGTATTGTGCTATGTGTTCTTCAGGATCCGTCGAACCATCATACAGCTTCATAGTTGGAACATGGAACCTCTTGGGTATCTCAGCATCACAGATCGGTGGTGCAAAACGAGATATCCTGTGGCTCCCATCTGCAATCTCTGGGATAGGTTTGATCACTCCTGGAACACTTGATATCATATCCTTCAACTTTTGCAATTCTCTGGCCATGGCATGATTGATACCTGGATCCTGCATAAGGCCATGGTTAGTAGCATAGGAATTATTAAAAGTGTTACCTCCCATTGGATTCAAATTAGGAAGAATGCATGTTAATCCATATTGTTGGGGCTCTGGAATGATCGAAGGACCGGTAGAAGCATTGGTCTGCATTGGAATAAAATCTCCCTGATGGACATCTGAACTTCCTGTTTGCAAACTCCTCAAGGATCCTGGCATCTGGAAGTATCCATGAAACTGGGAGGATCCTGGAACAAAGGAGGATCCTTGAACCTGGGATGATCCTAGAACAATGGAGGATCCTTGAACCTGGGATGATCCTGGAACAAAGGAGGATCCTTGAACCTGGGATGATCCTGGAACAAAGGAGGATCCTTGAACCTGGGATGATCCTGGAACAAAGGAGGATCCTTGAACCTGGGATGATCCTGGAACAATGGAAGATCCTTGAATCTGCTGCGCTCCTGAATAACCTCCTGAATTCATGAAGGATCCTATATACTGAGGATAGGATCCTGCTGGCTGGAAGTAGGAACCCGATGCCTGAGTCACTGTTGTTGTTCCGTAGTGCATTCCTTTTGGTCCACCCACATATTGAACATCTGGAACCACTGATGGCTGAGAAGTAATCACCGGAGTATCAAAATTCAAAGATCTGGGCATCAGTGGAGAATGATCCTCTGCCGTTTTCTTTTGTTTCTTGAGATCTCCAATTTCTTTGAGAATCCTCTCATTAGTCTTATCCTGTTGCTGTATGTGATCCTTCATATGCAAAATTAAAGTAAACATGTCACTAGTAGTGGGAGTATAAGAAGCAGAAGAAGTTGGAGGTTTGGAGAAAATTGGAGTTGGTTTCTTCTCGGCATTTTTCTGAGGTCCAGAAGGTGGTGGAGGCAAAGGTGGAATGCCCTGAGATGAATTGACCGCAGACATCGCAGTAGAGGTATTCTTCAATGATGAAGCCATGTATTTGTATGCAATGAACCAGAATGATCACCAACAGAAAAACTTCTTAGGAATGAAGCACCAATTGCCCCACGGTGGGCGCCAAACTGTTTTGGTCAAAAAATCTAATGAGGATAATGCAACCAAACTCTTAGTTACGGGGTATGATGCTTTAAATGTAGAACAATGATTAGGATCACTTTGGTGTAAATTGCACAAACAACACTAGGATTTATACGGGGAAAAAGCCCTTGATCAAGAGTTGATCTCCGGCACAAAAAACCCCGGGTGATGGAAACTACCGATCACCAAGCTTAAATAAATCAATAAATGTTTACAACTTCGGATAGTAACGAGCCAGGTACAAGGATCACTATGGTGAAATGTGTAAAAGTGAGTGAAAACTAATAAGTGTTCGTCGAGAGCTTAAAGAATGCGATTGTATGAGAGTGTGTGTAGCTGAAAATGGCTAAGTGTTCTAATTCTAGCTCGTCACCCCTTTAAAAATAGAAGTTAGCTACAATAACAAACTATCCGACTTTTGTGCCAAGCTCCCACGTTCTCCACAACGTCCATTTCCAGTCAAACGTGTGCGAAATACCCGTGGAATATTCCATAGTAACGTTGCCAATACCAAGTCAAGCTTGTTACTCCTGCGAAGTAATACAAAACACAAACAAACAATCGTCAGTATGAGGATCCTTAAAGTGATCCATGATCCTGATCCTGAAGCTCTTCTGAGGATCACTATCTGTCACAGAAGTAAGGATCATTAATTAGGATAACGAATAAGGATCACTAATTGTTAGAAAATCCTCCCCTAACAATTGCTGGAATTTAAATGCACATTAGCCCTTATCTCTAACCTATATATATAATGATGATTCTGCAGGGACGTCGCTTCAATGACGTATAAATTGCAACGGCTAGTTAGATTATAACGGCTATATATCCGTTAGTTAGTTGCAGATAAGATCAAAAAATATAACTCGCTAATTTACACTTTACTCCTTATATTTTGGGGGCAATTGTTAGGGGAGGATTCTCCAATCCTAAGGATCATGGATCCTCAAGTGCTGCCAGGATCATGAATTCTGTTTGAATTAAGGATCCTCAGTAGGTGTTGCAGGATCAGGATACAGGATCCTTATTGTTATCCTTATACTAATGATTGTCTTCATTATGCGTGAGCTTGTTTTGCAGGAGTATGTGCATGGACTTGGTCTTGCCGATATGCGTGGAGCATATTCCCTCAATATTCCGCACGTGCTTGGCTCTTGTGAACGTTATGGAGATCGTGGGAAGCTAGCATGATTAGCAGATAGTTAGTTAGCTTAGTTATTTCTAATTTTAAATAGGGGATAACAAGCTTGATTTAGAACACTTGGCTAATTTTAGCAAAACACACGCTCTCGAACAGCTCTCGACAGTTTACTTGGCGATTTCATACACTTTAACACTTTTGCACACTAGTGATCCTTGTAACAAGCTTGTTATCATCCCGAGTTGTAACCTTTTTTCTGTTTAATCTTAGTTGGTGATCGGTAGTTTCCATTACCCGAGGTTTTTTATGCCGGAGATCAACTCTTGATCAAGGGCTTTTTCCTCGTATAAATCCTTGTGTCGCCTCTTTATTTGATTTGCAAGTTGTTCATACAATTGTTCGTGGATTCAAGCATCACACCTCACAACAAAAGATTTGGTTGCATTATCCTTGCTTGATTTTTGACCAAAACAAGAATGAAGACACTCTATGTAAATGGGACGTTTGATGTCCCCCAATGTGTTCTTAGTTTTTCCACTGAATCCGACAAGAACCGAGGATCTTGGGACAATGTTCGATTCAGGAATGTTCATCTTCTTGAGGACATCAAGCTGAATGATGTTTACAGAGCTTCCACCATCTATCAAGATCCTGCGAACAAAATGGTTAGATATAAACAGGGTAATAACCAAACCATCATGATGAGGATCCTGGACATCAACTCGATCATCCTTATCAAAAGTTATAACTTTTTCCTATGTAAATGTAGAGGTTCGGATGGGTCTATCCCCATTATCCATCTTGGTCTCCTTCGCATGCCTCTTAGCTGCTGAAAAGGAAGTGCCACATATATCTGATCCTCTGGATATAAAGTTGATAACTTGTGCATCAGCGGGGGGAGCAGGAGCTCTCTCTGGAACTTTTTCAGGATCCTGGATCCTTGACTTTTTTCTTCCCAACAGTTCCTTCAAGTGCCCTTTGCTCAACTAGTAACCAATCTCTTTTCTTAGTGTAATACATTCTTCAGTGAGATGACCGAAATCTTCATGATATGCACACCATTTGGATTTGTCTTTTGTTGCAGCTGGCTTGTCACTTTTTTCTAGGCCATCTTGCTTTTTCACCTAAGTTCTGCATTGCATGGATTAGTTCATTGTTATCAACAGAAAAACAATATTCAGAAATTGGAGGATAATCCTCATCATCCTCTTCCTGTTCTACTGCATGCACGTTCTGATTATCAGACTTGTTGTAAGACTTGGACTTGTTGTTCCTGAAGTAGGATCCTTGCTTTTCCTGCTTCGAGGATCCTGCCAGTCTTTCCTGGATCCTTTTATCATCCTCTAATCGGATGAATCTAAGGGCCCTGGTTCCTACTTCATTAAGATTCCTGCAAGGGGTCATGACAAGATCATCATAGAATAATGAATCCCTAAGTAAACCCATTTTGAAGGCTTCTACAGCCGTAGCAATATCCAAATTTGGAATATCTAAGGATTCTTTACTAAACTTAGTGATATAATCTCTAAGTGATTCATTTTGACCTTGTGTTACCCTATATAGATCACTAGTTAATCGTTCAAATTTTATACTACATGAGAATTGACTATTAAACAGATTAACTAAATTAGCAAATGAAGTAATAGAGTAAGGGGGAAGACTTAGCAGCCATTTAAGAGCTGATCCTGTTAATGTGGATCCGAAACCCTTGCATAGACATGTTTCTTTTAACCTCTCCGGGATGGGATTGATCTCCATCCTTTCTCTGTATTGAGCTACATGTTCTTCTGAATCTGTTGAGCCATCATATAGCTTCATGGTTGGTATTTGGAACCTCTTTGGAATTTCTGCATCACAAAGAGGTGGTGCAAAACGGGATATCTTGTAGCTTCCATCTGGGATTTCAGGAATGGGTTTAACCACTCCTGGTACGCTGGATATCATATCCTTCAATTTCTGTAATTCCCTAGCCATAGCTTGGTTGATACCTGTATCCTGCACTGAGCCATGGTTAGCATTATAAAAATTATTCAAAGTGTTACCTCCTGAAGGATTCAAGCTTGGGATTCCATATGTGAATCCATATTGGCGGGATTCTGGTATAACCGATGGACCAGAGGAAGCAATAGTCTGCATCGGGATGAAGTCTCCTAGATGAAAATCTGAACTTCCGGGTTGTACATTCCTTAAGAATCCTTGATCCTGAAAGATGTTGGATCCTTGATGTGCTGTAGATGGGGGTCTTGGAGGATAATCCATGGATCCGAAAACCTGAGGCGAGGATCCTTGAAGCAGAAAGGAGGATCCTTGAACCTGAGAGGATCCTTGAACCTGAGAAGAGGATCCTTGAACTGGCTGCGTCCCCATGTACCCTCCTGAACTGGTGAAGGATCCCTGATGCTGGAAGAAGGATCCTTGAGGCTGAGAAGAGGATCCTGAAGGTTGAAAGTAGGATCCTGGAGCCTGAGTCATTGCCGATGATCCAAAACGCATTCATGTTGATCCACCCTGGTATTGGACATCCGGAGCCGCAGAATGCTGGGAAGTTATGACCGGAGTGTCGAAATTCAGCGATATAGCCACCAATGGAGAGTGATCCTCCACTGATCTCTTCTGTTTCTTGATGTCACCAATCTCCCGGAGGATCCTTTCGTTGGTTTTGTCCTGCTGTTGTATGTGATCCCTCATCTGCAAAATCAAAGTAAAAAGATCACTGTTAGTAGGGCTAGAAGAAACAGCAGAAGTTGGTGGTTTTGAGAAAACGGGGGTTGGTTTCTTCGCAGGATTCTCAACGTTCTTCTGAGGTCCAAAAGGTGGTGGAGGCAATGGTGGAACGCCTTGCGAAGAAGTTACTGCCGGCATGGAACTTGAAGTGTTCTTTGCTGAAAAAGCCATATGGTTGAAGATAATGAACCGAAATGATCACAATGAACAAAATTTCTCAGAAATGAAGCACCAATTACCCCACGGTGAGCGCCAAACTGTTTTGGTCAAAAATCAGACTAGGATTATGCAACTAAATCTTATTTTGTGAGGTATGATGCTTGAATTGAATAGTGAATGTATGAACAAACTTCCAATGAAATGAACAAGTGACACAAGGATTTATACGAGGAAAAAGCTCTTGATCAAGAGATGATCTCTGGCATAAAAAACCTCGGGTGATGGAAACTACCGATCACCAACTATAATTAAACAAATAATCGTTACAACTCAGGATGATAACAAGCTTGTTACAAGGATCACTAGTGCGTAATGTGTATGAAATCGCCAATGAGTTGCAGAGAGCTGTTTCGAGTGTGTGTGTTTTCTAATTGTTCTAATTCAAGCTGTTATCCCCTTTAAAAATAGAAATAATCTAAATAACTAACTATCCGCTAAATGTGCAAGCTACCCACGACTTCTAAAATGGTTATTATTAAGTTATGCACGTGCAGAATATTGAGAGCATATTCCCTAAGAATATCGGCAAGATCAAGTCCCACTAGTTCCTTCCTGCAAAACAAGCTTAAATGTAACGGAAACAATCATTAGTTGTAACACCTCGAAAATTCACGTCCTATAATGTATTGACACGTGTCATAAGCTTGAACGTGTGAAAGAATACTCTAGAGGGACTAAAGTTGACAAACATGGAAAGTATGTGAATATAAGGGTTCAAATTGTCAACAATGGATAAATATACTTTACAATAACCCTACATAATGTTTAAACCTTCAAACGAATAAATCATGGATCATACGAGGCTAAATATGAAAGAAAGTGAGAAATTACAAACTACAGGGGTTAAATGTGTCAACATGTTTAAAGTATACCTCTGAGTGACCTTTTAGCAAACCCGAAGCTTTGTAACGATTAAATATGCTCACTAGAATACATGATAAAAATTTCATCAAGTTTCGTTATCGTATGAGAAAGTTATGATCAAATTCGTATGCGAGGGGTTAAAGCGTCAACGATGAAAGTTATGACTTTTCGGGTAATAACAAAGTGATCAAGGGCTTAACAAAGTGGGTATAAGACTTGAAGCCCCTATAAGTCAAGTTAAGGGGCTCAAAATGCAAGAAATAAAGTGTGGTCGACCTTTCGAAGAGCCAAGGGCCAAGGATGCAAACTGAAAAACTTGTAAAACCTGAAGTTAGGCTCCAGGCGGGCCGCGTAAGGTCTTGGCAATCCTTACGCGGGCCGCGTCAGGCCCCCAGATGCAGAAAATCATTTTTGTTGGCTGTTCAGCCTTGGAACCGACTTAGATCAGATATTTTCACTTCATGGGCGCCCCCTACATGTTCCTAGGCACTTAGGGACATCTGTTGATGATCCATGGCCATTGATAGCATGAATTGTCAATGATCTAAGGTGTTTAAAACACTATATAAAGGCCCTTAAGTTGCAACAATTGATCACACCTTCCATTTGAAATTGAGGAGCTTTCTGGAGCTTGAGAGCAGACACAAGTCCTTCCTAATCGTTCATAGGACTCTTGTAAGTTTGCCTAACCTTCCTTAGTTAAGTTTTTGCTTAGTTTTAGCTTAAAAGTCAAACCGTCATAATTAACGGTTGACTTAACGATTAATCACTAATGGTCCAGTGATTAGTCGAATTGAAAGTAGTTATAAGTTGGTAATTATGTGGGCAATAAACCCTTAAAAGGGCACGCTCTGATTCCCACTCTAACTAGGTCAAATGTCGGGTCAAACTTGTTATTAAAAAGTCAACAGAATGCTTAATTTACAATTTATGCATAATTAGCAATGTAGAACCCTTACAACCTGTTTGATCATTAATATAACTTGGTAATGAATGTAAGAACATGTCTAAACATGTTCAACCCGACAATTTTCTGTTTAGACCCTGTTCGGAACCGAAAGTCGCAAAGTTTTGACTTTTGCTTTGACTTCAGTTCTGACCCGTTTTGGTATGATTTAGAAATACCTTAGAGCTATATTTGGACCAGGTTACATGCTAGTATAACCCTCTGTGATTATACACCATGGTTCATTAGTTAACCAATCAATACGCATGATTCCGTTAATTGCTCATATGTTGACCATTATGCCCTTTTCACCTTAAAACATGATTTTTGAAAATGTAAAAGAGTAGAAACCTTAGCTACTGATATATAAACTAGCACCCAAAATTTGACATTAATTTGAGGTGTAGTTTGAGAGTTATGCTCATTAGCGTAAATTGAAAGCTTTTTGTTAATTAAACGGCGTAATTAGCGTATAGCCTAGTTAAGCATACTTTTTGATATCAAATTTATTACCCACTGATGTAATATATTATTTTGGGATTTTTGAAGATTTTTAATTAATTTTAGACTGAGCATAACTTATAGTCGTAGGCTTAATCCGGTAATTGTCGGTTTTGCCCTTACGGGCTATAAAATGAGTTTTACATATCTAATTGACTCCAAACCTTTTGCTACTGATCACATATGATAAATAAATTATTTTAAGCCTTCTGGAATAATAAAAATATCAGCTTTATGTATAGAACCCGGAAATGGCTTTTAATCGCCTTTTTAAGCGTTTTTAACGCATAGTATGTACTAGGACTATTTTAAACATACACGGGTTGATACCTACTGATATTCTAGGTAAATTATAATATTTTAATAGTAAGCAAAAGTTGTTTAACTCAGACTTCAGTTTTGAGCTTTTCGGCTTATGTGAAATTACCAAAATGCCCCTACGGTGCATAGTTTGGTTATAATTGATAAATTTCACATATATACCATACCCTACTGTTATAACTTGGTAAACTGAGTATTTTTTCTGAACATATCAGACCTACAACTCAGGTTAATACTTAAACTCTTTTATAACCTTATAAATGACCAAATTACCCCTACGGGGCATAGTCTGTGTTTAAATTCGTTTTGGTCATAATGGAATGTATCCTACTGATATCACAACATATTTGAGGCATATTAACTTAGGAAACCTGGTTTATGGCTGGAAAATCGTGTCTTAACAGGTTTAACAGGTTTCTGACGGCGCGCAGAACATAAGTTTCAAACATGATTACGACTCGTTTAACTACTTTCTACCTCATGTTTATAAAACAGTTTTATGTTTTATGTACAAAGATGAATAAATGATAGATCCTAACATTGTAATTTTAATTATTTTAAAAATTAAAAAAGTCAAAGGGTGTATTTTTCAGTCAAACAAGTCCAATCGTGTCTTAACAGGTACCCAATTGTCAGCCCTAACCTGGTTAGGACCCTTATGATTTTCGTTACGCCTCTTGCGCGTACGGTTCGGCTTATGTGACTAGTTCGCATATATTAGCCGAAACGGGTCAAACCATATCAGTTTTGTCTCAAAATCCAGAATGTGTTTAAGTTACCCATATTAAAAAAGCATACAAGCTTGCCGGGTCAAAACCACATTCTAAACCGGTCTTCGCTTTATCATGCGTTTGAACCGTATCTTTCTTAAAACTAACTGGTCTAAGCTTAGGCTTAATTAAAGACCCGTTAGCTTTCTAACTGGTTATTTATACCATCATTCCAGACTAGAGCCTTCCGGTAAATTGTACCTACGCTTACTTAAGTGAATACGGCTGAGTTATTATAATTCTTGCTATTTAAGACAGGAGCTAGCTCATGTAAATACTCTTAACTTATTTTCCCTGTACGGGCTTGGGATACGGTATAATGATACCGCTTGGTCGGGTATTGAATGTTTAATCGGATTGTGATTAAATTATTGAGGTAACCCGTTTTAATCTGTCTTGTTTGAAATAAAAGCCTTTAGGGGTTAATGACCATGTCCCGGATATCCTTGACATCATTGTATTATAAAATGGCCACGCCTTAAGCACGGGGTGTAGGCATACACCTGACAGTTGCTTAAGGAGTAACGGTATCTCACTCTCTTGTGGGCCTATACTTGTGGCGTGTCTGTTAATCTGACTCGGTTTCTACATCGGGCCCTGAACGTACAACGAACATGTAAACCTGTATACAAGATTATAAATATAATTGTCCCAAGTTATAAAAGATTAATTTTGCCTTGTGCATTTTAATCAAAGTGTCAAAATATTTGTGCCTGGTGCATCTAAATAAATTTTCTTAAACTCTTTTCAAATGAGTCGGTTGAGTGTATTTACCAGTGAAAACTGACGTATTTTCCAAAGTCTAAGTGACAGGTACAAGTACGTAATTGGCTGGAAGCTCAGGGCGTTAATAAGGAATCTTGCAAGTTCTAGGCGCCTAAAGTCTGTTGAACAATGTTTATATTTTAAGATCCGCCTATGGATCCTTTACTTTCCGTTGTAATACTTGGATATTACTTTATATTCGGATTGTAATATAATTATCTTTTGCTTCCGCTGTGCATTTATATATTGTGTTGTTTGACTATGATGATATCCACTACGTCACGATACTCCCCACCGGGCCCACCGGTCATACGTGGAAATATCGGGGTGTGACAGGTTGGTATCAGAGCCAACACTGAGTGAATTAAACACTAGTCTTTTGTGTTTAATCTCAGTTACACAGTTGCACATTCTTGAGTCTAGACAAGAACATAGGACTAATCCAAATTTGTTTTATTTTGTCCTTATTTGTTCCTTTGTTATTTTCTGATTAGCCCTTGCATGGGCAAGTCATTTCTGTAGAAGTCCCGTTTAGGGCAACCATATACTTGTTAAAATTTTAATGGAATGATTATATTTAAAATATCATTCCTATATTATAAGATCTACCATTATAATAAAATGGCAATATCTAAAAAGGACAAGACCTAGCTCATGTGTCATTTTAAGACAGGGCCAAGATGGTAGTTCCACAATTAGATTCAGATCCCTGTTAACATCTGTAAGTATGCTAACATTTTTGGTAAACTGTGAATCGTTAAAGTCACACAGGCCATCTTTAAAAAGGGGGTTAATCTAAATTCCCTTATTTGAAATAATCATCCCTTAGTGATGAAGTGCCTACGGGCCAAACTTGTTGTCCGATAAGACAACAACCGTGGTGGTCTCTGACCCCCGTCTAAAGATGTTGGACTACGTCCAAGCATAATAGTTTGTATGATCAATGCGATCCTGACTAACATCATCAAATGAAGATGATCATATTATAAACATCCATAAGTGATGAAATGCCTACGGGCCATACTTATTGTCCTAAGGGACTAAAGACAGTAATAGTCTTTGACTCTCTGTCCAGAAAAGGGTAATGAACTTTGATTCAAACCTTAATGCCTCGATTCTCTGAAATCGTGGCTTGTAAATTTGAAATTGTCCTTGTGACTAGGCCCTTTGCGCCAGCTTAATATCCTTAATGTTTTATAACTAGGATAAATTATAATGAAAATGCTAAACGTCCTCTGAGACTAAAGACAATAGTAGTCTTTGACTCTCTGTCCAGAGAAGGTAATGAAATATGTTCAAACCTTAATGCCTCGATTCTCTGAAATCATGGCTTATAAATTAAACTTGTCCACGTGACTAGGCCTTTTGCGCCACTTTTATATCCTTAATGTTTTATAACTAGGGTAAATTATAATGAAAATACTAATTAAATATAACTAACAAATTAACCAATATGGTTTATATTACCATGGTTAATAAATCGTCAAGAACGATAGTACTGAATGGGCTTCTAAATAAACCTTGCCCTTATTTTCTTTTTGTAGCAATTAAGACTACATGGCTGACTCTGATGAGATAAACAGTCATCCTATGGAAAACCGCGATGATGATAAGATCAATATAACCAGAGGAGAACTTCGTACACTGATTGATACGGCTGTATCTAAAGCTGTAGAGGAGCAATTTAGGGAGTATAGTGGGACGCATAGTAAAGCCTCATCTGTACCCCACTCTAAGTCTGTCCCTAAGACTCACTCAGAGGCTCACAGCAAGCCACCCTCTAAGAAAGAGGAACAAAAGAAGGATGATGATCGACATTCATCTATTCAACACAGTGTCCCATCCAAGAGGTTAGTGTTCGATAATGAACCACGTACCAAGTCCTGTACCTATAAATACTTTGTTTCCTGCAAACCCCGGGATTTCACTGGGGAGAAAGGGGCAGTTGATTGTATGACCTGGTTGGATGAAATGGACACAGTTGTCGATATCAGCGGTTGTGATGAGAGGGATGTAGTGAAGTATGTATCCCAATCGTTCAAGGGAGAGGCACTAGCATGGTGGAAGGCTCTCATTCAAGCTGCTGGAAAGATCCCACTTTACAACATGTCATGGGAACAGTTTGTTGCTCTCATTATGGAGAACTACTGCCCTCAACACGAGGTCGAAAGAATTGAATCAGATTTCTTATCATTGGTGATGACAAACTTAGATTGTCAAGCTTACCTCACGAGTTTCAATACCCTGTCCAGACTGGTTCCTTACCTAGTAACACCAGAACCCAAGAGAATTGCTCGCTTCATTGGGGGTTTAGCCCCAGAAATCAAAGCCAGTGTTAAGGCTTCAAGACCTACTACATTCAGGTCAGCGGCAGATCTGTCGCTATCCCTCACACTCGATGTGGTCAGAAACAAGGCTGCCAAAGTCTCTGAAGATGGAAAGCGTAAAAGGGAGGATGAGAATTCTCATCGCTCCGATAGGAAGAGGAACTCTAAGGATAAGAAGAGTTTCGGGTTTAAAAGAGACAGCCAGCAGTCGGTTGAGAAGACCAGGTGCGAAACCTGTAGGAAATACCACCTCGGGAAATGCAGATTTGAATCTCAGCCTCTACCGTGTGGAATTTGCAAGTCTCAGGAACATAAAACCCTGCATTGCAAGAAGCTAAAAGATGCAACCTGTTATGGTTGCAACGAGAAGGGGCATATTAAGACCAACTACCCTAGGAATCAGAAGAAGCCCGAAGAGGCCAAGAGAATAAACGCATGAGTTTTCCAGATGAACGCCCAGGAGATGGTGCAGAATGATGACTATATAGCAGGTACCTTTCCTTATCAAGCAGTTTATACAGAAATTTATTTGATACTGACAAATATGATTCTATAAGAAACGATAAATATTGGGAACTGTTGTCCCCGTTGATTTGGACTCCGGTCATTTAACGCAAGATAGAAATTGGCCGATGACACTATAGAAAATGCTCCAACAAATCATAGATTGATATCTTATATCTATTAGGAATCACTCTTTTCTGATATCCTTATGGCAAGCTTTCAAGCTATCCAAATTCATCACTATAATAAAAACAGATGTGACATTTTGATCCCCTGTCAAAAAGATGATGGATTAGGACCAAACTTTAAATGCCATTAATGGTCTTTTGTGATCAAGGCTAAGTATAATTGATATATATTAAATAACGTTCATTAAGAATGTTAATGCTATACTGACCTGTATGGTTTAATGAAACCATGGTTAGTATATAAGGCCATGAGGATGAGGAATAGCAGTTGTCGGATCGCAACCAAGAAATGGATTCATTCAGTAATAGGAACCATTTCTTCTGTTCCGGTCAGAAATCTTTAAGTCATAAAAATTCTAATGTACCCTCTCTATAGATAAAGGACATTCGCATGAAATTGATATCTCTCTAATCCCTATTGATTACGAATAACCAAATGGTATGACAAAACCGCCGTATGAAAATTGATGTATCTTAATAAGTTCCATAGATTGCTTCCATGCCTGATCAGTATGGAGGTTTAATGCATGGAACCACAAAGATATCCCAATAATCATATGGTACTAAAGTCAACTAATAGTATTCAAAGAAGATATCCAAAATGAAATTGTCCAAGTAAGTGTCTCTGATTAAATCTGTGGACTCGTAACATAAATGTGTCACTCATTTGACACCAGCAAGGATGGACGAACTGGAGTCTGAGATTTGGAAAATCTCTGTAACTCCCTTGTGTCTTGTTTGCCTTCTGCAAAGGCTACCCAGGTTACCTCCCGAGAGGCAAGTAGAGTTAAGATTAACATCCCACTTTAGGTTGGAATGTTGTAGAACTCCATGTTGATTATAGAATAATCGAAACCCTAATTAAGTAAATTTTAAGATAATATATTCATATAGCCTAACTTAATATTCCGAGAGTTTGATATTGCTAAATAAGAAAGACGGTTCATTTGGCTTATGCATTCATTACCGCAACCCTATTTAGACAACGATTAAGAATCGCCATCAACTACCCGGGATCGTCGAGTTATTCAACTAGCCATAAGGATTAGCTATTCCTTAATAATAAGTTTTAAGCAACGGTTGGGATAACCATCTCACCTTAAGATAAACTTTCTATAATAGTTGATATATAAGCATCAAGGCTGCTCCTTTGAAGACCTTGTATAGATGGAATGTTAAACGTCCATTGATAGGACAATAGATTGGTAAGTCCAATCATCAGGATCTGAAAGTTGCATTAGAAACGACCAATAAGATCACGCAAATTCATAATCATCTGTAAGATGCCAGTATTCGGCAGAAAATCAAGGATTAATGAAAGTAGCAAACCTCCTAAATTCTTGTTAAGGAATAAGGTTCAACAAAAGATATCACCCAGGAAGGGTGTGCCAAATTTATTAAATTATCAGGCAAGTTAAGCTCTGAATATATAGAATCATTCGAAGGAAATCGAATGTATCAAGATCAAGTAGCTTTTAAGCTAAAACCTATTTAGGGAGCTTGGCGGAGCTCGCGATACATTGCACACTAGTGACCGAACGATGTGTTTCGCCAATAACTCAAGAAGCACTATCACATAATGATATGCAGATTTATGTAGTGATGAGGAACCTATGTCGATTAAGGATCGACAGGATTAGAAGCTCCAAAAAGATACATGTACCTATTATAAAGGTCAATTGGAGTGCCATAGAGGCTCAAAAGGTACTGGGGAAGATTAAGCCCAATATAAGGCAGAAAATACTTCCTTTACTTTAACAAATCTCGAGGTCGAGATTTCTTTTAAGGGGGTGAGGATGTAACACCTCGAAAATTCACGTCCTATAATGTATTGGCACGTGTCATAAGCTTGAACGTGTGAAAGAATACTCTAGAGGGACTAAAGTTGACAAACATGGAAAGTATGTGAATATAAGGGTTCAAATTGTCAACAATGGATAAATATACTTTACAATAACCCTACATAATGTTTAAACCTTCAAACGAATAAATCATGGATCATACAAGGCTAAATATGAAAGAAAGTGAGAGATTACAAACTACAGGGGTTAAATGTGTCAACATGTTTAAAGTATACCTCTGAGTGACCTTTTAGCAAACCCGAAGCTTTGTAACGATTAAATATGCTCACTAAAATACATGATAAAAATTTCATCAAGTTTCGTTAACGTATGAGAAAGTTATGATCAAATTCGTATGCGAGGGGTTAAAGCGTCAACGATGAAAGTTATGACTTTTCGGGTAATAACAAAGTGATCAAGGGCTTAACAATATCAGACTTGAAGCCCCTATAAGTCAAGTTAAGGGGCTCAAAATGCAAGAAATAAAGTGTGGTCGACCTTTCGAAGAGCCAAGGGCTAGGATGCAAACTGAAAAAGTTGTAAAACCTGAAGTTAGGCTCCAGGCGGACCACGTAAGGTCTTGGCAATCCTTACGCGGGCCGCGTCAGGCCCCCAGATACAGAAAATCGTTTTTGTTGGCTGTTTAGCCTTGGAACCGACTTAGATAAGATATTTTCACTTCATGGGCGCCCCCTACATGTTCCTAGGCACTTAGGGACATCTGTTGATGATCCATGGCCATTGATAGCATGAATTGTCAATGATCTAAGGTGTTTAAAACACTATATAAAGGCCCTTAAGTTGCAACAATTGATCACACCTTCCATCTGAAATTGAGGAGCTTTCTGGAGCTTGAGAGCAGACACAAGTCCTTCCTAATCGTTCATAGGACTCTTGTAAGTTTGCCTAACCTTCCTTAGTTAAGTTTTTGCTTAGTTTTAGCTTAAAAGTCAAACCGTCGTAATTAACGGTTGACTTAACGATTAATCACTAATGGTCCAGTGATTAGTCGAATTGAAAGTAGTTATAAGTTGGTAATTATGTGGGCAATAAACCCTTAAAAGGGCACCCTCTGATTCCCACTCTAACTAGGTCAAATGTCGGGTCAAACTTGTTATTAAAAAGTCAACAGAATGCTTAATTTACAATTTATGCATAATTAGCAATGTAGAACCCTTACAACCTGTTTGATCATTAATATAATTTGGTAATGAATGTAAGAACATGTCTAAACATATTCAACCCGACAATTTTCTGTTTAGACCCGGTTCGGAACCGAAAGTCGCAAAGTTTTGACTTTTGCTTTGACTTCAGTTCTGGCCCGTTTTTGTATGATTTAGAAATACCTTAGAGCTCTATTTGGACCAGGTTACATGCTAGTATAACCCTCTGTGATTATACACCATGGTTCATTAGTTAACCAATCAATACGCATGATTCCGTTAATTGCTCATATGTTGACCATTATGCCCTTTTCACCTTAAAACGTGATTTTTGAAAATGTAAAAGAGTAGAAACCTTAGCTACTTATATATAAACTTGCACCCAAAATTTGACATTAGTTTGAGGTGTAGTTTGAGAGTTATGCTCATTAGCGTAAATTGAAAGCTTTATGTTAATTAAACGGCGTAATTAGCGTATAGCCTAGTTAAGCCTACTTTTTGATATCAAATTTATTACCCACTGATGTAATATATTATTTTGGGATTTTTGAAGATTTTTAATTAATTTTAGGCTGAGCATAACTTATAGTCGTAGGCTTAATCCGGTAATTGTCGGTTTTACCCTTACGGGCTATAAAATGAGTTTTACATATCTAATTGACTCCAAACCTTTTGCTACTGATCACATATGATAAATAAATTATTTTAAGCCTTCTGGAATAATAAAAATATCAGCTTTATGTATAGAACCCGGAAATGGCTTTTAATCGCCTTTTTAAGCGTTTTTAACGCATAGTATGTACTAGGACTATTTTAAACATACACGGGTTGATACCTACTGATATTCAAGGTAAATTATAATATTTTAACAGTAAGTAAAAGTTGTTTAACTCAGACTTCAGTTTTGAGCTTTTCGGCTTATGTGAAATTACCAAAATGCCCCTACAGTGCATAGTTTGGTTATAATTGATAAATTTCACATATATACCATACCCTACTGTTATAACTTGGTAAACTGAGTATTTTTGCTGAACATATCAGACCTACAACTCAGGTTATTACTTAAACTCTTTTATAACCTTATAAATGACCAAATTACCCCTACGGGGCATAGTCTGTGTTTAAATTCGTTTTGGGCATAATGGAAGGTATCCTACTGATATCACAACATATTTGAGGCATATTAACTTAGGAAACCTGGTTAGGACCCTTATGATTTCCGTTACGCCTCTTGCGCGTACGGTTCGGCTTATGTGACTAGTTCGCATATATTAGCCGAAACAGGTCAAACCATATCAGTTTTGTCTCAAAATCCATAATGTGTTTAAGTTACCCATATTAAACAAGCATAAAAGCTTGTCGGGTCAAAACCACATTCTAAACCGGTCTTCGCTTTATCATGCGTTTGAACCGTATCTTTCTTAAAACTAACTGGTCTAAGCTTAGGCTTAATTAAAGACCCGTTAGCTTTCTAATTGGTTATTTATACCATCATTACAGACTAGAGCCTTCTGGTAAATTGTACCTACGCTTACTTAAGTGAATACGGCTGAGTTATTATAATACTTGCTATTTAAGACAGGAGCTAGCTCAGGTAAATACTCTTAACATATTTTCCCTGTACGGGTTTGGGATACGGTATAATGATACCGCTTGGTCGGGTATTGAATGTTTAATCGGATTGTGATTAAATTATTGAGGTAACCCGTTTTAATCTGTCTTGTTTGAAATAAAAGCCTTTAGGGGTTAATGACCATGTCCCGGATATCCTTGACATCATTGTATTATAAAATGGCCACGCCTTAAGCACGGGGTGTAGGCATACACCTGACAGTTGCTTAAGGAATAACGGTATCTCACTCTCTTGTGGGCCTATACTTGTGGCGTGTCTGTTAATCTGACTCGGTTTCTACATCGGGCCCTGAATGTACAACGAACATGTAAACCTGTATACAAGATTATAAATATAATTGTCCCAAGTTATAAAAGATTAATTTTGCCTTGTGTATTTTAATCAAAGTGTCAAAATATTTGTGCCTGGTGCATCTAAATAAATATTCTTAAACTCTTTTCAAATGAGTCGGTTGAGTGTATTTACCAGTGAAAACTGACGTATTTTCCAAAGTTTAAATGACAGGTACAAGTACGTAATTAGCTGGAAGCTCAGGGC
Source organism: Helianthus tuberosus (assembly GCA_030545235.1). Taxonomy (NCBI): domain Eukaryota; kingdom Viridiplantae; phylum Streptophyta; class Magnoliopsida; order Asterales; family Asteraceae; genus Helianthus; species Helianthus tuberosus. The sequence continues at coordinate 192,908,401 of CM060402.1, forward strand.
GTTAATAAGGAATCTTGCAGGTTCTAGGCGCCTAAAGTCTGTTGAACAATGTTTATATTTTAAGATCCGCCTGTGGATCCTTTACTTTCCGTTGTAATACTTGGATATTACTTTATATTCGGATTGTAATATAATTATCTTTTGCTTCCGCTGTGCATTTATATATTGTGTTGTTTGACTATGATGATATCCACTACATCACGATTCTCCCCACCGGGCCCACCGGTCATACGTGGAAATATCGGGGTGTGACATTAGTGTTAGGATAACAATGAGGATCCTGGATCCTTAAATCTTCAACGTCTTCTGAGGATCCTTAATTCAAACAGAATTGAGGATCCGTGATCCTGGCTGCACTTGTGGATCCGTGATCCTTAGGTTTAAAAAATCCATCCCTAACAGTTTCCATCACTTCAAGTGAATATTTTCTCATATTTTAAAACTAATGGATTTTTGGTACGTAGCTTTTACCTCATGATTTGAAATAATGTCACTGCTGCAAGTAACTTGGTTATACACTATAGTAATCCCATCTTAAAATATGTACAATATACTCCATATATTCGCAATTAATAATTTGGAGTCAACAGGATTGAGTTGCTATTGCTTCTAGAGGAGTTGATGACTTACACAAGCAACCAAGAAAAGTGGGTCTATGGTGTCAAGTAATGGCATTTATTTTCTCTTTGTTCGTAACATAGTAATGAAATTTTTATGTCCTAACAGATACTGTCTTTAACATTGTTTTATAAATATATGTAACTAAACGCAAACAATTTAAACAATATATTATAATATGTTTTTTAGTATTTGATTTCGATCGTTATTAAACATACCCGTGTGCTCACACGGGTCTTACTACTAGTACTATATAATAAAAGAAGCCAGTTTTGGGACACTTGTCATCATATTAAGCCATGTCTTATGGATAATTATTATTTTAGTTTAATCTCTTCTAATTAATTATAGATAATCCTCCTACTAAATATTATTTACTTTAATTATTACTTTTATATTTATCTATTTACTTCAAATTCAAACTTAGTTATCTAATTTGATATTAGAGTACATTACAAATTTGGCCCATGTGGTTACACTTTTACCCTTTTAGCCCCAAAAGGAATTTTTTAACATATGAGCTCTCAACGTCTTTTTTTCTAACCCTTTTGACCCCAACGTCTTTTTTCTAACCCTTTTGGCCACTAAAAGTAAATGGATGCGACTTCGTTAACAAATTTTACTACAATATAATAATCTATTTATATCAATCTAAATATATATCTATACTATACTATATAATAAAACATTAATGTGTGACACCTATCATTTATTGTAAGCATTTATTTTATAATTTTATTGCCTCACTTCCAAACTTATCTTATATTAATTAAATAAATAAATGAATAATGAGCTAATATTAAATTTCATCCTACTTTAAATTTTGAATACCATTCTTTTATTTTTTTCTAATAAAATATTATTCTAAAATTTAAATTGTTAATTTAAGATATTTTTAAATAAAACAAATTATTTATCATGAAAACCAAACTTTGTATTAATATATGAAATATTTTTATTTTCATTACTAAAAAAATTATTATATCAATTTTATTACATAATTTATAAATTAATTTGTCGAAATTGGTACAGACATTTTATCACTCAAATATATGCTAATTTGCTTCTTGAATAACATATCTTCTTTTCAAGAACCATCTTCACAATCACCATATCCATCGTATATCGAGTATTATCCATTAGTATATTCAAAGATATGACTTTTTTATTATTGGTATATAAAATTAGATTTATTAAACTCATGTAATACACGTGGTTTTTTAAAGATATACTTTTTTTATTATTTACTATACAAAATTACATTTATTCGACCCGTGTAATACATGAGATTTTTTAAGATACATTTTTTTATTATTTGATATATAAAATTAGATTTATTCAATTCATACAATACACGGGGTTTTTTTAAGGATATATATTTTTTATTATTTAGTATAGAAAATTACATTTATTCAACCCGTGTAATACACATATTTTTAAAGATGTAACTTTTTTATTATTTGATATATAAAATTACATTTATTCAACTCGTGTCATAAATGAGTTTTTTTTTAAGATTTATTATTTTATTATTTGGTAAACAATATTACATTTATTCAACCCGTGTAATACACGTGGTTTTAAAGATATAAATTTTTTATTTGTTATATAAAATTATATTTATTCAACCCGTACAATATGGTTCTTATATATATAACTTTTTATTATTTAATATATAAAATTATATTTATTCAACCAATGCAATAAAGGAGGTTTTTAAAGATATATTGTTTTATTATTTGGTATATAAAATTCATTTATTCGACCCGTGTAATACACGGGGTTATAACCTAATAACATATAAAAATAATATTTTTGAAATTTATTTACCTCACTGAGCACGTGTGATAATGTTGGTGTCACACTGTCACTTGTCCGACAAGGACGTATTTCCTGCTGGTATAAAGCACAATCAAGTTCGCTTCCTGTTCATTCGCAAAAGTTCGTGTAGAAGAATCACATATCCAATCTTTCTTTACAAATGATCAACTTAAACGGCTATCCATCTTCAGTCTTGATTTCTAAGTCTCAAACTTTAGGTTGCTCTTCCTTTTGCTTACTGGGGCATATCAATTATCTATCCTACGAGCTATTAGCCTATTAGGGATAGTTTGTTTAATATAATGGGATGTTAAATGTATTAAGTGGTTGTTTGTTTAGCTCTTAATGGGGTTTTTAATGGTTCAGGCCTCTTACTGGTTCAACATGTAATGGTCCAGACTGTTTGTTTTGCGAACAGATTTCTAAATGGTTCACACATTTGCCACTGAATGACTAATCATTATACTGAGTCTGAATGATTAATACCTATAATCTGAATGGGTCAAACATTACCTCTGAATGGTTAAGCATTATACTTGCTACAGTGGCCGAGCTTGACCAAAAGTTTCGATGGGGCGGAAAGTCATGGGACACAATTTATATATTGTATAAGTGTAAACTGCCATTTTGGTCCCTGAGGTTTGGTCACTTTTGCCACTTTAGTCCAAAACTCAAACCTTTTAAATCTAGGTCCATGTGGTTTCACTTTTATTGTCATTTTGGTCCAAAAATGAAATCAGCTGATATTTGGCTAATAAAATCCTGTTATTTTGTCATTTTCCTCAGGGGTAAAATAGCCAAATATCAGTTGATTTCATTAATTTAATTAATAAGGTGTTATAATAAAATTATATCGACCGTCTTGCCGCTGAGGAAAAGGACAAAATAACAGGATTTTATTAGCCAAATATCAGCTGATTTCATTTTTGGAACAAAATGGCAATAAAAGTGAAACCACGGGGACCCACATTTAAAAGGTTTGAGTTTTGTACTAAAATGACAAAAGTGACCAAACCCCAGAGATCAAAATGACAGTTTACTCGTTGTATAAATATTTGGGCAAAATAATTGGGGGACAATCCTATATAATTTTAAATTTTTTGGACGAAAAATAGGAAATTTTACATTTCTAACCAAAACATTGGTGGGGGGGGGGGTGCACCTCCCCACTTCACACTAAACTACGCCCCTGACTGACTCTTAATAGTTTAGACCTCTTACTGGTTCAGCACTTAATGGTTTAGATCTTTATTAGTTCAGCATTTAACCATTCAGAAGTTACCAAAGAGCCACTAAGTTTAGGTAAGGTTAGTCTAAAAAACATATTTTATATACACACAAATATACGCAAAAGAAGATTTACGATTATATCACCTCACGATGCTTTTTTTAATTTGATAACCAGTGTTAATTCTATTATCATTTAGGCTATGGGGTGTACCTTAACATCGAGAGTGTTAACGATGACATGATATGTTAAACGGCAATGCAAACCACTCCTTTCTTCTGTTAAGGGGTGTTAAAGGGATTATATGTTAACATGATGTTAAGAGATTTTCTTAATTTGTTTTCCTTTTTTACACCCAAACCATTAAAAGTTTTCACACTCAAATCATTAAAAGAATAAAGTTAAGGGATTAAACTATTTTCTTGATATGAGGTAAAGTGAAATAAAAAAAGTAAGTGATCTCACACATAAGTGGTGTTAAAAAGAGTTAAAATGATGTGGAACACGAAATTGTTGTAAACCAATGGTCTATTAGCAACTAATATATAAGTATATAAACATGAGAACAAAACTATAAAATCATGTAGAGAATAGAACATGGAGAATTCTTATTCATTAATCAATCTTCACCATATAAAAATGGCTCTATATATGTAGGCATATACATTAATACAAAAGAAATTGAAGAGATAGGAGTTATGTATGTGGAGAGTCACCATATAAATGACTCATTCATAACACTCCCCCTTGACTATCCACATACTTTTAATACGCTTGGTGATACTGCCTCGTTAAAAAACCTTGCTAGAAAAACCCAGTGGGACAAAACCTCAGCTAAGGGAAAAAGAGTGCAGCACGTATTTTCTTATTCTGATACTTCTGGATCAGGTATGTTGCCTCGTTAAAAACCTTACTAAGAAAACCCAATGTGACAAAACTTAGTTAAGGGAAAAAAAGTGCAACTTGAAAAAATCTCCCCCTCATTATAATATGTATCCTTTAAGTAACATGTGTCCATCTTCCTCGAATGTTACTCAAAACTTTTGTAGAATAATTTGTTGTTTGATGCCTTGAAGTGTAATACTTTATATTGAGTAATGTTGTAAAATCTTCTTGTGAGACTTCTAGTGCTTCCTCTTGCAAACAAATACCATAAGATCCACTACTATGTTATGTTACATTCTTTATATCTACAAGACTAACGAAACTAGTTTTCATAGGTTAGTAAAATATAAACACATATCATTCTTACCTTTAGGGTATCGACATATCTGCTTTACCATTCAAATGTCTCCTCATTGGACATGTGCTATATCATGTTGATAAATTCAAATAAGAAAAACATATTATGCATAGATAGAAAGAAATACTAATGCACAATTGCACTTTAGCCATGATACTTTTGGAATGAGAATCCATACTTTGGTAGGAGATGATAATAGTCATTTCTTATAAATAAAAAAATGACTTAACAACCTTTAACATACTTTAAGGTTCAACAAAGTCCATACTAAAATATCCAAACATCATCTTCTAGATGTACTTGAGGAATTAGTAAAATATGATTACATATATACTCAAACTGTAGTTCGAGTAATAATTAGACCGTGCCAAGGTCATTCAAAAATTCTCCCTCTAAAAGCTCGACAATTTCTCTCGATGATGCCTAGACATCATCACTGTAAACTGCGATTATAGTGAACTTTTAAAAGTAGAACGTCGATAAAACATGGCTAATTTAATCAAACTTATATCCCTCTTTATGAAAATATCTCGAGTTGTATAACACTCGATCTAATATTTTAGTCCATACATATTCTATGAACTTGATATAGTACGTTCTTGAGGTTTTGAAATCATTAATGTTTCTAGCATTATCAATCCATGAGAGAATTCTTTCCAACTTATCCAAATATGCATGTGCTTTCACTCTTAGAAGTTTTACTATATAAACTTGCCCTTTTAACACATAGATATCTATATCATATGCAAAAATATCAAGAACACTTGCTTTTATCTCCAAAATTCATATTGTACCATGTTTGTACACAGTGTACATTGAGATGCCATAATAACTAGGTACACATTTTCTATGTATGTTTATTGGAGTATTGGTGCACTATAATTACATCCATAAGGTGTTTCAATTAACCTCTTAAGCACTCAAATGCTTTAGGATACTCATGGGGAGTTCCAATTATATTCAATTCAATAATATATACAACATGTATATGTATTCAGATCTGAATTTATATAATAATCATAATATTCTCGAGAACTTATTTTGTATGACTTAGTATCAAGTGATACATAACTTTCATAAGACGCGTGTCAATTATCTTTTATATATTACCAGACTAATAAGATATTGGAAAGTCAATACATCCACCACTGAAAAATACGTTTTCTCATAATCAATCATAGGTATTTGTGAAAATTCTTGTGCCACCAATTTTGAGTTATATCACTTAATTTGATTTTCACATGATTCGCGTAAAAGACACTTTTGTATCCAGCATATTTTACAACTTCAGTTGTATGGACTGTTGGTCCAGAAACTTTCCATTTCATTAGAGAACTAAACTCTGCCTTATTTGCGTCTTTCTATTTTGGCCAATCATTTCTTAATATTCATTCATAGGCAGATCTTAAATCTTGATCCTCATCATTTAATCATTTAAGCGCTACAATATATACAAAAGTATAGCGCCGTCGATTTTTATTTCGATTCCATACATATCTTAGACATGATACAACTTGGCGAGATCTCTTTATTTTCAGGTACCTGAGGTTCTTCTTTAACCATCATGTCTATTGTCCCTTCAGGGGATCTTATTACTATAACCTCGACTTGACCATCTTAATTACTTGCTCCAATTTTCGAGGAATTTTATTGTTGGAATCAACTAGTCTACCACGCTATAGGCGTGCAATAGACTCATTACAAAAATATGTGGTTGTCCTCTTGGGACACAAAGATAACTGGAGCATAAGCAGTTGATTATGTGACTTACTTAGTCACTCTATTTAGGTCAGTGAACTTGTCTGGTAATTTGTTCTTTAATATTGGTAAATGAATTATACTTTAAACTTCTAGTTCATAGTTTATAGTCTGAGGATCAAGATGACATGATAATTCATTTCACTTTTCACTTTCCAACTGCTTGTTGTCTCCCCCTAATGTTGGGAACATTCATTCACTAAAGTGAAAACCAATGAGCCATAAACGAATTTCTCACTAATGGCTTTAAGTATTTAATCATAGACGATTATTTATACCCAACATATTCTCAAACTTTTTAAAAGATCCATCTTTGTGCGGTGTGGTGGATGAGTTTCAATATATGTCGCACAACCAAAATCTTTGATGAGACATCTTTGGTTCCTGACCAAAAACCAACTATATGGGGAGAACTATAACTTATTGGCTTGATGTGAATTGATGATATTATATATAAAATTACATGTACCTAAATGAACTTTTGTTCCTCTGATGATCATTGGCTTTGTAACCAATAGTATACGTTTAGTGATCATCTCAACAATAACACTTATTCCAATGATCGTTAATAACTTGGGAATCAAATTCACTATTATCAAATAAATATACTAATCTGGATTAATATGCTTGCTATCACATTAGCTAAGCCACAATCACACAAGCTTCAGGTTGTGGATTTGATAACCATTTAGACGATGCATCGATTTTAAAACACTAAATGGTATCATGTTTGTATATTTATTTCCGTTATCATTTCCAGAATATTTGAGGATTCACACCCTACTTTTGTTGATCAGTACTTAACTTCACTTGAGAGAAAACATGACATGTATAATTATCAAGATAATCTTCTGGTTCTTCGATACCTTTCACATCATCATTAATGACTCGGTGTGGTCTAACCGGTCATGCCAACTAACTAAATACTTATGATCCATAAACCTTTGGATTATGATCGCATATGTATTACTTGCACGTATGTAATACAAAATGTAAGATACAAGAGAATGTATTATAACTTCAGAGTTTAAACCATCATGTTATATGGTCATTCCTTAGTTTGCCACTTTTGGTGGTCGATCTCATTATGACTATTGTTAGAATTCTAATAGTCGATCTCATCATGACTATCATTTCAATTATTGTAGTCGATCTCATTATAATTTCTAATGGTTGATCTCATTATCAACATGATCATCATTGTATTTTTCTCAATGATCAATATATATTCATTTCATGGATCAAAGTAAAACCAAACAATTTTCACGGTTTCCATTATTTACTCGGACATATAAATCTAAATTCATTTAGAACCTTTTGTTTCTTTTTAATGATATTGCTACCTTAGGATCATATTTGAGGTTTGACAAACAAAGTTTGTTTTATCTGATTTTCCCTTATAAATAAACATCTCTTTGTTGTCCGAGTCATATAATATTACCGGTCTAACATCTCACGACCATTTAAAACTTGATAATGAGATACATGGAGTATGACACTTTGGGTGTCAAATCTACGCATATTTCTCCTCTTTCATGAGAGTGACAATAAACCATGATCTGGTTTAATAGTTCTATTCAATATTATCGATGCAAAGAAATGATAGCATATAGAATACAAGATATAGATAGCAACAAATCATTCAATACATGATCTCATAGCATGTCATCATATAAAAACAACTTATAATAGGCCTTTATGAAATAAGAAACCTTTTCATCACTAATAAGCAAACGTATATAATTTATGTAATAACTTATCATGGTATAACCAATCACAAAGATATGATATAACCAATCACAAAGATATCTTATATATATATTCGTTACTTACTTTGAAACATATATCTCTTTCAAGTTCTCAGATCATTTATTATTTGAAAATTGGAATATTGATGAACTACATAGCGTACTCAATTTTTTCTTCTCAAATATTGATATTTAAAAAAAAACTAATGACATCAAATAAGCAATCTATATATTGCACATATGAATCATATAGCAATGGTCATTATTTTATACAAGCAATAATAATAGTTAATCAAAAATTAAATTATTAAACATTATGACATAGCCTAATGAATGCATGAGAAATACCAACATCGCTAGAAAGGGTTTTTCTAATAACAAATAATGATATATAGCAATAGGAATCAATTACATGAATTTCTTATATGCAAAATTTGTTATAAATTTTAGTATAACCCTAGTATAAATACCAAATGTTATTTTTATAATCATGCTATAACAATAATAATACATTGCATTATAGATTGTATACTTTATTTAAAACTAAATCAAGTGATGTTTCCAATGAGTACTACACACATAACTCATTTATATCTAATTGTGTAAAAGTCCTTTGGCATGCTATATATTAACAATGACTAATGAAAACAATTAATTACGATCCACATTAATATTTTATCTTCTTTTACGGCCAACAAGCAAACAATTTCAGTTAAAGGAATAAAAAGGACTTCACTTGGTGTTTAACAGAAAAAACGTATATATTATGTCCTTGATTAAGTAGTAAAACTTTATAAGATAAGATATTCTTTTCGATCAATTAAAAAAAACATAATTTTTTTTAAATAAATTATCATGGTATAATTAATTATAGTGTAACAAAAAAAAATATCTCACGTATACATATCTGTCATGTTAATTTGAAACTATGATTTTAACATATCATCATTTGTTTACTAGTAAATAAGCCCACCTTTTTTACTTTTTATAATAATAAATTATGTAGTCCCATATAATCGTAAAAGTATCACAAAGGTCTCAATGCTATAAATATAATCTCTTACCATGCAAATATTTCAAATATTCACCTGTAATATCTATCTGATCCAACTTTATAAATAAGATACCAACTCATCAATATAATCAAAATCACCATAACAAGAAGCAAATTTAATTAAATCCAATTACTTGGTGTATGCTCTTGTGTTTCTATGCAACGATCTAAATTCATTTTTTTTTTACCGCTTTGTTCATACATTCTTATTCAAGCACCAAAAATAAATTAAGCAGTAGGCTACATATTGTTTATTAAAATAATAAGTAATAAGATATCTAATATGAATTTCAAATAAATTCCAAATGTTGCACGGAATTCGAAAGAATCAAAAGGATTATTTCCTTTTGACTGTGGATATCACCTCTAGACGACATAAATTCACATGAATTTTTTTTTAGATGCTACCTAACGTGAAAAATTGAAATAATTTAACTTCATGTGTCAAAATCAAAACTAATAGACAAAAAAAAAACATTAAATTGCCTAATTACAGTTGCATACATTGTTCTTTGATTATAAACCAAATCCAACCTTTCAAACGTTATTCATATACAATGGGTAATTATTTAACTATATCTTTTTATGTATGCACTGAAATTAATATTTTGGGGTATATGTCCTCAATTCATTTTTTTGTGTTATCAATAAATTAAAATATACTAAATAACAAAATATAAATATTTTTACATTTAGAAATATATTATATCAAAAACTGAAACTTAAGTAGTCCTCTACAATTGTAAATAAAACAGTATAACGTCTCCATTATTTAAATAATCTTTTGAGATTGATATAAATTGAATCAAAACAGAGATTTAATTAGATAGTTAAATAATCTTTGAATTCGTTGTCCCATACAACAAACTCCCATTTCCAAATTAAAATTCAATTCAAATCAATATAATATTATAATTCGTCAATGCATATCAACGGGATGTGTATATGTATTATGAGCAATAAGTTTTTATGTTGTTACCTTATTTGCCACTTGAGATAGGTTCGTGATTGCGGAATGGAACGACCCGTCAAACGAGCGATGGGTGGGATGTTGGTGATGGCTGTTGTCAAGTGAGACTCGCAATTGGTGGCTCCAGTAGGCAATATTAACTTGAACAAAACAATAGAGAATCGCTACCGCTGTGGTTTTTTCGACAAGAGCACCGTCGTGCTGATAACGTGTTGTAAACCAATGGTCTATTAGCAACTAATATATAAGTATATAAACATGAGAACAAGACTATAAAATCATGTAGAGAATAGAACATGGAGAATTCTTATTCATTAATCAATCTTCACCATATAAAAATGGCTCTATATATTTAGGCATATACATTAATACAAAAGAAATTTAAGAGATAGGAGTTATGTATGTGGAGAGTCACCATATAAATGACTCATTCATAATTACATTTTTTTTTCTACCTTTTATTTAATTCATGAATTCCTTTTCCCTTTTTTCGTTTCACTTTCATTTTTTTTAACGGTTAATTTCTTTTATTCCTGTGGGACTTAAACCCAAGACCCCCTCTCCAATGGTGTTTAAAGGTTTTGGCTTTGCCAATGAACCACTACCCATTGGTTTTCATTTTCTTTTCTAAATTCTTGTTTTTTTTTTCTCTTTCGTTTGTTAAAAATCCCCCCGCGAACAATTTATGTCGATTCTTCTCTTACAGTTCCACAGGGAGTGCTAATGAGGTGGTGATGGAATTGTAAGGAAGAAAATTAGTGTTCTAAGAGACCCAAGTTCGACTTCTGCCCTCCCCATTATTTTCTGCGGCACCTGGTGATGATGAGAGACTAGGCGAATAGGTGGAGATCGCTAGTTTGATCCTTGAAATGAGCATGTTTTACCTCACCGCACTGTCGTGCCTTCGGACAAGTGTTCACGGGCTTCGGCTCTAGATGAGGGTTTTCCCCGATTTGAAGGAGAGTATATCCTGATATGGTGAATTTCTTTAGAAGCTAATTTGAATAATTCGTTCGCCGTTAAAAAGTTAAAAAAAAGTTCCACACGTGAGTGTCATTGGAAATGGGTGAGTTTTTAATTTTGTCCTATTTGACAAGGTCGTCGTAAAAATGAAAGTATGAAAACGATCTCAATGTTCCACACGTGAGTGTCATTGGAATGGGTGAGTTTTTAATTTTTTTCCTACTTCACAAGGTCATCGTGAAAATGAAAGTATGAAAACGATTTCAATAATTTTATTTTTATATTCGACTCACAACAATATATTATATTTTTTTGAGAATGGTAAACTTTAATATATATATATATTTTTTTTTGAGAAATGTAAAACTGATTAATATATTTGAAATGATACGACGGTTAGACGAGTATGTGGTGTGTTTCATGTAACGAGGCTGGTATCGCCTATATAACGCTAAGGATGGCTAACGAACTCGAACTTAACAGGAAATTGAAACATTCAGGAGGGGCATTCGGATATATACCTTGTACTCAGGTATGTATTGTATGTATGTATGATTCAGACAAGAGATTAGTTTTTAAAATTTCATGGGTATTTATAAAAATATCAAAAAATTAGTGATACCCGCATGTTACTTGAACTTATATACCCATATCGAAACTGAATATGCTAATATATACTGGTAATAATAAAAAAAAAATGGTAAAAACACCCAATGTATTATCACAATAATAAATTGATTTTATAAATCAATTAAATAAAAAAGTATTATATTTACTACTCACAATTATTATTGTAGGGCTCCACGTTGAAATCGTATTTCAGATACGGGTCTTGATTTATATCATGATCATTTTCAATCCAACTGTTAGATATAATTTATCTATAATTGTACCTTTCATACATGTACATTATTCATAAACAAAAAATCAATCATTCATAATTAATTACAAGTGCTTCAATTCCTAATTATTACATAAACTGAGTTGAATTTACTCGACTTTGAACAAGTCTTATTAATACAAATGAACTCATGCCAACAAGAAACTTGAAGCACCAATTCGTCGATGAAATCAAGTCGATCACTAAGCGATGTAGTACATTGGATCGGGCACCTTGAAGGTGCGATCTCCAGGGTTGCTTCCGAGTAAATCGCTCCATTGATCACCCATGTTACCCCTAATCCTGTATCCACCCTCTACTAACTCTTTTCTTTTGCTTGATTTGTACTCCACTCCATTACCATGATCATTGTCCCCCCTACACATATTTTCAAACAACATACACTTTTTAAATAGATACGAGACATTAGTTTATACACGAAATGAAGTAGGTAACAATCTCTATCGTTAGATAATTAATATAAAACCTACAGATAAAACAACAAATATGGTGTATAAGGAAATCTGTAATTATTTGTGATTTTTTCGTATTCATTTTTTTCTATTCATGTAATTTGATATTTACCTAAGTAATGGAACGTTTCTTTCATTTAAAAGTTTATGTCAAGACAGTTAAATAATATAATTTACTTTGAGACCACCCGTGTAACACACGAGTACTTAAACTAGTTTGATATGAAGCATGATTTATTCAAGAAAACTGACTTTAGGATGAGCTTCTCCCATTGAGTATAACCAACTGCTTTTAGATTCTTGATACGAGGTTCTTTGAAAGCTTCCCTAGTTCCAGTGAGAAACACGATCTTAAATCCGAGCTTTATAAGTTGTTTGTAGAGTTTAAGAGACCCTGGTATCGCGGGTGCCACTGCTTTCGCCGTCCATTGGTCAAACGATGTCGCATTATACGGTATGGACCTGAATATTGAATACAAACTCATTAGACCACATTGAACGAGAAAATAAATAAATCATTTTTAACGTCCTAAGGGACGTTCTGGTGGTTAAATGAAGTATTTATCCTAAAAAATCTAGGAACTGCTATTAAAAAAAATATATTACCCGAAAGCAACACTGTCAAGAGCGTAATATGGGATATTAGAGAGTGTGGTTTCATCAATGTCGAAAACCCAAATGTCTTTGCCGTCATTGGTGAGGTTAAGGCCCTTGGCATACTTATAGGCTTCCGCCGCGACAAAATCACAATCGTCGCGGTATTGTTTTCCAAGCATGTAATGGCCTACATAGTCTTTGCATGCTTGGGGAACTAGGGTCCAGTCCTGGAGGTTGTCGGTCTCGACGGCCAGCCGCCAGCTCAAGCAGTTGATGTTGGAATGTTTGTATCCGGCGGAGCCGGAATGTGGCCTTAGCAAGTGAACTTGGTTTTTGATCGGAGATGCAACCGCTGTTGTGATGGTTAGCATAAGGATAAAAAACCAGCAACCCATTTTTGGAATAGTAATGTGTATATTTGTGTTGTGAAGTGGTAACATAAATTTTGGTTATATAAGTGGCGTTTTGTCAAAAAGGGGTCTCTTTTTAGATCTATTTACGAGTTTACCATTTCAATCATTTGTAAAAAGATTTTTTTCTTCTTTATTACGGCTATTATATATTACTTTAGGTACCGATCTTGACCGAAAAAGATTTAGACTTAGGGTTGATATGGTTTTTTTCTTTTATTACGGCTATCATATATTACTTTAGGTACCGATCTTGACCCAAATATTCAGACTTAGGGTTGATATTTGACCGAAAAAGATTCATACTTAGGGTTGATATGGTTTTTTTCTTTTATTACGGCTAGTGTTACTTTAGGTACCGATCTTGACCCAAATATTCAGACTTAGGGTTGATATGGTTTTTTTTTTCTTTTATTACGGTTATTATATATTACTTTAGGTACCGATCTTGACCCAAATATTCAGACTTAGGGTTGATATGGTATTAAAATTTAAAATTATAGTTTATTATACAAGTTACCTCCATCTCGGATGTAGGACAATATTGTCATGGTGTGGACAACCAAGTGTATGATAGCTAGTAGAGGTGTTCAAGATCGGATTATTCGGAAGAAGCAACTTTGGCTAGTAAGCATATTCCCATTCGGTAATTAACTAGTTTTGTTTTGTTTTAGTTAAAAAGGAACCTGCAGTTAATGACAAACGTAATGCATCGATCATGTGCTGTTGACATGCCCATTCGCAAGCGTGGTTTTGGCATGGCATACAAGGATGGTGCAGGGTGTGAGTACACAACGCAAGAGGTGCTTTAGGCATCAAGCTCTTTGACCGTTTTCAAGTTCTTTAAAAAGTGATACAAGCGATTATTTTGGTGACTTCATTATGGTTAATATGGAAGGTAAGAAACGAGAAGATATTCAACAACGGTCATCATCGTCCGCATAGGATAATAGAGAAGATAAACACGTAGTATACATGTCTATGGATAAAAATATGGAGAAATTACAACTTTTAGATTAGGACTCATGGTGTGATTTAATTGTAGTTTATAATGCTCCGCTGTGAAAAAAAGTTAACGGCTTCATGCATTTCCGGCACCAAGTCTACCACATCCCTAAGTGTTACCAGCTTGTAACTCTATAAAGAGAACGTTACACACGTTTTAAAACAAACAGGTTGGGTCGGGTTGGGTTGGGTCAAACAAATATAAAGATATTCTACTATGAAGATGCAGCATCAGACCAATGAAAATAATGTGTATCAAATTAAAATATGATTATAATAAAACTTAGCAGACTTTATGGATCAAACAATCAAAAAAAAGTTTAATAATGATAAATCTATACAACTGTTTAACTAATTTGAAGATGCAGTTGGTCAAATTAAGTATGCAGAGCGTTGATCACTAGATTATTAATCAAAAAGCTTTTGGCCAATGGCTGCCATACCATACTATATAATGTTATCCACCTAATACTCCGACACTTGTGATATTTTAATTAACATTAATCCAATTCCACAGCAGCCATAGGGGTCGGTTTGGGTCGAGACGGGTCGGGTCATGGGTCAAGAAGGGTTCGGGTCAAAACGGGTCAATTAAAATAAGGGTTGTTCTGGTTCGGGTCAAAACGGGTTCAGGTCGGAACGGGTTCGGGTTGAAATGGGTTTCGGGTTCGGTCGGGTCGGGTCGGTTTGGTTAAAAGTTGATTCCTTTTTTTTTTTTTTTTAAAGAGAGATTGTACATCAAGTGGATCCATCTTCACCTCTTCATAATATCATTAGGTACATAGTTATTTTTAACAGGTAGCTACAGTCCTGGATCAAGTCGAGGAAACGCTCTCTCACGACAATAGTTCAGATCACGGGCAGAAGACCCCAACTCCAAAAGCCAGTACAATCTTGTCTTCTTCTCCATTGCCAGCTGGCAGTCATGCAGCCACCCCTGTTGCTGTTGTTGCTTCTTCAATCCTTACAGGTAATGGGCTTTTAAAGATAGAAAACAATTTGATACTGATATGTTATCTTGGATACTAATTTTAAGTTGTTAAAACTCTACATGCTATATTAAATAATTGCACCGAAGCTGTAAAGGATTCGCGTGTGCTGGATTTTGGAGGAGCAGCGATTAGCATTCATTAGTGAATAATGGCGATTTTGTAATTTAAATGTGCTTCGAATTTACGTTATTTGTTTTTGTTAAATTTATGTTCCTAATCATATTTATCATTATGCATTTTTCAGCAGGAAAAAGCAAGTATTTTTTTGTTTTTTTTTTATTTATTTTTTAAATGTATCCGTAGGAAACACGTAGGAAAAAGAATAAACAGGTTTCGTCACATTCCGTTGGAATTGTGTAGGAAACAAAGATAAATTCGTAGAAAATGTGTGGGAAAAATAATGCATTCTGTTGGAATTGTGTAGGAAAAAAACTAATTTTGTAGAAATTGTGTAGGAATCAAGAACACATTTCGTTGGAACTGTGTAGGAAAAAAATATTTCCGTAGGAACTATGTAGGAAAAACGAATACATTCCGTTGAAATTGTGTAGGAAGAAAAAAAAAATTCTGTAGGAATTGTGTAAGAAAATTAAAATATATAAGATATATATAATAAAAAATAAATATAATTGATTTAAACACAAAAGTTTAAAAAAGTAATGTTTCGTAGGAAATGCGTTGGAAAGGATTATATCTAGTAGCATTGGGTGTTGGAGGAATAAAAGGATCACTCCCCCCTCACGGCGCTGAACAGTTTGATGAAGAAACTACTCAAGGAAGAAAGCAAAGATCGTCGTTTTTCAATTATTATGTATTTTGTCTCGCTTTGGGCGCGCTTATCGCAGTGACGTTTGCAGTGTGGATTGAGGATAATATAGGATGGCAATGGGGGCTTTGGTATCTCCACCTTGGCTATTTTTATCTCTATCCCTATCTTTCTTCTTGGGTCCACATTTTACAGGATCAAAGTTCCTTTAGGAAGTCCTATTACAACCATATGTAAGGTAGCCTTTGATCATCTGTTAGAACTTAGAGCGTAATAGCGCAATAGCGTGTTAGCATTCAGATTCTATTTTTAATAGGTTGTTTGCACTAGGTACTTGCTGCAGCAATCTTCAACACTTTTTCCATCAATGCAAGAAATGTTGCGGTTAGCACGAACTCATCACCCGCGTCAAACGCACTGCAAAACAAACAAGAAGATGATAAACCAAATGAGAACATAACAGAAGATCTAAGCTTTCTCAACAAAGCAGTTACGAAAAAGTCAATTTTTCCACCATTGAAGGTCAATGCTAAACAAGTGGAAGAGGTTAAAATCGTATTTAAGATCTTAACGGTATTCATATCAACCATAATGCTTAACTGCTGTCTTGCTCAGCTGTCTACCTTCTCTGTCCAACAAGCAGCCACCATGAACACTAGAATCGGCTTGTTAAGGGTCCCACCAGCTTCACTTCCTGTGTTCCCGGTTATATTCATCATGGTACTTGCACCAATGTATGACCATGTTATAATCCCCTTTGCAAGAAAGATAACCAAAACTGAAATGGGTATAACTCATTTACAACGAATAGGGGTCGGATTATTTCTATCCATCATGGCTATGGCAGTTGCAGCCTTAGTGGAAATCAAACGGAAACAAGTGGTGCATCGAGCCGGTTGAAAGTTTACAAAACTCATGGCCTTTAAAATGTGGATCTCCCACAAATGGTGCATTGCCAACAAAAGGACTTCTGGCCTACAATCATCTCCATAGGTTGGGGACAGACTTAGGATGTAAACTATTAGAATTTAGTCCAAAATAAGCTCGTTTTATAAACGAGTCCAAGCGTAAGCTTCATATGTCGATCTCACCTAGACTCGTGAACCTAAATGTGTCTTTTAGTTCTATAAATAGAAAAAAAATTCTTTGATATATAAAACTACGTATTAAATAACGAAAATAGAGGAGCGAGAGAGGGAAAGGAAAGAACGAATAGAAGAGCGGGAGCAACCCTACCTGTATTGGGACCAGAGGATGGAGGCGAAGGAAGAGTAGGAATTGACTCAACCTTACATTTTATCTAGACCCAAATATTAATATATTTCTTGAAATTTTCTTTAACAAATTACTTAAACATCATTTTATACCTTTGATAATGATGATAATACACACATTAACATTGATCGTGATTATCCGTGTTTCCTTATAAAAGTTTAGACCATTGGTATCAACTCATGAAAACTAATGACATCATTAGTAACTATTTTTGTAGAAGTTATAGTTAAGTAATTTGCACATCAATCCCCAATTCTTTATTTGTTTGTTTGAATTTCAAATTTTCATTAAGCTTGCTTTGTTTAATATAATTATATCATGGAAAGAAAACTAAATCAATTAACCTTATTAAACCATTTAGAACTATTGCACATTTAATAATACCTCCATGGGCCAGTTGGGCCTCGGTTGTTGGACAATTAACTATGCAGCCCACCGTGAATTACTAGCGAGTAGAGGTGCACAAACCGGGTATTTTTAATAACCGGGTTTTGGTTTCTCATTTAAGGGTTGGAACCGGGTTATTTCCGGTTTCGGTTATTTGATCAAAAAACCATACCCTATGTGCCCGGTTCCGGGTAGGGTTCGATTCATGTTCTTAAGAAACCAAGTATTAAAATACACTATTTTTGTGTTTTTTATACCCTATTTCCAAGTTTTTTTAGTTCTATATTTTCGTATTTTTTAATACTCTATTGCGTTTTTATTACCCTATTTTTCTCGTATTTTTTGTTTATTATTATTAAATATGCATTGTATAATGTAAGAAAAATAAAAGAAATACAATAGCATAAATTTAAAAGAAATATATTAGAATCATCGGGTATAGCCGGGTATAATCAGTTCTGGTTTCGGGTATGATTGGTTACGGTTCTGATTACAGGTATTGAGATCAAAATGAATACCCTATCTATACCCTACGGATAGGGTCGGTTTCCGGTTTCGGGTATAGAATACCCGGGTAATAAAAAAACCGGTTGCAGGTTCTTTTACCGGCTTCGGTTTTTTTTTCAAATAATCTGTACTAGCAAGTACTCACGTGGCAACTAGCAAGTAGCAAACTATATTTTTTTTTCAAATATTTGTGTAAAACAAGATTATGTAAAAAGTAAAAAAAATCAGATTTTAGATTACACTAAAAAATATTCTTCCCGGAGTTCCTTACCACAAGATTTTTAATTCTGAATCTGTGTTTTTTAATTCATTCAAAGACAACCATCAGTTACACTTTAATATTTCTACTTATTCCCCTCTCAACACATTCAAAAATCCCAATGTGGACCAAATTTACTCTAAAAACAACTCTTATTGTGTTTTTCATCACTACATTAGCCTATCAAATAAACTTGGAAGCCTTCTAAAGAAATTCAGGCTAGCCGGCGGCATCGGTTCCCTGAACATCGGGTGGCGCAAGAGTAAAAACCGAGAGCCACCGCAGCCATCCTGTGCTGCACCACGTATAGCACAACCGTGATCATAAGACACACCCCAATGAATAGTTTAGTAGCTCTTGGGTCTCTCCAGCTCACCAAGGATTGGACCCTCACCCCTTGTGTTGCAAAGTCACCCAACACAGTTCGGACCCGAGCAGCCAACATTCTTAACCGGTCGTATCGGGCTCGGATCAGCTCGAGGGGTCTTGAACTTGGAAACGTGTCGAATTCCTAGTCCAAATCCTCTGGGTCAACCGATTCTGCTTGAGATAAACGGATGTCCATACCCGCTGGTGTTTTTGGTCTGAATCTATAATACCATGTTCCGATCAAACACATGAATAAAAATGCGGTTGGGACGATCAAATCGGGGTACCAAACAAGAACCAAATATAGCAAATGGACTAGAACCGTAGTAACCGGGTTCCTCCACCTCCTAATGTTGTCTAACCATTTAGCGAGCCCAACCGCCGACGCGAGTACACCCACAATCCGGAACCAGATTGCTTTACTTTTCCTCATGCTCCATGTATGCGAATCCGCGTCTAACATGTACTGAACCACTTCTGCACCTAGTGCTGGCTCGGACCTTGCTAGCCAAGCCGCCACCATTTTGGTGGCGGCCCCATGCAATGCCTCTTGTTGTGCCACTCCAAGTGGGCACAAATTGTGCATTCGTGGAAGCAAAGGGTGACCGTAAACCGCACATGTGTCGGGCAGCAATGACGGGCAGGCAAACCGAACTGCCAACTTGATTTCTCCCATTTTTTTTCAACCCGGTTCGTTGTAAAACCAATAATGGGTATGAATTAGTGTATACCTTGTTACTCTCTAATGTAGATACTCGTATTCGGACTTTTCCTATCCGGAAGTCGGGTTTTTCCTCCCATGTCAGCAAACATACGTCAGTTATCGAACACGCCAATGGTTAGGACCGTGCACGGGTCATAGACCTGCCACGTGTACTGCTCGTTCCACCGTGGATCAAAACTGTCGGTAATGGTCCGCGTTCGCACCCATTTCTTTCCATACTTCGCGACACAATAAGGATCGGTGGAGCCTTTACCCGCACCCCGCGACTTCATTGGAAGCAGCCCACGAGCACCGAGTATTCCAAGCTCCAAAATCCCAATCGCCGGCTTCCACAACTGCGTCGCAGTCGGTCGGAAATCACTACACACGTGCGCTGCCTCATCCAGTACGTGATACCCACCCTCTAAACACATTTTCGTGCAGTTGATTTCAACAAAATCATCATAATAATAAATCCTTAACCCAATCTCGCCTCTAATCCAGCTAAAAACACTCTTCTTCTCCAGCTGAAAATAGATCAAACCCGCATTTTCTCTCTTTGCAAACTGGGTAACGTACAGCTTCACTCTCCCCAGAAAATGATTCTTTCTAGCACTGCCATTACTCATCCGTTTATCATTAAACACTTCGATTTCCAACTCTTCGTATTCCATTGTACTCGGATCAGAGACTATAAATTCTAAAGTCTCGTTCCATATTGGATTCAGGCTTCTGGAAATTGTTGATGTTCTTTTCTTCTGCCCATCGAAATCTGCAACTACGTAGGCGCTTGAGCTGCCTAATCCGTCTTTTGAGAGGAGGTCGCGTGCACGCAACCTCCTCCCAAAACCCATCAGAAAACTAGTCATCGAGGTAGCCGACGCACGCAACCTCCTCCCAAAAGACGGATTAGGCAGCTCAAGCGCCTACGTAGTTGCAGGTTTCGAGGGCCAGAAGAAAAGAGCATCAACAATGATAAATGAAAACCTCGTACCAATAACACCTTAATTTGTCTGAATAAACTTTTCTCTCACAAAGTTAATAAAAGAAAACACTATAAACCCCATGTCTTAGTTTATTGTATTGGATTTCCTAGAAAACATTATTTTCGGTTATAGAAGACCCAAGACTTAACATGAGAGGATAAACAGGACTAAATTCCTTATCACCTCTTGCCTTCACCTGAAGAGCATAATCATCAAGAGTCGCTTTTATACCTTTCCAGATCTGGTCCTCACCCTGTGAATCGAGCCACAGCGAGTACTGTAACGGGCTAAGTTTATTCCTCTGCATCGGGGACTGCAACTCGTTGGGAGCTCGAGAGTAAAGATGATGAAGTATGACACTCGGTGGCAAGTCTTGAAGAAGCGGTGAACCGTTAAGTTGTGACGTTTCAAGGAATATAACGGGTCTGAATGCTCTAAGAGCCCGATATGGTGCACCAAGTTGTTCAACTGGGAATAAGTTCTGACCCACGGCTAGTTCCAGCTCAGCCATGTCTCGGGCCATTCTGAGCTTGCCTGATTCGGATAAAGGCCGTACTAGAGATGCGTGTCGGATAAAGAATATTAGAACCCGAGAAGCCATGCTTCTGACGAGCCGGGTACAGATGGTTTCAGTCCCGATTGAGATGACTTTGGCTGATGAAGGTAATAGTTTTGATAAAAACTCAGTACGAAAATGAGAAATGTGTTTTTGTAATTCTTCCATGTAAGATGATGAGTTGTTGTCGGTTGCGCCGAAATTCTGGTTGTGGATTTCGAGAATGCATGACTCGAGATGATCGAGCATGGATTGGAATAAGGATGTGACGGAATCACAGGCGACTTCATATATAGTGTTGAGTGATTGGGATAAGATGTCTGAGGCGATTGGCGGTAATCCTTTTGTCATGGCGGATATGCTTCCATGAATGTCTTGTAAATGCTGGCAGAGGGTGAAGTTTTTCACTTGGGCGGGAGTTGCAGGGCCTGATATTTGGCGGGCTTCAGGGCCTGTTGATATCTACAACCAAAAGGTGCGATTATGATTAATTAACTGTTACAACTTACAAACATCATAAAATAAAGAATAAAATGCCATTTTCGTCCATGGGGTTTGACCAGTTTTGTGACTTTCGTCCAAAGGTTTGTTCTTCCGCATCTGGATCCAAAAGGTTTAGAATCTTGCCATTTTCATCCGGCTTGTTAACTCCATCATACTTGTACATTATGCTAAATGCTTGTACATAGAGTGAAAATGACCAAATTGCCCTTTAAGTTAACAGAAAAGACGAAAATACCCCTGATTTAATAGAGAAAAATGGATGGAGTTAACGAGCCAAATGAAAATGGCAAAATTTCAAACCTTTTGGATCTAGATGCGGTCATGCGGAAAAACAAAGCTTTGGACAAAAGTCGCAAAAATGGTCAAACCTCAGGGACGAAAATGACATTTTACTCTATTAATATTCCAATAAACATTAAAATTACCTGATACTCAGCTCGTTGAGCTAGCAAAAGCAGGACTTTGGAGATCTCACGCAGGACAAGAAGAGTCAAGCGTGCATCTAACTGAACAGCTTCAATCTCTTCTTGAATGCGCGATATAATTCTGAAGATGTGTTCTTTAGAGGGAACACTACCGCGGTTTGACATGGGGAATACACTGTTAACAAGATCAGATAGCCGACTCAAACATAGAGCCAAGAAAGCTGTTTGAAACACTTCAATGGCACCAACCATTTGATCTCTACCTTCTACTGTTATAGCAGGTAAAACCCCTTTGACGTCTGTGTCACGTGAAATTCTTTCAACAAGATTTTCAATCATGGACAAGAGTTTTGGATAGCCGACGGTGAAAATCTCTTTAACAAAGCTTGATGCGGTGAAAGTAGATTTCATTTGGTTTGCAAATGATTTGACAATTGCCTCCCAAACACGAGCAGTTAAGAGAGGGTCACCGTCCTATAACGAAAGAAGTACAAAATGTTTAGATGCATCGATAACAAATGTTAAAGGTATACACTAGAAAGCGAATGGCATATATTCCATCACGGTCCATAAAGAGACTAAAAGTAGTCCAAACAGCAATCAAATAAGCGCATAGGCAGTCAATCGAACACCTAGAGCATAATTGATTAAGCGAGGATCAAGTATATGCAATGATGCATCAACACTCTTCTTGAGTTTAGTGAGAGAGAAAAGTGTATCAACTATAAATGAAAAAAAAGTATAATATTTTTTTAGTGTTTTTTGAGTTAGAAAGAAAAGAAAAGAAGTGTTATATTTCAATTTTCATGCTCTTGAGTTAGAGAGGAACATAAAGAGAAACTAAAAAAAGTAAACATATACCCTTCTTGCGTAAATGATTTCAGCAAACATTTCTTCAAGTCAAGGGTAGCTTTGTCATCAAAATAATAAACAGCTTATATAGCCATCGAGATTCCTTTTTCTCAAAAATTTCCCACATGAATTTTAAAAAAGAAAATTGGACAAAACTTTCCGCTGGTTCCTTCCTTTTCTCATAAAAAAACAAGACCATGAAGAAATCTAAGTTCTTTCTGTTTGAAATCTCTCCATTTTCTAATCTCGCAACAATGGTGTAGACACTGTTCTTAAAAGCAATACACAAAGTGGAAGTACCGAAAAACCATGATATCAAATGAGATGTTTAAAATAGAATTCTATGTCTAGCAAACTGCTTGGAACAACAGCATTTCAGCGCATATGCTAGATTAGAAATGAACCACCTTAAATTACTTCATTAGGCTTAAAACAATATACTCCTTAAATAAATTGTTTTGCATCAGATTCGAATACAGCATATTGCATTCCAGATTGAAGATTAAACATGATCCACAATAGAGGCTAGATTAACGAGGGATATGGCCTAAGGGATAGGTTTCTCTCCATGATACCTCTAATAAAAAATGTTTCAACAAAAGCAATTACTAATATAACACTTAACCAAAACCCACATTCCGAGATGGTAGAAAATTAGCTTTGGGTGTTTGGATGAACTTTTGAAAGTGATTAATGTTTGCATAACCTACTTATACAGTTATACTCATAGTTGTTAATAGCGAATAGCGACAAGGGACCCATATGCTACATAGCGAATAGCGACAAATGGCGACCGCTATTTTATAAATAGCGATACACTAGAAAAAAAACTTTGAAAATTTTTATATGTATATTATATCAAAATACCTTGGTATATATGCTATTTTACATGTATATTTAACAAAAACCTCGAAATCCAGCTATTTTATAGCTATATCTAATTGCTATTTACATCCAAAAAAAAAAAAAAAACTAACTGTCGCTATTCACGCTATTGGTCGCTATGACCCAGATAGCGACACTTGGTCGCCTCGCTACATAGCGCGCTATAGTGGTCGCTATAGCCTATAGCCGCTATTGACAACTATGGTTAATTGGTTATACTTATGAACGGCAGATTTTTTACGGATGGAATACCATTACGAGACCATGAGTAACATAAAGAATTATAAAAAATATATTTGCATACCGTTATTCGTACCATAAACTCAACACCATCTAAAGTAAAGCATATCCAAACACCGTGTCCAGCAGGCCTTTATCTACTACAAATGACTTGGTTCTGATTACTAAATGTCACATAATCACTTCCAGAACTATACATCCAAACACCCTTTTATTTGAAGAAGATTCATCAACATTTATTTTCATGATGTAGGAGGCCTAAGCTTTCTTGCTAGGTATATCAAGAACATGATTGTTAAAGTTAAAAGTCACGGTGATGCACAATCTTCTAAGTTCTAACCTCATGCTTGGGGTATATAGGATCTATTCATCAAAAAAACTGCTAGCGGCAATCAAACAAATAATTACAACCTAAAACCTAAGCTTTCTTGCGAGGTACATCAACATCATGATTGTCAAACAACACGGTCACGCACGATCGTCTAACCTCATGCTTGGGGTACATAAGATCTACTCAATAAAAAAAAACAGCTAGCGACAAACACATAATACCAAATCAACATACAGATCCGTTTAGCATCAACAAATAGCAAAAGTAACAACATGAACAACTCACCTGCATAACCTCATCAAGCAACAAAACATGAGTAAACGGATCCCTTTTCTTCGACAACACCCTCTGCAAATGCCAAATCGCAACCACAACTGAATGCAACTGATCCATACAGCTACCCATCCTCTGCCACAACGCCTCCTTCGCCTTCCCCCCACTCCCAATCTGCGGCGTACCACTTCTCTGTATCCCACCAGGACCACCAAAACCACCACCGCCACCAGATATCGCCTTCATATCCAGCGCAACACTCACACTCTTCACACCCTGACTCTTATACTTATTAATCAAACCGTCAACCGTCGACCTCAACTCACCTAAATTATAAAACACCTGCAATCCCGCCCCAACCTCCGCCTGATTAAATCCTTCAAGTCCTCGTTCCAACGCCTTCATTCCTTCGGATCTCAACCTCTGTCCTGCTTCAAATACTAACTTCAACTCCTCATCAATCACACCAATTCCAGACAAATCATTCTCATTACACAACCGCAATATCTCACTATGCAACTGAGCCGCTTTAGACAGATCCAGTTTCTGCACATCAGGCTCCGCCATCACCTCTCGAAGCTTCTTCGACAGACGAAGAACTCTGACCGTCGATTGAAGCAGATCAACGGTGAAATGTAGGTTAGAAAGTTGAACCGTTTTCGACCGGATCTGACGGTTAGGATCGGCGATTTCAGATCTGAGGCGACGGACGGCGGATTGGAGAGTGGAAACGGCGGAACGGATGGATGCGAGTGACGAATCGGCGTCCTTGACGGAGGATAACTGCGCGAGAAGGTCGTCGTGGCGGTTGAGGACTTCGGACCGGAGCTGTTTTTCGAGGAGGCGGATGCCGTCCTGGATCTTCTCCGCGCGAGCAGCGGCGGTGCCGGAGGAGAGTGCGTCGGAGGAGAATTGTGTGGAGTTGAAATCGGAGGAGAGGAATTTGGAGAAAATTGGATCGGATGCGAAGGAATCTAAGAGAGATAAGGAAGAGGATGTACCGGTAGATGAAGACGGTGTTGCGGTGGTGGCGGTTCGGTCTTTGAAGGTGGATACGCGTTGTATGGATGTACGGTGGACCGCCGGAGATGCCATATTTTCCGGTGAGATGTTGGTTTTCGCCGGAGAGGGTTTTGTTTGTTCCACTTAATTTTTTTTTTTTTTTACGGATCAAATAAAAACCGAAGAATTTAACCTAGTTTTCCTTTCATTTCCTTTCTTTTCCTTCCTTGAATGAAACTCGAGAACACGACATGTTTTATTTTCTTTTCATTTTCTTTCTTAAATGAAACTCTGAAACACAAAATATTTTTACTTTCTTCTTATTTCTTTTCCTTTTTAAATGAAAATCTGAAATACAAAATATATTTAGTTTCTTCTTATTTCTTTTCCTTTTTAAATGAAACTCTGAAACAAAAAATATATTTTTTTCTTCTTATTTTTTTCCTTTCCATCCATTAGTAAACTCTGGATAGAAGCCACAGTTAGTGCTAAAACACAGCCTGCCAAAGGTGGACTCAATGCAGTCATGAACCCACATGTATTCATATTTTATATTATACCATCTTGTTGTCTTAAATTATGTTTGTAGTGTCGCAGAGACCAGATTATGAAAACATGGTCCAAAAATCGTTTTTGGTTGAGAAACTTATGTAAGATGCAAAAACTAGTCCACTGGAAAGCTTAATTTGTAATGATTTGGTGATCAATCTGTGACGATTTAGGTTGAAAAACAAAGTTCCAATGTCTCTGGAGTGTGGTGGTCGGTGGCGGTGGTGTGGTGGTATGTGGTGACTCCGACGATGTTAGCTTTGATACCGAGCTAAAACACCTTTGTGTGTGTGTAATTGTAAATATGTTGTATTGATGTAATTAGGATTTACAATGAGGAGGGGATTATTTACATAATATCACCTCTAATTTATTCTAATTACATTGCGTCTAATATGCAATAACTTGCAACATCTCTTATATGTGATATTATAAATAATCCTTGGAGGTCTTGTGACGAATCACTTGATTATATATTTACTTTGTATTATGTGGCCTCGGTGAGACGGTAAAACATAATTAAGTGGTGCCAAATTCCTTCGATTTACGCTTTCTCGGTCCATGGCATGTTCAAGCTACATAAGCATGTCCCGATTGCCGCTCATAGAAGAAAAAAAATATTCAATCCATCATTTTGATAGTTTATTGGAGTATTTGGCGTGCTCACAACTACCACTTCTCAAATGAGCCGGTAAAGATTGAGATAATTACGTAGAAATTAAATCTTTAAGCTATTTTTGGATTAATTATAGGTTTAAGTGCTTCGCATTAGATTAGCTAAGTGGTGATCTTTCGATGTGTAATGTTGTCTTTCTTCCCCCTTTATGTTTGTTGTAGTGGTTGGTTTGCCCTTTGCTAGTTGCTTGCTAGCAAGGCCACTTTTATAAAAGAGTTAATTACTGTTTTCGTCCCTGTGTTTGTCAAAAATCACTATTTCAGTCTATTAGTTTAAAAATTGTGATTTCAATCCATGTGGTTTCACTTTCGTAACCATTTCAGTCCCTGTGGTTTCACTTTTGTAACCAATTCAATCCATTTATCCTGTTAGTATAGGGACTGAAATGGCTACGAGATTGACTGAAATGGTTACGAAAGTGAAACCATAGGGACTGAAATCGCAAATTTTAAACTAAAGGATTGAAATAGTGATTTTTGACAAACCACAGGGACGAAAACAGTAATTAACTCTTTACAAAAAGTTGTTGTTCGAAAAAAAACAAAAAATCAAGCTTAGTTTCGGCTAAAGAAGATAATGATAAAACATAACAAGTGCTTCTTAAATACTACATAAAAGTGCTTCTACATACTACATAAACTAAGCTTAGTTTCCTCTTGACTTTGAACAAGTCTTATTTATACATACAAACTCACTCACTCACACCAACTAGAAACTAATTAAGGGACGTAGTACAAAGGATTGGGCATCTTAAAGGTACGATCTCCGGTGTTGGTACCGATCAAATCACTCCATTGATCACCCATGTTACCTCTAATTCTGTATCTAGCCTCTTCCAACTCTTTTCTTATGCTTGATTTGTACACCACTGCATTAGCTTCATCATTGTCTCCCCTGCACACATATAAATTTTCAAACAAAACTATACACTAAAAAAGTTAATGATTTATTTAAGTGAAATATTGCTGACTTTAGGATGAGCTTCTCCCATTCAGTATAACCAGTTGCCTTAAGATTTTCGATACGAATATCCGTGTATTGTTCATACATTCCAGTAGGGATGAGCATGTCGGTATTCCGTCCCGTACCGATACCGATACCGACTAATACCGATACCGATTTTCACCCAAACTAGGTACCGATACCGAAACATGTCGGTTAGGTATCGGTACGGTACGGTATCGGTATTATACCGTATTTTGAGGGTCGGTATCGGTATAATACCGATACCGTACCGTACCGATACCGAAATCGCCAAAATGTGGATACCGATCGGGATACCGATACCGATACCGATCGGTACGGGATCGGTACGGGATCGGTATGGGATCGGTATTGGTATTCATATGCTCATCCCTACATTCCAGTGAGAAACACAATCTTAAATCCCAGCTTTATAAGTTTTTTGTATAATTTTAGAGCTGCTGGTATCGCGGGAGCCTCTCCTTTCTCGGCCCATTCAGCAAACGACGTCGCATTAACCACCCCCCTGAATATATTCATCACAAACTCATCAAACACATTTTAAGAAAATAAAACCAAAAAAAAAAATTTGATAGTTACTGCCAATTGTTTTCAGCACTGAAATATGGGATGTTGGAGAGTGTGGTATCATCTACGTCGAAAACCCAAACGTCCTTGCCGTCATTGGTAAGGTTGAGGCGTTTCGCGTAGTTATAGGCTTCGTTACATACAAGATTACAGTCCTGACGGTACTGTGATCCGCTCATGTAACTGCCTATATAGTCTACGCATTTTGTGGGAACTTGGGTCCAAGCGCGGATGTTGTTTGCCTCGACGCCCACCCGCCAGCTTAAGCATGCGCCGGAGCCTTGAAGGGAATGAGGCAATACCAAGTAGTTTTGGTGGTTGATCGGAAATGCTAAGGAGGTTGTGATGGTTACCACAAGGATAAGACACAAGAAACCCATGTTTTGAATAGCAAGTGTAGTGTTGTGTTAGTTATATAAGTCATGTTTTGTTAAAATGGGTTCTTGTTTCTTGATATATTACGACTTTACCATTAGAAGTTTTTAATTTTTACTGTTCTTTTATCACAAAGATTTTAAAGTAAAATGCCCGGATGCTTCCTGTGGTTTTGTAAAGTAACACCTATACTCCCTAACTTTTGAAAATTACACTTGTGCTCCATGTGGTTTATTTTGTGTTATTCAGATGGTCTCTGGAGTGGGTGTCCGTTAGTTTTCACCGTTAAATGAGTGTGAAATAGATCAGGGCATTTGGTTAATGTTTAATTGCTTGGTGTCTATTATGCAGATGAAGATGAGGGAGAGGAGGGTTTAGAGAGAGAGACGATTTGGGGGGTTTTAGAAGAAGGAGGTGGGGTGAGGGTAGGGGTATAAACGTATATATCTACTTTTAGTGTTTTAATCTAATACTAAGGGCATTTTGGTTAACTAACAGACATCTACTCCAGGGACCATCCGAGTAACAAAAAGTAAACCACAAAGAGCACTGGTGTAATTTCCAAAAGTTGAGAACTATAGGTGTTACTTTATAAAACCATAGGAACTATCCGGGCATTTTACTCAAGATTTTATTTAGACATCTCAATTCTAATTTAAGATATTTGTTTTGTAAAGTGTAAGATAAAAAGAGGCAAAAATATCTCAATTCTGAATTTAAGATATTTGTTTTTTTAAAGTGTTAAGATAAAAAGAGGCAAAGTTGAAATGGTTTGGAAATGTGCGGAGGAGACAGATGATGGTACCAGTAAAAACCATGAAAACTCGCATAGTGGAGAGCAGTAGAGACAGACTCAAACTGATATAAGACGAGCAAATTAATTTGAAGCAAATTGCAATTCTCCAAGTTACGAAAAGTTTGTGTAAAAGAAATACATTCTCAATCCATCTTTATACATAATCAACTTACGAATGACTTTACTAAACCTTTATCCATCCTTGGTACACACGGTTTTAAACTCCATCCTTTGCTTGTGTGGGCATAATTAACACAAGATATTAGGCGTAGTTGATGTGTCCAACTGTCCAAATTTTAATATCTTCAAAAAGATCCATTTAATTATACTTACATATACTAAAATGCGAATAACAAGTGAGAACCAATCGAGTGTAACAAGATTTAGACAAGTCATACGGGTTTGTCGAATGTAGAAAACAATGTAAAAACTAAAATGTTATATTAATAAAAGTTGTAAGTTGTAATACTAAGTATACTAAAAATAGACAAATGTACTAGAGCAAAGAAACAATTTCTAACTAATGTCCTGCAATTGATTTAGGCAAATGTCATATATAATGCTTAAATAACTATCAATTAGGCTAGGGGATGTCACATATAATGCTTAAATGACTATTAAAGCCTCCATAACGCCCTCCATAGTGCCTCTTCCCCATTTTCAAGGTGCCAAAGGGGGCGCTATGGAGGAGTTTTATCCCACTAATGAGCTACAATAGCATTACAGGTGGGGTCCAATGTTTTCAACCAATTAGATAGTTTTGTTTTGATTTTTTTTTTTTGTTTAATAAGGGGCTTTATCTCATTACAATTGCAAGAATGTTAAAGAAAGGGGCTTTAAAACCCCCCATATGAGGAGGCCGCCTGGTTAAAAACAAACAAACAAACAAGTAAAATCTCACTTATATTAATCTATTGATAAGGTATGGGCAGAGTAGGATGGGGGCAAAATTTTTCACTATCATGAAAGATTAAGAGATTGTTCCCGCTGAATTATCTAAGAGCTCTCCAGTGCATTCCTTTTCAAACGCATAAAGACACACTAAGGGGCTGTTTGTTTTCCTCTTAATGAGGCTCTTAATGGTTCAGACATCTTACTGCTTCAGCACTTAATGGTTCAGACTGTTTGTTTCGTGAGCAGATGTCTGAATGGTTCAGACATTTGCCTCTGAATGATTAATTATTATTATACAGAGTCTGAATGGTTAAGACCTCTAATCTGAATTGGTCAGACATTTGCCTCTGAAGGCTTAAGCATTATACTGGCCTTGATGGTTCAGACCTCTTACTGGTTCAACACTTAATGGTTCAGACCTCTTACGGGTTCAGCACTTAACCATTCAGAAGTTAAAAAGTCCCTAAATCAGATTTTCACCTATCCTGAGTTTAAAATAGGGATGAGCATATGCCACCGAATACCGATCCCATACCGATCCCGTACCGATCCCATACCGATCCCGATCCCGATCCCGATCCGTATCCCGATCGGTATCCACTTTTTGGCGTTTTCGGTATCGGTACGGTACGGTATCGGTATTATACCGATACTGACCCTCAAAATACGGTATAATACCGATACCGTACCGATACCTAACCGACATGTTTCGGTATCGGTACCTAGTTTGGGTGAAATTCGGGATCGGTATTAGGCGGTATCGGTATCGGTTCGGTATCGGATACCGATATGCTCATCCCTAGTTTAAAAGCCCATATGCTTCCAACACCATTTTTTATCAAACTGATCCGAAACATATGATCAAACCCAACATACCTTTAAAATATCAACTAACACGTTTTAGTGAAACATATAGAAAAGTAGACTTGTCCAACATACCATTAAAATATCAACAAACACGTTTTTGTGAAACATATAGAAAAGTAGACTTGTCATAATATCGACAAACAGAGGTGGGGTCTTTTCGTACCCTTGTGGCCCCAATATTTATTGTTTTGGAGTAGATTGTGGTTAGAAAGTAACTCACGTTTTTTACTTTTTACATAGTAAGTTTTTTTTTTTTTTTGAACGGCAACTTTCATTAAAAACGCACCTAGCAAGCCGCTAGGGCACAAAACAACAACAAGACAAACTACACTTAAAGAACAAAATTACACCAATCCTTCCACGCTAAGTTTTTATATGGAGATCGATTCTTCATCCACAAATATCCCAATGCTTTAATGTTTTCCTTTATTTTGTTGATGTTTGTCACCTTGTTACGAAAAATAGCCTCGTTCCTTACTTTCCAAATGCACCACGCCGCCGTTAATATTATCGCTTGAATACCTTTCTTCTTATAATTACTTGTTTTCACATAACTATGCATCATTACCAAATCTTTAACCGAGAAGGCATAGAAATTCGGTATTTTGCACCAGTCGCTTATAGATTGCCAAATGGTCGTTGCGACTGTACACGACGTGAAAAGATGATCACTATCTTCCTCTGCCTCGCCACATAAACTGCACAAAGTATTTGGGATGCTAATTCTTCTTCTTTTCAGCGCCACTAGGGTCGGAAGATTATTATCCAAAGCCTTCCACATAAATGTGTTTAGCTTATTTGGAACCCATCGATTCCATATCCATTTAAAACCATTCAGATTCTGCCTATTCTTGCATAAAGCCGCTTTCATCGATGCCACAGAAAACATGCCTTTATCATCCAACTTCCATTCCCATCGGTCCGACTCCCGCGTGAACTTAGCGTGTTTCAAAACATCATCCAACTTATTCATATCCTCTAAAACCTTCAGATTAAAACTTTGTGTTTTCCATCTCCACTTCCATGTTACACTATCATTAGATATATTGTTTTTTGGGCAAAAGCTCTTCTGAGCACTTATGTCTACATTGCGTAGACGCGCGCAGACCTTTGGGTCCTGCAGCTTGTTTGTTTTCTTGAAGAGCTTCTCACTAAAAACATCTTCCTCACGCAGATATCAACCCACCTCTTCAAACCTCTTCACCCTCTTCTCCTCCTTCTCCCTCTTCTCCCTCCAGCCGACACCACCTCCTCTGCCACCACCTCCACCTCCGACACCACCTCCTCCGCCGCCCACCTCCACCTCCACCTCCGACACCACCTCCACCTCCAACACCCATCAGGCTTAGCTACTGAACTTGTATTTTGCAAAGTAATTTGTTTCATAAATCCCTTAAATCCATCAGGCTTAGCAATTAGCATATTATCATTATATTATAATACCTAACAAAATGCACAATAAATTCACATGAAAATATCTTCAAATTCGTATCCAGATAATGTATGTATGCAGCAGAGCAGTGGATCTAAGGAAATCGCGTATGAAAAGTCAACAGAAGATGTGATAAAGAATCAGACGGTGATTAATTAATTAATTAATATAGTGTTTACCTTGAATCAGAGTTGACGGTGGTTGTTGGTTGTGGTGGTGGCAGGTGGACGGTGGAGGAGGTGGTGGCGGATGGTTGTGGTGGTGGTAGATAAAGGCAGAGAGAGAGGTGTTGTGTTGTGTGTGTTGTGAGAAGAGAACAAGGGTTTTTGTAGAAGTAAAAAAAGCAAACAGTCTTCTCCATGCAGACTTGTAACACCCGTTCCTATAAATCAAGGTTTAACGTATATTTTGCGAAAATAATCATGTAATTAATGATTACACATACATCGGAAATACGGGTTTGTTAAAAACTTTTACAATTTAAGTGATATACATAATGTAATTTAATTCGCCGTTTAAAATAACGACAAAACAACGTTGCGGAAGCTTTGTTTAACGTGTGTTCGGTTCTTGCTCGACGCTTGATCTTCATCCGGAACTCTCGACATTCACCTGTGATCAAAACCAACTTAAAGGTCAGTTTTGATAATTAAATAATTAATATAATGAGGAAATTTGGAAAATCCAACATTAATATCTTGAACCCAACACAATAACTAAATTCTGATCTCCACCGTAAATTACGGTGGCACCGTAATTTACGGTGGCTCATGTATTGACCACTCCCTACCGTACAACAGTAGATTAGCACCGTAACACAAATCAGCTCCATCGTAAATTACGGTGGCACCGTAATTTACGGTGGACCCTGCATCCAGCTTTTCCATTTTGCCGTCATTTGATACGAAATCTTTCGTATCTTTCAAACCGCTTATCCGTTTGACCTACCGTTTCTTCCTACATGTTTGAAATTTGATTCTCCTTCATATGGAGTTAAAATCCGACATCCGGCTTGATAAAATTTAAGACTTTTACGTCTTCGGCTTATTACTCTTTTACCAAAATTTGACCCGTTTGTGATTTTATCAAACATACAAGTTTGTTTGACCCTTATTTCTCACAACCTATTAAATTCAATGATGTCTAACATATTAGATTCCAATTATAGAATTATATACCTTCCTTAACCCATTTTCGCCCATATGCTTATTTTGACCCGTTTGAGGTATTTAAGCATATTATAAGCACCAATTGCTTTCATTCATTTCCAAATATATATACCCACATTTCTTATCAAAGGATCTTCCACCACAACTATATTTGTGGTGGATTCAATGTGGTGATTTATATATACCAAAATTTACCCTTCAAATCGTTATTTTACGGCAAAGACTCGAATAGAGCCATTCGACTACCGTATTACATCCTTCGACTTCTATACTACTCCTAAGTAATTATCTAATTGTAAAACTTGTTTCCAAACAACCTTTAAGGATCGTTTGTTCCATTTTAGCTTATAAGGGCGTTTTAGTCCGTTTAGCTAATCATTTACAATGAAGGATCTTTTGGAAGTATATTTGACCCATAATCCCCCTTTTAACCTATAATTTTGTTTGAAAAGTCATTAAACTTCCCAAACGCAATGTTCATTATTTAAAACATTCGATTTACTTATCAAGTAACCAAATGTTTATTTTGACTTCTTTTAACACTCATTGAACCGCATATTCTAAATGAGTGTTTCCCTTTTTCACATACCTGGCGCGGATCATTATATTGACCCATTTTTAATACCTTGCTTTTATAACCGCTAATCCATAGCGTTGCTAATACCCATCTAACATTTATTCCTGAAATAATATAACTCGACAATGATCATTAGTCGTTATTGTCAAAAGGTGATATCTTCACCTTTTGACCCATTTGGTCTAAGTGACCGATTATGTTGGCGAGATGATATTTATTACCATCTCAACTATATGACTCGCTACGGTTTACACCGTGCGGTCATTTCACTTATTAATCGTTTCTTAACGCTTATTAGCCTATCATGGCTTACATCATACAGTGCTTTTCAAAACCAATAGTTATGGTCAACGCGTGACCAATTTACCGTTTTACCCTTATTGTCTGTTTTGGTTTACCCTATAAGGTAACCATTCAAAAGTTTCATTTTCCATTTGTCATAAAATGATCGAATACCAATTTTAACTCCTTTTAAACCATCAACATGGTTTCTTGTCATGCTCGACTATCTTGTTCCGTGCGTCTACATGCCGGAACATCATACCGCAATTATGTATTTATCTTATTCGTAACTAATACGATAAGAGAATATTCTAAAATACAAGACTAGTGTAAGCTATACTTACCTTGCATCCCGGATACGCTTTTCCTTTATACTTGACTCGTTCGACCCGCTTTCTCCCCAAGCTTCACCTAGCTTGTTAAGCGCCAACTATCATTCATTATTCACAAGGTTGTTAGATTAGTCACTCCAAATCATGACTTTCACACCTTATGATTCTTTGACTATTTTTCTCTTTAAACTCAATAATAAATCATGAGTTTAATCCTTGTGTCAAGACGCACTTCTAATAAATTATGAACTCTTAACAAAATCCCTATTTTGTTCAAGTAGTCATTCATACGAGTTAGTATGGCGTTTATAAACACCAATACTACATTAATTTCATCAAATCAACTAAACCCATTTCATAGCAATTATGATCTTGTGCACAAATTCATGGTTTAATCGAACACCTTCTATTTGTTATCATGCATGTTGATTCTAAGCATAGTTATATAATCAAAATCATCATAACATCAAAACCCACCTATCTAAGTGTGTTAATTCACCAAATTCATCAATCTATAGCATGTTATGTATGATTTTCACTTAGGGTTTCGTCCCTAAGCAAGTATACATCACTAATCTAGCCATAGCTTCTATAATCCATGCCTAATTCGCGATTAGGATGATTATCAACTTTTTACAACTTCATGAATGTTAGAAATTCGACATACCTTAGGATCCCCTTGACTTGGTGATCACGAATATGTGCTTGAATTTCGATTTGGGTTTGATTTGCCCTTCCAATTTCTTGATTTGTGCTTGTTAGGGTTTTGAGCTCAAGATGTTCTTGGCTCCTGTGAATATATCGACCAGAACACACACTTTAAGTGTGTGTTTTGGTGTTTAACTTTTGTTTTAATAAAACAACTTTCCCACTTGGCAATATTAGTCCCTCATGTTTCCTTTTGATCAAATGGAGCTATAACTCACCATTAGTCACTTAATCACATGCTACTAACTAGGTTAATTATTCCTTGTTACTTTAGCGGGTTCGGGAAGTCATAACCCGTTATGTTTTTAAGTCCCGTTAATTCAGACTTCTTATAAACCTTATTTACGTAAAAACATTTATTCACATTTTATTAAATATTAGGTTTATTTATTTAAATCCTAATATTTACCTGGTTACTTTTACCACTAATGGTATTTTACCCGCTCTTCTGTATTAACGGGGTTTAATTACCAAACCCGTTTTCGGGATGTTACAAGACTGCAGACCTTTGGTCCACCTCTTCTCTTGCAGATGTTTACAGATGTGGTCCGTAGACTGCAGACATTTTACCTCTTTAAAAACAAACAGCACCTAAGTGTCGTGTTGCGTTGTGAAGTGTACTATGAATCGTGGTAAAATAAGTTGTGTTTTATTAGAAATGTAAAAGAAATAATACTATACTTAATTATTTTTTTTAAAGTGGATTTTGTGATGTAAACTTTATAAAATAATGTCTTACGAAAAAAGTTATTTATGTGTTTTTTAAATGTCCCTCTAGCTTAGGGTTGTTTACGAGCCGAATCAAATCGAGTAAAGCTTTGCTCGTAATTTATAGGTTTAAATTGAGCGGCTCCATTCAGTTTAAATTTATAGAATCGAGCAAGATGTTAATGCTTGATCTCGGTTCGGTTTATAAATTGAGAATAGAGAATAAATGAGCGTTGAGATGGTCAGAGGGTAAGTGGATAACTTGCCTAAGGGGTTTTAGTTTTAGTTTTTTTTTTTTTGGGTAAATTACACTTTTCGTCCTTTATGTTTGTACCAGACTGCAATGGATGAGCTTTAACTTCAATAATTACAGTCACAGTCCTTTTTTTGTAAAACTCATTACACTCTACGTCCTTTAGCACTAACCAGGTTAAAATATCAAGTTAACTCTATCCACTTAAGAGTATTCTGGTCATTTCACAATTTTGTTTAAAATGTTTCTTAATAAATAAAATCAAAAAATTACATATATGCATTATCTTCCCCAGTTCCCTAAAACCCTAGAACACCATCATCCTACTCCCTATCACAACCAAACCCCCACCACCACTCTTTCTTTACACCGTTAGAAATTTAGTATCAGCGTCTTGCTCAGTTGCTCTTGTATCATCTTTATTTAGTTTCAGTTTGTATATTCTTTATATGAGTTGAAATCATAAATTGGGTAAGACCTGATTAGTATTTGATTCCCAAATTCACCCATGAACCCCAAATCAACAAATCTCTCTTAAAAGCTTAAAACCCTTCAATCTTTTCAGAATCCAGTCCCTTCTACCCACACACTACAAAAACCTTTAACTTTGACTGCAGAATAAGAACATGATCTTGAATTAGCATACTATAACACGCTGCGACAGACCCTGCCTTTAAACTCGCAAGCCTAACCACCACCATGGTGTTTCATATCTGTGAAGAAGCACCGTCGGTGGAGAAATAATGGTTGATGGGTGGTTGGTGGTGGTGGTGATGATAGAGAGGGGTGAGAGGGAGAACTGAAGAGGGGGTGGGGGTAATGGATTTTATATGTTTTAAAAAAAAAAAAAAAATTTGTTTTATTGTGTTAAACGGGAAAATGTAGGACCGGGTTTGGGGACCGAAACCGTGATTCTTGTGATTATGTTCAAAGACGGAAGAGATAAGAGAGGATAAACAAACAAACTTTGTATTAATCCGGTAGAAAACATTACAAGTCGGCCCGATTACATGGAAACCGAACTAATACCAAAGAAGTATACATCCAGGGAGAAATCAAGTGGTGATTTCTCCCGGTGAGGTCTCAAACCTCCACTCACTCTCTTGCACACACTTGTGCTCTCACTCTTGTGTTGCAAATGACAAAGTGTTGGTATTTATACCAAACACAGGTTGTATGGTCGAAGGATCAAACTGACTGGTCGATAGATCATCTGTCGACCATTCAGCTTTCGAAAGATACACATATACCTCGAAGGATGACATATCCTTCGAGGTCCATCTTCAACCTTCGATGGATATCTTTCGAGCTCATCGAAGGATACACAATCCTTCGATGCCTTATCCTTCGACACCAACATTAAACAACCATAATTTGTCTTGCAACCACACACACACGGTCAAACGAATAACCCTCTCGTTTGACCACTTCAAACGAGCGGGTCTATACACGTTCGATAGACCGTTTCACTAACTATTACAAATTCAGCGTAAAATAATAACTAATCTATTCGACAAGCATCGGACACAAAATCTGCATCAACAAATTCCCCCTTGTCCGTTGCTGTCGAATGCTGAAAATGCAACTGCAATCGATCTTCAGTCAAGTATTCATCTTCTCTGTGTTAACAAATTCCCCCTTGACCGATGATCCAGGTAAGTAGTATCTTGATGCTCCTTGTATAATATTTCCCCCTTAAAGTACGCGTATCCGTGTTGAGTGTTGTGCAATTTCCTCAATTGACCGATCTTCCGCTGATCTTCCAATACTCCAACCGGCATTTGATAAGGGTTCCAATCTTTAAGAACTGCATCAAGTCTTGATCTTGTCATAAGAACTCTGTTTCATACAAGCATACTACATTGATAGAGATTTCTGGTGAACTGTCTTCTGTAAACCGTCTTTGTGGAATCGACCAAGTAATGCACTTTAATCTTCAGCATCAACACTCAGGAAAGTCAGCTAGACCAAGTGTATCCCTTGCAAGCTCAACCAGCATGCTTAGTTGAACTACATCCAGATCTCATTGTCTCGCCTTTGTGAAGTTGACCACGTAATGCACTACGGATCTTCAGCATCAGTACTCAGGAAGTCAGCTTGACCAAGTACATCGTTTGCAAACTCAACGAATTGAGTTACCCCCAGATCCCTGTAAAATCCCAAAGAAACATCAAACCCAAAACCGAATCCTGCAGGTCTTCAGCCTTGAACTATCAGCTTCCATAAAGATTCCCCAGGTCTTCAGTGAACAGCGCTTTTGTAACTACTGTAGACTTTAGATACCTGTATGTTTCCGTGCAAAACCCTTCACGCTGGCTGGAGAATTAATTAAAATCCTCAAATATGTGTATGTGCAAAACATTCCACGCCGAACCGTTTGTATCACCAGAAAATCACAAACTCTACCACCTGTGATTGCGTTTAGAATTTTACCGAAGAAATTCAATTTTTATCCCCCCATTTCTTTGGTAAAATCTCTAAACCTTAACAGATTCTTTCCACTTCAAAGAAACTGTCGTCAAATGTTCACCAGTTCCCTCCACTAAGCGGAACTGTCATCAATCTCCGTTGAATGTTCTTGGTTTTTCGAAAAATCACGAAAACGAATTTCTTCTTTGCATAAGCTAGTTGAATAAGAACGTCCCCTAGTACCCCGTAGGATCCGACTTGTATCCCTCCAAAGACTTTGTGAACTCGTTAGGACCGGTGTTGACATTCTAGGTTCATTCATTCGTTACCAAATGCGAGAATATGACAATAAACAAAAAGGATTTCTTCGTTGCATATTCTAGTTGATAAAGCAATATCGCCTAGTACCCCATCGGATCCGACTTGTATCCCTCCAAAGACTTTGTGAACTCGTTAGGACCGGTGTTGGCGTTCAAGGTTCATACGTTCGTCTTCAAATGCGAGAATATGACAAATAACAAAGTGCTTTCGAACATTTTCGAATAACCGATAACACTCATAAACAATCGACGTGCGGAAGTGAACATACCGTTCTCGTTTTTGGTTTTTGGCCCATAATAGTCGCGTCACCATTTTTGACATTTGCATCGGTAACCGTGACTACCCCACAATTTTTCAACCATCAAGTATCATCATCCCTTTTTTTTTTTTTTTTTTTTTTTTTTTTTTTTTTTTTAACATGAACCTCATCTTCTTCTTCGATACATCTGGTATCTCTCAAGGATCATCTTTCGAAGGATCGAAGGATCATCTTTCGAAGGATCATCTTTCGAAACACACATCCATACTTTCGAAGGATCATCTTTCGAAACACACATCTTTCGAAACACACATCCATACTTTCGAAGGATCATCTTTCGAAACACACATCCATACTTTCGAAGGATCATCTACGAAGGATTATCTTTCGAAGTTGTTGAGGGTTCCCACAAAATATCTGGTATCTTTCGATCCAGATCTGGATCCTTCGACCCAAAGAACATCCTTCGACCCAGATCTGGATTAAGCAGCCGCCAAGAACATCAAGAACACAGCCACTGTTTATACCGCAGATTTGACGAAAATCCAAAAAAAATGATATTTGATGATGAAAACTTGTTGATTTCGGTGTGAAACATAAAACCCAACACTCGTTTCAGCACAGATCTAAATATTCGGGTCCAGATCTGAGTTTTTCTTGATTTTCACCATTTTTACATCTTGAACAAAAAGCACAAAAATCACAGATCTAGAGCACATGTGACTTAGTAAACGGTTAGATTTACTAAATCGGGCACCATGGCTCTGATACCAATTGTAGGACCGGGTTTGGGGACCGAAACCGTGATTCTTGTGATTATGTTCAAAGACGGAAGAGATAAGAGAGGATAAACAAACAAACTTTGTATTAATCCGGTAGAAAACATTACAAGTCGGCCCGATTACATGGAAACCGAACTAATACCAAAGAAGTATACATCCAGGGAGAAATCAAGTGGTGATTTCTCCCGGTGAGGTCTCAAACCTCCACTCACTCTCTTGCACACACTTGTGCTCTCACTCTTGTGTTGCAAATGACAAAGTGTTGGTATTTATACCAAACACAGGTTGTATGGTCGAAGGATCAAACTGACTGGTCGATAGATCATCTGTCGACCATTCAGCTTTCGAAAGATACACATATACCTCGAAGGATGACATATCCTTCGAGGTCCATCTTCAACCTTCGATGGATATCTTTCGAGCTCATCGAAGGATACACAATCCTTCGATGCCTTATCCTTCGACACCAACATTAAACAACCATAATTTGTCTTGCAACCACACACACACGGTCAAACGAATAACCCTCTCGTTTGACCACTTCAAACGAGCGGGTCTATACACGTTCGATAGACCGTTTCACTAACTATTACAAATTCAGCGTAAAATAATAACTAATCTATTCGACAAGCATCGGACACAAAATCTGCATCAACAAAAAAGACAATAATACCCTCATGTGCAAGTCACATGCCATATTTAACTTAAAAGTTTACCCTTGTTAGTGCTAAAGGACCTAGGGTGTAATGAGTTAAAAAAAATTGTGACTGTAATTATTGAAGTTAAGGATAATTAGATAGTGGGCCAAAAGAGTTGTATGTATGATTGTACAATTGGTTTTCTATGACATATACACACAAAAGGGAAAACAAAAACACGTGGTGGCAATATTGTAATTAACTAATCGATCAACTAAATGTCACATCAGCACCACATCATTTTCCACT
The DNA here is from genome assembly GCA_030545235.1 of Helianthus tuberosus. Taxonomy (NCBI): domain Eukaryota; kingdom Viridiplantae; phylum Streptophyta; class Magnoliopsida; order Asterales; family Asteraceae; genus Helianthus; species Helianthus tuberosus. Next base: position 192,950,368 of record CM060402.1, read on the forward strand.
AAGTTTTCACTTCTCCATCTTGACCCACTGCTCACTCTCACCTTTTTTTGGACAAGACCACAACAAAACCTCCTTACTATTGCAAACCACAACAAAAGCACAAGGTCGTAGATCTTGCAACCACAACTAACGTGTATAGCAGGAACCGATCTAAGCGAGCTCGTATATTTTCAGGCAACGGGTGCTCAACCTGCCCCAGCTCGTGAACAATAGTTGTTACATAAAATCTATTTTCTAATCATCTGATAGTTGAAAAACTACAACAAATGATCATGTATCCCAAATAATCAATGAAATTTATTGACTTGTCCTCGTATCTAGCTACTCATATGTAATGAATTAAGTATCGAGTTAACATTGCTTGCACTTTCTCTCTCTTATGCAGTCGGTCGTTCTTCTTCTTCGTCACAGGTGACAGACCACAACTGTCCTTTAAATCAAGATCCATGAACACTTTCGATCTTTGTTCACCAGCACTCTCTCTATTTATTGCCTCACACCGTTTAAGATAAGATCCTATGACTTTTTGTCTGTGTTCGTTCTGCTTTTTCTTCATTACATGAGATTGACCCTTATTACCTTTGTTTCCATAGAGCTGCTTCAAACCTTATGCGGTACACGAGCTAGCTAGAGGTCAAGTTTCAGTCTTTAAGCTCATGAATAAAAAATAACTAAGTGCACTCGTTTAACTTCAAGCCCAAGCCCGAGCCAAATGGTGAAATGGACTGAGCCTACTTGTTTGACTTCAGCTCAATGATAGTAAACCTGGCCCGGCTCACCTTGCTCCCTAAGCAACTATACACGTCTATGTAAATTATGGTATGATGGTAATGTGTCTCTCTTTTATCCTATAGATGAAGGGTTCAAATCCTATAATGTGCAGTTATTGATAGTTAATAAGAAAAGATTAGAAGTAGGTTAGTTTTCTGTTGAAAAAAGTCTAAATTTGATTACATGGCCATGTGATTTTAACAATCTTCACATTTTTCACTTTTAATTTTGATTTCTTCATGTTAGGTTCCTTCTTCAATGATGCGGAAACATACCTTCAAAAATCAGATATAAAACAATCATCGTGTAGCAATGTGTAAAAAGAACATGTATAATAAGTCATTATACACAAAGTAGAGCCTCCATGTGGTAATTATTATTATATCAACACACCTATTTTATTAATGTAAAACTATCTTACAATCTCTCCTGAATTTTAAAAGAGTAAAGACATAATAGATCGCAAAATATAACACAATAAATCGTAAAATATAACACAATGCTGAAGAAAAATGACACAATAAATTAAAAAAACACAATATTAAATAAAAAGATACAATCATCTAAACAAAAATTCAAAAATCCACAAACAAAAATAGAAAAGCAAAAACTTAAAATCTAAGATTGAAGGTGAAGGGATGGCTGTTGCTGGTGATCCCGAGGTTGATGGGGGAAGGGATGATTTTTGTCAACTTTGTATTTATGGAATTTGGGTTCATGGGGTTCATTTTTAGAGTGTCATTAGGCTGCACGGTGTGGGAGACGTCCCCGGGTCATCCAGGAGCGGCGCCTTTCCGGCACACCGTCCCCCTCGGGGCGTCCCCGTCCTCTCCGTCGCCCCTCCGACGCTTGTGCCGAGCCTCCTATTTCTTCTTTATATACACACACACATATATATTGAGGCTCATCCCCACACTCTAGGTCCATCCCCTTTAGGCTCATCCCCACACCCGCTTACGTGGATGACTAAATGACGGATCATCGTTTGAGTACTACCCAGATTCATTTTTGATAAAATGAGATGTCACCCTCTCATTGCTATATATTTCATTTATGTTAATCTTGAGAAATTTTTTAAACTGTAAGGTGTCCCGGGGTGAGGATAAATTTCCCCGTGAAATTTGTTTTGCACGCGTGGAAGAATCAAACAAACCAACGCCACCAACAAACTTTAACGCGTGAATCAATATTTGCGTGATAAATTTGACGCGTGATAAATGGAAGGATGTGAGGGGGTGTGAGGGTTTATTGTTGGCTGTTATGAGTGATGGACTCTTTTACCACTCATGTTATATTGGTAGCTCCATACACACACACACACATACACCTCATGTTCTATATTCTTTTCTCTTTCTTTCCTGGGTGTTTTGGAGCCGAGGGTCTCACTGGAAGCAGCCTCTCTATCCTTAGGGATAGGGGTAAGGTGTGCCTACATCCCACCCTCCCCAGACCCTACCAATAGCTCTGCTATTTGTGGGATTTTACTGGGTATGATTGATTGATTGTTATGAGTGATGGACATTTCTACTAAAAAAAGTTGTGAGTGATGAAATAATGGTTGATGACATGACGAAAATTGATTGGATGTTGTGAGTGATAAATGGATGGTAAGTGATAACCACCCCTACCCCTAGCAGAAATTATAAACGCTTATCACATCATTGGAACGAGGTCGATTTTTAACATTTTTTAAATTTTGGATAAAGATTGTGGTCCAATTTGGTCCCCTCAATAACTGACAAATATTGAGATACTGCATATCACCATTAATTGAAACAAACACAAATACGTGTCAAACTCCTAGCTCAGTTGGTTTCGGCCGGGGTTTTGCCAATGGCCACCCCGGTTCGAATCCCGGCGTCTATGGCATGTGAGGCGGGTTGTCCCAATGATGGATCGTATCCTACCGAGGCATGGTGCGGTCTTGAGGGCAACCCGGTTTTACCCAGCTGTTACCCCAGCGAGTCTCTCGTGTGGGGGCAGTATAGTTTCCGGGCGGAAGTCAGCTTGCGCGGCGGCCGGGGCCCGATCGAACATCGCGTCCGAGAGTGCGGGGCTGACGGGGGATTGTCTTCGACATGAACCCGGTGACCGCTGGTCCAGTACATAGAAAGTCACCTTCCAAAAAAAATATATATATATAAAAGAAAACGAAAAAGAATAAAAAAAGAACATCTTCGTCCTTGACGATAGGATAGGACCCGAATAGACCCAATTCCCAAATGAGACCAACTCCTAGCCTATTGGGCTTAAAAACACCCTCGTAAAAGCCCAATATAATTATAATTCCAAGTTCCAATGCCATTTCTTTTATCAAATTGGCTCATAGACATTTGATAGAAGTATAGAACCCATAAGACAAAATATAATGGCTCGTGGTTGGCTAAACCACGAGCTCACCATGCGGTGAACACCGCCTTATCTTGCGTGGTTGGGTAATTAAGCCTTTAGCTCGTGTTTCAGACTACGAGCTGAGAAGTTTGCTTTTATAAAAAACAAGCCAATGGTTAGTGATGTTAGCCTCCCAAACTTAGGTGTTTAAAGATTTTGTCTTTGCTATTGGACTTTATAAAATGTCTGTTACTGAATTTATCAATGAAAACCAACGTATGTCATTTTAAGCATATATCTTAGGTTGTCTATGGAAGGACGCAAATAAGATTGACAGGCAAGGCTAGGGACTTGAGCTTAATGAACTCGAGAGATCGATTAAGAAGATGTTTTCCACTTTTGGGAAAAGTTTTTGAACCTTATTGTACTTGATATGGACTCCTTTATATTTAATATTAATAATTATATAGTGTAAGAATCAAATATAAATGAGTTTTAACATATAAAATATTCTTGACATGAGAAGTAAAGAAAAAAAAATTGATTTTTTTTTTACCATTTACTTAAGTGAGATATTTAATGGCAAAATGTAAAAAAAAAAAAAAAAAAAATCGTGATTTTACACTACTAGATACTCTATTAGTGTAAAACCATGATTTGTTTAGATTATGTGATTAAAATACGTGATTAATAAGATTAGATATTTTTTTTTTTTAAAAAGAGCATTAAATAGGTTAACCTTAAATATGAGACGAACACGACCCAGTTTGAAGTGTGTATGACACGAACACTAACACAAACACAAATAAGATATGCATGGGTCGGCTTCAGGTTCACTTGTTCAACAACCCGTCAATCCTTTTTTACAAGCTATACAGTTGTTTGTCCACTCATTTACTACATTGGTGTATTTTAAAATGTATTATATTTCTATAATAACAAATAAAAATGCCGGTTGTTTGTCCACTCATTTACCACATTGGTGTATTTTAAAATGTATTATCTTTTTATAATAATAAATAAAAAAATTTTTGGACATTTGAAAAAAAAAAACAAACGAAAAAACAATCATCATTGTTGATCTAAAATGCAACATTTCCCTCAATAATCAGCTCTCCATCAAGAATCAGCTCTCCATCTGTAAGTATTCCCCATATTTGTTCGCAAATTAACATCATATATACATACATTTACGTGTAGATCCAATCAAGCGTTTTTTTTTAAATCTTTTTTGCTAATTCATTCTTTTTTCTCAAACGAGACATGCTTATAATTTGATTCAGGATGAATGGATAGCTGATTATGACGATCAAGATCACGACAACATTTGAATAATGGTGATATATCTGCAGAGTTATATTCATCAAACAAATGGCGAACGAAAATAGAGATATAGCCCCGGTGTTATTAAAATTCGGGGCGGCTTTGGCATTGTCTCTTGGTGGTGCTTATTACATTTTGATCATAAACAAAAGATCGAAAGCGTCTCAATCGCCACCTGATAATCGTAAACTTTCATGTTCATGCTGTTTGTTTTCCTTAAAAAATATTTATTTTTTTTCATGTTTTTAATGAAGAATGTTTGTGCAGATTGCAATACGCTGGTGAATTCAAGAAGCAATCATCTCCATTTTGATCTTTCTGAAACAGATAAACATGTAAGAACCTGTTTGTATAAATCATTTTTTTTATCTTCATCCATCGACCGCATATCATATTAAAAGGGCTTTTCAACCCCGTAGTCATGTGTCATGTATTTGTTTTACTTTATTTATTATCGTTTTTTATTATTGTATGATTGCACGGTAAAAAATTTTGGGATACACCTAAATTAATGGGCTACACCTAAATTAATGGGCTAGCTCCACCACTGGGCAACGACAAGTTATCATTATTTATGTGACCGGACCCCGGTGGAAAAAAAATTATGGGTCCGTCACTGTCAACAAGATTTTTGTTCTTGATTTTCTTGGTTTCTGTATGGTGCAGGAGGAGTTGCATCAATCAAACAACGCAGAATTTCAATGCGAAAACATGGAATCCCGCAAAGGATATTCGCGTGCCGAGAAGGATAAACATGAGCAAGAGATTAAGAGCCTAAGAAACACAGTCAGAATCCTTAAAGAAAGAGAGAACAACTTAGAGATCGAGTTACTTGAATACTATGGTCTAAAAGAGCAAGAAAGCGCAGTCATGGAGCTTCAAAACCGTCTTAAATTGAATAACATCGAAGCTAAATTCTTCGAGCTAAAAATCGAGTCATTACAGGCTGATATAAAAAGATATGAGGAACAAATGGCTGACTACAAGAAAGTTACAGCAGATCTTGAAGCCGCACGAGCCAAAATAAAGACGCTAAAAAAGAAGATTAAATCAGAATCCGAACAGAATCAAAAACAGATTCTGGATTTCCAACAAGAAGTTCAAAAAATGCAGGAAGACGAACACAAGATTGCATCAGAACTCGAAGAATTGAGAAAATCGAACCATGATTTGGAGGTTGAAAACACGGATTTGGCTCATAGATTAGACTGTGTTCAAATTCTTGCTACATCAGTGTTAGAAGATGGTGATGTAAGTGGATCAATCCCTTTTTTCGTGTATGTTTTCATTAAACTTTGGGTGAAGCTATATAAATACCACCCCAAAAGTGTCATATGGTCATATGACAATGCGTAAATTGGTCATACGGGCCATATCACTTTGTCAGTGACTCATTGGTCACATCAGTGATTTCTGTGTCAGTCAAACACGTTATAAGAGCCGTATGACTTGACAAACACCACCTTAAACAGGCCCACATATGATCCGTATGACCATTTCTTGTCTGTCATAAGACGCGTATGACACCATACAGCCCGTATGTCATGTCACTAGTGTCTAGATAGTGTGCCACTTGTGTTCCAACATACATGGCCTAAATTTTCAGTTGTTTCTCATGGGTTAATTCAATCAACAGATAGAAAAAGTCAAAGAAGAAAATGAAAATCTGAAGAAACAGATTGAAGATTTATCAAAAGAAATCGAGCGACTAAAAACAGAAAGATGTGGTGATGTTGAAGAAGCTGTTTATCTTAGATGGATTAACGCATGTTTAAGATACGAACTCAGAAATTACAGACCAGCACCCGGTAAAACAACTGCTAAGGACCTCAGTAGAAAACTAAGCCCAAAATCCGAAGAGAAAGCTAAACAACTGATCGTCGAATACGCGGATAAAGAAGGCGGAATTGACTCTGAACAATGGTCAATATCTCAAGCTTCTATCATCACAGATTCCGGCGAGTTTGATGAATCGTTTATCAACGATCAGTTGCGTCAGAAAAACAACAACAATACGTTTTTCGGAAAGCTAATGCGGGTAATAAAAGGGAAAGATAGCCATAGTAACAGCCCAAACCACCACCACCACCACCGGAATCATAGCAGAAACTCATCTGTAGGGAAATCTGAATCAGGTGGCGATGATATTATGTCTACTTGCAGTCCATCTGAGAGTCAAAGATTAAGAACACCATCAGGGGGGTCAAAAAGATTAACTCATAGGCATAGTGATTCAAGCTTTTATAAACATGATGATTCAGTTGCAAGCGGAAACAACAGTGATCGTCGTCGTCGTTCAAGTTCATCAGGTGGCCACAAATCTGAGCTAACAAAATATGCAGATGCTTTAAAAGATTCTCGAGACAAATCGAACTTCAAGTCTCACAAGAGCTCCCCTACGCTTTGTTTGTTTTGATCATTTAACTTTTTTTATGGCAAGCAAATGTTTATGCATGTATGTATGAAAGAAATACATCTCCCTCTTGCACCTTCATGCAAAAACATTATTAGTTGCACTTAGTTTTCTTGTATTTTGCACTGATATAGTAATAGTCACCATAAATATGTTTCAAGTGTAAACATTAAACAAGGCAGCTTGGTGTAGAATTTAGACTAAATCTAGTGTGGGTGTACGTTTGGCATTGTAGAAAAAGGTTGTATCATAGTGTGACTAGGGTTGTGCTAAACAGATTTCACTACATTTGTTTTTAATGAATGTATCATCTCCCTACTCAGGGCCGGCCCAATGTTTATAAAAACCTAGGCTCGGGCCTAGGGCCTCCAAACTTTTAGGGCCTCCATTTAATAAAAATGATATATAATATATAATTGTTTTGATTCCATAGATCTATTAACTTTGCTAGTGTAGTTACTACTATATATAATAAATACATCAAGATCACATGCTAAAATACTTCAAAACGACCCACGTAGAAGTTTCATGCTCCATGACTTCCACTACATGAACTCCATATTTTCACCGGTTTACTCAGTCAAACACAAGAAGAAGTAACTTTATCCGTCATAATAATCACTCGTGACCCGCTCGCGTTTGCTGGACCCGTGACCCATTCAAACTCCTAACCCGCTAACCCGTATCGCTAACCTTGACTCGTGAACTAACTCGATTAACCCAACACTCACCCCCTTAATTGGGTTGTTCACTTCATTCACTAGGACTAGCTGAATCACCGTCTCCTGTCGACCTTGACCTTTACCTTTACCGGACATCTGACCTTCCCCTAGGTCACGTCTAAAGTCATCACACATGCAACATTTAACATGACATCCCATTGGAACCGTTCATTAACATCTTGACTTTTCACAGATCAACGACCTCTTCCCCCACCACATACAAAGCCACCCGATTTGAACCTCCAACTCCATTAGGCCGTGTTTGCCTACTGTTGTCATATATACATCGATCGTCAAGGGTTTTATCCTTAGCTTCAAGTTTGTTCATTCAACAGTAGAGCATTAATTGCTTCATTCACACAACGTAGGACAACAGTTGGGCGATTGCTTCATTCACGCAATATGAATCTACGTTAAGTCGTTATGTGTACCAAATTCTCTAAAGCACTAAAAGTTATGGTACCACTTCTCTTGATTTCATGCAAACATACATGCAGCAAATCCTTATGGGGGCATGAGTTAGTCATCGAGTTCGTTTGTTATTCTTTATTTCTTTATCTTTATTAATATTTCTTTAATCTTTTAGGGTCTTAATGTGTATGTGACTTATAAGTTCAAAGTCTAATGTGGAGTAGATCATTTCATGTAGGATATCATGCATAAGTTCATTATAACAAAACTACATCATCAGTTAGTAACCCTTGTAACCAAATGAACCATAATTAGCTTGTAATAATTAAGAAGAGTATTATGATGAGTTTTCACAAACAATATCTTACTTAAACAAGATTTAATAATCAAACCATTCTTGTGATCACACAATAAACAAATTAAGCCTACAATTTACAAGGGAAATTCGACTTATATACAGCTATTGTTGTTTTAGGCCTATAATATATATCATATATATGAATATAATCGGGTGGTTTTGCTGGTGACACGATAATACTTCAGTGGACCGTAGTGATCTAAATTTGTCGTTCAAAAACAAAATAAAATAAGAAACACAATGGTAGAACTTCCCTTTTACCCCTTCCAATTTATCATTTGTCTCGTTTAATTCTTGTCTATAATGTCGAATTTCATTCTTCATCCCACCATCCCACCGCCGCCCCCATTGCTGCTGCCACTTTAAACCCGCAACCTGCTCCATCAAGTTACCCAACGCGACGTCTACATCATATCTCAATGATCAATGACCGGCCAGTATATGATGTCCATCTCTTGAAAGACGATTTATCAATAGATAATATAATATAGTGGCCCGATCATTGAAAATATGGTATAGATGTCGCGTTCGGAATTAACCTCATGGAGGAAGTCGCAGGTGTAGAGTGAAAACAGCAATGGCGCCTGCAGTGGGTTGGTTGGAAGAAGATAGAAATTTGGAGAAATAATATTGTTCTATTCTATAGGAGTTCATGCTAGTTTATATATAGAGGCTTAACCGAATTTTCTGCAAAATGATAACGCAGTCACCGCGGATTACACGTCCATTCGAATTTGAATACATAGTTAGTTTTTCCTTTTTCATTTATAACTCACTTTACAATGGAAATTCAAAAGAAACATTAAAATATAATAATTTGTAGTTGATAAAATAGAAAATTACGAGAATGATCGTTTTTAAGGCCATGTTTGGATCAACTTATTTTACCTTCAAATAACTTATTAACTTTTTGAAAAAAAAAAATTTTTTATGAAATGATGTCTTGGGTAATAAGGTGAAAAGGAGAAATGAAAAAGTTACTATGTTGTGACTTTTCAAAAAAAAAAAAAGATAAGGAGGTAAAAAAGTTAATAAGAAGAAGAGTAAATTGCTAAAATAGTCCCTAATGTTTGTTCACATTTGCTAGATCCATCCAAAAAAAGATTTTTTCTCATAGGAACCACTAATGTTTCAAAAAAGTTGCTAAATCCATCCAAACTTCAGGGACGATTTTAGCAATTTAATAAAACAAAATTTTTTTGGATGGATTTAGCAAATGTGAACAAACGTCAGGGACGATTTTAGCAATTTACTCTATTTTTTTATTTCATCTTTTTATTGTATCTCTTAATTAACATAAAATCTATTTATTTTTTTATTTTCATCTTTTTATTAAATTTCTTATTTAACATAAAATCTACTAGTTTTTTTTTTTTTTTTGAACGGCGAATTTCTACAACAGGCGATAGATTCGCACCTGCTTTTGCAGGCCCTCCACCCCACTCTGGCCAAGACTATGTTGTCTTAACCGGGCTCACGCTTGGCATCAGAGTTTGGTTTGGCGCTCCCCGACAAAATTTCCAGCCTACTGCCATATGCGAGTAGTTGCACCCTCCATTCTTGGGTGGTTGGTTTGGCCCTTGTTACTGTAACTCGAATCCTAGCCCGGTATATCCCATTTTAATTTTACACCATTGTGAACCTTACGCCTTTTTTACTCTCTGATCGAGGTTCTCGGCATTGAAAAATCTTCGTAAACTAAATCACACGTGTATATGTTGACATTTAAGAGATATACAGTCAAGAAAATCAAGGGCAATGGTGATATATATGCGGATTAGACACAAAAAAAAAAAACACTCAACAAATGGCTACAATTTAAGGAACGTGTTTAGTGACGGCATCAGATTCCTAATTGATGGAGAAAGGTCTGGTGGCAAGAAAAGCTGCTTCTAGGAGGTTGTCAAGTGTTTTCGCTCGACGATTCCATTCTTGGGTGGTTGGTTTGACCCTTGTTCCTGTAACTCGAATCCTAGCCCGGTATATCCCATTTTAATTTTACACCATTGTGAACCTTACGCCTTTATTTACTCTCTGATCGAGGTTCTCGGCATTGAAAAATCTTCGTAAACTAAATCACACGTATATATGTTGACATTTAAGAGATATACAGTCAAGAAAATCAAAGGTAATGGTGATATATATGTGGATTAGACACAAAAAAAAAAAAACACTCAACAAATGGCTACAATTTAAGGAATGTGTTTAGTGACGGCATCAGATTCGTAAATGATGGAGAAAGGTCTGGTGGCAAGAAAAGCTGCTTCTAGGAGGTTGTCAAGTGTTTTCGCTCGACGATTCCATTCTTGGGTGGTTGGTTTGGCCCTTGTTCCTGTAACTCGAATCCTAGCCCGGTATATCCCATTTTAATTTTACACCATTGTGAACCTTACACCTTTTTTACTCTATGATCGAGGTTCTCGGCATTGAAAAATCTTCGTAAACTAAATCACACGTGTATATGTTGACATTAAAGAGAAATACAGTCAAGAAATGAAGGGCAATGGTGATATATATGCGGATTAGACACAAAAAAAAAACACTCAACAAATGACTACAATTTAAGGAATGTGTTTAGTGACGGCATCAGATTCCTAATTGATGGAGAAAGGTCTGGTGGCAAGAAAAGCTGCTTCTAGGAGGTTGTCAAGTGTTTCGCTCGACGATTTCATTCTTGGGTGGTTGGTTTGGCCCTTGTTCATGTAACTCGAATCCTAGCCCGGTATATCCCATTTTAATTTTACACCATTGTGAACCTTACGCCTTTTTTTTACTCTCTGATCGAGGTTCTCGGCATTGAAAAATCTTCGTAAACTAAATCACACGTGTATATGTTGACATTTAAGAGATATACAGTCAAGAAAATCAAAGGTAATGGTGATATATATGCGAATTAGACACAAAAAAAAAAACTCTCAACAAATGGCTACAATTTAAGGAATGTGTCCATCTCTTGAAAGACGATTGATCAATAGATAATATAATATAGTGGGCCGATCATTGAAAATATGGTATAGATGTCGCGTTCGGAATTAACCTCATGGAGGAAGTCGCAGGTGTAGAGTGGAAACAGCAATGGCGCCTGCAGTGGGTTGGTTGGAAGAAGATAGAAATTTGGAGAAATAATATTGTTCTATTCTATAGGAGTTCATGCTAGTTATATATAGAGGCTTAACCGAATTTTCTACAAATGATAACGGAGTCTACCGCGGATTACACGTCCATTCGAATTTGAATATATAGTTAGTTTTTCCTTTTTCATTTTTTTTTTGAAGGGTGACTTTCAATATCTACATGGACCATTATAACTCACTTTACAATGGAACTTCAAAAGAAACATTAAAATATAATAATTTGTAGTTGATAAAATAGAAAATTACGAGAATGATCGTTTTTACGACCATGTTTGGATGAACTTATTTTACCTTCTTATAATTTATTGACTTTTTGGAAAAATGAGTTTGTGTGAAATGATGTTTGGGTAATTAGGTGAAAAGGAGGAATAAAAAGGTCACTTGGTTGTGATTTTTTTCAAAAAAAGAGATAAGGAGGTTAAAAAGTTAATAAGAAGAAATGAAAACGCTCATCCAAACATGAACTAAATATATTTTTACCTTAATGGAAATATTTGATGTATTTTAATCTACATAGTTATCATATCTATAGGGTGTGATCATAACCCTCATGCTTATCATGACCCTCCACATCAGCGTCATGTCTCGCACTTCTAATTCATCATCCAAAACTACTACCCTAATATTGTGGTCATAACACAAACCACTATTTTCTTATTTTAATTTATTTTTGTGAAAAGGAAAAGGAAATATTGAAAAAGGAAAGGAGATCCATGGTTGCCATGGTAAATTCATGCCAACCATGGTGGATGAGGCAAGGGGGGTGTAACAATTCATTAATTGTCCTATGTGGCCAGTGGCGGACCCATGAATTATTTGTTGGGGGTGCGGATGAGTGATTCAAGCATATTTTCAGTGTGTGCAGTGGGGTTTTTTTGCCTAAAAAATACATATTTTCAGTCCGCTCACTTAACACCATCTAATTTACTCTGTTAGTTAGCCCACGTGCTTGTCACGTGCAGGGCAATTTCGTCATTTCCATTCAAATAAAAGAAGTGAGTGGACTGAAATAGTTACGAAATTGAAACCACAAGGGCTGGAATCATATTTTTTTTTTTAAATTAATAGACTGAAATAGTGATTTTTAAAGTGTTATTACTTTGATTGTTACATGTGATTGATCTAATTTGGCAATTAAAGTGTTAGGGTTTCGATTTAGGTTCTGATTTGCGAAGATGATCAGTTGCAGAACACTTTTAACAACAAAGCTGAAATTGATTGTTCACAAAAGTCATGATGGTCTAGTGGTTATGTGCGCTGATATTGTTTTGGCAATTTTTAGAACTAATGGACTGTAATGTTACTTTTAACAAACCACAGGGACGAAAAACGTAACTAACTATTTATTTATTTTCATTTTAAGTTTAATAGCAGGGGCATTATGGTCATTTCAAATAAACTAACAGAATAACTGGATGACGTTAGAGTGGGTGGATTGTAATAGTTACGAAAGTGAAACCACAGGGACTGAAATCACAATTTTTAAACTAATAAACTGAAATAGTGATTTTTGACAAACCACATGGACGAAAAACGTAATTAACTCTTTTTTCAATGAAAAAGTGGGAAATATCAAATAAGAATTAAGACCGTGGGGTATGGTGGGGCGTGGGTTGGGGGCATGGTGCGACATGTGGAGTATGGGGCACCCAAGACCAAAAGCCAATTTCAAAGGGGTATGGTGGGGCGTGGCTGGGGTGGCGTGGAAAAAAAACCAATTTCAAAGGGCTAGTGCTCTTGACCAATGAGGTTCCGCCATGTGGGTAGCCCCGCCCACGCCGAAACCCAAGCTCACCCAGGGTGGTGACTTAGGCGTTTGTACCCAACCCACGCCCCAACCTCCGCCCCATTCCCCATATTCTAAGCAGTTTGCAGAAAAATTGATCAACTTCCTCTATAAATAAAGATGAATTCATCATAACTGAATAACTGATTATCACTCTCACACTACATTTTCTTGCTCTCAAAATCAAAGATTTCTTCTTGTTTCTAATGGCGAATTTCACTCATCTTCCCACAATCCCACCACCACGGTTCTTCTCACTTTACGCCGGCGACCTCCACCACCATGTTACCGAACGCGATCTTTACTCCCTCTTCTCCATCATCGGCCCCGTTCACAACATTCATCTCTTTCGACACCCTTTCTCCCACAAATCCCTTTCTTATGCCTTCATCCATTTCTACTTCCCTCATTACGGTAACTTAAGTTCTTCCTTTTGCTAGTTTTGTTTGATCATTGATTGATCTTATTGGGTTTTCTTTTACAGCTGCTGTTGCTTTGAATAGTTTGAACCACATTGAATTAAGAGGGAAACCCATTAGGCTAATGTGGGTTCAGAGGGATCCTGTGTTGAGAAAAGTGGGAATTGGGAATCTGTTTGTGAAGAATCTTGATTCGTCGGTTAACGATGCTGAACTGCAAGAGGTTTTTGGGGTGTTTGGAGTGATTAGTTCTTGTAAGATTGCTAGAGATGGTGATGGAGTGAGTAAAGGTTTTGGGTTTGTTCAGTTTTGTTCGGAGGATTCGGCTTCGTGTGCTCTCTCGGCTTTGAATGGGTCTGTTCTTCATGGAAAGATTTTGTAAGTAATCTTGATACATGTTTGTTTTCTTGATTAATGATGCAGATGATTGTGCTAGTGTTAATAATCTTGATTCTTTTAAGTTTGTTTAGAATTAGTTTCGGTTGAACTTTTTTCGTATGAATATGGTTAGATACAAGATTACAAGCTACTCTTTATGGGATTTTGATGTGTATTTGCTTATGATTGAACCTACATTTGTTAGTTTTTTGATACATGTATCATATATGTTCTTGGTTGTATATGTGTTACATTTGCTAGTTTTTTATGGTTGTCTTCCAATGTTTTATTGTTTAGAACTGTTGCGAAGTTTCTGAAGAAAAGCGAAAGAAAGGAACCTCAGTTTACAAACGTGTATGTGAAAAATCTCGATAAAGATTTCACCGAGAGTTCTTTGAGAGAAAAGTTTTCAGAATATGGAAAGATTACAAGTGCTGTAATCATGAATGATGCTGAAGGGAAGTCAAGAGGGTTCGGATTTGTCAATTTCGAGTCGCATGAGAGTGCTATGAAGGCCATCGATGGTCTAAATGGTGCAGAAATCGGTAAAGAAACATAACATAAACATAAACATAAAACGTCCTCTTTTGTTTATGTTTATGAAGATTTTGTAGCGATTAATTTGTGTTTGAAACAGGTACGAAGAAATGGTTTGTTGGAAAGGCTATGACGAAATCTCAAAGGGCGGAGTTTTTAAGGCGTTCTCATATAAAACAGAAATCAAATGTTTCAAATCTGATTGTGCGAAATCTCGCTAGTTTTGTAACTGAAAACGATCTTAAACAAGTGTTTGGTGCTTTTGGTAATGTCACTTTTGTTAAAGTGAGCTATAGAAACGGTGTTAGCAGCGGTATGGCATGCATTTGCTTCTCCAAACCTGAAGAAGCAAGGAAAGCCATAGCTTTTCTTAACGGTAATCAACAACTTAACATCTTGTTTAATCGTTTCCTATCGACTTTTATGATTATTAACTTGATCTTCGTCCAATATTCACAGGTTGTTTTTACAATGGAAGGTACATGAGTGTGTCGTTGGCTTGGCATAAAGAAGAACAAGCTAAACACTTGCAAACGCTTTTAGCCTTACGATATAAGCCCCCCTTTGCTTATAAGGTACCAAAGTTACAGAAGTTGGAGGAAAAGAAGGTTCAGAAAGAAGTTTTAGCAAATAAAGAAAGTTCTTGTGATTGTGATTGTGATGTTGATGGTTTTGTTTTAGTAGACAAGCCTGCCAGTAACTCAGAGTGGGATGTGTAGGTGGTCAGTACCGGTTTAGTTGTTTTGATGAATATACAAACAAATACATGTAAATACGAAAGTGGGATCTTCGTATAAAGTCTTGTAAATGAGTTGTAATTGATGAACAATACTTGTAGAAATCTAGACAGGTCTTGTACATATATGTCTTCACAAAAACAGGAAAACATACGGTAAATTCATTAGTTTTTGATGATCATTACTTTGGATCTATGAACCATCTTGCGACCTTGTTAGTAGAATCTTCACACGAACAGGAAAATAAAGTCTTGTAAATGAGTTGTACCTGATGAATGATAATTGTAGAAATATGTTTTCGCTTAATGTTACAGAAAGTGATAGCCATAATACATATTTTCTTGTGTATCATATATTATATATAAATTCTACAATCACCTACTTGGACTATATGTATAGATTTCATAACATTTGTGTTATAAAACCATACGACTCCTTAACAATGTTACTCATAACCATATTTTACCTCTGTTTAAAATTACTTGTTTTGACCTGAATCCATTTTGACCCATTACCCGACCTGTCCGTTTTGCCACTTCTTGTGTTTTGACCGGAATCCATTTTGACCCATTACCCGACTTGTCCGTTTTGCCACTTCTAAATGCAAGTGATTTGACGAATGGCCGACGAGAATTTAAATGATTTACACTACAAAGAAACTATCAATTATCATACTGGTAGATGAATTAATGCCTTTTTTAATCGTTTCTTGTCGGTTTTCACAATCACCAACTAGATTTTTGTCAACTAATTTCCACATGATATGGTCCCCTTAAACATACATAAACATGAAAAGAAAGTTCAGAAAGGAAATGAGCAAATGAAGCATGCTCTTGGGCCATCCATCATGATGGTATTTGTTTTAGTTGATAAGTATCCTAATAATTCGAATCGGGACGAATAGAACTTTAATGTTGTTCTGATGAATATTCCAAACAGATAAGTGCAATGACAAATGTCAGATCATTTATAAATAAGATGTAATTGATAAACAGTAAGAAATCTGAAACAAGACTTTTACATGTGTTTTGAATACACAAGTAAGAAAAACAGCAGTTGAAGTAACAGAAACATAATCAACAAACATTGTACATGAATTATACAAAGTTTAAGAAAAGAGTGCAATAGTAATTATTTAACTAATAAGTGCAATGCCTTGGAGGATTAACGCATCCGCAAGAACTTGATTAGCAGCTTCCGAAGGATGAACACTGTCCCAAAACACGTACTGAGTCGCGTTGCTACATGTACCTATCAATTTCGGATTGCATAAAAACACTGTTGTCTCCACCCTTCCTGTTCCACAACACCCTCTTGTTGCCTCCAAAAAACCTTAAAATACACACACAAAAAAAACAAACATTAGTTGTAAAAAAAAACATACTTTAGCTAAAAAGATTCAAACCCTTCACTGATTTTGTCCAAAGTTTAAATCTTTGGACAGATAAAAATTAAAAGTAAAGTATAAGGACAGTCCTTGTGGTTTACCAAAATTTTGTATTTGGTCCCTAGCTTTCCTAAAGTAAACAATGGTCTCTGTGGTTTGCACTTTGTAACACATTTAGTCCTTAACCAACAAATCTAAAGGCTTCAACATGTCCAACTTAGGGACTACATGTGTTACAAAGTGCAAACCATAGGGACCATCCATGTGACTTTTGACAAAGTTGAATACTAAATGCGTTACAAAGTGCAAACCACCGAGACCATGCATGTACTTTTGGAAAGCTAGGGCCAAATTCAAAATTTTGGTAAACTACAAGGACCATCCGTGTACTGTACTTTAACATTAACGAAACAAACAAGCAAACACCAATCATCAAATTTAGGCTAAAAGATTCAAAACCATTAAAGTTTTGAATTCAAACTTTCAATCCAATTATATTACCATGAGAAGCAGGATCTTTAACGAGGTCATAGAGCGGTTGAAATATGTCGAAGATAACAATCTTGAGACCGGGAAGTTGCTTTCCGAGTTGTGTTGCGGCTGCATTCACCTTCTTGTTAAACGCTTGAGCGTCCTTATTGAAACTAGCTACACATCCTTTTTCATGGGACCCGAACAAAGTTCTAACCGCGGGCAAGCACCCTAACGGTGGAAGCGATGTCACTCCAATCCTCCTCGCTCCTAACCCATACAAATCCTGTTGTTTGTTTGCAATTCAATTATCAAACTAATTAATAAACTGACACTGCAACTGTTCAAAACAGAATTGATGCTAGAATATTAAAAGTTAAAACTACCTTAACAAAGCTTGAAAAGATTCCGATAAGGTATGATCCGTATTGATCAGCCGTATAAACTTTGTTGATAAAAGGGTTAACATAGTAATTCTGGACAAAATCGCTGTTGCCCGCGCTGATCAAGTACAATGCATCTTTAAGTATGGATGCTGATTTGGTACTTCCAGCAACCTGTGCTAGCTTGCCTTGATACTCTTTGTAGTATTGTAGTTGTTGTGATAATGGGATTGCATGCTGCAAATTATAAAAACTGACTGTTAGTTTTTTTACATTGGGTATGTGACAGTGTGACACCAATGAGGTATTAGAGTTCAGTGGCGGAACCAGAACAATTTAGTTAGGGGGTCATCATAAGCTTATATTCTATGCCGGTTCAAATTAGGGGGTCCATCTCTAAGTTTGTTCTTCAAAAACTCAAAATCTATAAATAAAAATTCAAAAAGTTCCGGTGATCGGAGGGTCAATGGACCCTCTTGACCCCACTCTGGTTCCGCCCCTGTTAGAGTTGGTTATTTTACGCTTGCATAGGCGGTTTTATCATCGTAACCAGATCCAGCAGACGCAAAATTAGCTCCGATCAGAAGCTTTTTCCCGGTAGCTTCCGGGCTGAGATATGCTGGTGGGTATGTACTGAATCCCAGAGTATCAGCTGCAGTAAGGGAGCAAACATATAAATTTTATACTTCAGTAGTTTAGTTACCAAAACGTTTATGAGCGACTTGATACGTTTGCTCAATAAACGAGCCTAGACCTGAGCTTTAGTTGTCGAGCTCAACGCGAGCCTATTATTTTTATAACTCTATCTAATAAATTATAAATATATTTACATTTTTAGTACTACGTGTAAAATTATGATAAAAAACTAAATAATACAGGGATGGGTTAAATGAGAACTAGGCCATCCAAAAGGGTTTTCGGAAAAAAAAATTCTCAAAAGTCATAAAAAAATCACTTGTTTCAGCAAAAAAAATTAAAAAAAATGTCGCTTATCCACATTTACATGAGGCGTAAAAAAAATATTTATCTTCGTACAAAATATACACCAACGCGTAAAAAAACTTGCATCAGTTAAAACTACCGACTAGACAATTTTTTTTTACTTTTTTACAGATGTGTTTATAATATTTTCATTTACGTTTGTGCAAAAAAAAATTTGGCCCAACTCGCGCGGGAAGAAAAAGTTCTCACGGTTCTCATAACTTATGATGGTTCTCATTTGAACCGAGTCGTATATTGTGTTATATATAAAAGTTATAATTACAACTATATATATACATAAAAATAATTATAAATACTTTTTATGTGATCGTCGGCTCGACATACCTTTTTCGTCTTTTATACATTATAAAAATACATATATCTAAAGCATATACTAGTCGTATAAGAGAGGGAAAACAAAAGAGAATGACATAAAAGGATCGCAAATCACCTAGAAAGTACCATAGCAAAATTTACCGTACAAACCAAAACGCCAAGACAAATATAAGACAAATCTATACACCTCTATAAAAATCTCTAATTCATTAGAAAGCTAGTCTAAAATAATTAATATTAAAAAATTATTAAAAACAACTTGTTTCAATTTCAAAAAGTTCATATAAAAATAATTCACACACTCAAGTGATAAATCAACCGTCTAAATTAAATACCAATGGGTCGGTGGCCCATTGACAACAAAAAAAATAAAAATAAAAAAAATAAATAAACCTTTCATTCCCACAAATTATAACACGATTAAAAAGATTCGTTTAAACAAAAAAAAAGGAGAAAAAAATCTAAAACACCAATTAATAAGCAGTATCTAATAAGTACCAGTGATATCCGTGGCTAGTTTGCCATTGCAGAATCTTCCAGTGGGTTGATGGTTAACAAAGTCACGGCCATAGGGTGGATAATTAGCTTTGAAAATGGTGGGAAGGTAGTCGTTGTTACCGACATCGACGGCAGAGTCACCGAAAGCAATGATAGCCGGAACCACCGAGGTGGAGTCTTGAGCTTCACCTGTAGTGATGACAAAAGCCACCGCTACAACAACCAACCCCCAAGACAGCTTTCTGGTTCTGGAACCCATGAGCATAATAAGTCTTTGTTTGAAAATGTGTGAGTGTGAAGCAAAGCAGAAGTGTTTATAAAGATGGTGCATTTAATATGGGTCGTAAATGTTGGTACAAGATCAATAAAAGCAGTTAAAGAGATACAGACGGATGGGTGATCATTGATCATAGTTTTGGTTCGACATATATATGTGCATGATAAAAGCTTTGTAAATATGAGCGTGGGGTTGTGTTGTGTGGTTACTACTAAAAGGTGCTTGCTACATTTTATTTTGTCACGGTAATAATAAATATGGATATGCACCATTGAAATTTGTACACGTTGAATGTCTACACTTATTATCTTCACATAAACGTTCAACTTCAAGAACCATTTCCTTTTTTTGTGTGTTATTAATATTAAAAAATATTAAAAGTCAACGTCAAATAGTGTCGAGAAGAGAAGTGTGTAAGAGCCGCAATAGGGGAAGCAAAGAAGAGTGAGCCACCCTGGTGGTGCTTGGGCCACGGCTCGTGGACGTGGGTCACAACTGGTAAAGATGAGTCGAAGCTGGGATGTGACTGGAGCTGAGTCAATGTTGGGATGCAGCTAGAAGTTACTGAGCCAAAGCTTGTGCGTCAAGTTTGTTTAATTGACTAAATTTTCAAGTCGAAGACTTTTCCTTTGTAATTCGTGTGTAGAAGTATAATAAAAGAAAAGAGTCGCCCGTGCGTTTAAGCAACTGATTGTGTTCATGGTGGTTGCATCTATTTATCGATTTCATTTGTTAAAAAGTACCACTAAAAAGCCTTGTTTATGTTATGTTGGGTATGATATGATTATAATGTTTATGATGTTTAATTGTTTATGGTTGATCTCCAAAGACGATCAATACGTCTAAGTTGACCATCTTGTAGGCAGGGGCGGACCTATGTGTCTTGGTGGGTGGGCGGACACACCCTTTGAAAAAAAATTAGTGTATTTTTTAGGCAAAACACCCGACCCGCACCTCTTGAAAATATGCTTGAACCTCTCATCCACACCCCCAGCAAATAATTAATGGATCCGTCACTGCTTGTAGGCTACCGTTAGCGCCTTCTTTTGCTTAAAACACAATCAAGAATAAACGTTTATATTGTTTTCTTTATCATAAAGGAAATTTAGATGTGAATTAATCTCCAAGGTATCTTATAAAGATTTCATGAATCTAACCTTTAATAGATTTGGATATCTATTCAATGAGACTTTACAGTTGGGGAAATGTTGGTTCTTGGTACATTTGGCTACCGAAAAACTGTGTTTTATGTGTATGGTTACTTTTTTTTTTTTTTTTAACGGCAAACAAAGTTTTATTCATTTCTCAAAGGGCCAACCATAAGTTAGCCACCCCATTTACATACACCAAATAAAACACAAACCAACTACATACACTTACTCGATACATTAAAATTACACCACTCCTCCCACGATAAATCCTTTAACGTCGACCGATTTCCGACCCATAAGAAACTTAAATGTTTGATTTCATTCACCATTTGTTCTGGGTTATTTGCTTCTCATTAAATACCAACTCATTTCTACTACGCCAAATAACCCAAATCGATACTTGCATGATAGCATATACTAGCTTCCTCCACTTTGCGTTACCTCGAACACTTTTATGCCAATCCAACAAATCCTTGGCTCTAAAGGCGAAGATGTTTGATATTTTGCACCATTGTGATACAAAATTCCAAACAAACTGTGCCACCTCACAACTAACAAACAAGTGATCCGCATCCTCCTCATGTTGATCGCATATTCTCACCCAATCGGACCGAATTGAACATTTCTATGTGCCAGCGCAACAAGCGTTGGTAATCTATCCAGTGATATTCTCCAAGCCAAAAAGTTTATTTTTATTGGAACCCAGTTATTCCAAACAAAATTATTCCCCAAATTTGAGAATCTTGCATTCTGAAGAGACCCCTTTAGACTTTTAACCGAAAACAGACCTGACCCATCGAGTTCCCATTTCCATTGATCGATCCCGTGTCCTCTGGCAGCCGCAAACAACTCTGCAGACAAGCTTTGAATGTCGTTCATCTCTGCAGTCGACAAGAGATGTCGCACCCAAGAGAAATTAAGGATCACCACTCCATTCAGCACCTTTACTCGATCCACAACTGCTGCTTTTTTTACCTTTTCCAACTGATAAAGCCCAGGGTAGCGACTAAACAGCGTCCCACCTCCTGTCCATTTGTCTTTCCAAAACGACGCCGTGTCTCCAACTCCGGGAATGACCCGAAAGCACTCCGATAAAACTATCCCATATTTTTCCATATCCTTTGACACTTTAAAAATTTGTTTCCACGGTCCGGCTATTGTCATCTTTCGAGGTATCGGATTCCGCGACCTTTCACTATTATGAATCCCCCAAATTACCTTACGCCATAAGCTATCTGGATCCGTCTTGAACC
Organism: Helianthus tuberosus; assembly: GCA_030545235.1. NCBI lineage: Eukaryota > Viridiplantae > Streptophyta > Magnoliopsida > Asterales > Asteraceae > Helianthus > Helianthus tuberosus. Next base: position 192,972,425 of record CM060402.1, read on the forward strand.
TCCACCACCATTTAGCAACCATTGCTAAATTCGCATCTTTTAGTGACCCTACACCAACTCCTCCCAAATCTTTTGGCGTCATGACATTATCCCACGCAACCAAAACCATTTTACCCTTCTCCGGTGTTATGCCCCAAAGAAATTCCCGGCGTAATCTTTCAAGTTGTTCAATTACTTGTTCAGACGCTCTAAACAATGAGAAGTAATACGTAGGAAGTGCATTAAGCACCGATTTAATTAATGTCAACCTTCCCCCAAACAATAAAAATTTTGCCTTCCAAATCGCTAGCCGTTTCTTGAACACTTCGACCACCGGCTGCCAATTTTTTACCAAATTCATGTTTGCACCCACTTGAAGCCCCAAATGTATAAAAGGGAAACACCCTACTCTACACCCCAAAGTGTTTGCCATGGATAGAATACTGTCTTCACTTACATTCACCCCAAATACATTGCTTTTTGCAAGATTCACTCGAAGCCCGGAAGTAAGATAAAAACACCTTAGGATTCTCCTCAAATTGTTCACACTGTGATCCGACCATCTACCCACAAATATGACATCATCTGCATATAAAAAATGAGATATACCCAAACTTTGTATATCGAACCGAACTCCATCATAGAGGCCAAGATTACATGCCTTCTTCATCACGCCAGTCAATGCTTCCATAGCGAGAATGAACAAAAACGGAGACAGCGGGTCTCCTTGTCTCAAACCCCTATGACACGCAAATTCCTGGGTTGGTGATCCATTCACTAGTACAGAGGCCCTAGCATTTTCCACTATAGCCATAACCCATTTTGTGTACACCGGCGGGAAACACATTTGTTCCATTATGGATTCCAAGAACCCCCAGTATGGTTACTTTATTTCCTTTTGGGGTCGATGCAATAGACCAAAACACACAAAGTTAAATTCACTTTCATACATTTTCACTTAAATATAGTAATTAAATGTCGGTTACTTTATTAACTGTGGTGTTTTTAATGTGTATACTTTATTTCCTTTTGTATTTTCAACCTTGTGATAAATATGGTAATTAAATGTTTCTCATAATATTACAATGTGGTTGCTTCCAACCAGTCACTGAAATTAAATGGTCTCCTAACTGTTGTCGATACTATTATGAAAACCATCTGGAGGTCAAATCTATATTTTCATTTCACATGTCACATGTAATATCATGTTAGGGGAAGGTTCATTTGAAAAGAAATTTAATATATGAAGAAAAAGAAGAAAGGGCATATTAGTAAAATACTATTTCATTTATAACTCATATCATTAATTTTTTCCTCTTTAATTAATTAGTCAACTAAGCATTAATTATTCTACATATAATCTACAAAACCTACACATATCAAAATTTTCCTACATATACCCTACACATTATAGAATTTTATCCTACACAGCCGAAATTTATCCTACACACCTTGAAATTTATCCTACACAACTAATAATTTATTCTACACTTTAAATTAAGTTGTTTTTTTAATTTGGAAAAAGTATATATTTTGAAAAGGAGTTACAAATTTAATTTAGTTAGTTATTAAAGGTGAAGAATACAAATTAATTATTTATGTAAGTTTACCAATATACTCTTATATTAAAATTAAATGCAAATATTAAATGAAGTAAAATGAAACAATCTTATTGGTTGAAACTTATTCTTTTTTCTTCTTACAAAAAAAAATTTCCGATTTAAACCCTCCACTATCATGTTATTCTATATATAACATAATGTGTAATATTATCGGAGAAGATGCTATGTATATTTTGATTAATCCATCAATAGACATTCATAAATGTGAAATTGTTCAGCAAAGCTGTTTGGTAACTTCTGAATGGGTAAGTGCTGAACAAGTAAGAGGTCTGAAACAATAAGGGGCTGTTTGGCAACATCTGAATGGTTAAGTGCTGAACCAGTAAAAGGTCTGAACCATTAAGTGCTGAACCAGTAAGAGGTCTGAACCATTAAGAACCTGTATAATGCTTAACCGTTCAGAGGTAAATGTCTGACCAATTTAGATTAGAGGTCTTAATCATTCAAACTCTGTATAAATCTTAACCATTCAGAGGCAAATGTCTGAACCATTCAGACATCTGCTTGTGAAACAAACAGTCTGAACCATTAAGTGCTGAACCAGTAAGAAGTCTGAACCATTAAGAGGCTCATTAAGAGGTAAACAAACATCCCCTAAGTGTTAAACTAGTAAGATGTATGAACCATTAAGAGCCAGTATAATGCTTAACCGTTCAGATGTAAATGTCTGACCAGTTCAGATAAGAGGTCTTAACCATTCAGACTTGGTATAATGTATAACCATTCAGAGACAAATGTCTGAACCATTCATTACTGGTGAGTGGTGAAGAGTTCTCAATTTCTCATGATTGAAAAATACGTTAAAAAGATTATGAAAATGAAATAAAAATGGTTTAGGTTTAGGGAGTGAAGTGGTTGAGAAGAAGAGTGAATGCGGGGCAAGACATGTGATGGTATTTATAAGCTTTGCATGACAGCTACGCTCCCCCACCCTACACATGGGTGCACTATGTCCTATCGACCTACACCTTTGTGCACGTAAAATAACCCATTACTTCCACTAAACGGTTATTTCATATTTTATAGTAATTATTATCATATAATCAAATTGTAACACAATTGTGTTGTGTCAGAACATGTGTAGTGGTAATGCCTTTACCCTTTGGCGTTTTGCGTCATGTGACAGCTCAGTCAGTAATGATGCATTATAAGGCGTTTTCTAAAATGGGTGTAGTGAGGATGTGAGGCATTATGTTAAAAGAGGTGTAATAAAATTAAATTAAAAAAACCATCAAAAAATCTTATTGGACAAACAAAAAGAAGATGAAGGATGATTGGACATACAAAAGGAAGCAAGGCGTGGAATAAAGCATGCCAAAAGCAAATTGTTTGAAAAAAACGTCATCCGGGGGTGGAAAATGTATATTAGGTCCGGGGATGGTTCATTGTCTTTCTGGCCTTCGGCAAAATTTTACTTTTGAGGATTCTTTTCATAATAAAGTCTCGTAATCAAAATTTTCTTATATATGTGTAGTGTCATCGAAAGAATGTATACTTAAATACTTATATATTAAAAATTGTCACGCAACGTTGATCATGAAAGAAATTATTGTAAAATATGTTTAGGCTATATGGAATGGAATAGAGCCTTCAAGGTTTCTATTGTGTTACATTTGTGACATTTAAGCACAACAGCATAACATAAACAATGTTTAGGCTATATGGAATGGAATAGAGCCTTCAGTAACAGCCCCTTAATGCCCCCGGACAATGGAGAAGGGGCGTTATTGGTTGTTAATCCATACCATGTAGTGTTATAGTGCATGTCATCATGTGGACTTGTGTACTCATTCTATATTGCTAAGAGAATAGAATGATATAATAACGTTCCCAAACCAAAAATCAATGCATAGATATTGTTGCATGTCAGCGTGTGGACTTGTGTACTCATTCTGTATTGCTAAGAACATAAAATGATATAATAACGTTCCAAACCTAAAATCAATGCATAGACATTGTTGCAGTATGTTTCGTATAAAAACACAAGCTATAATTATTAAATATTTTTAAAGGCTTGAAAATTTAAGACCATGCGGTGTGGAGAGGAATGAAGCGTTACATTGAAGCCACATCAGCAGGGGACGTGATAAAAAAAACACGTGGTGGAAGGGGATTGAAAATGGTGGTTAAAAAAATTAAACAACAACCAATCAAAATCGACCCAAACAACAACAACCAATACCTCCCCCTCCACGCGAGGCAAGAACTCCACGCCACCACCATGCCATGGCACGGGGCAATGTGCTAGCGTGGTGGATAGGGCTGTTCACGAGCCGAGCTGAACCGAGCGGACCTTTGCTCGTGCTTGGCTCGTTTACAAACCGAACCGAGCAGAGCGGCTCATTTAGAACCGAGCCTCAAATCAAGCGAGCATTTTTCGAGCGGTAAAAATTCCGAGCGAGCGTCGAGCGAAGTTCGAGCGATTTGGACAACCGTGTCGCCCAATTTAAATTTTCTGAGAATGATAGAGACAATGTTGGGTAGCAAGTTTTTAAACATGCACATTTCATGGCATAATATTTTTCTTATGAATAACAATGTTGTGACCGACGAGCCGATGATTATATTGCACAAACAATTATGTTGAGAGCTGCAGACGGTCGACTTAGGGTAACGACATGAAACATTGAGGCGGTGAGTAGACTATCGTTTAACGGTTTATGGTTTAACTTTTAGATTTGATATTAATTTTTTTATCGGCGTGGTTGGGCTAGTACGTATAGATATAGTTGTAAATTTGTATATAATGGACCAAAATCTAATAGAATGGTACATATAAAACTCTAAATTTAATTTATATTTGTGTGTATATATATATGTGTGTATATACATGTTTATTATATATGTAAGTGTATATGTATATATACTAATTAAAAATAATAATTCGAGCCGAACCGAGCCGAGCGGACCTTTGCTCATGCTTGGCTCGTTTACAAACCGAACCGAGCAGCTCGTTTACAACCGAGCGTCAAATCGAACGAGCATTTTCCGAGCAATTTCCGAACGAGCGTCGAGCGAGTGACGAGCGGCGAGCAATTTGAACGGCCCTAGTGGTGGAGGCCTTCACGCCAAAACCATATTCCCACAAGACCTCATATTTTGAACTTTGAAGGGCTAGAACCCTTGTTTGTTTTCAATAACCCTAGACTTGACTACCCAAGGATCGTCTAAATATTTAAATTTACATCAAAATCATCCATATGTCAAAGGTAACATTCTTGAGCATAAAGTACTAGTATGGTTGGTATAAGTCAATTTACACAAAACTTAGAAAAAATTTGAAGTTGGTACAGTATAAAGTTAACGCACTTATGATAGTCAATTAGATACTTTAGACTGTGGGGTATGGGGCGGGGTTGGGGCGTGGGTTGGCTGAAAACGCCAAAGCCATCACCTCGGGTGGGCTTGGGTTTGGGCGTGGCCCAAGGGGCGGGAGTTTAAGACCGGGCGTTGGGCATGCCTACTGGTCCTACGTGGCCGGCTCCTATTCGTTTGTTGGCTTGGTCATAGCGGGCTACATTTAAAATTCAAATTATAACCGTTTGGCCAAGCCAAGCGGTTCACCCACCCACCCAACTGTCCACATCGCTATATATATAACCCCCAACCCCACCGGCTGTCCACCGCTACCCCAACCCAAACACACTTGATCGAACCCGCTACCCACACACACTTGATCGATGGCCTTTTGGACACACGAGGAAGAGCTAGCTCTTGTCACGAGCGGCGTTGACGCAATGAAGGGCCGCCAACCCGGTAAGACCCGTTACTGGCCGGAAGCTTTTGCTAGCTACCGGCATAACGTGGGAAATGACCGGCACAATTTAAACGCGTGCCAACACAAATGGCGCGAGCTACGACCGAAGCTCGATCGTTTTAAAGCCTACTACGACAGCGTCCCGGGCGGTGAGATAAGTCACGAAGACCGGGTGGCGGTGGCCAACATCGAGTTCCGGGGCAAGGAGCGGAAGCCGTTCGACAAGCTCGCCCTTTTCGAAATCTACCTAACGCTCTAGTTTTTTTTTTTTTTTTGTAATCCTTTTTTTTTGTAGAATTTTGTAATTTTTAGGAATTTAATAAAATTTTAGGCTTTTTTTTAAATGTTGTGTGTATTTTTTAATTTTTGGTTTTTTTTTTTATTTTTATTTTAATAAACCTGCCAAGCCACGCGGGCTAGCCATGCCCCGCCATACCCCACGGACACGTCACTCACCAGCGGGGGGGCTCGAACTTCACGTGTCAACCCATGCCCCAAACCCTCGCCCCACCATACCCCACGGTCTTAGGCACCTACTAAGGCCGTAAAGGTAACATCAACACTGTCTTTATATTTATTTAATTAAATTAACATCAATGAAACTAAAAGGATACTCCGATGGTCTAAAATGTTGTGTTAAACTCGGATAAATTGTTAAACTCGGATAAATTATATATTAGTGATTTCGTTGTATGTGTCATGTTACTTGAGGGTGAAGGGTATCCATCAAAATTTATGAGTGTGTATGTATAAAGCATTTGGAAATTGGGAACTACTTCAAGATTTTGATTGAGAAAATCGGCCTTGAATTGGAGGAGGTGGTTTTCCCGCGCGGCTCCGAGCATCCTGAAGCCCTGCCAAGACCACTACGTGCTCCCTAACGTCATTTACTATACTAGTTTTTTTTAACGGTTTAAATTATACCAAGTCTGTCTTCAGCGGGGCTCAAACCCATAAAACTATAGTTTCATTAATGTCAACTATAATTATAAAATAAATAAAAAAATTTGTACTTAATAAAGTGTTCTTAACGTTATAAGTATAATACACACATTATCCTATATTATCCTATATATATGGGTAAGAATCAAAGAAAAAGGATATAAATCCAAAAGTTGAGTAATAATATGAACCTTTATTAAGTTAAATTAACATCGAAAAAGGATATAACAACTTGTTGGTTAACAAGGTGACATTTTAGTGATCAAATGAAAGTTCGTTATGGTTGGAGAGGCAAATTTTTTTGAAAAGAGGCGATTTTATAAATAAGAAACAAAGCAACCAAACCATAGCAAGATGCTAAGGCATAGTTACCAGTACATCAAAAAAACAAAAAGAAAATAACAGTAAACTTAATACATAAACATCATTTGAAACATCTAAACTCGCCCCAATCTTTCCAATCTAGATCCGTTTTTCCAGCCCATGCTTTAACCCATAGGAACGAAAGTGCCTTAATGTCACCAACTGCCCTTGAAACGTGTGTTGTTTTGCAGTTGAAAATCACATTATTTCTGATTCGCCATAGTGTCCAACATGTCGCCGCGATGATTAGATAAACCACCTTCTTTTTGTCTTGTGATGAACTATGTGCTTCAATGTATTCAAGTAATCCCACCACACTTAATAAGTATCTCGGAAGGGGTATTTTGACCCATGACGAGATCGCTGACCAAACCATTGAGCATATTGACAGGAAATCAACAAGTGGTCCACCGATTCATTTCGTGAGTTACATAACACACATAGAACCGAAGGGATATGTATGTTCCTTATTACTAAAGGATCTCTAGTCGGAACTCGATCCAGTACCGCTCTCCATAGAAAGCAGTTTATGGTTGGAGAGGCAAATGGAGGGGTAGGTGAAAACTTATGGTTGAGTAAATTTTAATAAATTATTAAAACAAAACGATTTGTATTTTAGATATTTAATTGTTTAATTTAATTATATGAAATCATTATCATTTAATAGAAGAAAAAGATGGGTAATCATTTTTCAACTTCATTAAAAGTCGCTATACGTCCCAAGATAATTTTATTTATTATATAGATATAGATATAGATTTTTTAAGTCTGTTAATTAACCACCCCTTCCATTTATCGTTGATTTAATATTTTCTAAACATCTTGGTTTTTCTATTAAAATATGGGTTTGGAATGTCATGAAAATGATTTATTTGATCCTTGGATGGACTAAGATTAAGGATGTATACGAGTAGATGTCTATGTAAGTTACTTGAAATCGTCGCTAAAACCTCAAGTAGAGTCAAACTTATTAAACAAAAATTATCCTATATATTAAAAAACAAAGCTAATGATCCTTTGGTGGAGTGGTGGAAGGATTGTTTGTCCTCAATAGAGGCGGCGGTTCGATCCCCACCCACCGCAAGAGGTGAGGTCAGGGGGTTTTTCCTTTGCCATGTTGCGGGGTTTCCTCCTGGGACGGCTCGGGTGAGACTAGCCAATGATACCTCCGCCGTTAGGAGTGTTTGAGGGCCCGGAATAACCTGCCCTCGGATGGTCTCCGTGGTTCGAACCCGGGGTTCCGAATCCAGTAAAGGTCCTTAGGACCGCTGGACTGTGTCGCCGTTCAAAAAAAAAATATATTAAAAAACAAAGCTAATGAATAGTACTTGTCACATCATAATCAATAGTAAACTTTCCTTATTGGTTCACGTACATCCACTCACATATAACATATAGACACGTGACAAATTATCCTATATATTAAAAAACAAAGCTAATAAATAGTACTTGTCAGATCATAATCAATAGTAAACTTTCCTTATCGGTTCACGTACATCCACTCACATATAACATATAGACACGTGACAAAGTTAATGAATAATAAAGTGGAATTTTTGCCAAACACCCCTACCCACCCGAAACACTACCCGCCCGAAATACCCACCCGAAACACCCTCCCTTGGCCGAAATTGTTGACTTTTGAATAACACTTAAAAATTGTTTTTTTTTTATAAATACTTAAATATTAAAATACCCACCCGAAACACTACCCACCCGAAATACCCACCCGAAACACCCTCCCTTGGCCGAAATTGTTGACTTTTGAATAAAAAACAAAGCTAATGAATAGTACTTGTCACATCATAATCAATAGTAAACTTTCCTTATTGGTTCACGTACATCCACTCACATATAACATATAGACACGTGACAAATTATCTTATATATTAAAAAAACAAAGCTAATGAATAGTACTTGTCAGATCATAATCAATAGTAAACTTTCCTTATTGGTTCACGTACATCCACTCACATATAACATATAGACACGTGACAAAGTTAATGAATAATAAAGTGGAATTTTTGCCAAACACCCCTACCCACCCGAAACACTACCCACCCGAAATACCCACCCGAAACACCCTCCCTTTGGCCGAAATTGTTGACTTTTGAATAACACTTAAAAATTGTTTTTTTTTTTTTATAAATACTTAAATATTAAAATACCCACCCGAAACACCCTCCCTTGGCCGAAATTGTTGACTTTTGAATAAAAAACAAAGCTAATGAATAGTACTTGTCACATCATAATCAATAGTAAACTTTCCTTATTGGTTCACGTACATCCACTCACATATAACATATAGACACGTGACAAATTATCTTATATATTAAAAAACAAAGCTAATGAATAGTACTTGTCAGATCATAATCAATAGTAAACTTTCCTTATTGGTTCACGTACATCCACTCACATATAACATATAGACACGTGACAAAGTTAATGAATAATAAAGTGGAATTTTTGCCAAACACCCCTACCCACCCGAAACACTACCCACCCGAAATACCCACCCGAAACACCCTCCCTTGGCCGAAATTGTTGACTTTTGAATAACACTTAAAAATTGTTTTTTTTTATAAGGGTGGAGATATTTGGACACCCTCTGCGCCTATTTGGACACCCTTTGCCTCGTATAGGCCTATACGAGGCGTATAGGGTTACATCAAAATCAGTGCCTGACTCATGTCACTTCTGGTTTGACCCCTTCAAGACGCCTCGTATAGGCCTATACTGGGCGTATAGGACCCTTCGTATAGGCCTCGTATAGGACCCTTTGCCCCTTATATGCCTCGTATAGGCCTATACTGGGCGTCTTGAAGGGTTTTTTTTTTTTTTTTTTTTTTTTAACAAACATTTTATACAATATTAATCGTTTTAGCAAACTTTTATACAAAAACAAGTTTTTTTATTTTAAATCATTATTATTAGGACCCCCTCGTTGGTTTTTTTTAGTTGAAAAATGGATGTTTTGGTAGGGTAATTTGATTGTTTTTTGAGGGTGATGTTTTTTGAGTAAAAAAATGGGTGTTTTGGTGGGGTAATTTGAGTTGTTTTTTAAGAAAAGTTTTATTTTTTTATAAAAATATTTTACCGTTTTCAAGATCGGCCTTTAAAAAATATTCGATCGTAGAAATATTACATTGTTTTTAACATATAGTGTAGTATAGGTCTCGTATAGGTCCCTTATAGGTCTTGTATAGGCCTATCGACGTATACGGGCGTTGTATCATATCCTATAGTATCGTATCGTATTGTATTGTATCGTATAGTGTAGTATAAGTCTCGTATAGCTCTCGTATAGACCTATACGATACCATACTATACGATACAATACAATACGATACTATCGTATCATATAGTGTAGTATAGGTCCCTTATAGGTCTTGTATAGGCCTATCGACGTATACGGGTGTTGTATCGTATCGTATAGTGTATAGTATAAGTCTAGTATAGGTCCCATATAGGTCTTGTATAAGCCTATAGGCCTAAACGGGACCTAAACCACACCTATAGTCCTATACGAGTGTTGTATCTTATCCGATAGTCTAATATCGTATTGTATTGTATCGTATCATATCGTATCGTATCCTATAGTATCGTGTTGTATCGCATCGTATCGTATCGTATAATATAGTGTAGTATAAGTCTCGTATAGGTCTTGTATAAGCCTATCGTGTTGTATCGTATCGTATAGTATAGTATAAGTCTCGTATAGGTCTCGTATAGGCATCGTATAATTAATATTAGTGTTATTATAATTAATATGAGTTTTTTATAGTTAATATTAGTGTTATTATAATTAATATGAGTTTTTTATAATTAATATTAGTGTTATTATAATTAATATGAGTTTTTTATAATTAATATTAGTGTTATTATAATTAATATGAGTTTTTTATAGTTAATATTAGTGTTATTATAATTAATATGAGTTTTTTATGATTAATATTAGTGTTATTATAATTAATATGAGTTTTTTTATAATTAATATGAGTTTATTATAATTAATATGAGTTTTTATAGTTAATATTAGTGTTATTGGTATTTAAAAAGAGAAAAAAAAAAAAAAAAAAAAAAAAACCCTTCAAGACGCCCAGTATAGGGCTATACTGGGCGTCTATGTGGACCAAAAGACCATTAAACCCCTGAATTAGGCCTATACTGGGGGCAAAACAGGGTTATTATGGTCTTTTGGACCCCTCGTATAGGCCCAGTATAGCCCTATACTGGGCGTCTATTATTATTTTTTTTTTGTTTTCTTTTTTTAAATATTAAAAAGAGAAAACAAAAAAAAAATAAAAATAGACGCCCAGTATAGGGCTATACTGGGCGTATACGAGGGGTCCAAAAGACCATTATAGCCCTGTTTTGCCCCCAGTATAGGCCTAATTCAGGGGTTTAATGGTCTTTTGCCCCTTATACGCCTCGTATAGGCCTATACTGGGCGTCTTGAAGGGTTTTTTTTTTTTTTTTTAACAAACATTTTAAACAATATTAATCGTTTTAGCAAACTTTTATACAAAAACAAGTTTTTTTATTTTAAATAATTAATATTAGGACCCCTCGTTGGTTTTTTTTGATACGTTTATTTTTTTATAAAAATATTTTACCGAATGTAATATTTCTACGATCGAATATTTTTAAAGGCCGATCTTGAAAACGGTAAAATATTTTTATAAAAAAATAAAACTTTTCTTAAAAAACAACTCAACTAAAAAAAAACCAACGAGGGGTCCTAATATTAATTATTTAAAATAAAAAAACGTGTTTTTGTATAAAAGTTTGCTAAAACGATTAATATTGTATAAAATGTTTGTTAAAAAAAAAAAAAAAAAAAAAAAAAACCCCTTATATACGCCTAGTATAGGCCTATACTAGGCATATAAGAGAGGCAAAAAAGACCAATTTACCCCCAGTATAGGCCTAAATCAGGGGCTAAATGGTCTTTTTCGCCTAGACGCCCAGTATAGGCCTATACGAGGCGTATACGTGGCAAATAAGACAAAATATGACATAATCAGAGATTCTCTTGGAAATTGGAAAAGGCTATACGCCTCGTATAGGTCTATACGAGGCGTCTTGAAGGGTGTCCAAATAGGCAATAGGGTGTGTAAATATGTAGACCCTTTTATAAATACTTAAATATTAAAATACCCACCCGAAACACTACCCACCCGAAACACCCTCCCTTGGCCGAAATTGTTGACTTTTGAATAAAAAACAAAGCTAATGAATAGTACTTGTCACATCATAATCAATAGTAAACTTTCCTTATTGGTTCACGTACATCCACTCACATATAACATATAGACACGTGACAAATTATCTTATATATTAAAAAACAAAGCTAATGAATAGTACTTGTCAGATCATAATCAATAGTAAACTTTCCTTATTGGATCATGTACATCCACTCACATATAACATATAACATATAGACACGTGACAAAGTTAATGAATAATAAAGTGGAATTTTTGCCAAACACCCCTACCCACCCGAAATACCCACCCGAAACACCCTCCCTTGGCCGAAATTGTTGACTTTTGAATAACACTTAAAAATTGTTTTTTTTATAAATACTTAAATATTAAAATACCCACCCGAAACACTACCCACCCAACACTACCCGCCCGAAATACCCACCCGAAACACCCTCCCTTGGCCGAAATTGTTGACTTTTGAATAACCCTTAAAAATTGTTTTTTTTATAAATACTTAAATATTAAAATACTTATTACTTACTATATACACACACATATTAATAATGTGATTCAGTTAATAAAACAAGGGGGTTTTATACACATCTCTGTTTTATGTGTTTTAAAGAGACTCAAGTTCAAATAATGGGGTTTTTTTTTTTCCATTTTATGCTTACATAACTTCACGTCATTTTCCTTTTTCTCCTCTTTCACACGTTTTTCTGATTGTATTTATACAATTCTTATTCCTTATTTGTTGGGTTAGTGGATGCTTAGACATCGCAATAGTCGCCATCGCCAGGAGTTACTAACTCGCTTGCTGCCACTTGTCAACTTAAAAATAAGACCCTAAATAGCACAGCTTTAGCAACAACCAAGTATTTAGTCACAATAAATAGTTTTACAATGACTTAGTTTTGTCGCGCCGCAACGCGGCGCGCAACATTAAAACCTAGTTCAATTAATAAATGATAGCAAATTTTGATTTTATATACCGCGCTTAGTTAGGCTCATAAATCAAAACAATCTTAGTACTAATATCAAAATCAATATAATAACCGTCATATAATACAAAAAATAAGAAAATAAAATAAATACTATTATATAAAATTATAACAAGACCGAATAATATGTTACTTTTACATATGTAATTCTTATTTTGATAAATCTATACATATAATAAAGTAAACCTATTGAGGACACGTGTCGTATTTCTATGTATCCTCATAATTCTTTTCCCGCCCTTTCTTTTCTCTTATTTAGTTATAATCCTTAAATAAATTACCCATGATTTTTTATTTCTAGATAAGTAATTCTTATATATATATATAGGATAAGGCTAGGTAGAAAACCCTCCTTAGGTAGAAAACCCGGGAAACTCAAAGCTCCCGACATTTTTTTTTTTTGAAAAAAATAACACATGTAATATACATGTTTTTAAGAGTTTTGGGCCAAAAAAATCAAAAAAGCGCCGAAGGTTTTTTTTTTAAAAAAAAAACAAATTTCAGCATTTTTTGTCTAACACATGTTAGTCAACGAAGTTTTTGGAACTTGTTTATTTTTTTTAAAAAAAAGTACTCGGCGTTTTTTTGATTTTTTTGGCCCAAAAGTCTTAAAAACATGTATATTACATGTGTTATTTTTTTCAAAAAAAAAATGTCGGGAGCTTTGAGTTTCCAGAGTTTTCTAAGAAAGATAGGGTTTTTTGTCTAGCCCAACCCTATATATATATATATATATATATATATATATATATATATATATATATTAGATTAATAGATTAATAATTAATAATGTCTAATTTTTTAACTCTATCCGTATAAATAAAGATACACATCAATTTTTTTTTATAAAAATATAAGATGTATATTTCAGTTTCGAATTATCAGATCATTTTGAAATTCATAGACACGAATTGGATTTTAAAAGCCAAACTTGGAATTTGTTTATGATAATTTACACATTATAATTTTTTTTTTCAATCAACTTATTTTTTCCAAATGTGAACAAAAGCCAAGTACGAGTGTTCATTTTTTTTAATTGAACTAGAACCAATCCACCTAATTATAAATATTCATTTTCTTATAATTAAAAATAATCATTACATATAGATATTAATTAATGATAAGAATATAACAAAGAATCTTATTCCTATAAATGTTTAAAAATATATAAAAATAATCTATTAACTTTACATAAAATTATCTTTAAATTAAATAAATAAATTCATTTTATTTGAATTAAAATCTAAACATGAATATCAATCCAAAAATATATAATTGTGACATTATTGTTACTATACGAATTTGGTTTTGGGTAGTGTAATTATTAACGAAATCACTTCATCAAAAATCATAAACCAAAGAGTTAATTACATAGTTAGTCCATGTGGTTTGCACAAAATAACATACTTATGTATCAATAGTTTAAAATCACCTCATAGGGTATTAACTTTTCATTTTGTAAGGTTTGAAGGTATTAACTTCTAGGGTATTAACATAGTTGGTACCTGTGGTTTGCACAAAATAACATACTTAGGTACTAATATAATGTGATTTTAAACCTACAAATATCGTTAATACCTCTAAACGTTACAAAATGAAAATTTAATACCCTAGAATGTGATTTTAAACTATTAGTACCTAAGTATGTTAATTTGTGCAAACCACAAGGACTAACTATGTAATTAACTCTAAACCAAAATACCCATGTAAAACAAATTTTAAATATGAAATTAATTATTAATCTTTTAAATAAACTTATATCAAGGTCAAAATTATGTTAGTTAAAATATTAAAAAATAAAAATTAATGATGATAATTATTTTATATGAGTGATTTCTAAATTCAAATATTTAATGTGCTTGTAAAGTAATAAACGTATTAAGAGATTACATTATATTTTATACACCCTCTGCAAAACACAGGTAGTTAAAGACACAATTTTTTTTATTACTAAGTATAATATTACATTTGTTTCTAATTAATGTCACATGTCTTCCTTTCTTCTACCTCAAAATTTTACTTATATTTTATTTTAATTTTTTTAATAAATAATACATAAATATCACTAATCTTATCCTTATCTTTTTAATATAAATTATTATTATTATTATTATTAAAAGAAAGAGCTTTTAACGATAACTAAGATCTATTAATCCATATGTCGGGTTTTTATTGATGTAACTTTTTTTAATTTCTAGCAATTGTTTTTATATAAAACTTTGTTAGTTCAGAATTGTTAAAGCATTCACAATGAATTCTTTATCCTTATTCTTACAATCACACTAAAAATCACTACTTTTTCTCTATCATTTCTAATTAAATAATATTTTTATATCTTTATCATTATTTTTTTTCTTCTTCACTTACAACCACTTCTAAAAATAGTAAAAAAATTATAGGGGTAAACAGTGTTTCTCATATATTTACAGATGAAAAGTTGTATTTTCTCTCTTATTCACTCACAACCATTCCTTATAATATAACTTACTCACATATAACCTAATAATAACTAAACAAAACAAAGTATAATGTTATAATTAGTAAATAGCACATCAAAGTTCATCTTTAAAGACATGTTTTGATGACTATATATGTTAATCAATTAAATAACATTTTATTCAACATGTATAATACACCCTTATTCAATATGTGCAATACACGGAGTTTTTGTTTTTAAGATATAAACTCTTTTATTACTTAAAATATACAAAATTATATTTAATCAACCCGTGTAACACACGGGGTTCTAACCTAGTATATATATAAAAATTACCGAATAATAACTATATTATAAACAAGCCTTAGCTTGAGCTAGTGAAATTATTTATGAGTCAGTCAAACTTGAAGCATAATATAAATCTACAATTTATCAAACCCTTATCAAATAATCCTTTACCCCCTCAAATAAAGTATTGATAATAATGCATAGAGTTGGGTTGTAGTTAGCGGTCAGGAGTTGACTTTCTTTCAATACGGGTAGCTGATAATTTTTCTTGGTTAAAGGAGGTGCGTTAATGCATTTGAGTTGGAAGATGTACATCACTTTAATGCCTTTGAAAGCGAAACCTTCGATGCATACAGAACTTCACTTCATTTATCCTGAAACAGACCAAACTTTGTTATTTTTTTTTAACGGCAAATTTGGATCACTGATGGACCACTGAAGTATCATTGTGTTACCAGTGGAACCACCCGATCATATCCATCTCCACTAGGCTATAATGCCTAAACACCAATTTAGGAGGAAACCCAATAAATCTGGAACCCCCCCCCCCCCTTGTGAGAATCGAACCCATGACCTAATTGTCATAGGTCTTATCCCATCTCCAAGATGTCACTGGGCTATAATGCCATGGGCAACTTTGTTATTTTTTTAACAGCGAAAATCATCATATATACTTTTTCAACGACAAAATACGCTGCTTCTAATAAAGTACGTATGCGACTAGAACCTTTACCATTTTGGAAGAGAGACACTAATGCAACCCTTACCAATACACCATGTCCCTTATGGACGACATTATTAACCGAGGGTCATTTGCAGTGTTTGAATATATAACTTTCGATATTATAATAAAACTTTCTCTTAGTCTGGTTCGACACTTATAACCCATTCAGAAGTTGTCAAAAAGCCCCTTAAACTTTACTATAATGTTGTATCTATCGTTTCATGCTTCATTCCGCGTCACTTAACCACCAAAATCGTCGTTTACCATAGCTCTAAGGACTGATTCGTGGACTTCCGTTTAGTTAACTTATTTTTTTTTTTTCTATCATATCGAAGCCAAACCATGGAGATAACCATTTTTAAACCGATCATAACTATTTAAACTTTGATTATAAATATAGATTTTTTAAAACCCCTACTGAGAAGTGATCACACCTTCAACTCGTTTCTGTTATTCGGTGTGTTTGATGCTTTTGTTGTGGGTTAACGTTGTCTCCTAGATATTTATTTGGGTGATATCTATTTAATATTTTAATGTTATGTTTTCCTTTCCTTTTTAATATTTTTATTAAACTAGCTACACCTGTTTGAGATGGTTTTTATAGTTTATGTGAGATGATGCTTTTGTTTAATTATAAAACATTTAATTTTATCATAAAAAAATAGAGTAAACTTCCGTTTTACTCCCTGTGGTTTGGTCACTTTAATGGTTTTGCCCCAAACCTTTAAAAATAGACATTTTCCTTCAATAGTTTGCTATAGTTTTTCCATTTTGCTCCATGCGGGGAGCAACATGGAAAAACATACAATTTGGATGGAGTTAGAGGCGGGGAGCAAAATAGAAAAACTATAGCAAACTATAGGAGGAAAATGACTATTTTTAAAGGTTTGAGGCAAAACCTTTAAAGTGACCAAAACACAGGGAGGAAAATGGAAGTTTACTCTAAAAAATATAATTATGACACATTTTAAGAAAAGCCCATATATTGGTTTCTTTATTTGTTATTGAATAGTGAGGTAACCAGATCTAGATCCACAAACGTAGGAATTCAAGGCCCAACTACAGAGCCCAAAGTTAACTATAGACTTTCGAAGTTTCGATAATTAAAACTTAAAAGCTATAGAAATAATTTATGAAAAAACGGGATATCGTATTTTTTGGGTAGGAAAGTACGAGCCTACGTTAAAAAAAAGGAAAAATCGGTTCGGACTGGATATGATATTACGTGGTTGACGACGCGGTTATCTGAAACTAAATCCGTTTAGCAGCACCAAAATAAAATATATATATATATATATATATATATATATATATATATAGTATTTATAAATGTAACAAAAAATCCGGTTATTTATAAATGTAACAAAAAATAGTATTGAAATATGTCTTATATGTCAATGTGGGGCTAGCCCACTTGATAGAGGCATATGCTTCTTAGAGGTGAGATCCCAAGTTTAAACCTGGGCAAGGACGATTAATTTAGGTCATGTCAAGGGCGATTAATTTAAATTATTGGAGTAGTAAAAAGTAGAACAAGCGTTGTCATTCAAAAAAAATGTCTTATATACTTGTTCCTTTGCCGGCAATAACTATTGTAGCGTTTACACATTTTTAGTGAACCAAAAGCATGATCGCCATCCCTATCCTTGAGCTAATTAAGGTCATAGTTGTCATGATCATATCAAGCCCTATGGGCCAATTTGATGTTAGACCCGGAGTGTTAGCTCTTACTAAAGAAAGTTATCAAAGACAATATAGCTTGTTCCCAGTAAAGATCCTATCAAACTCTTTTATTATAGCAAGTACGATAAAGCACACTCAAATTCTATTTAGAGATTTGTTACAAAATCATAATCCATCGATGATATTTTATGAAGATAACCATCATATTCCATTAAAGATTTGTTATAAAATCGCAGTTGTATATATTCTACCATAGCAATGCCATTAGGAAGATGTCATTGTCTTGTAAAAAGCTTGATAAAGTAATAAACTATTATTACTTATTCTGCAAAGACTCCTAAAAATAAGAAGTGTACATAGACATAATAGATCGTAAAATATAACACAATGTCGAGCAAAATACAACACAATGCCGAAAAATATAACACAATGTGGCAGAAAAAAAGACGCAATGCTGCAAATATAGAAAATACACTATTATGTAAACAAAAAGTCTAAAATCTAAAAGCTAAACATCTAAAACAAAAACCTAAAATCTCACATCGTAGAGTTCGATGAAACGGTTCCATTGCCGCTTTAATGATGTCAATTTGAGTCCGTTTGATACCTTCTTACGACTTTTTACTTTTAGAAGACTTTGTATTTGATCATAACCCTATACTTATATACATATCTCATTCACTCAATAGTGGGATCGAAACTTATTGCGCAAATGTTATATCATAAGGTTTTTTCTGTTGGGTTTATGGAGGCTTAATTTGTTAATTGGGCCCGGTTTAGAAGACACAGAAGTAGTTAAGGGTGAGCAGAAAACCGAAATAACCGAGCTGACTTAAAAAAAACCGTTTTAATCAAACCGAAAAACTGAACTGCAAAAAAAACTGAACGAAAATTTATGGTTCAGTTTCGATTATGCAATTTATGAAAACCGAACCGAATAACCCAAAAAACCATTTTTAATGTTTGTTATATATTGATTTAGGAATTATTAGTTTTATTCTAATTGTGATTATGTGTCAACGGACCCCTTGACTTTGGCCTTGCATTTTAAATGCATAAAAAATACACCCCATTTCTCTTCTTTTTCTTTTGAACGGTAAAGAATCTCACGTGTAAACCCACACTGTTCGGGGTTATGCCAAGGTTGACGCCTTGACCACCATGAGACCAAAAATGGACCAAGCAGAAATCGAACATACATATCCACTAGGAAGGACAAATCTTTTGACCACTAGACAACATCTCATAGTCATCACCACCCTATTTCTCTTTAAATTGGAATCCTTTATCACATGAAACCAACGCCACACGTAGATTTTATGCGTCACTATGGTCTTACAATAACAAGATTTTATTTATTTTTAATAGAAACATAGAATTAGACAATAATATACGACGAAACAAAAGACAACATTCACTTTAAAATGAAGTATTAATTTCTTATACAGTATAATATTTCTCACGTATATTAATGCTTGATCGGTCATTTGAACATCTTTCTAATGTTTTATTCATTATCACGGAGACTTGTTTCTTGAATCGGTCACAAAGCATGCACAATAGCAATGCGGCGGTGGTGGTGCATCCGTTTGACAACACAAGCACGGTGGATAACGGTGGTTTTGAAATAATTCTGCATAAACATGAAAATGAAAATGTTTTCTCATCAACTTAACAAATTAAATTTCTTAAAATAAACATCGAAATATTATGATTAAAATTCCCAGTTCACGATCAACCTTGTGCACGAAACAAAATAAATAAAAAGTTACAGGTAACTAAGATTATAAATTAGATACGTCAAACATTTTGCTAGTAAGCTAACATGTATCATATGTCATGTTATGTTTAATGTAAATTTAAACTATAAGAAAAGGAGAATGATACATACGACGAGAAGTTAAGCCAACTGCATCGGATTGTGGGTGCATGGGATGGGATAAAACGATGATGAAGATGAAGATCATCGTTACGGAGCTAAGTGATTTATTTGCCATGTCACCCGGAATGCAAATAATAAGAGTGATTTGGGGATGGAATGTGGATGATGAAAGTTGTATAGTGGTAGGTGCTTTATATAGAATGTTTTGGCCTTGAATAAGTCACTTTCTTGTCGTGTGATTTAGGTTAGGCTTTGACGATTGACTTTATTTATTGGTCCATATGTGTGGGTTAGTGTATTCTCGTTGTATTATCTAGCATACGACAAGTGGGAAATAAAACCGTTTGTTAAAACAGTCAACTTAAACTTAACTAGTCTTAATCATGATGAATAATATAACTTATATTAATATTGATACTAGAAAATTAAAGTATTTTATTAATAAATAATACAAAAAATAATTTAATACATTTGACTAGTAACAGGATAAACCCCCCAAACACTTCATACTTAAAATTCCATTCCATTGCTATTTAATTAACATATTTTTGGTCAAATGTATAGTCCTCCATGTAAATTTACAAAGAAACAATCGTTGTTGACTCACAAATCAGCAATCGCCTATTAATTCATCTGATAGTCATCTTCCGATATGTTGCTTCCTTGTTTTTTCCACGGACCACAATAAATTTTTTTAACTGCAAATTTGGATCACTAACGGATTATTGGAGTATCAACGTGGAGGGCTGGCCCAAGCCCAAGTATTTTAATGCTTGAGCTTTGGGCCTTCAAATAAACAGGGCCTCCAGCTTTAAAAAAATTAGTAATAATTATATATGATATTTGGGCTGGGTTGCGATGGATATTATTGATGTATAGCAAATTTGTAGGGGCGCTGCATATGGAGTATTGTATTTGGGCGGCAATTGCGATTTACTCAATTTTTTTAGGGAAAAAGGCCTCGAGTTTTTACTTCGTTTTAGGCCACCAAAATGGTTGAGCCGACCCTGTCATTGTGCCACCAGCGGAACCACCCGATCATATCCGTCTCCACTAGGCATAATGCCTATACACCAATTCATGAGGAAACCCAATAAATATAGAGAAACCTCTTGTGGGAATCGAACCCAATACCTATTGATCTCAAAGTCTTATCTCACCCTCAAGATACCACTAGCCTATAAACCCATGTGCCAAAGACCACAATAAACTAGTTTAATACCCGTCCGTTGGACGGGTTACGCTAACGTAACAAACAAAGATAATGTATGTTGATGGTGTTTCGGTTTGCTTCTCCTTTTCCTCTTTTCCATCTCCTATTTGAAAAAACTTACAACCATCTAACTTTTTCTTTTCTTCTTTTCAAACCACTAAAGCTCATTCTCAAAACATATTATCCAAACATTACAAAAATGACATATTAACTTTTAAGAAGTCAAAAACTTAAAAGGAGATCAAAATAAACAATCCCAAACACCCACGTTAAGTGAACACAAGTCTAAACAACATTATAAACAAGAGCACCATTTTTAATTTATAAAAGGAAAACCAACGTGAACGGTGTACAACCACAAACAATATAAAATAAAACTGATAGAGAGTAAAACATGAAATAAACCTATGAACAACGTGACAAACAAAGCTAACATATATTAAGGCAGTTGATTTCCCTTGGAATGGGCGGGCCGGATCATCAGCGTTGTCTGTGTTCCGAAATTTCCTGAAAAGATGAAAAAAATAGTTGATAGATAACTCAATTTTAAAAAATAAATATTTTTATGATATTTAAAATATGCCTAGAGAGCAATATGCATAATATGCCTAGAGAGCAATATGCATACTTGAACTGGCAAATAACAACAAAAAACGATCAAAGAAAAAATTGAAAGAAAAAAAGTAACGTACCACCGACACTTTTTGGCACAATTTCACCATACAATACCTATATGTTTATTATCATTATCCACATCCAGATCATGTCAAAAACATCGTAAAAATAAAAATAACAAACTGCAAGTATTGAAATCTACGATACTTTTATCATATTCTTACCTTCAAGTTAAAAATCTTTTAACATACACTCCTAATGAGCGAGTACTATAAACTAATAACAATTTTACGAACCTAAAAAGGCATCAACTTTGACATTAGTTGATCTTGACAGAAACTTCATGCAAATTGGAGGATTAACACCAGCCAAAGCCAGGATCGAACTCGGTAACGTCCAAATCCTGTCACCGCAAATCAAACCCGAAGCCACCGCTGGCCCGAATGCAGCAGCCTTTGCCTTGTTTACCTTGGACCATATGAACAATATCAAACTTCCAACACATATGTCAATGGCAAAGTAACCTCCAATGTAGAACAGGATCGCCATCGCCATTGGAATCGGAATGAACCGAGCTAGGTTTTTCCCCACCAAGTCTCGAATCCCATTCACAAAGATCGCGAACCCGAAGAATATATAGCAGAGCAAGAGACATTTTTCGGGTAATGTCGAGAATCCTTCAACTCCCAAGATTGCTATGTTTCGGAAAATGAGAGCGTATGGTACAGGGTACTCCGAACCCGGGACTCCAAGATTGTCAAACGCGTTGTAAAACAGCCAGAAGACGCAAGGGGAGATGATACAACCCATTGCAGTCCCAATCACTTGGCTAACAAACATAGACCAGGGTGAAGCCAAGGTCATGTAACCAGTCTTGAAGTCCTGTGTTAAGTCGAAAGCGGTTGAGACGATGTTCATCATGACCCCACATGCTGCTAAGCCCGCCAGTACACCACCGTTTGACCCACCAGCCCACGCTCCAATCACAAATATCGCAAGCTTAGTGTAGGTCGATGCTAATGACCAGTCGGTGAGCCCGCATCCAAAAGCTTTACAGAACGCTAAAACCGGGGCGCATACGTAAATAGCAGCGACGTAGTACCACTTGAGTTGGTGGAAGATGTGTGCAAGAGTGATAATGGAGACAATAGCAATGGTTAGATAGCCAACTATCGCGATCCACGTAGGAATCTGATATTTGAGAAACAATCGAGTGCATTTTTGGTCATCATAAGACAGGGAAGGAAGATCGGGCAATGAGTTACCGGTAATGGCTTCTTCCGCTTTGGTTTTATCGTCATTGAAATGGCGATATAATCCGGATAAAGTGTAATAAAGGACCTTTACGAAGTTGTAGAGCCCGTCATCGAGGATCATGGCTAACAGTGTAAAGAAAATGATCTGAAATTAAACAGCCTGCATAAAGAAAATGATGCATATTTAGCAACGCTAACCCTAAATTTTCCAATTTGGGTGTAACCCAAATGAATGCTTCTCTGGCTTTAAACTTGCTGAGAAATAACAAACAATAAACTAAAGAAAAGATACAATTTCGCACCTGATTTCAAGACCAGATGACTCACCATTTCGAATTGGTTGAACCCCCTTGATTCATGGGTGTACTCACAAATCACAAAAAAAAAAAAAAAAAAAAAAAACAGATTTAGAAAATCGCAAATAACATACTTATGTTCACAAAAATGTCATGTCAAACCCGCTGAACCGGCCAATTTGCTTCTGATTGAGCGGGTTTTTTTTGTGGGAGAGAGTGAGGGGATGGAAAAGATATACTCAGTTCGCCGAACATGGAAATCCTCTTTCTACCACATTAGAGATTGAAAATGAGGAAACCCTAAATCAAATGAAAACATTAAATGCGTTATAGAATAACCCAAATAAAAAAAATGAATTTGGGTGAACAACTTGAACTTGAACAGATCCTTTATCATGGTTTGGTTTGTAACTGAAGATCAAGAACACTACAAGAAAAAAGAGCATTAGGGGCGACATCATTAGGGGCGACATATAAAAAGTCACCCATAAAGGACCAATCCGTGTTTTAGCTTCGGGCAACAAGTCATGGCCGTAGATTAGGTAAACAATCCAATGGCAGATATTATTTTTCCCCAAGTCGCCCCTAATTGTGAGTTAAAACCCTTGGCAGGCTTGTTTCCCCCCATCAGACAACACTTCTCCATTTCCCCTCCAAAACAACACTTCCCCCTTTCCCCTCCAAACCCTACCTGCCACGCACAACACTTCCCCCTTCCCCCTCCAAACCCTACCTGCCACGCCACCAGTAGGAAGAATTCCGCCCTTCACGCTACTAGCAGCCTCTTGTTCCATCAAATTCTCAGCCTTTTGAAGCAATGTGCTGTTCAAATCGCAAGCTTTCTGTGTGGTTTATGTAGGTAAGAACCCTACTCGCTTTAATCCCTAAGATTGATGTTCAAATCACAATTATTCAGTGTTGTTTGATGTTCAAATCGTATGTATTCTGTGTGTTCTGTTGTTAAAATCACAATTTGGGGGGATATTTTTTATTTCAACCAGAATGTTGCAAGAGTTTTGTTATAATGTAAATGAAAGTTAGGGATAATTGTATGTTTGATTGAGATTGCCCTTGCAGTGAAAGTAAAGTTAAAAGTGCAATTGAAAAATAGTGAACTGATGGACTGGGCTGCAGTAATGGGTTGAAATTATGCAGTCTGTCGAAGATTTGATCGCTGTAACTGATGGACTAGGTTAGCAACAATTGATGGACTAGGTTAGCAATAACATAATACGACTAGGTTAAACAATCATTTGCTGCAAATAGGTTATATGTGTAGCTGATGGTGTAGGTGGGTAGTTCAGAGTCAAAGCTTATTTCAATTGTTAATACCTCTCTGCTTATATTTATATGCTTGTTCTTTGTTTATGCGAACTTGTTCAGCTTGTAAAACTTATATTAGTGTTTATGTATTTTAAGCAAAGTTATTGTAACATTTATGGTGTTTGTAAGCTTTATTGATCATGCTGAATTGGAACTTTCACAAGATTGCAAACTATGATCTCCTAATTCATTTTACATCATTATTGTTATTTATTTTGTTTAGATGGTCAGTATATTGAATTTTATCAGTATTTATACATCATTATTGCAAACCATGATCTCCTAATTCATTTCGTTTTGGTTGATTTTTCGGTTCGGTTTCGATTTTTTCAGTTCTTTGTTTCGTTTTGGCCGATTTCGATTCTGTTTTTTTGTTCTGTTTCGATCGGTTTTTCCGGATCGTTTTCGATCTTTTCAGTTTTTTTTCGTTTTGATTGTTTCGTTTCGGTTCAGTTTTCGGTTTTTTGTTTCGTTTTGGTTAGTTAAAAGGTTTTTGTTTACTAGAGATTAAATGTGAAATACGTGACCATGAGCAATGTTGTTTTAGTTTTAGCTAATTTGTGGTTTCTCAAAAGTTTGGGGGAAGTGTTGTTGAATGAAGTCTAGGGTTTATAGTTTACTTGTTATCATTAAGAAGATATGTTCAGTTTTGAAGTTTAAAACCCATTTGTTTGACATCAGTACGTTGAAATGGTTTTGATGTTAATCATGGACCTTTAGTGCATTAGAATATTGTTGAATGAGAAACCTAATAAGCTATATAAGCTAGAATATTGTTAAAAGAAAGGACCCAACCCAACCCAACCCAACCCGACCCGAAACCTGTTCTGACCCGGACCCGTTCTGACCCGGACCTGTTCCGACCCGGACCCGTTTCCACCCGAACCAAAACAACCCTTTTTTATAATTGACCTGTTCTGACCCGAACCCGTTTTGACCCATGACCCGACCCGTTTGCCAGGTCTATATTATGTGATTTCTGTTTACATATATATACTCTCCGATTTAAGAGTCTTGTGATTTTTGTTTCACAATATATGTTAACAGTTTTTTTTTACAATATGAACTAACTGGATAAACATTTTTCTTTACAATATGAACTAACTGGATTCTTATATTCGTAAACCTTGAAAGCAAGTTCATGTTATACCATTATAGAACTAATCCTATAAAGTTTTATAAGCCTACTTTGATAAACTTAATGTGAACGACCACAAAACACTATTTTTTAATTGTTTTTTTTTTTCAAATAGAACAATTTAAAGTGTTCTGAAACTACCTTTGCTCGTAGGCCTGTTCCTTAAAGACTTGCATCTGAAACATAGAAATCAAAATTAAATCAAAAGATATTCATGAGTGTGAGGAGGGCCACTCTTTGTTTTGTTCTTGTATTTGTCTCTTTTGCTTTTTTACATGACAAATTCATATATGAAAGTGTTTGGTTATATTTTGTTCTTGTATTTGTTGTTCTTTAATAAATATGTATGTTTTAATTTGGATTAGAACAGATTTGGAATAAGTGCGTGTTAATTTTAGTTGTTAGTGGTGGAGACGTAACCTATTAATGGTTTGGTTTAAATTACGTATTGATTTAGTTTTTTAGTGTTTGAAAGAACATTCAAAGACTAAACTCGCTGTAGGAGATTGCATTCTGCTCTTTATTTTGGTTATTTATATTGTTTGTTTCTTGTAACGCTGTTCTTATTTATTCTCTTGCAGTATGGAAGCACAAGGCCTTAATAACTGACACTAAAACCCCAAACAAGGCCATAATTTCGGCTGCTGATTTGTGTGAGTAGCAAATTGCGGAGTTAATAGTCAACAAAGTAGTTGTGCTTAATAGGTACAAATCTTCCAGATTGTCTTTCTAAATATAAGTTGGTACACGCTTTGTTTTAAGTTAGATAGCACTTCTTTTCATGCAAAGTAGTGTGCATAATACGTATGGATCCGAAAAAACCCAGAACCAAACATAGAATTAACCAAAACTGAAACCGATAATATACATATAAGTAGGTCCTCGGTTCTAGAATTTTACCCATTTCGGTTTTGGGTCGGTTCTCGGTCCGGTACCGAAAATAACCTAAAGTAAATAAAACACACCGAACTTAAAAAAATAACAAAATATGGCCTAGGCCTGTTAAGTAAACAATATGGATGCCTGTTAACCAAATATTAAATAATATGGGCGCTTGTTAACCTAATCTGCAGAACAGCTGCTAAATATTAAAGTTTATTTATTTACTATTTTTATTCAATTTTATAAATATGTATTGTGACTAATAATTTTTATTTATATTTGTAGTTGTCCCAGCCAAGAGAAAAAGGGGTAAGGCTAAAAACAAAGGACTTAGACATGCGATTGATTTAAACAAGGGGCCAGTTTCTCTTCCATTTGATATAGAAGTCACTTATAGCCCAATTGGTATCCCTAATGATTGGTTCACTCGCGAAGTGGGGAGTTATATGTTTGGCCACTTTGCATTCGATAAGAGTTCTTTCAACTACGTTTCTGATGCTGAAAAGAATGCCATGGAGGTGCATTTAAGGGTAAATATTTTGTTTAACTATATTTCTATGTTCTTTGTTCATGACTCGTTTTCAACTTAACTAACTTATTTTGTTTAATTCCCAGCGGCGTTTCAATTTTACTGAAATTGAGAAGCATCCTAAATGTAGACAATTGATGGATGGCCTTAATGCGGTATACATGAAGCGTTATAGAAGCCGAAAAGCCAAAGCAAAAGAAGAATTTTTAGCAAACGGAGGGGAAACTAATGTAGCGAGAGCAAGGGCCAACATCCCCAAGGGTATGAGTGAAGAGAATTGGAATAAACCGTAGACTATTTCTTGACAAAAGAACATAAGGACCGGTCATGTGCCAACAAATCAAATCGTCAAAAGAAACTTTACACAAACCGTGGGGGATCGTCGACATATAGTAGTTTTTGTTTAAAAAAAAGTAATGCTTTATATATATATATATATATATATATATATATATTCACTATTTTTACATATAAGTGTTTGTTTAAAGTAGTCTAATTTTTAATGTTAAATATGATAAGACCAGACTCGAAGCGTTTAAAGATGGTCATACTCTTAAAGATGGAAGGTTTGCCAGCGAGCTAGAGGAGCAAAAATACGTAAGTATCTTATTTAAAGTATAATTTTTATATATATTTATATTAATCTATCGCCGTTGTAAAACATAGGAAGAATTACAAGCAGAGTTTGAGTCCCAAAGTGAACCCAACATAGAAGACGAATTTGGAGAAGGTAGTTCGTCACAAGTGAATGAAGTTCAAGTATTTGAAAAGGTGTTTGGTGCTCGGAGCGTGCATTATATAGGTATGGGGCGTAAACCTTCATTATCTAGATTCGCACCACCGAGTTGCGTTGGTTCTCGTGAGAAGGAGCAAACACCTCCAGCACTTACAGTGGTAAAGTTGGATCAACTTTAATATGTTAAAAGTTGGATGTCTTAAGTGTGTTACAGTCGTCCCTTTCATAACCCTAGGTATCCCATCTTCTTAATATGCCTGTTAGATCTCTGTTTTATGCTTTTAATCTTTGTACATTTGGTTGTTTATACTGCTAGTGATTAACTAGTGGATCTGATTTGGTAAAATTTGGGTTTTTGTGTTTGTATTTGCTGGATCTTTGTTTCATCCTTTTGATAATGTTAATTAGGGTTTTATCTGCTTAGCTTGAATTCTTGTTTGATGATGTTTCAGGTTAATTTAGATGTAGGATGAATTGTTGCTTTGGTTTTATTATTATTAGGATTTTTGTATGCATTGCAAAGAAAAGATTTTTTACAAGTTTTTTGAAGTTGAAAGAGGTGGATACCTATTGTGAAATAAGGTTATCTTGTTCAGACTAGTAAAGAGGTAGGTGGATACTATTTGAGGTTAATGATGTGACTGGAAGTTAGATAACTAGTTACTGGTATCATAGTTATTAAAGGCGCATAGGCCTCGCCTGGGGCCTAGGCACAAAACGCTAGAAAAGCTAGGGTGTAAGAAAAAAAAAGCGCGCTATGAATTTTTTTTTAAAAAATATATTATGTGTTAGAAAAATAATACTATTCAGATTCTTCAAATAAAATAAACAAAAGCTATTATATAATGTTTAATATCATCTATTTAGTACCGATTTGGCTAAAAGTGGATGTCTTAAGTATGTTATAGTGGGCTCGGGTTTAATGACCCATTTGGTTAATGTTGTGCTTGGAAATATGTAGTTTGTTTGAACTTATAATCTATATCTTATTTTGTAGGATTTCCTTGATGGTTTGTTTGAAAACGAAAGTTTTTTAGAACGCCTCTCAAAATTCATGAACTCGAAGAAGGCTTCAAAGAATGGCAATGAAGACAACATGGATGAGGATCAAGAATGATGAAAAAAAGAAACTTGATGTTTATTATGTTTTATTTTAGACTTATAACTTAACCAGACAAAGAAACGTGAAACGTGATGTTATTATGGTTTATTTTTTATTTGATATTGGTTTTATGTTTGGGTTAGAATTGCTAGGTATGTCTGGAAAAGATCAGCAGGTTTTGGTATTTGAAAAAACGGCAAAAAAAACAAGAAAGCAAAAAAAAATCTAGTTTTTCTAGGAATGGACTTTTTGAGGCAACAAAAATCGTCCCTAAATGTATAAGCATTAGGTCATATGCTGATGTCATCACTGAACTTTTAGGGGCGACAATTGTCGCCCCTAAAGATCCAACACCATTATCGACAACAATTGTCGTCCCCAAAGGTCAATAGTGACGAGGCATTAGGGTCGACATTTTAGCGGCGACATGTCGCCCCTAATACCTTTAGAGGCGATTTTCTGTATCAATAGGGGCGACAATTGTCGCACCTAAAGCTCTGATTTCTTATAAGAAATTGATTCACAAAGCAAAAACCTATAAAAATAACACAAAAGTAGGGATGATTTATTTACCTGATTGAATAACATCATCAACCCCAATTTGAAACCCTAACTTGCAGGTTGAATAGGTGGTGGTAAAATTGAGTAGGCAATTCAGCTGAGTGGTAAGCAGATGACCGCCATGGCAGCAAAACGAACATACACTAAACTTTATAGTGTCCAGGGGAAGCGAGGAAGATGACCGCCTAGTAGCAGATGAAGCTTCTTGTTGTTGGTGTTGTGTGCGTAAACAATATATGGATTTTGATAATCCCAGGGTACAAATTCTGCAAATACTTAAACAGAAAATGAACTATATACAATTATATTTGTTGAAATCAAATGTGATGAATTACTTACGGAGGACGTCCATGCTTCAATTCAAAAGCCAAGCGTTGGTATATGAAGTTGGAGGTGGTTCACGGTTGTAGTAGCAAGGATTCAGGAGGAGAAACAGGAGAGTGGGGTAATTGGCTAACTGCTCTCGTTAAAAAAAACAGTCAAATTCTTAAGGTAACCGCCTAGTTATTATGGCTGAGATTTAATCTCGGAATTAACTACCTTCAATTAACAGTCCAAATCAATCCCAAAACGGTTAAAGGTGACACTTTAGGTGGTTGAGTTGTGGAGATAGTGTCACACCCCCAAATTCCACCAAGGGAATACCCCGCTAGGCGTGTGACATACCAATAACGAGCCACTAATCAAGTTGAACCAATCACAAGTTTCTAAATAAAATTATCAATTATTAATGAAAAGTACCATCCATAAGTTTAAAAGAAAACCAACATGTTCAGCGGAAGCAAATAAAAGAAATCATAGTTTAACTGTTTCAAAACCAACGTGTTATATCAATAATTCCAACATATGTATCCACCCCGTTCGACCCATGACCACTCCAGCTACTCCAGACAGCAAGTTCCCAAATCCAAGATATCTAACGACCTGCGAGCATGCAACAAGTGTATCAGACAACGCTGGTGAGTTCATAGTTCGGGAATACGGGTTGTCACATTCGGGAATACGGGTTGTCACATCATCCCCAACTTAAAAGAAATTTCGTCCCAAAATTTGACAAGTAAGCACAGAAGAGTGAAGTGAGAAATCAAGATTGTTGCGGATTCCGCTCAGGTGCCACATCATCCCCAACTAGAAAGGGAATTTCTTCCTCGAAATTCACCAGTTGCATCGGAATTGATTCAGCAGATTCATACGATTGCGGATACTTAGTTTCGAGTTCCAACGAACTCTCATAATTGGAATTTGACAGTGCTCGCAAACCTTAACCTCCTGGGGCATGATTTCAATAGGCACCTTGACAATTGCAACTTGTCGTTAGACTCAGACTCAAAGAAGGTATCACAAGCGTTTCGTCGGACAAACACTACTTTAAACTCGCGACATAAATGACATCATGAACGTTACCCAATTCGTCGGGTAACTCGAGTTTTAGGCTACGTGACCGATTCTTTCCAGAATTCCGAATAACCCAACGTACGTAAATTAAGCTTGTCACGCTTCCCAAGCGTACCACACCCTCCTAGGGTGAGACTTTCAACACAATACGATCGCCTACAACGATCTTCCAGCATTTCCCAAGTTTATGAGCTTTCCTGACGGTCACGCGTTGCCGCCAATCGACTCCTGAGCCAAACAATCTTCCCAAGAGTTTCGAGTACCAGTCCTGGACCAGTAATTAAGCTGTCAACCATATCAGTCTACCAAGAAGGTTGGCATTATTGTCTACGTAATGCCTCAACAGAGCTGTCTGGTTACCAAGATGATAACTGCCGCAGTAGTACTCAATCATAGGTAAGAGTCCTTCAAATTTGCACCAAAGCCAGTCACACACATGCTCGCAGCATGCCTTTGAGTGACAGGAGAGTTCGTTTACTCTGACCGTTTGTCCAACGGCGGTAAGCAATGCTCTGGTCCTGACGTGAGCCAAGGGTGTTGTGTATTGTCTGACATAGATCATGCATAGATCAAATTCAGAGATAACAGGAGTTGGCACCTCGTGCCAAAAAGCCGCCTCTCTCAGAGGAACATTCACAACTGTGAAGACTCGTCAGTTTTCTTGATTGCAAGAAAGAGTGCTGGTAACTTGAGTCCATCAACGATCACCCAAGTGATAATGTTTCCCTTTCGAGTTGTAAGTAGACTAGTGACAAAATCCATGGCAGTCTGTTCTCATTTCCATATATGTGTTTCTGATTGCTAACATCCCACCTTGACTTTCCCCACATGTCAAACTTCGTGCTCATGCGTGGCTATGTGGGCCTTCAGGCCCAGTCATTCGTACATGGTCTTCGGGTTTCAATACGTCCTATCAAAAATCAGATGATTAGGATATCGTGATCCGTGTGCTTTGCCTGCACCAGTTCCCTAATGTTGTTGTATAGTGAGGTCCATATTCGTTCCACGAAGTAGCAAATATCGTCCGACCTGCCAAAGGTTGCTTCCCCATGCCCCGCAGGGAATACCCCGCTAGGCGTGTGACATACCAATAACGAGCCACTAATCAAGTTGAACCAACCACAAGTTTCTAAATAAAATCATCAATTATTAATGAAAAGTACCATCCATAAGTTTAAATGAAAACCAACATGTTCAGCGGAAGCAAATAAAAGAAATCATAGTTTAACTGTTTCAAAACCAACGTGTCATATCAATAATTCCAACATATGTATCCATCCCGTTCGACCCCTGACCACTCCAGCTACTCCAGACAGCAAGTTCCTAAATCCAAGATATCTAACGACTTGCGAGCATGCAACAAGTGTATCAGACAACGCTGGTGAGTTCATAGTTTTACGAAAACGTTAGTTACCAAGTGTTTAGTTAATCCATTGAATTTAATGTTGATAATAACCCGAATACAAGACGGCTTCTGATTTACATTGCCCTTTATCCAATGCTCCTATCAAAGCATTGGTCATGACTAGGTCATTAGTTCAACACCCGTCCTCCCAGGTACGGGGTGAGGTTGCCAAACCTAAGTAGCGCTACTAACTAATACCATGTTACCTCTCAGGTAACCAAACAACACGGAGGGACTTTAAAGGTGATAGGAAGAGTATATTATCCAACATTCCCGTTTTTACCCACAAGACTTATCCCTCCCCGGGATACCCACTGACTGTCCCAACCACCGGGACGCATGCTCAAGAGATGAATTCACCTTAAATTTGCTCGGTAAGATTAGCTACTTTATTATCAATTGATCAAGCACGCCCTAACATGATTTATTAATATCCATTAGCTTCGTGTTCGTATTGTTCCGCGTACTTTGAGATATATTGTACAAGTTGCACTCAGGGAATACACACATAAGTATACATGTTATAACAGTTTGCTATATCACACCCGATCCTAGTTAACACAATTGATCTGTATCACAGATTTTCATGCAAAATACACGTTCACTTCACTAATCTGAGTTCCCATTCCACATAACAATTTTTTTATTCCAGAACACATACTCTGGTTCCACATACTACCACATTATATTATATTATACTAAATATACATTTGTAAGTTAGGGGGGGGGGGGGGAATAGTGCCAGGCAGCTGCCTGGCACTCCCCCATTGGACCAACACGTTTATTGTTTTATATCCATTTTAAAATTACGTTTTAGCACCCAGCTAAAAAAAAAATTACGCTTTTTGTCCCCATCTCAAAATTACGACCTTGCCCTAAATTCAAAATTACGACTCTGCATGGCACTCTCCCATTTGACCAACCAGTTTATTATTTTATATTCATTCTAAAATCACGTTTTTGTCCCTCTTTAAAATTACGGTTTTGTCCCCAGCTCAAAATAAAATTCCGCTTTTGTCCCCAGCTCAAAATTACGATTTTTCCCTCCATTCAAAATAAAATTGTGGTTTTGCCCTCAGCTCAGAATTACCTTTTCGCCCCAGTTCAAAATAAAATTTTGTTTTTGCCCACAGCTAAAAATTACGATTTTGCCCTCTGTTCAAAAATGTGATTTTTCCCCGTTTAAAAAATTGTGATTTCGCCCTCATTTCAAAATTACGTTTTTTTCCCAGTTCAAAATAAAATTATGTTTTTGCCCCAATTCAAAATTACGATTTTGCCCTCGGTTCAAAATAAAATTGTGCTTTTGCCTCCAGCTTAAAATTACGCCTGTGCCCTTAGTTCGAATTTATATTATGTTGCTACCCAAAGTTCGAAATTACGAATTTTCCCCTGTGAAAATTTAAAATTTTGCCCCTGGGTCAAATTTAAAGTACGGTCATTACTTTAGCTTTTTGACAAATTACGAATTGTACTTCAACGATGCCGATTCACACAAAAATAAGCCACGCAAGGTTAGATCGGCTTGCCGGTAGTTTGCTGGAAAACTTGCTTCGCTGGCACCCAAGTTGGACCACATTTTGACTTCTTTTTTATTATTATTCTGCCATTTTACCACACCTACCACCGCAGCAACACAGTGGCGATGAACTCGAGAACGGCGGCGGAATTTGGCTAAATTTCCGACAAGGACGAACGACGGGGTTGCATGTTTTGATCTAAACAAGATCCGGCGGACATGGTGACCCATGGTTGGTCGAGAGGAGGTTAAGGTTTGAGATCATGGTCAAAGAGAGAGTGAGAAGATAGAGAATGGAGACCGTTCAACCTTCACGTGAAATCCAACGGTGGTGACAAAGGTGGACTTAAAGATGGAGACGGCGGTGCCATGTGGTTGTCTACGGTGTATGGTAGTGAGAGAAGATATCGGCGTTGAGAGCTCCCCATCTACCATCGTACACCACGGCTGCAAGGTTGACGATGGCAGAGTGATGGTTGTTCTGGCTACCTGTGGCGGAGTCATAGATTTGTAGAAAAGAAAGTCATGGTTTTGTAGAAAATAAATTTTGTAGTGTCAAAACAGAAAAGTATGATATGGAAGAGATTTGGGAGTCTTAGATACAGTACAAGAAAGTTAAATTTAGTTAATAATTCAACTGAAATCCGAAATTAAGTTGTTTTCAACTTTTCATATCATTATTTTATCTATATTTATGTGATCCACTAAATTATACATTTGGCACACAAAAACTAAGCGTCATTTCTAGCCCACAGTAACTAGATGGTTTTTTTTTTATTAATGAGCTAGGCTCAACAAAGAGAAATATAACAATTATATAAATTCATCATGTCTAAGTAGGGTAAGGATAACGTTTTTATGACTCCTTTTGTTTTAAACTATTTTTTACATCATTATATCACAAGAAATAAGACAAAAAATTAAATACCAAAACCACAGGTTTCGTAATATCACGTATAAAAAGTATATGAAAGGAAAATTCCCCAACACAAGTTTGATAACGTTAGCTTTACGTTCGCCTAACATATACATGTTCAACATTCCCGCTACATCGCACATAGGGATTCTTAAGTTCTTAGGATTTTAATTTGTTTTGTGTTTTCTATGGTTATTTGTTTCGTTCTTAATTCTTAGGGTGGAAATCCATCCGATGACTACTATTGGGCATACTTTTTCGTTTAAGTTTTATTAACAATCGGTCTTCCCCCGCCGCGAAGCGCGGGCGGAAACCACTAGTTTGTTTACAACAGTGCACTGGAATAACAATTAGGCCCAACCCCAGCCGGCCCAACCTGATGTGATCCTACACCTCTCGGCCCCTTTGTTTCTTTGGTGTGGTCAGGTTACACTAATGTGGCCCAATCATGATTAAATTAGCCCAATAATTCTAATAGTCCATGAAACATATAATGACCCAACTAACAAGTATGTGATCTACCAAAGTATTCGGCCCAGATTTAACATGTGAAGCCCAATGAATTTTATGTTTAATTACTTCCAATAAATCGGTTCCACTTATCCTATATTCACATCATCAACATCATTATGATTACATAAAAATCAACATAGCAATTATCATTCTCATAAATCTAGTCGGATCAGTTATATCATACCAAACATACAACTCAAATCATCGTGCAAGTAATCTTCTATTGTCATGTAATCCTAACCCAATCCCCCACGTGATCATTGAGTTAATTTGCGAATTTTACTCATTATCATTCAATCCTCATTCAGCTTCTTGATTACATGTAACAGGAAATTTAATAAGGTATTTGTTAACTTCTAATATTATACTAATACCCAATCTATGTTCAATATCAATTATACATTAAACAAATCCAATTATACTCACCATGCCAAGAAACAACTCACACTAATATCAAGTAGCAATAACTTAATAACAATCTTTCGATAACATGCTCATCATCACGAAAAAATCAACATATTATAGCACTTTTGCAATTCATAATTACATAAGGAACAATCAAATAAGAATCAACATGAATATATATTTACTAACCAAAGATCCTCAATTAATGAGGTGATGTCTCGAGAGATGGTGGGGGAGGGGAGATCTACTGTCGTCGTGCCACAGGTGAGGAACAATAGGGTTTGCAAGAGTTGTGGTATCTTAAAATTATTGTACGTAAATAATAGGTAGAAAAGGTGGGCTCGGTTTGGGCCTGTGACACATAAGAGGCCGCATATATTAGATGAGCACATGGTGACCGGCCCAAATTCCTTATCTCGGTTATGATCTAATATGTGTGCGAATTTAGGTTGGGCTTCAGTTATGTGGGCCTACAGTAAGCAGAATGTGGCCGCAGGCCCAAACGTGTGAGTGTTAAGCGAGTTTGCGGCCCATTTAAGTTGGTTTTCAAGATTAGTTAAACGACACGTAAAAGTGTTTAGCGGTTCCGTGTAAACATACACACATGAACAATCTATAGTGCACAAGATAAGTAATTTAACGCAGAAACGCACGCTGAAGGTTTGTGGAATTTAAGCAACACTAACCTCGGGAATACGGGTTGTCACATTCGGGAATACGGGTTGTCACAGATAGTGGGCAGCAAAAGGTGGAGGTAACCACCAGCTGCGAAAACCGACAATAACCGCCGGGAACCGCCACAAGAGCGGTTATTTTTGTGAGTTTAAACGGACGAGATTTAATCTCAGCCGGATCCAACGGTGGAGATTAAATAGAGAGTTGGTTACACTTAATGGGTTTAATATATATATATATATAATAACCAGTTCCACTATACAACTTAAGGTGTGAGGAAATGAACAAATCGAAACCGGACAAATCAACAAAACATAACCGATGGTTCAGTTCTGCTTTGTTTTACCAAATATTATGGTTAAAAATCCCATGTTGGTCTTTTAACGTTTAGTTATTTTCTCCCTGTGTTAGATTTTTGCTAACCGGATGTCTTTGGTTATATAAGTTGCCTTTCAAAAAAAAAAGAAAAGAAAAAAAAAACTAGTTTTAACAACTATGCTAATCCATCTCTTAGGACACCATACATTTCTTCTCTTTATTTGATTTGTGGTTTGAAAGTACGCATTATAATCGCTTTTAGAAATGTTACAAAGATACTGAAAACATTGAGAACATGTTTAAATTTTAAGAAGGAAAACGATTTACAAAGGTACTGATCTAGACCATAATTATGGCAGCGTAAGGCTATAGTGCATCTACAATTTACACAATATTATCTCTTCTTAGTCATATATGTGAGAATAAAGTCCTTCAATCTATGAGAATCAATGTTCTCTATTAAACCATGTTAGAATCAAGTTCTTAATATTAGCGCTGTCCAAAAAGCGAGCGGCTTGAAGTTTGCTCGGATTTCATTCGAAAAAAGCTCGCTCGATATGGCTAGGTTTGAAACTGAGCCGAGCCGACTTAGCTCGGTTAGAAAGTGAGCCTAGCTCGGCTCGTAAGGTTTAGCTCGCTTGGTAGCTCGGCATGGCTCGGCTTAGCTCGGTTTATTTTAGTTTTATACACATTATAATATATTACAAAAAATACTTATTATTATTTACATCTATTTAGGAGTGTAATTTAATATCTAAGGTTTATTTAGAGGTTGATTACCATGCTTGTGAACTTATATTGTATTTCGTTGAAATTTAAAACTTGTTTGTGTTGTTGAACTTGATTTTAGCTTGTAATGTATTAGATTTAGAATATGTTTTTTTAACTATTCAATAGTATTTAGAAAGCTGAATTTTGAGAGCTATTTATTAATTTTTCATTTTAAAATCGAGCCAAACCAAGCCGCGCCCGATGTTAGATTTTCAGCTCGGTTTCAAATCCAAGCCCGAGTAGCCCTAGCTCGGCTTGGTTCGACTCATGAACAACCATAAGAAGCCCTTAAGATCATGGTCCTCATGGCACATTTGTGGAAACCAGGTTTTTAAGTATCCGAAATACACGTGTAAGTTGTAGTTAACTCAATCATACAATCTCTAGGATATGAAAACACGAACTAGTGTGATATGGACACAAAATGAACAAATAAGACTTCACCATACAATCAAACTACCAATATGTCAATTGAATGAAATCTGAGGAATCGAGCAATCAAAACACGTTTCTTAAAATGGACTGTTTTAAGTTTTAACGTATACCCTGAACCTATGACCAATTTCACCGATAACATGACCAAGTCAACTCTAGTCATCTAAAATAACCCATTGGCATTCATTTGGCCATTGATTAACACCCTCCACAGGATCTGGCTTCAGCTCAATGTACGGATTTTCAACACATAATAACATGTTTGTTACAAAATCATAAAAATTGCCTTTGATCACATTTCACACTAGTTTATAAGTTGGAAAACACTTGTGATAATATTTTAGATAATCTAAAATCAGGGTTAAACTAATTTGGCCAACCAGTTCACCGCTTTAGGTTAATTCGAGTCAGAATATCTAATATTACCATAAGGTCATAAACTAGAATTGCACATAATAGGGTTTTTTAATACCCGGATACGGGTATCACCATGTATTGATTTTCTGGGTATTGGCAATACCTGGTTCGGGTCCGGGTATTGGCCAGGAAAACCATACCTGGTGTACCCGGGTTCGGATAGGGTTTGGGTTTGGGTTTTCTATACCCGGGTATTGAAATACCCTATATGCGGGTATAAAAAACCCCGGTTTCGAGTATAGCTCGGGTAGGGTATAGGGAAAATCCGGAAGGTATATACAAAAATCCGATTTCGCCACTGTGTTTACTGTTTCTTTTTTCATATTTTTCTGTAGTTTTATTTATCTTTAATAGAAACATAGAATTAGACAATAATATACGACGAAATAAAAGACAACAGTCACTTTAAAATGAAGTATTAATTTCTTATACAGTATAATATTTCTCACGTATATTAATGCTTGATCGATCATATGAACATCTTTCTAATGTTTTATTCAATATCACGGAGACTTGTTTCCTGAATCGGTCACATAGCATGCACAGTAGCAATGCGGCGGTGGTGGTGCATCCGTTTGACAACACAAGCACGGTGGATAACGGTGGTTTTGAAATAATTCTGCATAAACATGAAAACGAAAATGTTTTCTCATCAACTTAACAAGTTAAATTTTTTAAAATAAACATCGTAATATTATGATTAAAATTCCCAGTTCACGATCAACCTTGTGCATGAAACAAAATAAATAAAAAGTTACAGGTAATTAAGATTACAAATTAGATACATCGAACATTTTGCTAGTAAGCTAACATGTATCATATGACATGTTACATGTCATATGTCATGTTATGTTTAATGTAAATTTAAACTATAAGAAAAGGAGAAAGATACATACGACGAGAAGTTAAGCCAACTGCATCGGATTGTGGATGCATGGGATGGGATAAAACGATGATGAAGATGAAGATCATCGTTACAGAGCTAAGTGATTTATTTGCCATGTAACCCAGAATGCAAATAATAAGAGGGATTTGGGGATGGAATGTGGATGATAAAAGTTGTATAGTGGTAGGTGCTTTATATAGAATGTTTTGGCCTTGAATAAGTCACTTTCTTGTTGTGTGATTTAGGCTAGGCTTTGACGATTGACTTTATTGGTCCATATGTGTGGGTTAGTGTATTCTCGTTATTATCTAGCATTATCTAGCATACCACAAGTGGGAAATAAAACCGTTTGTTAAAACAGTCAAAGTCTTAATCATGATGCTTAATATAACTTAAATATTAATATGGATACTAGAAAATTAAAGTATTTGATTAATATATAATACAAAAAATAATATTAATACATTTGACTAATAACAGGATAAACCCCCCAAACACTTCATACTTAAAATTCCAATGCTATTATTTTGGTCAAATATATCGTCCTCCATGTAAATTTACGAAGAAACAATCGTTGTTGACTCACCAATCAGCAATCGCCTATTAATTCATTTGATTTTTTTTTTTTTTTTGAAAAATAAACTTCATTAACACACACCTCCGACCCAAACGGGCAAAAGGCAAAACAAGCAACAGAACCCCCGACCCAAACGGACAAAGGGCAAAGAAATTACAACATATACATAGGGTATTTACACAATTCCGTCCATCTAATGTAATAACAAGTCGTTCTATTTTTAACCAAGTCGTTCTATTAATTCATTTGATAATCATCTTCCGATATGTTGCTTCCTTGTTTTTTCCAAAGACCACAATAATTTTTTTTTAACTGTAAATTTGGATCACTAACGGATCACTGGAGTATCATCCTGCCATCAGCAGAACCACCAGATTATATCCATCTCCACTAGTCATAATGCTTATACACCAATTCAGAAGGAAACCCAATAAATATGAAAAACCCTCTTGTGAGAATTGAACCCAGGACCTATTGATCATCTCACCCCCAAGATGCCACTAGGCTATAAAGCCACGGGCCAAAGACCACAATAAATAACCGGTCAACTATACAACTTAAGGTGTGAGCAAAATGAACGAATCGAAACCGGACAAATCAACAAAACATAACCGATGGTTTAGTTCTGCTTTGTTTTATGGAATATTATGGTTTGTATGGGTCAAGTGGATTAAAAATTCCATGTTGGTCTTGTAACGTTTAGTTATTTTCTCCCAGTGTTAGATTTTTGCTAACGAATGTCTTTGGTTATGTAAGTTGCCTTTCAAAAAAAAAAAAGAAAAAAACTAGTTTTAACAACTATGCTAATCCATCTTAGGACACCATACATTTCTTATCTTTATTAAATTTGTGGTTTGAAAGTACGCATTTTAATAACTTTTAGAAATGTTATATAGATACTGAAAACATTGAGAACATGTTTAAATTTTAAGAAGGAAAATGATTTACAAAGGTACTCTTGACCATGATTATGTAAGGCTATAGTGCATCTACAATTTACACAATAGTATCTCTTCTTAGTCATATATGTGAGAATAAAGTCCTTCAATCTATGAGAATCAATGTTCTCTATTAAACCATGTTAGAATCAAGTTCTTAATATTATGGCTGTCCAAAAAGCTAGCGGTTCGAAGTTTGCTCGGATTTCACTCGAAAAAAGCTCGCTTGATCTGGCTAGGTTTGAAACTGAGCCGAGCCGACTTAGCTCGGTTAGAAAGTGAGCCTAGCTCGGCTCGTAAGGTTTAGCTCGCTTGGTAGCTCGGCTCGGCTTAGCTCAACTTATTTTAGTTTTATACACATTATAATATGTTACAAAAAATACTTATTATTATTTACATGTATTTAGGAGTGTAATTTAATATATAAGGCATATTTAGAGGTTGATTACCATGCTAATGAACTTATATTGTATTTCATTGAAATTTAAAACTTGTTTGTGTTATTGAACTTGATTTTAGCTTGTGATGTATTAGATTTAGAATATGTTTTTTTTTAACTATTGAATAGTATTTAGAAAACTGAATTTTGAGAGCTATCTATTAATTTTTCAAAACAAACCCGAGCCCGATTTTAGATTTTCAGCTTGGTTTCAAACCCGTGCCCTGATCCAAGCTCGGTTTATAATCGAACCGAGCCCGAGTAGCCCTAGCTCGGCTTGGTTTGACTCATGAACAACCCTTCTTATGCCCTTAAGATCATAGTCCCTCATGGCACATTTGTGGAAACCAGGTTTTTAAGTATCCGAAATACGTGCAAGTTGTAGTTAACTCAATCATACAATCTCTAGGATATTAAATGACCAAGTCAACTCTAGTCATCTAAAATAATAACACATTGGCATTCATTTGGTCATTGATTAACACTACCCATAGGATTTGAAGCATATTGGCATTCATTTGGCCATTGTCAGACACCACCCACAGGATCTGAGCTTCATCTCAATGTACGGATTTTCAACACATAATAACATGTTTGTTACAAAATCATAAAAAATTGGCTTTGATCACATTTCACACTAGTTTATAAGTTGGAAAACACTTGTGATAGATAATATTTTAGATGATCTAAAATCAGGGTTAATTTGGCCAACCAATTCAGCACTTTAGGTTAATTCTAGTCAGACTATCTAATATTACCACCGGGTTTTTTAAGACCCGAGTACTGGTATCACCAGGTATTGATTTTTTGGGTATTGGCAATACCTGGTTCGGGTCCGGGTATTGGCCAGGAAAACCATACCTGGTATATCCGGGTTCGGATAGGGTTTGGGTTTTCTACACCCGGGTATTGAAATACCCTATATGCGGATATAAAAAACCCCGGTTTCAAGTATAGCTTGGGTAGGGTATAGGGAAAGCCTGGCGGGTATATACAAAAGACCCGATTTCGCTACTGTGTTTACTGTTTCTATTTTTCATATTTTTTGTAGTTTTTTGTTTCCAACTCCGTTTTTGGTTTATAAACTTTAACAATAATAACATAACATAAAAGTGCATACCCGCAAAAAAAAAACGGGTACAGGTATACAAAAACCCGGGTATTGATAAAACCTGGTGTCGGGTATGCAAAAAAACCCGGATATTGATAAAACCTGGGTACAAAACAAGTTGAAAAAAACCAGCATTCAGGTTTGGGTTTTCACAACCTATAGGTAGGGTCGGGTTCGGGTTTCCAATACCCGGTTTTTAAAAAACCCAGGTCCGAATATTTCTTCTGGTTCGGGTTTTTTGTGCATCACTATCATAAACTACAGTTTTTCCAACTAAAGCTTGGGTTTTCTTTCGAAACATTTCCAATTTTATTTCATTTCTCATTAAAGCTTGGGTTTTCTATCAAAACATTTCTAGTTTTATTTCATTGATCACATATTTCATTG
The DNA here is from genome assembly GCA_030545235.1 of Helianthus tuberosus. Classification (NCBI taxonomy): domain Eukaryota; kingdom Viridiplantae; phylum Streptophyta; class Magnoliopsida; order Asterales; family Asteraceae; genus Helianthus; species Helianthus tuberosus. The sequence continues at coordinate 193,015,069 of CM060402.1, forward strand.
GGCCATGGTACTTATATGCTTCACCCCTGCCTCGTAATTAGAGGAAACACTCGTAGTCCGCAATTCCGGGCTACAAAACATGCCATATTTCGGCCCACTACCTTGGAATTAACGTTATGAACTTATGATTAATCCAAGAATATCAAAACCTCATGATTGGGCCAAAAAACCCAACAAACTTTTAGCCCACTAACATACTATCACCCTAACGGCGTCGTTTTATCCTTCAACCTTCTCTTTACCCAAAGCAGTCATTCTGGTTAGATTCCTCTTAGCTATGTCTCCATCAGTCAACAACACCACTCAATTTAAAACATACATTATTCTAAGAATCCAAAGCAAAAACCAAACACCATACGATATCAGATACATATTAAAATAACGAATCTAGAAAATCCATAAGCATAACTCAAAAACACAAACATCCAACAATAATAATAATAATAATAATCTATTAGTTCAAGTACCACACAAAACAAAACAAAACAAAACAATGCATTGATACTTGTACCGTACAAACTAATGATGCGGACAGAAAGTAAGCAAATAGCTAGCTCCAGTGCAAGTAGCAATACTCGTCGGATCATCGTACGCATACGAATACGCCCTCGGACAAGCCACCTTAAAAATCTTCGAATACGCCGTAGGTTTACACGTCTGCGGGTTCCCATAACTCCCCGTACAACAAAACCTCGGAGAGTTAAACGCCGAACACGCGCTCTTACACGCCACCACGCGCCTCTTGTCACGTGACCTCACTTGCAAACCCACCGGACACATAACATTCAGATCGCTAACACATCCGGCGGAACTACATTTTCCGGTACCCTTAAACGGCGTTATAGCGATGGGTAGGTTATACCCGTCGACTAAACTCACGTCGTAGAAGTCTTGTTCGGCGGTTAGGGTGATTTCCGCTAGAGTGGCCGGAGGTGCACCGCCGGCGCCGTTGCAGAAGAGGGTGCCGCCGCAGTCGCCGGTGGCGCATTTTCCCCGGCCGGAGGAGTCAAACGCGCAGCCTTCACGCCCCCATAAACGGCCGGACCAGGCAGGTGGGAGAAAAAGAGTGTAGGATTTTTTTGGTGGGAGTTTGAAACCACCGCGAGCGAGGACTGGGTGGCCGGCGCCGGGCTGGATGCCCGGCCAGACTGGGCGGTTGCACTTGTTGACCATCAGGATGGTGGTGGCGGCGACGCCGTGGACGGTGGCGATGAGGAGGAGGAGAATGGGGAGCTGCATTGGTTTCTTTTGATGAAGGGAACAAAGAGAAGAAGAGGCAATGGTTGATAGTGTCACACTACTAAACGTTGGATATTAATAGGAGGGTGTTAATAAATTCACACCTCAAAATTTTATTTTTTACCCTATGCCCGTAAATAAATAATCTAATATGGTAAATATTGGATTCTATATATTATTGACAAAAAAAAAAAAAAAACAGTCTCTACCATTTTTTTAGCAAGATTCTCTCATATACTACCCATAAAGGCGTGTGAAACAAGATTTTAGAGGTGTAAACGAGCTGGACTGAGCTCGGCTCGTCATAGCCTATAAATTTGAGCTCGATCGTGGCCCGCAAGTAAAACTCAAAGATAGAGCTCGGCTAGAGATATTTTGAAAACAATCTCAAACGAGCTAAAAGCTCGGCTGAAGCTCGCTTCAGTATCGCTTTGGCTCGTCAATATTATCATCATTAATATATAACAAAATTCAAAATTTTGTTTGTGCTAATATAAACTCGCGAGCCTAAACGAGCTTTGTATTTCAGGCTGAAGCTCGGGCTCGATAACTAAACGAGCTATATTTCAGATTTGAGGTCGGGTTTGGGTTCGTTAAAGCTCAGTTGGTTCGAGCTTTTAACCGAGTCGATCACGAGTAGCTCTTGAGTCTTTGGGCTTGTGTGCACTCCTAGATATAGGAATAGAGGAAGCCTACTAAATATTGTAACACTTTTACGCTTTTACCCCGGCGCGAGTTTTAATTACCAAATTACCAATTACCACATGTTTTTGTTACGTTTAAAAGTGTTTGAAAAAGAGAGGGTGCATGTCGAATCTAGCTGGTGACTTTACGCCTTTTGGAAGTAAAGTTTCGGCTGGTTTTAATTTGAAAAATGGTGGGGGAAATAAGAGTTGTTTTATAAAAGTATAAAACAACGTTTTGTTGAGGACATGTTTCCGTGTTTGTGTAATAAAGGGTGGTTTTGTTTAACGTTTCAAGGCGTAGATAAAAAGTTGATGTGTCATGATATACTGACTAGGTATTCGAGAATGGTTTTCTGTAACTTGTTCTCGATCTAATAATATTATTGTTATTGTTGAAAGCGGTGGCGGAACCAGAACGATTTAGTCAGAGGGTCATCATAATCTTATATTATATACTGGTTCAAATTAGGGGGTCCATCTCTAAGTTTGTTCTTCAAAAACTCAAAATTTATATTCTATACTGGTTCAAACAGACCCTCTTGACCCCCCTCTGGTTCCGCCCCTGGTTGAAAGTAAAATACATACATACTGTGAAGATACATATAGGCATATACAGTTAGCACCATTTGTAACATAATGTTATAAACTAGGTGATGCCCCGCCCGCGTTGCGGGGCGATAACCGAATAATTTCCAATCAATTAAAAAAACACTACTATACTTTTGTCAGTAAATAAACTAAAATGATGATAAGACCGTTTGTTCGGCTCAGGGCAAAACTGCAATTTTTCAGGACTAATGAGCGAGTGTTAGGCAGCTCCTTGACACGGAAAAAAATTAAATCGAGTCAACCAATTAAAAAAAAAGTTTTCTACTTTTGCGAAGAAAACTAAAACGATGGGAAAACGTAATTTTGAACTGAGGGCGAAATCATAATTTTTAGACAAAATTGCAGAAAACAACCTTTATGTATACCCTAAACTGCACTTTATACCTTTCACTATGAAATCCGCCAAAACCAACCTTTACGTTCATGTTTTGTTACACATCACAACCTTTACACCAAACCTAGTCAAAAAAGTCAGTTAAGTTGCCCCATGTGCGATGCATGTGAGGGCATATATGTCTTTTCCTTTGACCCCTTTTACAATGAATATTATATTTAAACCTTTTTATTTATTTCCTTCAACAAACCCCCACCTCTCTCTCTCTCTCTCCAGAATCTAAAAACCCCATCTCTCCTTCTTCCTTCTCCACCCACCACCACCACCCACCCTACACACATTACAGTCGCCGCCACTGAACTGTAAGCTACTTGCTCAAGGTAATGAATTTGCGACTCCATCTCATGCTGCATCATTTTAAAAGTGTATCCAGGAACCCTATACAAGTGTGTTGTTGTAAGTTAATGATAGTATATGAATATTCTTTTGGTAATACAGAAAACTCAGATATATAGTTCTCAGATTAAACCTATCATAGCAATAACTAGTTTCTCAGTTTCAGATTACTATATTGCAATACGTAGTCGTGATAAAATGACTGAAGTTAGTAATAGTTGGTTAATTTTATATTTTACACTGAAGAATCAGTTTCATTGCGACCATTCTTTGCCTGCATCTTAATTTTTTATTCTTTTGCTTCTAAAAATATCAAAACTGAACTAAAGAAAGATTTGCCAAACAAAAAGGGTTAGGCTTGCAACACATCCAAAAACCTCCAAAGTTTTTATAACTTTGTTTTTTTTTTTACCACCACTGATGGATAAAGTTATGTTTAAGAAAACATAAAATTCACACTTTGTGACAACCTTCACTAAACCAGGTATCCGTACGACTTAATTAATAATTAATTACTGCTTAATTACTGTGCTTACTTGAACTTGTGGATAAACTGCTACTTGAATTCTGATACATGTACTTACTTGCATCATACTTTACTTGCTGTCACTCCATGTTTTGCTTACAGCACCTTTGTGACAACCTTGATGCACCAAAAGCACAGTAGCACAATGAACGGATAACCTATTAAACGTGCTGTCATAACTAGCACCAGGCAGGTACTGCCTCTAAGGCCTGTAAGAGCCTGAGATAGTTTGCTACACTAGTGGTGAGTGTAGGGATATAAGGGTTGTAGAACTGCGTCACTAGGAATGAGATTACAGTGACCGGATGTGCCTAAAACGTACTTTAAGTACAAAATTCAGCACTTTAATTAAAATTCAGCATCTAGCTAACTAATAAAGTGCCAAAACATGAGAAAAACATTACTAGACACTTTCCAAAGTGTCGGGAATAAGTTGTGTCACTAAAAATAATAATAACGACACTTTAAAGCTTTGTTAAGCACTTTAACGGATCTCTATCCAACCGAACAACCGGACTTTACCGGAACATAAAAATATTGCCAATAACATTGTTTATCTTTTTCTGAGCCAGTTAGGGTCCCCGAATACCCTAACACCCGCTATAACGCATAACACATCAGTAACCGTGTTAACCTTTACTTAACTTAACTAATGTCCTAACTACATGGTTGAGATTGAACCAAGACCCCCCCCCCCTCTCTAACCGAACCGTCCCCAAGGGGGACACCCTTTGTACTTTGATGATTATTTAAATCATCTTTGTCTAATATCAATTAGACATATGATCCTTTGGTTAATGATCATGTGAATTGCCTATAAGTTCAAGACATAACACACTTAACCTTTCCATCACTCAACTCACAACACACACTCTCTCCCTCTCCTTGCAAGCTCTCGGCCGAACATCCCCTCTACCATCCATCCATCTTTCGATTTCCATCAAGCTATTACAAGAGTATACAAGTGTTAAGGATCTCATACGAGGAAGCTTGGTGCATTCGGAACGTGAAGGACCTCACCCTATTGCTTTTATCCACGCATTTTTCGACTAGATTCTTCCCTAGCCTCGAGCTAGTAGTAAGTTGCTTTAAACACACTCTCGATCTATTTTAAAGTGGTTAAAATAATTTATGACGGTTAAAACTCATGAACTTACAAGATGATATGTAAAAGTCTACTAAAATGTTAAAAATGTTGGTTAATAGCACAAGGGTTGCGTAAATCTTGTAAGATTTGTTCTGTGTGATTATTTAGTGCCGATCTATGATGTGGTAGCTCGGATCATTATCTAACCCGGATTAGTCGTGATCATGGATCATGGCATAGAGTTTGTTTAAGTGAACAAAGGGTTAAATGATGAAACGCTACCACACACTAAACATGAACTTGTGTAAAATCGATTTTACTTATGAAATAGTGTTCAAAACTAATAGATCTACGGATCTACAAACGGTATTTTCAAAGGACCACGTGTCAAGAGAAAACATACTTTTAAAGACGGATATTTCATAAACAAGAATGATTTTAGCAAACACACAAGTGTGTAAATACTTGTGTAACACTAAGTTTCGACAAAGAACTAGTTTTGTCAAATTTTACAAGAAGTTGTAAAGATGGAATTTCTTTAAAAACGAGGCTTTTACGAAACTGAGTAGAGTATTGCAAAGATCCACTAAAAGTAATGGAAATTTCTACAAATTTTGGACAAACCACAAGTTCATGTAATTTATGCGATTTATATATGTTTTGACTAGTTTAATGCTTTGGATATTGTTGAATAAGAAAATTGTTGATTTGAATTATATAAGAAAATGATACGCTTGAAAGCGTGGCCACCTCCAGTTACAGGGGAAACTCTGGCGAAATTTTTCTAAAAACCTAACACTTGAAAATATTTTCATCACAAGTGTTAGAAATACATCTTTAACTTGTTTTCAAAGACCTAAATTTCGCCATGATTCTGTTTACAAAATTTCTAAGCGTCGGAGGTGGGATTTTCACAAAATAAAACCTGAAATATATATATTTAGAATATATGTTTTTCATAGCAACACTTGTGAATTTCTATGATTATTTTGTGAACTATACGAATATTATTTTTAGGGTAAAAATAATATTACCGAATGTTAACGATTCCAAAATAATACGAACGCCTTCACAATAATTATTTAAGTTACAACGGTATAATTATTACCACCCGGTCTTCAAAACGTAACTTACGCATTTTAAGAAAATATTTATGAGCACGTATTTTTGTCAAAGTATTATTTTGGGAAAAATATTTATATTTTGGGAAGTAAAGTATATTTTTTTTGGACAAATGGAATAAAATATATTAAGTGAGACTTAATAATGTATTTCGAATTTTGCGAACACGCATGTATTAAATCCCCCATCCTTGGGAAGGAGAATAATTACCAAGTATTTACAAAAATATAAACACGAAATAGTTGTCTAACTATTTCCCAAAAACTTAAACCTTAAGCTAAGGCACGGCCATCCGTCTAATAGAGTTAGTACGTGTAGGTCGTCGCACAGCTGCTTGATCAGGAGATATACTTGGTAGAGACGCACCACTGTGAGTTCATGTCCCCCTTTTCTCTAACTGTTTTCAGTTTTCTAAACTGCGGGGGTGAAATACATGTTACTATGATTATGAATAATTCTTACATGGTATGGTTAGCGTAAGGAGGGTTATTATTCAGATCATGTGAGTGGGTAGGCGGAAACTTGAGGCCATTAATCCTCAAGGTAGGACCGAGGGACAGGAGCGGTAGATCTATCTGGGTGTAGCGAGCCCAGCCCCAGGCCCAAACAGAACGGACCTCGGGGTGACTTTGTGCCCGACGCATAAATCCGCTAGGTTTGAGTCTCCCTACTTGCACTTCACACATATCAATGGCCTTGCAAACCATTGGTGATCTCTTTTTCCTTATTTGCTACATACCAGGGTTTTTATACATACAAAGGTTTATTTACTCACTTACACATGAACTCGCTCAACATTATTGTTGATTTTTCCAAACTTACATGTATTTCAGGGAATTAAAGATCTGGCGCGGTATGTTATGTTTTCCCGCTGCATATGGGTTCCGAGGTCATCCAGGTTTAGGGGATGTGACTTTTACCTGGACGAGTCACAGTCCTTAAACTGCGTTTTATTCATGTTGATGTTTATGCCTTCCGAAACAATGCTTTATGTTATGATGGTGTAGTTCCAAGACAATGTTATGTTACTTTGGTTTTAAAACTTATTTTAATGGATGATCTTGCATGGTTTTTATTTCATATAGCTTGTTATGATTAAGCTATGGTATTAAGAAGTCACACCAAAATAACCACGCTTCCGCAAAGCCAGGGTGTGACACACTTGACACTACTCATCATGTGTGCATGACACAAATTACACCTGCTTCGTTTCATTGAGGTAAGCCGTAAGTAAACACATAAAAGAAGCAAAACTAAACAAACACTCCTCTGGTTTACCAATACAAACTAAAACATCATGGTTTGGATCTGTTTATTTTATTCTCACAGATTATGTCAACCTAACAAAAACCGCTACCACCACATAAAAGATCACATGCCACTTACAAAATCTTTAAAGTATAGATACTAATCTCTTTCCAAATCGATGAGTGTTTTACCATATTTTGACGAGTAACAACTAACAATATACATGCCTAAATATACACCAGGGCCGTCTCCGAAAATCCCAAAAAAAATTTTGGCCCTGTTCGAGATAAAAAATTTGGGCCCTATTCGCAAATCTTCATATAACATAAACTCATCAATCATTCAATTATATAACCAAAAATTCATAATACTACGATAATTGTTATGAAATTGATAAAACAAATTAACAAAAATAGTATAGCAAAAATGATTAAAGTATCGAACTTACTTGCTAAGGTGTTTGTATTTAGGAACGGGAGGCATAATTTCTACATATTAACGAATAAAATTCATTCAATCACATTTATCTAAATAAACAATAGTAAACTAGAAATCATTCATTATTCATAACAGTTTAATCAATCTAATTCACAACAGTAAACTCGAAACAACAGTAAGATCATTAACCTGAATGTAACATCAATCAACAAACAAAACTCAAAAGACAACAAACAAATACCTCTCCTGAAATCTGAATCGCGAATCTGCGGAATTGCCGATTGCGGATGTCCGGTGGCCACAGGTGCAGCGTTTGACTTTGATGACTTTGAATTTGATCAGAAAATCCTACAGCGTTTGAGACTTTGATCGACGACTTTGATCAGAAATCCAAGCGACGTTTGATTTCTCCCTGCGGATGTCACGACCTTAATCAGTTAAGCAATTGGGTTTTTGACAAAGTTTGGGGCTTGTAAAAAATTTGGGATAATATATAAAGAAAATATAAAAAATTTTGGGCCCTTTAATTGTTTGGGCCCTTTAATTGTTTGGGCCCTGTTCTCAAGCACACTCTGAACCTGCTTATAACCGGCCCTGATATACACCTAATCCATACAATGCTCGATAGACGGTCCACACGCTTAGGCATTTCCTCTCCCTCATTTTTTTATTAAATTTTCCATAGTCTCAATCTCCTCGTAGGATATAATTATAATCATTTCTATTACTAGACATACCCTTATGCTCCTAGCTACATATGGGTGGAGAAGGAAGAAGGAGAGGTGGGGGTTTGTTGAAGGACATAAATAAAAAGGTTTAAATATAATATTCATTGTAAAAGGGGTCAAAGGAAAAGACATATATGCCCTCACATCGCACATGGGGCAACTTAACTGACTTTTTTGACTAGGTTTGGTGTAAAGGTTGTGATGTGTAACAAAACATGAACGTAAAGGTTGGATTTGACGGATTTCATAGTGAAATGTATAAAGTGCAGTTTGGGGTATACATAAAGGTTGTTTTCTGCAATTTTGTCTAATTTTTATTCAGTGATAAAATCGTAAATTAAATGGACCAATGGGGGAGTGTAAGGCAGCTGCCGGCATGACTGTAATTTTACACTGGGGGAAAATTGTAATTTAACCATGTAAATTTAATTTGAGTGCAAAATCGTAACGTGGCTATGAGGGAAAAAATTTAATGGGAAACCTGTAAATTTAAACGGGGCAAAATCATAATTTTGAACCGAGGGCAAAAGTGAAATTTTTTGGTGGGAGCAAAAGCGTAAATTTATTTTTAAGTCGGGGCCGAAACATAACTTTGAAATGATGGCAAAGTCGTAATTATACGGGAGAAAAAATAATGGCAAAACTGTAAATTTAAACGGGGCGAGGTCGTAATTTTGAACCTAGGGCAAAATTGAAATTTTTAGCTGGGAGCAAAAGCGTAATTTTATTTTTAAGTGCGGAAAAAAATAATTTTACAACTGATGGAAAAATCGTAATTTTAAAGCGAGGGTAAAATCGTAATTTTGTTGAGCCAATAGGAGAGTGTCAGGCAGCTGCCTGCCTTATTTTGCCGCCCATTTAGCCCAATAAAGGGCGAGAACTGTTGCCATGTCGGCGCCGACTTTTGTGATTGTAGTAGTTGAAAATATAGTTGTCACATCATGTATTTCTCTGTTTTAAATATCTTTGTAAAACGTTAGTAGTGGAGAGTTCAAATGTGAAGAATTTTTTTATAAGAAGAAAAAAGAAGAAATTTCAACCAATAAGAATGCTTTATTTTAATTCATTTAATATAAGTATTTAATGTGACTATAAGGGTACATTGGTAAATCTACATATGTCATTAATTTGTAGTCTTCCTCTTTAATAGTTAACTACATTAAATTTTTTGTAACTTATCTTCAAAATATATATTTTTTCAAAAAAATAAAATAAAATAATTTAAAGTGTATGATAAATTAAGAGTTGTGTAGGATAAATTACGAGTTGTGTAGGATAAATTTCAACGTGTAAGATGAATTTCGAAATATGTAAGATAACTTTTGATGTGTGTAGGCAAAAAAAGTTAGTGTGGAGGATACTAGTCTTTATGACTAATTAATTAGTCAAAAATGATAATAAATGAGACATGTGAAAAAACTATTTAATGTTTTACAAAATTACCCTTTGTTCTTTTTCTTCTCAATTAAATTTTCTTCTCAAATGAACCTTCCCCAACGTTAGTAAGTCATATTTATATAAATATTTTTAAATTGTAGTTTTTAAATATGGATCCATCCCGGATGTCTTAAAAATGTCATGGTATCCTCAGAGGATACACATTCTACCACTAGCAAATTCTGAAGAAAAAATAAGGATATTCTAAAACAGAGAAAAATAAAATTTTGGACCGTACATTTAAGAGTATTCTGCATTTCGTCAAGGAAATTGAGAGGTGTCTCGGACATCTTTTTAGCCTTTAAAAGATCCATCCCTGCATCCCACCCTTTATATACTCTTCATTGTTAGATTTTAGAGAATAATTTAATAAGACTATCCAAAACATCACTACATCTCATTCTAAGAGTATTCATATTGGAGCTCTATTCTATATAATATAAAAAAAATAAAGGAAACAATAAAAACACCACCATTGGAGCCTCTATTCTATATAATATAAAAAAAATAAAGGAAACAATAAAAACACTACCATAATAGAATCTCTATAATAGAGAAAAATATATAGAAAGTAAAGTACACCTCTATATTTAGAGGTTTATATTCAACCCTATATTTTTATGTTTAGAGAGTCGAATGTGAAATGTTTTCGAAAACTTAACAAAATTTAGAGAAAATGTGTTTTTATATAAATGGAGATGGAGGCCCCAATTTGAATACTCTAATAGACAACAATTTAGAGAAACACAAAAGGAAACCTAAATATTTAAAGAGTAAACTGCAGTTTGGGTCAATATGGTAAGGGGCGGGTGACACATTGAGTCTCTATTTTGAAAAAAAAAAATGTATAGTTGAGTCCCCAAGGTTTCCAAAAGCCATCTATGTACCCTACCCCCCCCCCCCTCCCCGGTTAAGTCAACGTTAGTTTGACACGAGAAGGGTATTTTTGTAAACTACAACTAACTTCATCCATATCTCTGTAATCTCTCTATCTCTTTTCTCTCTATCTTTCTCTCTACACATTAACAACAACCTTTCCACCTGGCCCAATAGTTCTTCTAGCCTTATAAGCTCGTGCACCAAAGTAGGGCTTAAAGCCTTTATCCATATCCAATCCCACTGTATCCCTTCAAACCTTTTAGCGGCCATGTCATGCATCGTAGCTTTCCTTTGCGAAGAGACCCGAGAAACGATCATGCACTTGTACTGTGTAACTATAACAAACCTCGAAAAACGCTCCTAATACACCCCGTATACACTAAGCTAGACCCGAATAACATTTATTTTAATTATAAAATAAAAATAACACACATGTCGCGTGGCGCGCCAGGCTCAGGTGGAGCTGTCGCGTGGCGCGATGGCCTTGTTTCTTACCGGACACCCATAGCGACACGTGTCAGCAACGTGTTGGATCTAGGGTTTATGCAGCAAACCTAGCCGTAGCTAGGCTCACCCTCGCGTAGCGCGCCAGGATCAAGTGGGGGCGGCGCGTTGCGCGACGGACTCCAAAAATTGGTATAAATAGAGCAGACCTCCAGCCTTTCATTCTCGTTCACAAATTTCTTCTCTCTATGCTATAGTCCGAAATTATCAGATATAATACCCCTAAAACACGAAGCTCTTCCTCGTTGTAAGTATTTTAACCCCCAATCACTAATTCGTTACCCTACTCGATTGATCTAGGGCTCTGTAACGCATGTCGAGGCTCTGTCTGACTAAGTTCGTTGGAGTTCTGTCTCGTGTTGTATGGCTAATGTGATTTGAGTTATCTTACTAACACGTCTGCATTGTTTATTTTTAATAGACTATAATCAGGACACCAATAGGAAGTTGTAGAAATACCTAAGTCAACAAAGTGAGTCATTCTCTTTTTCTACCAAACTGTTTTACCAAAACCTCAAATGTTTTCAATTATACTTACAGTGATTGAGCCTATGTATTCTACAATTGCTGCCGGTATGTGGGGTTTTTGTGGGATCGGGGAATCGATCTAAACGAGTCGATCAGAAGAGTTCTAGACCAAATCAGAGGCGGAATTCATTGATTTGATCTTCATTCAGCTTGATATGCACTTAGAAGTAGATTAAATGTCGATTGTATTGATTTCACAACGTTACAAGAGCTGGCGACACTTCGGCAGAGCTTCGCTACCGGAATCAAAAAGTTGTTCAAGTTACAAATGAAATCCCAAGACCCACTATATATAGGAGAGCCAGGTCGCACGAACCAGCATAGACCAGTTCGCACGGACTGGCCAGTTCGCACAAACTGGTCACTTCGTGTGAACCTGCTGGTTCAGACCTGTTTCCCATTTCTTTCGTACAACGTGTCTTGGTCTATCTATTTAGTTACATGACTCGATACAAGACGAAGTCAACAGACATATGCACCAACAAACTCCCCCTTGGATGATGACGAGTCTTTAGTGTATTGAGTCTTCAGTCTTGATCAGTCTTCTCGCTCTATCCAAAGTATCTTTCTCTGTAAGCATCCTCATCAATCTTTCTCTTTCTCTCTATCAAAATCTCAACCTGGCTCTATTCTCTCTCTAATTCTCTTTATCAGGTCTCTTAATTCCTTAAGTTTATCAGCATCAGTAGCTTCTAACTCAAACGCTATTCCAAGATCTGTATCTGGCTCTTATGTCTTCAGACTCCCCCTTTCAATAAGCTGGGATCGCAGTCTGGAATTCACTATCTGCAAGCTTTGACAGGTTCAGTAACGTCTCCTGGCTCTCCGTAACAACAGGATCATAAACCTTACTCTAATCTGCATATGTTTATGCGGAAAATCCTCTAGAGTCGAAACCTAGCTCTTTCAAAGCTTTTTACCTGCACATACTCTACCCAAAAGTAAATTTCACAATTTTTAACAGTTTAACAAATTTAGAAACCACTTGTAAGTATCATTCAAATTTGGTTTCAAATTAATGAACCATTTAATCATTTCAAAATCATTTCTCATTTCGAACAAACTCTCCCAACTCACTGTTGTTCATTATGTTTAGCACTCGGAATTTTGAAAATCAGCTTTCCAACATCAGTTGTCGAAAATAAGATGAAATAAAATCTTTTTGAATTTTCAAAATTTTATGCTAAAACATATTAATGAAAAACAGTAAAGAAATATTTACAGACAATATTTTTGTGAGTTTGTGTAAGAGGATCATATCAGTTTTTGACAAATCACTAGCACCGTTGAGCTTTAAACACTTTAAGTTCTAAACGATTCACTTAGATTGTCAGTATACTGATCCACTTAAATTTTCACACAAAGTTCAATTGATTCGAGATACGAGATTAGTGTTTTAAGGACTTAAACTTATTCGCGTGTCCCACCTCAGAATATACTCCCGTATCCGGACTCCTATATTCAGTCTTACAGGTGAATGTACACTAATGATATCTGTAAACGGGTAAATGCGAGACCATGAGAGCTCAGGCTAGAACTTCCGTTCAATCAGAGAGATGATGGCTCAACTTTAGGTGGGTCCCGTTTGGGGATCTTTTCTTCAACAACACATGATTAGCATTTTTCAATGTTTCATCATTTTTTATGCTGAGGGTGAGCTTTAAGAATAAAGCAGTGCAAAGTATTATACGAGGACTAGGCTATTGCTCCCGCAAAATCAGAAGTCCTGGTATAATACCCCAGATATCATCACGCACAAAGACCTAGTATGTCAGAAATAGAAAGCCCTTCAAACAAGATTTCAGGGGTTACCTATATATCCGAAAGATGTTCCCCACGAAATAAGTAAGTATTTGATATTTAGGTTTATATCTCGAAAACAATCTACTAAGCGTGTAAAAATCTACTGACATATCATCAGTGAGACCGTTTATCACATTTTAACTTTCCAATTCTTTAGCGTACTGTGATTGTCTACTGATGTACTATCATTTCCTCGTTTTTACAACAAAACTCATTTTTGATTTTTTGATGTTTTTGGATTTTAGATTTTATCATGTTTTTTTATTTTTCAAATTTTCAAAATTTCTAAATTTTTTACTCCCCCTAAAATCAAAAATATATTTCAATTTTTGATTTTCCGGGAAAATTTGAAAATAAACATAATAAACTGTACAAATAAAATAACAAACTGATGTGAATTGCTTCAATTCGCTATCCACTTGGCTTAAACAATCAGAACTCCCCCTGACAACAAACTATTTTCCCATAAAGATTTCAAAACACTTAAGTTTGTTTTAATCAAAATGGTTTTTCCGGAAAATTAGTTTTGTTGATTTCACCCATCATGGGGTTTAATTCATCATTTTGTTCTTTCAACCATTTGTAAAATCTAACACTTGTAGGTTTTTCACAAAAACATTTTTCAAGAATGATGCCGATTCATGCTCCACGATTACCAACTTGGGAACTCCGGCAAATCAGGATTTTTAAGCATGGAATACAGACAGCCAAGCCTGACCAGCTTTGGGTGCATCCGAGTTATTTTCACTCGGTGGGTAAGTTCTCCTCTTTGATTCATAAAATTCTTTTACCCCTTTTTCCCTACCATCGACCATTTTTCCAAAAATATGTTTCACTTTGCCATTAAACGCTTTTTCGACATCAAGTTCTTTCTTTTCAGAATAGAATTGATTAGAAATCTCTACTTTTCCAACTTTTTGTTTAAAATTTTCAGTCCGCAATGGTGGAAAGTTTGCATCATCCATTGGTGGAACTAAATTTTCTCTTTTTAGCTCAACTTGTGGCTCCTCTGACTTTGACGAGTCAGATTCATCGCCAGATTTAACATCTGATTTCTTAACAACCCACGTTTGGTTGTTAAGATTCACTCTTCTTTTGTAAAACTTTTTAGAACTTTCACCAACTTCAAATGTAGAATTTTTAAACACTTTGAATTTGTTCGTTGGTGGTTCAGTTTTATCAACAACTTTTTCTTTGAGTTTAGAAGACACTCCCGGTTGTGTGTTAGTTCCCTTTGGACAGTTCCAGGCTATGTGACCAACCTTTTTGCATCTATAGCAAGTTCTTGTTTCCTTTTTGGTTCCAAACACAGACTTCTCAAACTTTTGTTTTTCAGCAAGAAACTCCTTGTTAGACTGTTTCCAAAAAGCTTTTTCCTTTTCTTCTTCTGAAGAAGCACCTGAAACAAATACAGTTTTTAATTTAAAATCTTTAATATTTTGATTATTTTCAACATCAAAACACAACCCCTTCTTTTTGAAATTGCTTTTATGATTCGGTTTCTTTTGATGACCTGGACCGAAACCTTTCTTCTTGTTTAAACGTTGTTGAACTCTAGAAGTATATTTAGGTTTTGAAAATCCTATTTTATCTTTTATTTCTTAAAATTTTATTTTTATCAATTTAAAAACTGTTTTGATGTTTTCAATTTTCACATTTTTAATTGGAAATTCCTCATCAGAATATAATTCGTCTGAATCATTCAAAGTATATGCCACTTTGATTGGTTCATCATTCAAAATATTTTTTGATATCAGAAAATCTTTATTGTAAACCCTTTTGACCGATGATTTCGAACTGTCAACTGATGAACTTGAGCTCTCATATTCAGACTTTGACTCTAACTCCTCATCTTTATCCAACACCTGATCGACCACTTTCTTTATTAACTCAGACTCATGATCAGTGTCAGACGATGTGAATGTGACATCAATGTTGTCTGGTAACTCATCAGTTATTTCAGACTTTAACTTTATATTGACTGCCTTTTTGACTTGTTCCGAATTTGGTTTTCTGGGAGAATAACCTTCCCAGACCGAAAGCGGACACCTTTTATAATTTGCACTTTGTTTCTTACCAGTATTCGTATCTTCCGACTTCTTATCTTGAAAGGCTTCAAAACCTGCCACTGTTGGATAGATTCTATCAATCAAATAATCAGAACTTGAGTAACTCATTAGCAATCGTCTGATCCTTTCATTCTCAATCTTTTCAGTCTCTAATTCTTGCTTCAACTCTGCACACTCTTCAATATAGTGATTGATGGCCTTCTGCTTAGACATCATCACTGCATTCATCATTGTCAAAGCATCTTCCCTTTCTGAGTTTGTCTTTTCCAACTGGTTTACTGTTCTGTTCAACACATCATAAGATTCTTTCACGTACTTAACATCAAATAACAATTTTTCTTTCATCTTGTCTAGTTCACTATACTTCTTATCTTTCTCTTCACAATGTTTGCATGGTTCCAAACATTTCAGACAAGGTTTTGTGACCTCTACAATCTTTTCAATAACTTTAACCTCTTTACTCTGTTCATTCTTCGCGTCCTCCTGAACAACATTCTCACATTTTACCTTTTTCTTTTCTTTTGCTGCCCGTTTCTCCTTTAGCTTCTCCAATTTATCTGCAAAATAAAATTTGAAACTTTCAGGAGATAGATGAGTTTTACCAATGTTTATTTGTTTAATTTCTTCTTCATCATCACTGCTATCAATTGATGATTGATCAAAGACTGGTGTCTTTTCTAAACTATCTTCTGAAGAAACAGACTCTCCATCTTGACTTTTCTCATCATTTGCAAACACATCCATCCATTCTTTCATCAACTCTGGCTCTTGAATGATCTGTGCAATAAATGCTCTAAACTTATAGTTACTTTCAGCCGGAATATATTTGTCCCAGCTAAATCCCTCTGGCAATCTTTATTCTTCTTGATCTGGAGGCATAGTAATACAAGCTCTCTTCTTTCCATCTTCAATTGATGGTTGTTGAGCTACCTGGTGATATATTGCTCTCCGATAATATTCATTGTTCCCGAAAGGATTCTGAGCTCCACCTGCTTCTCGGTTGGTACATTCCCTCTTGAAATGTCCTTTTTCCCTGCACCGAAAACAAGTAACTTTAGACTTATCAAAACCTAAAGTAGAAACATTAGCATCACGTAAATCATCTCTTCCTGTAATCTGCTTAAATTTCTCAGCTCTCCTCAACACGCTCGCTAAACACCACTTAATATCCATTAGCTCCATTTCCTCAGCATCAATCTGATCGTAATCCTCTTTTGTTAACATAGGATTTCCAATTCTTCCCACAACCAAACTTTCATATGATTCTAACACGGTAACTAGTAATGCCATATGACCTTTAGCGACTTCTTCAGAGAAGTTCTGACTGTTCTGAAGATGCAACGCGATGTTGCATTGTAGCACATGACCATTACCATTGTTTAAGCTTTGAGACTGATAATTTGAAGTTGAAACATTAGGATTAACACTCGGATATGAAGAAAATCCACTGTTGTTGATTGAACTTTGATTGAGTGATCCGGATGAGTTTTCTGCGCTGAAAGCGGTTTGGATCTTCGGACTTGCTTCAACATTTTGAACATTACCTTTGAAATACATCTTGATATCTTGTTGACCACTTGAATTATTCATTCTAGCGATCTTTTGTTGTTCAAGATCTTGTCCTTCAAGTTTTTCAATGAATTGAGCAATTGTCAATCTATCATATTCTCCGGTATTCTTCAAAATCATAAGATATGTACCCCATTCTTTTTTAGGTAAAGCATCGGCTAATTTTTCAACCCATTCCTCACGATCTTTATTGATATCCAACCGACTCATTGAACGTACTAAATGACAATATCTCTCAATAAGAGTCTTTGTAGTTTCACCCGACAAACTTGAGAACAATTCAAATTCTTTCTTTAATAGTGACTTTTTATTCTTGATCATCTCCGTACTTCCTTCGAATTTTGTACGAAGTGCTTCCCAAATCGAACGTGCACTATCATCATGTTGAAGTAATATGAAAATGTCTTCTTTCACAGCTTGTTGAAGTAAACCGATCATCATTTTTTCTGCCTTATACATTTCTCTCTCTTTTTCCGTAAATTCAGAAATATTCTTTATAACTCCCACATTATTACGAGGTCGAACGAACTTAGTTTCAATACACTCCCAAGACCTTAGATGATTTGCTTGAACCCAATTCTCGAACCGTTCTTGCCAACTATAATATTCTTCAATGCACATCAACTTAGGAGGTTTCTGTAACGTTCACGTTTCATTTTCCATAGTAACATTCTGAGTAACGGTAACAGGGGTACCCAGGGCAGTAGCAAATGCATTATAAAATTCGTTGACCATGTTTCTGTATTGAGATTTCACAAAAACAGACTTTTCAAACGACTGGGATTTTCAAACGATCTGGAGATATTCAAACTGTGCGAGCTGGTTTTTCAAACGATCTGACTAGTTTTAAACGACCTGAAGTCAACTTCATATGACATGAGGTGATTTCACACGACCTGATACACTTCGTGCGAGCTGGATGAAACAAACCGTGCGAACTGGGTACACTTTCAAATGACCTGAGCAACTTTCAAGCGAACTGAACAATCTGTGCGACCTGGACTGTTCAACTCGTGCGACCTGGACTGTTCGAACTGACTATATTTCACACGATCTGGATGATTCTCGAACGATCTGAACTGTTTTCACGCGATTTGGTCAATTTTAACAAGTTTTAGGTTGATTTTAGGTCTGATTCTTTCACGGATTGACTAAAACAGTGTTTTACGTGTTATATCACAAAATCAGATCATTTTAACCGTAAATTCGTTGATATTTTGAAGAAAAGTGTAGAAGAATGAGTAGAAATGAGATTTATCCGTGAAAACAAGCTGAAATGGTAAGAACTCTTCCTCCTGTGCTCTGATACCACTTATAGGAACGGGGAATCGATCTAAACGAGTCAATCAGAAGAGTTCTAGACCAAATCAGAGGCGGAATTCATTGATTTGATCTTCATTCAGCTTGATATGCACTTAGAAGTAGATTAAATGTCGATTGTATTGATTTCACAACGTTACACGAGCTGGCGACACTTCGGCAGAGCTTTGCTACCGGAATCAGAAAGTTGTTCAAGTTACAAATGAAATCCCAAGACCCACTATATATAGGAGAGTCAGGTTGCACGAACCAGCATAGACCAGTTCGCACGGACTGGCCAGTTCGCACGAACTGGTCACTTCGTGTGAACCTGCTGGTTCAGACCTGTTTCCTATTTCTTTCGTACAACATGTCTTGGTCTATCTATTTAGTTACACGACTCGATACAAGACGAAGTCAACAGACATATGCACCAACAGTTTTGTATACACTACTAGTGATCCGTTACTATTGGACAACGGGTTAGCCAATGAGTAACGTGATCACAGTCATGGAACTGTTAACATGACAAATACTGAATGAGTATATTGGTAGATATAAACATTGTAATCGCTCTCAATACTGTAAAGTTATAAAAGCTTGTTTTGATTAAACTGGGATGCACTCGCCAGTATTTCTTGCTGATAAAATCATTTTAAAATGCGTTTCAGTTAACTTAATGTGAAGCTAATAGAAGCCAGCTGGGGAGCACCGAAGGCTTAAAGAAGTGGCTATAAAAAGTTACCTAAATAAAAAGGAGATTATGTTTTCAGTAATTAGGGTTTTATCCATATAAATGTATTATCAATGAAACTTGGGTTTTATCCCATTTATTTATTATAAAAGTTTGGTGTTTTGAAACTCGGAAACTATTTCCTAATTACGATCCTGATGTCTTATTTCCGCTGCCAAATTAATAAACACCGATACCACCAGCTCTGTGTCTCGTGGCGCCCGCTCCCGGGGTAGGGGTCGGGGGCTGCGGCAGTAACTATATACTACATGTTATCATTCTATTTGGCTACATTAATGGTAAAAGTGCATCATGATTAATGGTTTAATTAGCTAATAGTTGAAGAACTTCATCAACATAACCGCACAAAATCTATAACATCTTAAAGTTTCACTAATTTGACATCATTATAACTTTCAAATGAAGAAAATTTCAAATGGCCTAATTTGATTCAAATGCAAAAACTGAAAAAAAAACATAAACCGAGTAGATACGAAATACGAATGAAGTATTGATGCATACTTAGTCAAATTGTAACACCTCGAAAATTCACATCCTATAATGTATTGACACGTGTCATAAGCTTGAACGTGTGAAATAATACTCTAGAAGGACTAAAGTTGACAATCATGGAAAGTATGTGAATATACGAGTTCTAAATGTCAACGGCGAATAAATATATTGTACATTAACCCTACATGATGCTCATACCTTCAAACGAATAAATCATGGATCATACGAAGCAAATTGTGAATAAAAGTGAGAGATTACAAACTACAGGGGTTAAATGTGTCAACATGTTTAAGTTATACCTCTGAGTGACCTTTTGACACACCCGAAGCTTTGTAACTGTTAATTATGCTCACTAGAATGCACGATATAAATTTCATAAAGTTTCGTTATCACATGAGCAAGTTGTGATCAAATTCGTTTACAAGGGGTTAAAAGCGTTAACATTGAAAATTATGACTTTTCGGGTAATAACCGAGTGGCCAAGGACTTAACAAAAGGGAGTATAAGTCTTGAGGCCCTTATGTGTCAATTTAGAGGGTTCATAGTGCAAATAGAAGCTTAGTTGACCTTTCGGAAGGGCCAAGAGACATGTATGCAACAAATGGAAAAATGTGAAATCTGATCTCAAGGCCCAAGCGGGCCGCGTAAACATCATCAACATCTTACGCGGGCCGCCTGGCCCGCCCAGATGCAGAAAATCGTTTAACTTGCCTGTCCAGCCTTCTAAACGACATGTAATGCCCTTAAACCCTTCCAAGAGACCCCTAAACAACCCCTAAACACTTAGGGACACTTGTAGAAGGATTGTGGTCAGTAATAGACTTGTTTGTCAACAATTTGTGGATCAAAATCCACTATAAAAAGCCATGAAGTTGCAACATTGTTCCTCACACCTTCATTTGCACTTCTGGTCATTCTTGGAGCTCCTAAGCAGGCTTAAGTCTTCACATTTCGTGCATAGGACCTTGGTAAGTTTGCTTGACCTTTCTTAATTAAGTTTTAGCTTAGTTTTAGCTTAAAAGTCAAACCGTCGTAATTAACGGTTGACTTAACGATTAAGCACTAATGGTCCAGTGATTAGTCGAATTGAAAGTGGTTATAAGTTGGTAATTATGTGGGTAATAAACCCTTAAAAGGGTTCCCCCTGATTCCCACTCTAACTAGGTCTAATGTCGGGTCAAACTTGTATTTAAAAAAGTCAACAGGATACTTAGTTTACAATTTATGCATAATTAGCAATGTAGAACATATACAACCTGTTGGATCATAATTATAACTTAGTAATTAGTGTAAGAACATGTCTAAACATGTTCAACCCGGCAATTTCCTATTTAGACCCGGTTCGGAACCGAAAGTCGCATAGTTTGACTTTTACTTTGACTCTCAGTTCTGACCCATTTTGGGATGATTTAGAAATCCCTAAGAGCTTCATTTGGACCAGGTTACATGCTAGTATAACCCTCTGTGATTATACACTATGGTTCATTAGTTAACCGATTAATACGCATGATTCCGTTAATTGCTCATATGTTGACCATTATGCCCTTTTCACCTTAAAACGTGATTTCTGAAAATGTAAAAGAGTAGAAACCTTAATTACTGATATATAGACTTGTATGCAAAGTTTGACATCAGTTTGAGGTGTAGAATAAGAGTTATGCTCGTTAGCGTAAAATTAAAGCTTTATGTTAATAAAACGGCGTAATTAGCGTATAGCCTAGTTAAGCCTACTTTTTGATATCAAATCTTTTACCCACTGATGTAATATATTATTTTGGGATTTTTAAAGATTTTTAATAAATTTTAGGCTGAGCATAACTTATAGTCGTAGGCTTAATCCGGTAATTGTCGGTTTTGCCCTTACGGGCCATAAAATGAGTTTTACATATCCAAACGACTCCAAACCTTTTGCTACTGATATTAAATGATAAATAAATTATTTTAAGCCTTCTGTAATAGTAAAAATATCAGATTTAAGTATCGAACCCGGAAATGGCCTTTAATCGCCTTTTTAAGCGTTTTTAACGCATAGTATGTACTAAAACTATTTTCAACATACAAGGGTTGATACCTACTGATATTTGAGGCAAATTATAATATTTTAACAGTAAGCAAAGGTTGATAAACTCAGACATCAGTTTTGAGCTTTACGGCTTATGTGAAATTACCAAAATGCCCTTCGGTGCATAGTTTGGTTATAATTGATAAATTTCACATATATACTTTATCCTACTGTTATAACTTATCAAAATAAGTATTTTCGCTGATTATACCAGACCTGTAACTCAGGTAAATACTTAAACTCTTTTATAACCTTTTAAATGACCAAACTACCCCTACGAGACCTAGTTTGTGTTTAAATACGTTTTGGGCATAATGAAAGACATCTTACTGATGTCACAACATATTTGAGGCATAATTAACTTAGGAAACCTGTATATGACTCTCATGATTACCCGTCATGCGTTATTCGCGTTCGGTTCGGTTTATGTAACTAGTTTGCATAAATTAGCCGAAACGGGTCAAACGTTATCGTTTTTATCTCAAAATCCAGAATGTGTTTAGTTTACCCATATTATACAAGTCTCCAAACTTGTCGGGTCTAAATCACATCCTATTTCAGTCTTCGCTTAATCATGCGTTTTGAACCGTAAACCTTTCCTTAAAACTAACCGGTCTAAGTTACGACTTAAATAAGACCCGTTAGGAACTTAATAGGTTAATAAAACCTTCGTTCCAGATTGAGAGCCCCAGTAGAAGTACTTGTGCTTGCTGATTAGAATATACGGCTGAGTATAAATTGCATTGCTAGCTCAGGTAAATACTTTTAACTTATTTTCCCTTATACGGGCTTGGGATACGGTATTATAAAAATACCGCTTGGTCGGGTGTAGAAACCTTTTAATCGGAGATGATTAAATTGCATAATCCCGTTTTAATCTGTATTGATTGATAACAAATAACATTGGGGGTTAATGACCGTGTCCTGGATATCCTTGGCTCATTTAAAAAGTGAATGGCCATAACTTAAGCACAAGGTGTAGGCATAACACCTCCTGTTGCGTATGTAAAAGATATACTCACTCGTAAGGATGTCTTCTTGTGAGTTATATTTATGGTGTGTCGATTAATCTTGACCGGCTTGTATTGTATAATCACCGGCCCTAAATGTTGGACAACCATGTAAATTGGATACAAGATCTTTATTAATAAAATTGTCCCAAGTATAAAAGATTAATTTTGCCTCGTGCATTTTAATCAAATTATAAAAGATATTTTGTGCCACGTGCATTCAAATCAATTTTCTTAAACTCTTTTCAAAATGAGTCAGTTAATTGTATTAACCAGTGTAAACTGACGTATTTTCCAAAAGGTTAAGTGACAGGTACTATGCGTAATTGGCTGGGAGCTCAGGGTGTCATTAGGGAATCTTGCAAGTTCTAGATGCCTAAAGTCTGTTGAACAGTTTTCTTTTATTGATCCGCCTGTGGATCCTTTACCTTCCGTTGTAATACTTTGACATTACTTATATTCGGAATGTAATAATTTTATCTTTTGCTTCCGCTGTGCATCTATATATTGTGTTGTTTGACCATGATGTTACCAACCACGTCACGTTACTCCCCTACCGGGCCCACCGGTAAAGTGTGGAAATATCGGGGTGTGACACAAATGTCGACCAATAATCAACTAATTGCCTATAAAACGAAGCAGCTAAAAGGAGTCAACCCGGAGAGCACACTGCAAAAGCAACTAACAAACAACCAGAAAATTCATGCAAGAGCTCAAATTTTCTATTCAGATTTAAGGAACCAAATCCTTATCACAACCCTCATAAGACCTTCAATCCGACAATTTATAACTTTGCAAAACACTTCTCACAGCTGGCGGTCGAATGTATCTAATCCGTTCTTACATGAGTTACAAACCAAAGATAACTCCGGAATGATCCAACGTTGCATGATCATTCAATTTAGCACCTAAATTCAATAAGGAAAAGATTGTGTAGTACAAATTTGGCTACAAATTACTAAAAATGAGATGTACATACCGTGATGACCCATACCCAATTGACCCGTTATCCAAATTACTAAGTATGAGATATACATACCGTGATGACCCATACCCATTTGACCCGTTAAAAAATAAAAACTATCAAGCTTTCTGGTATATTATTCAAGATACCTTGCATTTCAATTGGTTGAAGTGGCAGGGAGGAGATCCACTAATCCATCCAAAGGTTGAGACATGAAATGATCGTCTTCTTTGTCAACATAATAATACTTTCTTTATACAAAAGTAACATTACTTTAAACACCTTTCTCAGCAACATACCTGCATGATTTGCATTTGAATTGCATCATGTAGTCTTGAATATTCAAGATCGACATAATAATTAATAACTATGTATAGTGGTGAAATCTTATTGAACATGTGCTCTAAAGTCTCTAGATGATATATCATTGACTTCCTTAAAGAGAACCCAACTTAGCTCCTTGATTCCTCTGTTAGACTTCATTAATCTAGTTAAAGCATCTGTGTATAAGTATGTTAGTACTAGTCTAGTTTCCTACTCACCTTGTTGGCTTGTTCCACTTTCAATTGAAACAGTCTGGGTGATTTCCATAGCCCTGTTAACTAGGGTCCTCTTCATTGCCTCATGAAACCATTTTGAAAATCTAGTGAATTTATACCAATTTTCTAGGAAAAAACCATTTTGTTCGACTCTAAAAGTCAAAGTCAAAGTGAAACTATAACTTATATCAAGGACACCAATGATAGTCCCAACATCTGACTGACATTTGGAGATTATCCCATTGACCAAATGAGGGTTCACGTTTAGAAAATCCCATGAGCAACTCCTGGTAAATTTGCATGCACCAGTTAAAAAGAATAAATTTCTTTTATGAAAGTACGTCTCCCCAATCTGGTTTTTAGTTACGTGTATAGACAGTGCATGAGGCTCCTTTGCTTCACTTGATTGTGAAATAAATGCAGCTTTGACGTCAGTTGTGTCATTTAAGTTGTTCTGTGTAGTCTTTGCAATAGTTTCCATTCGATTAGAAGAAACAAAATACATTTACTTATAATAATAACTAAATAGAAAAGAGACTCATTTACGTTCTCCTAGCGATTTTAGCGACCATATAGCACATAGAAGTTATAAACATTAATCAAATATTGGTTGCTAAAATCGGTAAGAGAGGTATGAGGGTGAGTTAGTGTAAGGTCCTGCAAAAATGTCCCCAAAACAACCCGTAAGTGAAAACCCTGACCCCTGAAACCCTAACGTGCATGAAAAACCAAGAAATCAAGAAAATTGGGTTTCACGCGGGCCGCGTAAACCATAAGATAAGTTTACGCGGGCCGCGACAACTCATAAAATCTTCAGAGCAGCGAACAGGCCACGTGGCAGACCTACATGTGACACGGATGCCCTAGTCGTAGACTAGGTGGCTCTCGCGGGCCGTGTAAGAGCCTGTTAAGGCTTACGCGGGCCGCGTAAAACTCAAAAATCAGCTTTAAGTGGATCAGGGCATGGGCTTTCATCTGCATTCGAAAACTTTGTTCAAAAACGAAGTCTACTGCTCAAATTCGAAGTTTTAAGTAGGGAAACGCTGCTACGATTACAGGGTATTAACTCGATCACTTCTACGATACAATGTCCGATAGAATGAAACCAATCCGATGGATGTTTAAGTGCTGCCCAAATTAGGGCTATACTTTGCCATTCGTCGTGAGGGTTTCGATCTCGTGAGCTTATCGTAAATGTTGTATTAAGTTACTTACCTATTTTCGTGTGCATTGTTGTTTAAATTAGGTTATCAGGCTTATCAGTAGGCTAAACTCTGCCTGACTAAACTTTCAATGTGAGTCATTCTCTTTTTATCAACAATGTTTTACAATACTCCAATGATTTTCAAAAGTTATAATTACAGGGATTAAGTCGTGGTTATCTTAAATCACTGGCTAGTGGGGTATTGTGCACATTACTAATTTCTCACGGTTAGGTTCATCAACCTAACAGTGATAATCATCACTACTTGGGTGAAAGGACCCAATAGTGGTATGACCATCATCACAAGGCTGTGACACGGCGCCAGATAAAAATAAGATAGTAGCCATTGATATCGCTCTTATGCTGTAATTCATAGCTATGTGTCGTTTTATCAAATTTGAGTGACTCGCCAGTATTTCCCCGCTGATAAAATATTTTTAAAACATGTTTCAGGAGACCTATTGTGAATCATGGAAAAGTGCTACGGAGCACTAATAAAGCTTGAAGTGGTGGCTCAGTTAAATAAATAAACATGTTTTGTAAAACAGGGAATTTCCTCGTGAAATTCCTCCAGTGTAAATCACGGGGTTTGACCCAAATCATGAAATAAAATAATTGGGCATTTTCAAGTTTTAAAAGATCCTGTTAAACTTCCGCTGTCAACTCAAATAATAAATACCACGGGTTTCTGTCCCGCGGCTCCTGGACCGGGTCACCCCGGGACGGGGGCCGTGACAGAAAAATGTGGTATCAGAGCCACTGATTTAAGCTAATTAAGTATTTAGAAATACTTAATTTTCTGATTGCCATTCTGTGATGCTATTAAAATTTCAGTTACAAAGTTATAACTTAGAATTCTATGTGTTTCTTCATGTATGCTCACAGCATGAATGAGTTGTCTGAAGCTCTTTAGAATATCACTATCCATTCTGTTGACATGGAAGTTTCCGAGGGCTTTTCCGGTTATTGGGCCGACACTGAGGAACCTATGGTATTCCAAGCCCAACCTCAGGAGAAACCAAAACCGAAAAAGAGAAGAAGACTTGTAGGCTGGAGGCGTGTGCGTAGGAAGAAACCAGCAACACAGAAAGTTATAAAGACTGAGAATCCCAAGGATAAAGGAAAAGGAATAGAAATCAGAGAAAGTTCAGAACAAGCCCAGAAAATGCCACCCTGGGAGGAGCTGGACCGCCAATTAGCAAATAGCGACCTCATCGGACCTGCCGATGAAAACCTCTTTGGTTACCCAGCAGAAGCACAACTTCCAGTTAATCTGGAACCTACTATCCCAGATCCTATTATCCACCCCCGACCTCTACCAGGAGAACTGAAAGAATGGTGGACCACTGACTGGCAGTTTCATAACCTCTTAAACAACCCTAATACATTTTTCCCCCAATTTGACCCTGAGCCTCCACTACATCCACCAATGAGCACCGAGAACTTAGCTGAACTCCGCCACTATGGCGAGGAGCTGGTGGACGCAGGGAATAGAATCCGGGAAGTAAGGGAGAGGATCTCCTGGAAATATGACGAGAGGGAACGTCGTTTCTGAAGTGCCAGCTGACAGGGATCATATGGGGTTGTGGGAATGTGTGTTTAATAATAATATAATAATAAAAATATAATCATGTAAAATAAAACTTCTGTAACATATCTGGTAATGTACGGACGCATATTAAAATATATAAAATATGAAAGTCGCAAAGTCGACAATTTTGGCTATATGTGTTGACATGATTATGTGCGATTGTTTTATTATGTGATTGTTATTCATTTTTGTGTTAATAACTTATATATATTATTAATTACCAGATGGAACACACTGGTAATGAACCAGTTAACGAAGTTAACCAATCTGAGCAAAATGATGGAGACCAATTTCTTAACAGATAGGATATAGAAAATATTGTTGCTCAAGGAATAGCCAATGCTATTCCAGCAATCCTTGCTGCTGCCCGAAATCCAGTTGAACCTCTACCACCTATTCCTAGCAAACGTACTCATGATGACAATTTCAGTAATAGTGTAAATGGAGGCGGCAACAATAATAATAACGATGATGTGATACAAGCCCCATTTCTTAAAAGAATGAAAGCTGCAACGCCTGGTTGCACTTACAAGGAATTTCTTGCCTGTAAACCGGTAGAATTTGCAGGCAATGAAGGGGCAACAGCTGCACTGCGTTGGTTGGAGAAAACCAAGGCAGTAATTAAAATAAGTAAATGCGCCGAGGAGGATAAGGTCATGTATGCTTCTCACCTCTTTAAGGAAGAAGCATTAGAATGGTGGAATACGGTACTACAAGCCAATGGAAGTGACGTGGCTTATGCCATGAATTGGGAAGAATTTAAGAGACTAGTAGAAAGGAAATTCTGTCCCGAATACGAAAAGGAACAAATGACAAATAAGTTCCTAAACCACCGGATGGTGGATGTTGATTGTAGAGGGTATAATTCGACCTTCTTCGAGCATGCTAGAGTCGTACCAACCCTGGCTTCGCCAGAACCGGTACTTATTTCTCGCTATATCTGGGGTTTGATTGGCGAGATTCGTGATATCGTCAAAGCTGCGAGACCTCGCATAATTGATGATGCTGTAGAATTAGCCAACACTTTA
This sequence comes from Helianthus tuberosus, assembly GCA_030545235.1. Taxonomy (NCBI): domain Eukaryota; kingdom Viridiplantae; phylum Streptophyta; class Magnoliopsida; order Asterales; family Asteraceae; genus Helianthus; species Helianthus tuberosus. Next base: position 193,043,214 of record CM060402.1, read on the forward strand.
ACCGACGGGCTGGTACGCATAAGAGAGGAAAATCGGAAGAAGGAAGTGGCCCAAAAGATTACCCAAGGATTTAGTGTGGGTAATAGTAGTAACTTCAAGAAAAGAGGAACTGGGCAATCCTCCACTATTCCATTTTGCAGTACCTGCAAAAGAAGCATTTTGGAAGATGCAAAGGGTATTGCAATTTCTGCAAAATTCCAGGGCATCAAGAAGAAGACTGTAGAAGAAAGAAATCCACAATTTGCTTCAACTGTGGAGAAGCTGGACATTTTAGACCAGACTGCCCTAAACTGGTCAAACCAGCGGACAACAAGGCCAAACCAGCTGAAGGAGCTAATAAAAAGAACGTAAGAGCCTTTCAGCTGACTACTCAAGAAGCGGAACTCATCCCAGATGTGATAGCTGGTACGTTCCTAGTTCATGACGTTTATGCAAAAGTATTATTTGACTCTGGTGCAAACCAAAGTTTTATAAATACTTCATTCTACCAAGCTCTTAAGTTATCCTTAACGAAACTTAGGCAAGTTTTTACGGTAGAAACGGCAGACGGGAACTCTGTTAACATAGATACGGTTTTGCAAAAAGAAAATATAGAACTTTCAGGTCATAAATTTTCTGCAAACCTATTACCCGTGAATTTAGCTGGATTCGATGTCGTGTTAAGAATGGATTGGTTAGTAGCCAACCATGCTCGAATCCTCTGTGATAAGAATTCCATAGAAATTCGTGCATCCACAGGAGAAGTAATTATGATTACATGGGATAAGCCACGTAAGTCAATGAAGTTCATCTCAGTAATGAAAGTTGCTAGTTATGAACGAAAGCAAGGAATAGTGTATATGATTTCGGTAATCATTAGCACTAAGGGTAAGGAACTTAAGGAAATTCCTGTAGTATCAAAATACTCAGATGTATTCCCAGAAGAACTACCAGGATTACCACCAGATAGGGAAGTAGAATTTAGAATTCATCTAATTCCTGGAACTACAACGATAGCCAAGACACCTTATCGGTTAGCACCCACCGAGATGCAAGAATTGAAAAAGCAATTGGATGAATTACTAAGCAAAGGATTTATACAACCTAGTTCATCCCCGTGGGGAGCTCCAGTGTTGTTTGTAAAGAAGAAGGATGGTTTGATGCGAATGTGTATCGATTATAGGGAATTGAATAAGATTACAATTAAGAATCGATACCCACTACCTAGGATTGACGATCTTTTTGATCAACTTCAAGGAGCTAGATATTTTTCTAAGATAGATTTACGCTCCAGATATCATCAATTGAAGGTACAAGAAGAAGACATACCTAAAACTGCTTTCAGAACTAGGTACGGTCATTACGAGTTTACAGTCATGCCCTTTGGACTAACAAATGCTCCTGCAGCATTCATGGACATGATGAATAGGATCTGTAAACCGTATATGGATAAATTCTTAATTGTCTTCATCGACGATATACTCATTTATTCCAAAAGTCAGAATGAGCATTGTGAGCATTTGCATGCACTCTTAACCTTGTTAAGAAAAGAGAAGTTTTACGCCAAATTCTCGAAATTTGAATTCTGGCTATAGGAGGTACAAGTTTTAGGATACATGGTGAATCACGAAGGTATTCACGTAGATCCTACCAAAATAGAAGCGATCACCAAATAGAAGGTCCCACAATCAGCCATGGAAGTTAGAAGATTTCTAGGATTAGCCGGATACTATAGACGATTTATTAAGGATTTTTCCAAAATAGCTGTGCGATTAACTAAGCTAACCTGTAAAGCAGTAAAGTTTGAATGGGGATCTAAACAAGAAGAGGCTTTTAAGATTTTAAAGCAAAGATTAACAAACGCCCCAATTCTGGCCTTACCAGAAGGGACAAAAGATTTTGAGGTTTACTGTGATGCTTCTAAGCTAGGATTAGAATGTGTACTATTGCAACGCAAGAAGGTAATTGCGTATGCCTCAAGGCAATTGAAGAAGCACGAAAAGAATTATACGACTCACGACTTGGAGTTAGGAGCCATAATTTTTGCCCTTAAGATTTGGAGGCATTATCTGTATGGAAGTAAGTTTACCGTCTATACAGATCATAAGAGTTTAAGATACATATTTGGGCAAAAAGAATTAAATATGAGGCAAAGAAGATGGATGGAAATTCTAAGTGACTACGACTGTGATATTCAATATCACGAAGGAAAAGCAAACGTAGTTGCAGATGCCTTAAGTCGTAAGTATCATGAAAAGCAAAAGCGAGTTCGTGCTCTTAGATTAAGTTTACAATTAGATTTAATGGAACAACTGAAGAATGTTCAAGAAACAGCAATCAAAGATGATGCTGAAGGAATGAAAGGACGAATAAAGGAATTATAATAAGGAAGTGATGGAATTTGGAGATTCCATAAGAAAAGGATTTGGGTACCTAAGCAAGAAAATTTAAGAGATAAGATTTTAGAGGAAGCCCATAAATCTAGATATACCATGCATCCTGGTAATAATTAAATGTACCAAGATTTAAGGAATAACTTCTGGTGCATAGGAATGAAAAAGAACATAGCTAGATATGTTTCTAAGTGTCTAACTTGTTCACAAGTTAAGGCAGAACACCAGAAACCCTCAGGTCTACTACAACAGTTAGAAATGCCTGTATGGAAATGGGAACTTATAACCATGGACTTTGTTACTAAGTTACCCAAAACCAGAAAGGGTAATGACGCGATTTGGGTAATTGTGGATCGATTAACCAAATAAGCTCATTTTCTACCCATGAAGGAAACCTTTAGCATGGAAAAATTAGCCAAATTATACGTAGACGAGGTAGTATCCTTACATGGAGTCCCACTCTCCATTGTATCGGATAGAGATAGTCGCTTCACTTCACATTTCTAGACAAGTTTCCAAGAAGCCATGGGGACGCGGTTAAATTTAAGTACAGCTTACCATCCTCAAACAGATGGACAGAGTGAAAGAACTATCCAAACCCTGGAAGACATGCTCAGGGCATGCGTGATAGATTTTGGAGGAAACTGGGATAACCATTTACCTTTAATTGAATTCTCCTATAACAATAGTTATCATTCAAGCATCGAAGCTGCCCCGTTCGAAGCACTGTATGGACGAAAGTGCAGAACTCCAGTTTGTTGGGCAGAAATAGGAGAAACTCAATTATCAGGTCCCGAAATGCAAGAAACTACCGACAAGATCACTCAAATCAAGGAAAGACTAAAGACGGCTCGAGATCGCCAAAAGAGTTATGCAGACAATCGACGCAAGCCGTTAGAATTTCAAGTTGGAGACAAGGTACTCCTAAACGTTTCTCCTTGGAAAGGGGTAGTTCGCTTTGGTAAGAAAGGAAAGCTAAGTCCAAGGTACGTAGGACCCTTTCTAGTAATTCAGCGAATAGGACCTGTTGCTTATCGCTTACAACTACCAGAAGAGTTAGCCGGGGTACATGACGTATTTCATGTATCCAACCTCAAGAAGTGTTTATCTGACGAATCCCTGGTAGTACCTCTTCAAGACATAAAGGTAAATGAAAAGTTAAAGTTCATAGAGAAACCACTTTAAATAGAAGACAGAAAGGTCAAGTTCCTAAAGCACAAAAGATTGGTACTTGTCAAAGTCAAATGGGATTCGAAAAGAGGACTCGAGTATACCTGGGAACTAGAATCGGAGATGAAGCGAAAATATCCTCACTTATTTCAATAAATCTCGAGGACGAGATTTTAAATAAGGTGTGGAGGATGTAAGGACCTGCAAAAATGTCCCCAAAACGACCCGTAAGTGAAAACTCGGACCCCTGAAACCCTAACGTGCATGAAAAACCAAGAAATCAAGAAAATTGGGTTTCACGTGGGCCGTGTAAACCATAAGATAAATTTACGCGGGCCGCGACAACTCATAAAATCTCCGGAGCAGCGAACAGGCCACGTGGCAGACCTACCTGTGACACGGATGCCCTAGTCGTAGACTAGGTGGCTCTCGCGGGCCGCGTAAGAGCCTGTTAAGGCTTACGCGGACCGCGTAAAACTCAAAAATCAGCTATAAGTAGATCAGGGCATGGACTTTCGTCTGCATTCTAAAACTTTGTTAAAAAACGAAGTCTACTGCTCAAATTCGAAGTTTTAAGTAGGGAAACGCTGCTACGATTACAGGGTATTAACTCGATCACTGCTACGATACAATGTCCGATCGAATGAAACCAATCCGATGGATGTTTAAGTGCTGCCCAAATTAGGGCTATACTTTTTCATTCGTCGTGAGGGTTTCGATCTCGTGAGCTTATCGTAAATGTTGTATTAAGTTACTTACCTATTTTCGTGTGCATTGTTGTTTAAATTAGGTTATCAGGCTTATCAGTAGGCTAAACTCTGCCCGACTAAACTTGCAATGTGAGTCATTCTCTTTTTATCAACAATGTTTTACAATACTCCAATGATTTTCAAAAGTTATAATTACAGGGATTAAGTCGTGGTTATCTTAAATCACTGGCTAGTGGGGTATTGTGCACATTACTAATTTCTCACGGTTAGGTTCATCAACCTAACAGTGATAATCATCACTACTTGGGTGAAAGGACCCAATAGTGGTATGACCATCGTCACAAGGTTGTGACACGGCGCCAGATAAAAATAAGATAGTAGCCATTATAATCGCTCTTATGCTATAATTCATAGCTATGTGTCGTTTTATCAAATTTGAGTGACTCGCCAGTATTTCCCCGCTGATAAAATATTTTTAAAACATGTTTCAGGTGACCTACTGTGAATCAAGGAAAAGTGCTACGGAGCACTAATAGAGCTTAAAGTGGTGGCTCAGTTAAATAAATAAACATGTTTTGTAAAACAGGGAATTTCCTCGTGAAATTCCTCTAGTGTAAATCACGGGGTTTGACCCAAATCATGAAATAAAATAATTGGGCATTTTCAAGTTTTAAAAGATCCTGTTAAACTTCCGCTGTCAACTCAAATAATAAATACCACGGGTTTCTGTCCCGCGGCTCCTGGACCGGGTCACCCCGGGACGGGGGCCGTGACAGTTAGTTTCTATTTAGCTTTAAAGGTTGGTTGCTAAAATTATAATAGAGCAGAAAAGTTGTTTTCAACTTTACTAGTCAGAATCACTGAATAAAATCAAATTACCCGCAACCAATAAAGCTTGAGTTGGGGTTAAAACTGTAGCAAATCTAGAAAACCTGTGCTTGTAACTATATACAGTTGATTTAGCCGTAACTTCTTTTCTATATAAATAAACAACAAAGAGTTAAACTAATCAATTTCAGCTATGGATGGCACTATTATTGTCCACTCCTAGTCTAGTCATTAATATACCTTTTAATATGCCAAAATTTAAAGGTTTCGCTTTCTAAATAAGACATAAAGCTTAATTGCTATTAGAGATGAGATCGATCACTGAAACACATATAGTTATCCCTCCATTCCAATAAATAAATAAAAACAAATCTATTTTAGCTTGATTCCAAACATGATAGAAGCAAAATTAAAAAATAAAAGCTCTCAACATAGTTTCATAAACAATTTCTTACAGCGCTTAATAGATATGATGACGAACTTCATTAACAATCTAATAAAAAGGATTTAGAGTGTATTTAAAGGATGCATGATTTTTAAAATACTCTTTTAAGAAAAGATAGCAAAACTGTATTTGGTAACTAAATATGTGACTATAGCTTGAAAACTTACAGTAGACAGTAAGCTTTTGGTGTATTATGTAGTTTTGCTTCCGTTGCTTTATGGCTCCTTTTATAAACCTATATTAAACTCATCATGCGCAAAAATTAATGATACGTGTAACATTTCCTCTAAATTAATCACAGTTAACCAAATTACCAGTTGTCCATAAACCAAACTTGAAACATCCATAGTCAAATTTAGAAAATATCATGAACACATGTCAATATTCCACAACCAGCCGCTACGCTCCTTATATAAATCTGTATTAAATTCATCATATGCCAAAATCAATAATATTTGCAAGCTCTGATTGTTTTTAGTAGAATCAAATCAACGCTTTGATGAAAGATTAAATGCTCATCATGTGTATTATCTCTGATGAAATTAACAATCAAAATAACAAATACCAAAAGGGTTAATACATACCAATCGATTGTAGAGCTTGAATCGTAGAAACATAACGAAAAAAGAGTATGGGTCTTTTGAAGTTTTCTGTAA